>OX382258.1:25199534-26399534 GCA_947507595.1 Pyralis farinalis | reverse complement strand
TTCCTCGGCTCCTACACCCTTCTACTTTCGCGTTGTCTGTTTTGTAATTGTTTCTTCCCGCATTATTTCCTAACCAACGAGCATCCCTCTTTATATTTTTAGTGATAAACTTAACTAAATATACATAGAGTGATGAACTCGTGGTCGCAGTGGTTAGTAACACGACTTTGACACCAACGCTCGTGGCTTCGATTCCCACACAGGACAAACATTTGTGTGCATGAATATGTCTGTTTGTCTTGGTCTAGATATTTTAAGAGAGGTAGCATCAAAGTAGCCCATCTGAGGAAGTACCTCCACCTCACAGAAAACCGCGGCCAAATAACAACTCCCTACAGGATCGTTGTATACCTGCGTGTAGTGAGGTCTACAGTAAGCTCTTAAGGAGTTGCTTTGTAAGCAGCAGAGGTGGCGAGTGATACTTAATGTATTTCAAGCGTTATTAAGTTGCGATGACCGCTTTATATCAGTTGGGCAGTATGATGGTATGGCTCCCGAGGTTGTATAAATGAAAAATAGTCGTAGTTAGAGTCTATGTAGAGCCAGCCCTGCGAGGTGATCGCACCACAATAGCGGCGATATACCGCGCCCGCCATTACCGCCCCATTATCTAGTGCTTGAAGGCTCTCCGCGGCCGTCGAGGGCTCTGCATAATGTAACATCCGTCTGATCACATTGGCGGACACTACAGCTGTTATACAGGCTTAAGGCGTAAGCACCTGGCTATTATCTGTAGAGTCAAAGCCAACCGCACCCAATTAACTAGCGGAAAAGAGGTAGGGCACATTAAAGCATGTTTACTTTTTTATATACATGGTTGGAAGGTATACAACTATACAGGGCTCCTCATGTAAAATGGTTACCGTAGCCTATCAACGCTTGCAATATAAACTAAGTATCAATAACACGATGCCACCTCTGCTGTTAACACAACAACTCCTTAGGAGCTTACTGGAGACCTCACTCACACGCAGGAACACAACAAGTTGTTATTTGGCTGCGGTTTTCTGCGAAGTGTAGGTACTTCCCCAGACTGGCTGCTTTAATGCTACCGCCCATCGGATACCGTGAACCACACGTGTGGTTTTCATATTATGGCACATATGTGGAATAACGGTAAACCCGGGTTGTGATGGGTTAAAATACCCAAACCAAGACAAACTAACATGTAATGTACACAAATGTTTGTCCTGTGTGGAAATCGAGCCCATGAGCGTGGGTATCAAAGTAGATTTTTTATACCACTAAGGTGGAAATCAAGCATTCGGCCTGCCTGATGGTAAACAGTCACCGCAGCATATTATATTTGCAACACCAGGGGCATCACTCATGCGTTTGTAGTGTTACTAAACACTGCGACCACGAGCTCGTCAAAACTCTTCTGGACTGATGTATCTTCATCCATCTTCATCCATCAAGAAATCAGGAGACAAATAACGACTTCCTTAAGTGTTATGTAGCACTGTTGCGACTGTACACTACGAGTGAGTGCGATTGCCAGTGAACACCTGAGGAGTTGCGTGTTATGGACTGGGGTAGCACTGCGCGATTAATGCTCCTTGTTTTATAAACGTTCATAGGCTGCAGATGTTTTGTCAGAAGGGGCCCTAGTAACCAGCGAGTATGCAAAAAAAAGAGGACCAAGTGAGGTACTTAAGAACCGTGTCTCATGGGTTGGTTCTTACTGCCTACCGCTCAAGATTAATACTTTACATCAGGTGGGTGACTTGTTTACCACCTAACATTTCGTAAAAGACGTTCAAAAGTGAACATCACGGAAGCGAAACGCATTAGACACGGGTTGATCCCGGTTGTAAGCTGGACGTGAATGGTGGGCGACGATGCATTGCTCGGAAAACCGGAAGGACGGAACATTTTATTTGATTTCAAATCGTTAAGACAGACGGCGCTGGTGAATTTTGTCCCATGTGATAATAGTTTTGGTCGGAGTCGTTAACGATGATGCACTATACGGTTATGTAATTATCTTCCTAACCTTACTTACACGAGGTGCACTCTCCTGACAAATAAGGCTCTAGTAAAACAAAGATAGAGGACAGCAAAGAGAAAACGAGTGGCTATCGCCTTGCAAAACTTTCCGTATCTATAGATATAAACCTATTGATGCCTTGAGATTGATGTTTTACGTGTAGTAAATGTTCAGTGTATAGTTTAGAACCATCTATTGCAGTTTCGGAGGCGGGCACTTCCGGCGTCAAAAACATTTCCGCCGCGCATTTCATTCAAACTTACCGAACTGTGTGTTCGACGTTGTGAACACTTCGAACGAAAACATTCTAATACGCGGCTGCATGCTGATGCACCGTGTTCTCAAATTGTGGAAACTTCTAGGATACCCGACAAAAGTTAGGTACTCGTAGCTAGTTCACACCTCGCTATATGATGATTCTGACCTATAAATCTTTAACTTTAAGAAGAGATTTTGCCTCCCTTTATGTATGTTCTGCCGGCCGCATGTGTATTAGTTACGGTTGCCAACGATAACGCGTTGTGCTCCGAATAAATGGTCGGTATAGGTTCTTGTGTACGCTGAGATAAAATAAATACTAAATATCATAATTTAAAATTTTGAAAACGACTTTATATTTTTACTAGCTTTATAACCAACAGAAGCGAGAGATGTTGACAACCAAATAAGAAGTGATGCGCAAATAAAACCCACTGCCAGATGCTGTTGTTCGCAACTTTAATATTAGTAAAATAAATTCCCATTGGTAGTAACCTATATTATTCATGTTATTAAGATGGTCGAGATTTATTATGTACGCAATGTTAAACCAATTTCACAATTCTATTCTGATTTTTAATCGTTAATACCTTTTGGAAAATATCTCCACCACGCGCACGTGCTACTTCCGGTTTATATTTGGTTCGGCAGTTGACTTCGTTAGACAGTCGCACTGGAACTGGCACTTGAGCGGGAATGGGGCATTCGTCAATCGGTTAGCGGGCAGTAACAAGAACGACAGTATAAGATAGTTATTGTAGAATGCCGTATCTGGTGATACTTATGTTGCCTAATTACTAGTTGTAACTGTAACTTATGGTAATATATAGGAAGCCGTGAACAACACAAGGAGTTTTATTTCCGTCCCGACGGCTTTTAAAACTATGTCTCCAGTCCGGATCACTCAAAGTTTCTGTAAGTGGAAACAGCCCCAGCCCAGCTGGCGGCGAGCAGTGGCGGCCGCTGGAGGGCCGCGCTCCGAGCGGTCACGAACACCTCTAAATAACACTTTATCGGTGTGTTATTATATTAGCGCCATTGTAACTTACATAATGGCGTCTCCTCGCCGGCGGTCGGCGCCCGCTCTAAGACGCATACTCTCCTATCACGCAACACCGTTTTTATATATACGTATAATGTGCCTGTTTTGGTATGTTGTAACTTTTATTTTATTACTGTAATTCAATTCAATTCATTTATTCAATACTATATAGTCATTACAAAAAGACTTCTAGGAATCATCAACTAAGTTACACAGTATGTGGCGAGTCCCGTCCCGCTCTTTGTATTACATTAATATGCTATATATACTCGTATATAGATACTAAGAAGTTATACAAAGAAAACAGATGTGTTGTTGTTTGCGTGTGTGAGAGAGTTTGAGTTAGTGTATGTGTGCGTGTGTCTGTGAGACTGTGTGACGCACGTAAGCGTGTATTATGTGCTGTCTTTTTTTCACTTTAAGCAATTCTTGTATTTCATATACCTCGGTAAGGGCTCTAAGGATTTTGATTATATTTTGCTTTTAGCTAAGGTTTTGGTTTTTAACTTTATTTGTACAAAATCGAGAGCCATACAGGGCCATGTGATGTAAAACGGTTGTCGTAGCCTATGAATGCTCTCAAAACATTATGTATGGCTCGTTTGATGCCATCTCTGCAGTTGACACAGCGACTCTTTAGGAGCTTACTGGTCTGCATATGGGTGTCTCCTGAAAAAACTGGTTTTTATATAAAAGCATAAAAACGTCGAATGAAGGTCGTTAGTGCAGGTATTTAATATCATTTTAATTACTTTTTTGCATAAGTGGAAGGACGTGGGATCCAACGAAGGTCTACACTTACCTACCGCGATCGGTCATGTATTATCAGAAGGTGGTGTCAGGAGCCCTAAAAATCGACGAGCGTGTAAGAAAAGACTTATGAATGTTAAAGAAGCGAATGTGGTGCATAAGGACCGAATCACGTGGCACTGCCTGCCTGCCTGGCCTGATAGATCATTTTTGTTTACTTTTAGAACGACTTAGAATCTGATAATAAATTCATTATACAGAGAATACAAAAGTTAATACAAGAAATTAAGAAATAGAGATAAAACAAAGATTTTAATGTTTACCGTCGATATGAAAACCTCATTCACTGCTGTTTTTTCACATTATTTCCTTGAATTGTCTTCCGGGTAAATATAAATAAATATTATCGGACAAATTACACAGCGTAGGCGGCGCCCCAAAGTAAGCGAAGCTTGTGTTATGGGTACTAGACAACTGATAAATATACGTAAATACATTTTTTTTTTGTAAATACATACTTATTATATATAGAAAATACCCAGACCAAATCAGACAAGTAAAGTTTTGAATGACGAATTGTTAAATGCATTACGCGAGATTTGTAAATATTTTAAGAAAATAACAATGTAATAAATTTATTATTCTAGAATACGTCTCTTACAATAACCATGATACCTCGTGTCCAAATCAGCGATATTCCGTTCTGAAGTCACCCGGAGAAAGGTTAAAATGACAATGAAACTTGTAAACAAAGCAGTTAAATATCTTGGGGCAAAGTCTTTTGCTATGCAAGTTAGACCGCAAATAGAATATGTCACTTTTGGGAGCATTCCGATAGCTGCCAGGGCCTTCCGATAAATTATAGACAAATATTTTCGAGCTCTGATTTTGATATACGAAACCCCCTGTACATCTGTTTCCGGTACACTGCGGCAGGGATTTATTTACACCGCGCGGACGTGCCGGTGTACATTCTCTCTCGCTATCGAATTAAATGGACAGGTAATCAGTCGGCCGCCGGCTCTCGTATCTCGACATTATAATATACGAGAGTATATTTTTAACTTAGATGCACACCTGATAGCTACTTTTTCTATTGCTCACTCTCTCTGTATATCTTGTAATTTTAGGTACTTGTAAAGCATGGCAATGGTAACCTATTTCACTTTCGAAAATTTTCTGTAGGAATTTTAATTGTTTGAAAACAGTATGACGAAATTTTAAATTTCAAATAGTTTTTTTACATAATTAGTGTTTCTAAAAAATTAATTTACATGTTTCGTTTCCAGAAAAACCGTTGTCCGATTATCAAAACGCGTAACTTCCTTTGACAGATGATTTAATTCATAATATATACAAAACAATCGAATTAAAATAGTAACAGTCCGATAATACTATGTTAGGTGACAGTCAAAATCTCATATTCTTTTGAACTACATATCGCGTTCGGTTGCGATTACAATAGTACTCGTACCTCATAAATTTTTTCTCATAAATATTGTCGGACAAATTACGCATTTGATATTTATAACTGCACCGCTAGCCGACGGGGGGGAGTTTATCCTCACACGCCGGAACTGCAATGGTCCCGTACTGTGCGGTTCCAGAGAAGTTTTCGAATGAGCTCCCAACCGCGGTTTTTCCAAGGGACTACATCATGGAGTTCTTCATTCTTGCATTTCTATGCATGAAGAGGTTTTTAGAGGGTCGGCAACGCTTGAGTGACACCCCTGGTGTTGCAAATGTCCATAGGCTACGGTGACTGTTTACCATCAGGCAGGCCGTATGCTTGATTGTTGTTTTTTTGTTGTTTGTTTTTTTTTTATATACTACTAAGGTGTAGTAGTATATAAAAAAAAAACACAGCGCCACCTAGCCCCAAAGTAAGCGAAGCTTGTGTTATGGGTACTAGACAACTGATAAACATACGTAAATATTTTTTTTTGTAAATACATACTAATTATACATAGAAAATACGCAGACCAATACAAACAGACATGTTCATGCACATAAATGTTTGTACTGTGTGGGAATCGAACCCACGAGCGTTGGTGTCAAAGTAGCGTAACAGCGCGTTTCACCACTGCGCCACCGAGCTCGTCAAATAGCTGCGGTTAAACGTTGAGTTACAAGTCAAAACAAAAGCATTAAAAAAAAATAACAATCGAAAATCGGAAGTTCATCAGTCGGTCAATTGTATAATGTGAACTTTTTCGGTATATTTTTTTTCTACAACGTTGGAAGGTATACAAGTATATGGCCCACTTGTAATACATTAAGTATCACTTGCGCGATACCTCCTCTGCTGCTAACACAGCAACTCTTTAGGAGCTTACCTCACTCACATGCAGGAATACAACAACCCTCTAGGGAAGTGTTATTTGGCTGCGGTTTTCTGTGAGATGAAGGTACTTCCTCAGACGGGTTGCTTCCTCACGAGCGTCGCTTGTTCAGCTGCGTCATGCCGTGGTGACGAGCTGTGTAACTTGTCTAACAATATTTATTTCATTGAATTAAACAATTTTTAACGGAAGTAACGCATGTTTTATTTATTTTGATGAATCTGACATTTCGAATGCTTTGCAGCATCCGTAGTCCCAAGCAGGTGGTACTTGCCAACCATCTTCTAAGTACCAAGTATCACCTGTTTGGGATCCAGGTCTAAAAATAATCAAGTCACAAACCCAGAGATATACTAACAAACGTTCGGACACTGTGAGCGATTTTTATGTGAATCAGAATATATATAATTAATCCATCCATGTCGGTAGATGTAATAATTGAATAACTAATGTAAGACAAATACCACCATAGTCTTCCTGCGACCACGGACGCTGCAAAGCGTTCGAAACGTCAGGTTCAACAAAATAAATAAAACACGCGATACTTCCGTTAAAAATTGTTTAATTCAATGTGTAAAAATCGCGAAAACCTAAGACAATACAATATTTATTTCTTTATGTGTGTTCGACTATTAATATCTTTGTGTACCGTTTCGCTTTTTATCTAGCTAAAACACTTTCTTCTTAATTCTACACTTCTTCCTAAATAATTTCTCGTGATTAAATGAAAGTAACTTTCAAGGAGGCGTCTTTTTAGTTCTAAAACCACATCTTCATTCATTAATTGCCATTTTTTCCACTTATTATTTACAGAAAACACCGGACATCTAAGTGGCTCGTCATCATCGTCATCTTTGGAGCCCAGTCAACGTCCCCGGCATTAGCGAATTAATCTCAGGCGAAAGAGAAAGAGAACACAGCTTAATTTAATACACTGCTTGATTGCGGTTGTTCATCCGTCTCACAATGTACTGCAACTGTATATATACTGCTCCTACGGGCTACGGTAACTACTTCACATTACACCTTACGCTTACGCTTATTTGCCTTCTGAGTTACAAAAAAAATGGAGAGTTGACATTCTTTATACTCCCTTGTCTCAAAAATAACGTGATATACTATGAAGTTCATATGTTTGTTATTATAACAATGAATATCTAAGGCGTTATAATAAGTAACCAGGGCAGCCGGCACGTCAACGTTGGCGGGCACATGTGGTTGCTGTTCGCGATTCCAGATGGCTGGCGATTACACAGACGTCCACATTAGCCGAGGCAGAGACGACCGGAGCAGCCATGGCAACGTCGGCATGCATTTACTTAGATCTGATTCGCATGAACTAATTGGTGGTAGAAGCACACAAAGCAGGTTAAATAAAATTGCATGTAAGTACTTAAATAAGAATAACGAAGTCTTTTTAAAGAAACTCATATTGTACCTTGGAAAAGGGACTATATCAGTTTCTTTAAAAAGGCGTGAAGAGTTTTTAACATGGTCGGTAACCACAAGTGGTAGTAAAGAAACCAGATACTCTGCAGACTACGATTTTTCAACAGGCAAGCACTAACTAAACACCTCTGTATACTAATTAAGTTTTTCTTGTAACGAACAAATTGTAAATCTTCCTTACCTTAACTTCTATGATGTGTGTTTATCCATAAGTATGTTTCTATAAACGTAAAATACTTTCTTGGCAATGTTGCTAATCAATGTATGTTATAATATTATAATTTAAATAAGTTTACCTTTATAGTTTAACAGCTTTTGGTAACCATTCTTGTACATTGATTATTATGTGTGATCATACACTTTAATGTTTTAGAGTCATTCTGACATTTGTGTGGTGATATTATGATGGTGTCTTCCAACTCCCAAAGTCTTAAAGAATTTCCACACTCTGGCTGGATCTCCATTATCAACAGATTTGTGAATGTGGCCTCGTTGAGCTTCCCTACATACATATATTACAGCGATTTCGGGCATAAATGTAACGGTCGCGATACGTATCAGGATCAGTTTTATATTTTGCTTTCAGACTGTTTTTCTTGTTGATAGCCGTCCTGATGTCCTCAGTTAGCCAAGGAGCAGGTAGATATTTAACTCTAACAGGACGAATCGGAGCACGCTGATCACAAAGACCAGCTTATATAATATATACTTTGAAAGCATTGTTATCGAGGTGCATGTTCGATGAGCCTGACTTCCAGCTGTTGAATAAAGAAACACCGCGTGTCCATTGAGATATATCTGGCGGAAATTGATTCCGGAACCGGCGGAGGTGCGCTCGCCGCCCGCCGCCCGCCGCGGCGCGATCAACCTTCCTTATCTGTGTCGACTTGTGCGGGTGTTCTGAGGATATCATTCAACTTACTTTTATTATATCAATCATACTGAATACCACTAAGGTGCAAACTAGCATACGGCCTACCCGATGATAAACTGCCACCGTATCTTAAGGACAATTGCAACAACAGGGGTCTCACCGATGCGTTGCTGACCCTCTAAAAACCACTTCACGCCTTACTTAAAGAACCTCATGCTTTAGTTCCTTGGGAAAACCTCGGGAGAAAATTTCTCTTGAACCGGCCCAGTACGCCATTACGACCATTGTGGTTCCGGCGTGTGAGGGTAAACTTTCCGCCATCGGCAAGCGATGCGGTTTAACTGAATACCGATTTATATATAACCATATATGTGCCATATACATAGAATGAAAAAATCAATTGCACCGGCTAGATGTTTCGAACACACAAATTCTGGCTTGCTTTCCGAATTCCCTTCCGTCTGAGGCACTAGAATTCTGGTGTTGGCGGTATTTTTGTCATTCCCATGTATCGCTGTAAAACGACCCTAGCGCCATGTTTACTAAGATATATCTAAAAAAAATGGGTAACTGTCTTGTCCACAAGAAATTGGAACAATCATCAAATATCATGCGTCACCATATGTCTGTTCGTATTGATCTGGATGTTTTGAGCAGTCAGAACCCGTTATATACGTTTTCCCATACATTTCGCGGTCGTATACGACCACCCGGGTTTCGAAGGGTTAAGAGAGGTTGTGCGCATCAAAGCAGCCCGTCTGGGGAAGTACCTCCACCTCGCATGAAACCGCAGCCAAATAACAACTCCCTACAGAGTTGTTGTGTTCCTGCGCGTGAGTGAGGTGACCAGTAAGCTCCTATGGAGTTGCTGTGTTAGCAGCAGAGGAGGATGGATCGTGCGATGCCCCGCGAGTGATAGTTAATGTATAACAGGCGTTCATGGGCTACGGTAACCGCTTTACATCAAAGTCAAAGTCAAAATCTTTTTATTCCGGTGGTTCATCAGGTGGGCCGTATGCTTGTATGCCTTACGGATTAAAAAATAAAAAAAAGTACTTGCTATGACAATATACCCATGGTACTAATAAAATCTAGTATAGACTTTATAGCTGAACCTCTGACATATATCGTAAATTTGTTGCTTGAAACTGGAATATTTCCAGATGATTTGGAAAGAACATTGATTAAGCCGCTTTATAAAAAAAGCTTGAAAAGTGAAATGTGAAATTACAGACCGATAGCATTATTATCTAACTTTTCAAAAATATTCGAAAAAAATATAGCTACCAAAATAATATCATTTTAAGTAAGTACGAAATACTAAATAAATACAAATCAGTTTGGTTTTCAAAAAGGGTAAAATACGACTACAGCAATTTTCAAAATATTGAAACAGATATGGACAGATATTAACTGATTGATGATTGTGTAATACACCAAATTTTATTAAAGCAACTGAATCACATCGTAATACGTGGAATTTCATTGAAACTACTGGAGTCTTACCTTGATAATAGAGTGCAAGCAACGATATTAGATGCATATGATGAAAAGTCAAATACAATCGGGCAAGTCCAGTCAAATGTTGAAAAAATAAGCCTTGGAGTGCCTCAAGGCAGTGTACTGGGAGATCTTTGGTTCTTGATATATGTTAATGAACTCCCCCTTGTAGTCAACCATTTATGGGTGATGTTTGCTGATGATGCTACGATATTTATATCTATGATAATTTAAGCGATGACAATTTTAGCGATGAAATTTATAATACACTTAATATTGTGGATAAATAGCTGACACCTATTAACTTAAAAATTAATTTCGACAAGACAAAAATTTTAGAACTAAGAAATTATAAAAAAAGCCCTTTACATTTGAATATTACTATTAATAATACGACTATTGAACAAGTGTCCAGCATGAAATTTTTAGGTGTTAACATTGATACTCATCTTAACTGGAATCCCACATTGTTGAAATCAATAAAACAATTTCTAGCAATTGTTACGCGTTGTCCATTTTAATCAATATAATGTACTGTGGGTGAGTATATCCTCATTTAACCTATGGCATAATATTTTGGGGGAATTCAGGTGACCAGTCAGAACCCGTTATATACGTTTTCCCATACATTTCGCGGTCATATACGACCACCCGGGTTTCGAAGGGTTAATGTTCAGTCTACATTTTTACTCCAAAAGAAATGTATTAAAAATTCCTATATAGTATTGACAAACGTGCATCATTGAGAGCTGTATTCAAGGAAGGCAAATTTTTAACTTTGACGTGTATCTACATACTACTCGTAGAAATATGTTTATTTGTAAAAGAATATACTAAATAGTTTTGTAAAAAAAGTCAAACATACAATCGCAATATAAATGTGACATACGTATAGATACATGTTCTAGTTTTTTACATGAAAAAGTACTTATACTCGTATATTAGGAATCAAAATATTTAATCATTTGCCAGAATATATTAAATTACTAGATGGTCCTCAATTTAAAGGAAAGCTGAAAGATTAGTTAATATCTAAGTGCTTCTATAATTTAGATGAATATTTTAATAGAACTGTAATTCAATGACAGCTTTACATATTAAATAAATAATGTGAAAAACTAACTAATATATTGTACGTCCGAAATGGGCTAACTGTTGAGACTATGATACCACATGTATGAATAACCCTTGTATACAGTTGGTAATAAACGTTTATCTTATCTTATCTTGTCTTCCAACGTTGTATAAAAATAAAAAAAATCGTAACATTTAGAAAAATGAAATCCGTTAAATGGACTACTTTGACATAATAACCGGTGAAGTTAATAAAAGCTTGTAAAAATACTCCAGTTTTTAGGGTTCCGTACCCAAAGGGTAAAACGGAACCCTATTACTGAGGCTCCGCTGTCCGTCCGTCCGTCCGTCTGTCACCAAGCTGTATCTCATGAACCGTGATAGTTAGATAGTTGAAATTTTCACAGATGATGTATTTCTGTTGCCGCTATAACAACAAATACTAAAAAATAGAATATAATAAATATTTAAGGGGGCTCCCATACAACAAACGTGATTTGTTTGCTCGTTTTTGCTCGATATTAATAACGGCAACAGGTAGACGCTTGAAATATTCACAGAATATTTAGTTATTCACTTTAAGAATAAATAATTAAATTAAAATAAAACAAATATTTAAGGGGGGCTCCCATACAACAAACGTGTTTTTTTTTTTGCCGCGTTTATAGATCATGGTACGGAACCCTTCGTGCGCGAGTCCGACTCGCACTTGGCCGATTTTTTTTATACAACTTGATTGGCAAAGAAGCATGCGGCCCGCATTAGATGGTAAGCGGTCACCGCAGCCTATTGACATTCGCAACATCACGGGGATGTTACTCGGGCGCTGCCAATCTTGTAACCTGTTTCTTAACAGTACCCAGTAATTTCTCTGCCATATCTCACCCTTCAAACCGAAACACAGCTATATAAATATATCCGCTTGGCGGTAGAAATAGGTGAGACAGAGGTACCCACGCAGACGACAACTGTACAAAGTCTCCCTCAGGTAAAATATAAATGAAAATAAACATGTAAGAAATATAAAAATTGTTTATCTGTCATTCGGTGCTCAAAACAGAAAATGGTAATTTCCAACTTGTGTATTGCTTTTCGTTATTAGCAAATATGAAATATTTTCTGTTAAGTATGTAACTTGATATTGTTCTTCAGAACAATATCCATAGAAACGCTCCGAACTTCATTCGAGGAACATTCTGCTGTGTTCACAATCTACTTCGCGAATCTTTAAAGGTTTGCTTCCACGAGCGACCACACAAGTCTAATATGACTGCCTTCGCTCCCATTGGTCCGTCATTTATTCCGGTATTTCAAAGTTGAAAGAAAAAACATTAGTACCTTCCCCGAACCCTTAGGCTTAGGCTTGGGTAGTGAACCGCGCCGATCCTAATGGACGAGGCCGTTTCCTCGTTTGGAATAAGGCTAAGAGGAAGAAGAATGCAAACAAAGTTAATACAAGGAAGAAATAATACCAATATTTGAATTTATTACCTTTCACTCACAGCTTCTCACTTATGGGGAAATAGCAGATCACATTTGGATAATTCAACCGTGAGTTTAGGTGAATACATCGTCGTAACGGGTACAAGTAGTAGTAGAAATTACACTAAAAGTTTTATTTTTATATTTAATGAAAACTACCATACATACAATACAATATACCAACATAATTGTACACCTTGTGTGACTTAAAACTTATATCTATATCATAAATCTAATGACGAATCGACTAAAGACACTTCATTATTTTTTTTTTATTTTACCATACTGATAATCACAATTTGGTTACGACGATACTGTCCAGCCTTTTTACTTGAATACAAAATATCTTTGAAATATCGATATCCCATCATAACCCAGGCCATGCGACGTCAGACACAAGCCAGCGGTCCGTTTACATATCAGCGTCTCGACATGCAGACCCCGACTCTTCACAGCGGCGATTTGAAAGTCAAATATTCGTAAATTCAAATCAATTTTTGCTCACAGATGAAAATGGGAATATATATATATATCTCCACACCAAGTTCTCTGCAGGATGGGGACAGAAAATATATGTAGGATTATTAAGAGCATCAGCCTCTATGTCTGCGTGAGGACATATTAGCCTATATCCAATTAACTTGTAAAATGTAATGTCAGAGAAATAGGCTAGCTCGCTATCCAGAGCGCCTGTAACATTTAGACATTACTACGCGTCAGTTCGGACTGGTTGCTTGCAACCATTATAAATCCATATTTGGAATAATATTGAAAATTATGTTCAATATAATTCAAGTGATCGTCTCGGAAAACCCCAAAGTTTTTCCGTACACTTTAATTTCACTGACGTTACACTGCAGCTGCTACAGGCCTATATCCACCGTCCAAGCTACATCTGCACCAAATTTGATTCTGATACATTCAGCAGTCGAAGACATGGAAATGATATCTGTCTTCCCGCCAAGTACTTTGCTTTTTTGTACAAGGCTGTCTTTGACTCTAAGAGCCTCTTCCACAAGATTTTATATTAAAATGTTCGACCCTTGGGCCAACATTGTACACTACATTCTGAAATATAAGATCTCTGAGTAACATTAATTTCGAGCTGGAAATCTACGCCAAAGAAGAAGACGAATCTGAGGTGGAAAATGTATGGATAGACAGACGTTGAAGTGACGAAAATAGGGTTTCTTTTATATCTATTTTCAGGAAAATTAAACTGATTAATGATTACGCACATATAATATTTGAAAATTTGGAGTCAAGTTGCCGTTCAAAGTTACACCAACTTTTGGGTATCTTATAACTTAGTTATTTTGAACAGTAAAATCCCTTTTCATTGCCAAATTATCAAACTTAGATAAGATTAAACTTCTGTTTACAATGATAAAATCGTACATCTATCAAACTCTACTTTGCCCTATCCATTTTTTTTTTATTAGTAAACAAATTATTACACCGGCCGAGCTAACACGCCTTGTGTCTGTTGGAGGTAAGCCGATATTAACTTGCATCTGATATTGAGGGTACTTTGACTAAAGTATCTGGGAGATGTTGAACTTTGTCCAATTCAACCCTATAAAGACTCAAGTCTGCGCTTTCACCGCATTGGAATTCTCGTTATCAAGAAGTTTGGTGCCAAAGTCACCTCGAGGAAAATATCTAACTGTCGTCCAAGAAACTTGGTGTGTTCCACAGAGCAAAACGGCAGAGCAGCTCAAGGAAATTACTTATGATATACAAATATTAAGTCAGACCCTATATGGAGTTCCTTTGGACGGGGGCATCCGAATGCCAGCTAGGACCTTGTGATTGAATGCAAAGGCGAGCTTTGAGAACCGACGATGATCCAAAACTCACACGTGGTATTGTGGAATGAGCTGCCAAGGTTTTTTCAAGAAACTACAGCATGGAGTTCTCTAAGAAAGTCGTGAAGAACTTTATAGAGAGTCGGCAAGGCAAGAGTGTTGCAAATATCCATATACCATGATAACTGCTTACCATCAGGCAGACCGCACGTTTATTATCTTACCTTAGTGGTATAAGTATATTTATTAATAATCAAGCTTACAATTTGTTGTTTATTTGTCTTTCGAATGAAATCAACATCAGATATAAAAGCGTGATATCAAATGATAAGTGATGATTTAAAACAATTATATTATTGAGGCTACACTTAAACATCTTGCCAGTATCTCATTGATATGTGGACATCGTACTATGAGATAAATATAGCATTAGCCACCACACGACCTAGTCGGGCAAAGGACAGCAACGGCGGCGGGTGACCAACGTTAGTTCGCACTAACTAATTGGTGCCGGAAGCACACAAAGCAAGTCAAGTTTCACTTAGTTGTATAATACACATAATACACACATTTCACTTGTAGAAAGCCTCGAACCGAGAAGATCGCTAAAGTTTTGGATATTTTTTAGTTGTCAAGTCGATGTCACTTTCGACAGCTAGAATCTTTCATGCAGATGTCATTATACGTCATAAGGTGTATAGGATTTGAGGAAAAAATTGTGAGCGTTGAAAATATTTTTCTTCCAAGTTCAAAGATACCCAACTCGATTGTACTTAACTTAACTTTAATTACAAAAAATGTCAGTCGTCCTTCTAGCCGGTGGAAACAAACATTATTGAAACAATCAATTTGTTAATGAAAAAGCACGCAGTCTGTTTCCGAAATGGCTGCCCGAAGGGAGCGCCCTCGGGCCAACAAGGGTCCTCGAGCGACGAGAATGCTGTCAGACAGCGAGAGACGTCGGGACAATCGGGGATTACGAGTCTTGAAGCTAGTGATGGCGGAACAAATACTCGGAACATGCCGTAAGATGCCTCGAGCCTACTGTTTGTGTAGAGGATTCATTTAGGGTCGCTTGTTAGAAGTCGCAACTTCAAACTTCGCGCTTATTTTAATTAACTTCAAGAAAGACTTTCAGTGTTCGTCGCACATATTTCTTTTTTTATACAAATTCGAGAGGCATGTTTTTTTTACGGGACAAGCCCACCACTCATTCCCACCACTGTGTCTCCTGTGTAGCCAGAAATGAACAGCGGCGACCACCAAAAAATCTATGAACAGTGTCAAGTCTATTGCCTATATACAGCTGCCTTGGAACTCACAATGAATTTAATCGGAAGAAATTTGTAAGGGTAGGAAGTTTTGGAATTGACTTCCCCTCTTGGATAAGTGAGAAACTTGACTTGTACTCGTAGCATGTTATTCCTACGATTAATGTCTACAACGCCTGATAATGCCTCGTGGAGAGGCGAAACACGTGTCGCAGCGACGACCAGGCCAGTCGTGGCAGCGAGGGTAGTGGTGGGGGCATGCGGATTCTGTTTCAGATGGCGGACGACCGCAGCAGCCAAGGCAGAGACTACCGGAGTAGCCATGGCAGCGTCGGCATGTTGCACGTACTAACAGTAGTGGGTGGGTGCCGGCCGGCGCTAGGCCGCATGAACTAATTGATGGCGGAAGCACACAAAGCAGGTTACATCAAATTGCATGTAAAGTGAGAGACAGCAATATGACAAATAAGGCATTAAAAAATTCGAGAGGCATACGAGCACGCGCCGGATCGAATCCATGAGCCCTTGTAACATAGTGATATAGCATTGCTGACCACCCCGCTACTGAGCTCGTCGCCCCCGGCCCCGGCCGGCCGCGGGGTCCCGCGAGGCAGTCGAAATATCGGTATATAATGTTTCCTGTCATAACCAATGCAATAGCCACCAATATTTATTTATTTGTCAACACTTACATCTATTATTATAATATAACATAGTTTATATCTTTTTGTACCTATTATACAAGGCTCGCCAATGAGAGGTAGAGGCGGTCAAAATTACTAGTGTCAGGTTTCATACCCGTGTATTATAAGTGTTCACTACTCGTCAGGGAAAAACGGCTGAAGAGATTTAGATGAAGTTTAACACACCTGTAGATATGTGTGCTGGACACAGGCTTAATATTTAGAAAATTATTCAGCACATGTATTAATATATCTTTAATTGTACCACTTGATTGCACTATATGTACACTCAGATATATTTATTGTAATATATATTAACGATGAAAAAAAGACCCATATTGGCAAATTTCTTTTGTATTTCTTCTTCGCCAATGGTCATTTTCGAAATGCTAGTAGATTAAAAGAGAGAGATTAAAACAACAAAAAAACTATGGAAACTGATTAAAATACAATATAAAATCAAATTTAAAGTAAGTATCTAAGGGCCTAATGTTTTTAATATTTATTTTATCTTTAATAAAAAATATTTACTTACCCCAAAAATATTCAGGGTTGCTGTTCAAAACTTGAAAAGACGATCACCACGGGCAGAGCCAATGGCAGCAGGAAGTAACTTGCAAACGAAAGAAATACAAGTTTTCGATATTATTTATTTGTTTTGTGTCAATTTGCTAAGATACTATGCAAGATATTACGCCAACTTCCATTAAAATATGCATTGGTTAGCTCAAATGTGGCTTGCCGGTCTCATTGCTTTGCTCGTGTCAGACACAAGGGTCAGACAGATATACTTACAATAAATTACATAATATAATATAATTATTTAGGATAAATGTATAAAATAACTTTGTTATACTTTTGTACTACAGTTTTAACGTACTTGAAATTTAGTGGTTGTAAATGTAAATTCAGGAACAGTATATATCCAATCGCATTACAATCAGTCGTGCATTCATTCAGTGAATTGTGTTTATTTGCCGACGTCACTTTCAATTTACCAAAACAAATATTAGATGCAACGAAACTGAAATATACAATTAACAAAAACAACATCAGGCAAAAAGGGCCGGTACAAACACCGAGTGAATCTGTTTTGGCAAATGATTCGACGGTGAAGGGCCCCGCAAACACGCGTAACTCGAGCACCCTTCACGACACTCCGCCGCGGGCGGCCGGTGAGTGACTTCCGGCTGTATTACCAGGGCGGAGGGCGCTGGGCGGGCGGCCAGACGTGTATTGAACAGCGACGCTGTCAGCGGCATGTTAAGTGTCTGGGATTCCTTCTATAAATAAATAATGCTCATTATTTTGACTGAAGCATTACATTCGAGCGTTATATTTAGAGACAAAAAACATTGCGAATATTACGTGTAAAATAATATTTAGTAGATTTTTTATATATAAAGTCGGTAAGCATAGAAGCATACAGCCTACCTGATGTAAAGTGGTTATCGTAAACTTTACATACAAGATTAAAAGCTATACAAACAGAACGCAGAGTGTTGTCAGTTGATGAGAAATATAAACTATGTAATAAATTCTCATATTTATTTTATTTATCTATTTTTACACTTTATTGCACCAAAACAAATACATTCAACAGATATAAGAAGAGTACAATAGGCGGTCTTATCGCTAAAGTGATCTCTTCCAGACAACCGTACAAGGAAGAGAAATAATCGGTAATAACAAGTAGGTAAGTGGCGTATTTATGATAAGAAACATATTTATACACATGTATATATGCACATATACGCACATACAACATACATTCTTAACAATTACATTTACACTGCTATCAAAAACCCTAAAGTTACCTACACCTACAAATAAAACAAATAAGTCGGAGGGCGAGGGACACCCTTCCCAAAGCAATACGAACACAACTAAACTACCAGACCTACTCTACCTAAAATGTACAGCACACGAGCAGTAAAACGATCCAGCGGCACACGTAAGGGGACACCCGAACAAAGCCGCAAGATGGTCCTGCAAAAAGAGCTGACTCAGGAAACCTCGACAAGGGGAATGAGGAGGGCTGTCGCAATCAAAAACGCCCGCAAGGCAGCCCGCAAAATTGTCCTGGACCAAGCAAGAAATTTAGATCAAACCAGCGCCTTAACAGAAACCCAGGAACAAACCGCCCCCGTACTGCAGAGGAATTTGCCACGTGGGTTCCAGCAGAAGTCACACAATTCCACGCCAAAAAGATCCCTACGGCGTGGTCATCTCAATCACCCCCATCGAAAAAGAGGGAATCAGAGACGAAGTCCTAAATCAATCCCTGAAAGTCATCGACAAAGAGTTGCGTGACTTGACATGATAAAGCCTTCCTCACGAGCTCGAAGAGGTCAAAGAGCTGACCCTCGTGAGCTATGGCCCCACTTTAGGTATGAGAGGCATTAGAGCTGAAATGGCCTCAACCGGTACCGCGACGCAGTTAGTGGAGTTGATAATTCCACTACGGGTAGCCAATCAATTCAACGCCCTGAACAAAACACTGGCATTGAGGATAAACTCTTCCCTCAAACAAAATGAAACGCCCACTTCCCAACAGCAGCCGGACAATACAACCACGGTGAACATACGCAGCGGCTGCCAAGAAGGCCCCGATCAAAAGGCCCAACCACAACCTGATCGTCGCATCGACGGATTCCAACAAGACTGGGTACAAATTTATCGAGACGTTCAGAGAGACACTGGACTTTAACTTAAATCAGGAGTTACGGTTGATTGGGTCCGGAAGGCCAAAAATCATAAGGTGGTGCTGAGTTGCGCAACGGATCCCTCAATTCAGGTATACTAACAAAACTGTGTAAAACCCAACGCCTAGAAATTAGCTATTAGACCTAAGCATGCGTGGCAATTAATATTCAAATTAAAGGCTAATTAATATTAATGTATCGGTGTATCTCAAGATTCTATTTTGGGCTCCTTCTTATTTTTATTATATGTGAATGATGTACCTTAGAAGTGGTGGGTTGAAAATTAAGTTCAGATAATTAATTAATTCTTTATTGAAAAAAAGCACCCAGACCCACCTGAACATGGAGTATCTATCTACTTACCTAGTAATATACAAGTCGGTACACTACACGGAAAGATTTTTGGTAAACATTTGACACATTTCTAGCAAATCGTTATTTCTACACATTACGCGTACGTATCGACGGGTAAAAGCAAATATATAGTAACAAAGTGTCTATTTCTGGAACGTTGCCGGATTATATAATTACGACTGCAAATTTACTTGATTGTTGGCTTAACTAATACTATTTAACGCGAACTAACTCAATTAATTTTTTAGTGCTCTCGCTAGCGGCGTGTTTTCCTTGAACGTTATACCTATCATTATAATTAAACTGCTCGCTGCTCATTAAGGTGAACGATTCAATTTTTTTAAATTTAACATCCGCGAGCAAACGAGCATATGACCCGCTCAATGTAAAGTAGTTAAAGTAGCCTAAGAACGCTTGCCTTACAAGGAAGTATCGCTCGCGAGTTGTTACTACTCAGGATCTCACTGGTATCCTCACTTACCCGCAGGAAGATCGCCTTCCAGAGAGTTATTATTACGCTGTCTTTTGATTACAAAGAACCCACTTGTTTTCATTAAATCCTCGTTTTTATTAGCGGGGTGGACCACGTGCAGGTAAGGTTGGCTTAATCTTAATTTTGACAAGAAAGACTTAAGTGTTGTGTTAGTATCCGTATATTATTGATGATCTATCAGTTGGAAGCTCATTAGCTCTGTCTCCAAGGATGGCAGTGCTGGCCCTGCATACTCGCCGCTCACCCTCAGCGCCACGTCACCTGTCGAAGTCTTTATTCAATGCTGACAAACATTCGTGGAGGGCGAGTGTTCGCTCGAAGATTTATTCGCCCAGCCGTCTGTCCAGAAGGCAGAACACTCAATGTATTTTTCATAAACAGAAATATAGCTAGTCTGGCCATAAATATTATTATTAGAAACTTTTTTTTGTTTTCAACTATTATTTTGAATTTGGAACGCGTTTATTATGTTAAAAACGTCTTTCGATTTCACGCCGTTTTACATATTTTTTACGTGTTTATTATCAAATTACAATGGAATTGATTGTTAATGAAAATAAGATTGCAGTGATTGCCTTGCAGAAAGTGGGTACGGAGCCGTCGGTCATATTCAAGACACTTCCAAAGATTTGTATCAGCCGGATATCATACTATCGATTGACATACAAATACTTCCTCTGTTGAAGATCATAAAAGATCGGGACGACCGCATGCTATTAGAACTACAAAGGGTTACCTTTTCAACAGTTCACAAGAATTTTAATGTTATTCACATAAATGCTCAGAGTGTAGCTTCACATTATGCAGATTTGCTGGCCACATTCTCTTCAGATAATATCCACGCCATTTTAATATCTGAAACATTTTTGAAACCGTCACTTCCATCGACTTTATATCCGTTGCCCGGTTTTCGGTTGATTAGGAATGATCGTACGTGTACAAAACATAATGATAACGCCGGCAGGATGGTGGGATATGGTGGAGTAGCTATATACCTACGCAGCGACATCGAATGTGAAGTTGTCTCACTATCTCCTCCGGAATTTCAAGCGCCTGAATACCTGTTTTTGTCGGTCACCCTTCATCACACGAAAGTTCTTCTCGGTGTATACTATAGTCCTTCTCTTCATATAAATTATTTTAATTCCTTAGAAATTATCTTAAATGACCTTCTTCCTAAATTCAATCACGTCATCGTTATGGGGGATTTCAACACGTGCCTTGCAAAAAACGATAGTCGTTCTAAAACTCTAATTTCTCTTCTGCATTCTCTTAACTTGTCTGTTCTTCCACTCAACCCCACACATTTCCCGCACAATGGTCCTCCATCCCTCCTTGATCTTGTTATCACATCCTGCCCTGACCTAGTAGCCACGCATGGCCAGCACAATGCGCCATCCTTTTCAGCGCATGATCTTATATTTGCTTCTTTTGTTATTCGCCCACCTAAGCGTAAACATAAAGTTATTTTTCAGCGTAATTTTGGTCTGATTGACTGGAGTCAGCTAAGGGGGGATGTGTCTGATGTGGATTGGAGTCCTGTTCTTTTAGCTGAAAATATAGATGCTAAAGTTTCTCTTTTTAACGAGACACTCTTGTCTATATTTGACAAATATGCGCCTGTTAAAGCAGTCCGCGTTAAGCATTATCCGGCTCCTTGGCTGACTCCAGAAATTAAGGCGATGATGGCCAGGAGAGATAGAGCCAAAATAAAGTTCCGTCATGATCAAACAACTGAGAATCGGTCAAGGTTCATTGACCTGCGTAATCAATGTAGCAGGATGTGCAGGTATGCTCGACGTAAACAAATCATGTCCACCATCGAAAACTGTCCTCCCTCAAAGTTGTGGAAGTTTTTAAAGAGTTTAGGAGTCGGGAAGGAGCGGACCAGTGCTTGTACCAACATCGATATTAATCTTTTAAATGCTCACTTTAGTTCCTCTCCCGTCAGTCTTCACCCACTTACCAAACGAGCAACACTTCTTGATTTAGAAAATAGTCCTCAAGCTAACTGTCCCCAATTGAATCTTGATGTTATAACACCTGATGAAATTGTAAATATAATTAGTAATATCAAGTCTAGGGCTGTTGGTGAGGATGAAATTTCGTTAAATATGATCAACCCGATTAAGAATGAAATTGCCCCTATTCTGGCAGATATTTTTAACTGTTCACTTTCTTCTGGTCTATTTCCTTCTTTGTGGAAATTAGGACATGTTATACCGCTGCCTAAGAAGCTTAATCCTTATCTTTTTTCTGAATATCGTCCGATATCTATCCTTCCTTTTCTATCAAAGGTGTTGGAGTATTTTGTACACCAACGCCTTACGAGCCATCTTCAGCGTTTTAGTCTTCTTAGTAAATATCAGTCAGGATTTCGTAGTGGGCATAGCACTGTCTCCGCTCTGGTCAAAATCACAGATGACATTCGCCACAATATTGAGAACAAAAATCTTACTATTCTCTCACTCCTGGATTTTACTAGCGCTTTCAATTCTGTTGATTATGATATATTGCTAGGTGTCATTAAAACTTTCAACCTTTCACCCATCTTGCTTACCTGGTTTGAGTCATACCTCAAAGGACGACGTCAATTGGTGAGACTCGGCGACTGTCGGTCTGATTGGTGTGACTTGACTGCCGGGGTTCCCCAGGGAGGGATATTATCGCCAGTTTTATTCGCTATGTTTATTAATGGCATTACTCTTCCACTGTCTTCTTCCTTTCATTTATATGCAGATGATCTTCAAATATACACGGCTGCCTCTCTTTCTAATATTTCTCAAGCTATTAATACCATCAACTCTGATCTCGCTGCCATTTCTCAATGGTCCCAACGCTTTGGCATTAAAATTAATGCTGCTAAGTCACAGGCAATTATAATTGGTAGTTCCCACTTCATTTTTAAATTGGACTCCATGATGATTCCCAGTTTAGTTTTTGACGGCACTGTTATACCGATCTCTTCGACCGTAACAAATTTGGGTGTTATCATGGATCAAACTTTGTCGTGGATACCTCAGGTAAATGAAGTCAGCCGTAAACTTTTCGCCTCTGTGCATTCTCTTAGACGTCTGCAAAATTTCCTTCCGATTTCCACTAAGGCGATGCTAGCACAATCCCTCCTGCTTCCTCTGTTAGATTATGCTGATGTGGCCTACCTGGATCCGGCAGAGGGACTGCTTGATAGACTGGATAGACTTTTGAATCTTTGTGTAAGGTACGTATTTGGTCTGCGGAAGTATGACCACATCTCTGAATTTCGCAAGCAGCTCGGTTGGCATCCGATTAGGCTACGTAGAAAATTCCATATATTGTCCCTTCTTTTCAACGTACTATTTAACCCATCTGCTCCTGAGTACTTACGTGAAAGGTTTCAATTTCGTGATATTGATAATCGTCTGCGGTCTTCAGTGGATCCTTTATTGAATATTCCTATGCACACCAGTAGTACATACACCAAATCTTTCTCGGTTCATGCCGCAAAATTGTGGAATTCACTCTCTTTGCACATTAAATTGTCTCCCACCATTGAATCGTTTAAACTGGCTCTGAAAGGCTCTCACGATGATCATGGTGCTTTAGACTGATTTTATTTTTATCTTAGTTAATTTTTCTTTTATTCTTTCGTTTATTTTTTTTTTTATTTTTTTATTATTTTCTTTCTTCTTTACATATATATTCATATTCTGTTCTATTTTGTCTAGCTACTTTCAATTTCATATATATATATATATATTTGTTTTTCGACATTTATTACTTTTATATTTGTTATTAATTATTATAATGATCTGTTTCGTTTATGTAGTACTACCGTGCCACTCGCCTACCAAATTCCAATTAGACACTCAAAGGTTGACTGGAAGAGATTCCTTATAGGAATAAGTCCGCCTTTGTACATTTATTAATGTGTTGCATTTTAATTTATATTTTTCATTGTTATTTTATGTACAATAAAGATATTACAAACAAACAAAACAAACAAACAAGGGTGTTAATGGTATTAAAGCCAGAATTTGCCGAAACCCCATTATGAAACAAAAACTCTTATCGCGAGAAATGAAGATTCCCGCTAGGCGTATAATAAAACAAGAGCTCGGCGCTTATCGTCGATATACAGGACGTGCCCTAAATCTAGCCCTACAATTGAAGAGAGTGGATCGATCAAAAAGCCTTCTACCCCGACACGCACATGAAAGGCACAGAAATATCCTTTTAACTGTAGAAAAAAAAATCACGATTGAAGAGCACTGCAACAAGTAAAATGCCAACGTGCACGCACACAGTTCTAAAGAAGCCATCCAAGTGGTCGGAAAGGTACTGATCGTCATTCAACCTCTTGTGAAGAAGTGTGTCTTATTAATGAGTTACGAAACTTCATTTTTGTGAAAAAGGAGTGAAGACTTATGTCAGTGTATCAAGAGACTGTATTGGATCGTGTTGTGAAACCTTTCACCAATACCCTTTTTAAAAATGTACCGTGAACTTTCCAACAGTACACCTGTCACAAGGCACGAACTACCCAAGCCTGGCTCGAAACCAACGTTCCGGACTTTATAATAAATAGGTGAAGACTGGCCCTCGTTTAGCACAGATCTGGACCCTTTAGACTACAAATTATGGTCAGTTTCAGAGGACATGGCCTGCCGAAACGACACGTCGACATTGCGTCTCTAAGAAACTTTGGAGCAAACAGTGGCTAAATTTTCCATGGAAGCAGTGCGTAAGTACATAGACAGATTAAAGACCTGTATCAAAAGCAAAGGTGATCAATTCGAATAGAATGTTTTTTTTTTGCTGGGTTTCCCAGTTGTAGTGTACATACATTAAAACAATAAATGCATATTAATTTGTAACAAAACTTGTGGCCGGACTAATGAATATATATTTTTTTATACTATATCGGGAGGTATACAAGCATAGATAGATAACACGTTATTCATTTAACAAAAACACACACAATGAAAAATACAGTACAACAGGATTACAATAAGGAACATTACAATATGAAGTGAAGAGCTGTGTCGGCACCACGCTCCGCACATTATCACTGCATTACATTAATAAGTTTTGGAACTACAAAAGAATACTTAATTGACATATAGACATATAAAACATACACAGGAAACATGTACGTACCGACACAAATACACAATTAACATAGACATGATGTATATACGAGTATAAGGTAATTGGTGTAACATAGTGTGTGTCGCAGAGATACGAAAGGGCTACAGCTCAGTGAATTAACGCAAGTCACTGGTTTTCAGCTATCACCCAGGAAGAATCGCGAGAGGCAAGCAAGAAGCTTCAAACAGGAAATGTATTGCAATTTAAACAGATAAGATTAATGACGTTCAAGTAAACTTCATAGGCGTATCATGCGAAAAAATATGGTGATCACGGTAAATATACAACAAAATGAAGCAGGATTGAAAAGAATGAAGAAAAGTTAGTGAAGAGGACAAGATGATTAGGACTAACTCACTGCATCCAACGCCCAGCTACAAGCGCTGATCGAACCTCAAACCCTCCAGCAGCGTCAATTTTAATTGTTTTTTAAACATGTATTTGGTTGAGATTGTTCTTATTGGAGGAGGAATGTTGTTCCAGCACTTAGTAGCTTGGTGCCGGAAGCAGCCCGTGAAAGCAACGGTCCTATGATGATGGTAGGCTAATGGTAGTCGTGTTAATCTTGGGACACCCGATCCGTAATGATGATGGAATGTAGAAAACTTAAGTTTATTAAAGAGGTATTCCGGGTTTTTATACTTAATAAGATCAAACATTAGTAACGCGAGATGAAAGTGTCTTCGAGATTCCATATTTAGAATGGCAGCGTTGCTAAGAAATGGCGAAACATGAGTTCGCGGTGGAATAATCAAACAAAATCTACAACAAGCATTTTATACCGCTGAATCATTCATCTGTCTTTATACAGGAGACGCGGGCCGTAAACGATGTCACCATAGTTAAGCCTCGAAAGTATAAGAGATTCACAAATGGAGAATCTAGCTTTTTCAGAAAGGAAGTTACGAATTCTGTATATGATTTTGAGGCGGTAGAAACAGTTCCTAACCAGACCCAGAACATGAGACGCAAAACGTAGCATACTGTCAAAAATAATGCCTAGATTTTTTGTTTCGGTGACGTATTCCAAACTTGTTCCTGAAATTTTCACTACAGGCTTTGCATCTAATATTCCTTTCGTTTGGTTCTTTGTGCCCAAAATCATATATTTCGATTTGGTAGGGTTAAGGACAAGAGCGTTAGAATTAGACCAAACTGCAACATTTTCCAGATCTTGGTTCAACATCATCAGAGCATCCGCCAGTTTAGCAGGCTCACTGGAAATATACAATTGAAGATCATCAACGTAGCAGTGGTATTTGGCATTTTTTATTACCTTAGGTAGATCTGCACAGTAGATGATGAAAAGGAGAGGCCCAAGGATAGAACCCTGAGGAATACCACGTAGAACTGGTTTAGGTATAGAAGCGACACAAGAACCATCCTCCTTCAACATAGCATAGCATAGCCTGACATATTGCTGACGATCACTGAGATAGCTATTGAACCAGTTTACGGAGCGATAGTCAAATCCATAGAACGTTAATTTAGTCAGTAAGAGCGGAATATTTAGACTTTCAAAGGCGCGAGAGAAGTCCAAAAGACATAGTATTGTACCTAGTCCTGCATCCTGGTCCACGAGGATATTGTCCGTCACGTCAAGCAGAGAAGTTGTAGTACCACGGCCTCTACGGAAGCCTGATTGGTGAGTAGGAAGAATCCCATTTGCTTCAATGTAATTTATTAGTTGATGATAAATTGCTTTTTCTAAGACTTTGGATAAAAATGGTAAAATACTTATTGGCCTTAGGTCTTTAAATTCGGTGGGATCGTCAACTTTAGGTAGAGGAAAAATTGTTGGGAACTTCCATTGTTGGGGCATAATACCTGTAACGATTGACCTGTTAACTATATCAGTGATTGGTTCAACATCATCAGAGCATCCGCCAGTTTAGCAGGCTCACTGGAAATATACAATTGAAGATCATCAACGTAGCAGTGGTATTTGGCATTTTTTATTACCTTAGGTAGATCTGCACAGTAGATGATGAAAAGGAGAGGCCCAAGGATAGAACCCTGAGGAATACCACGTAGAACTGGTTTAGGTATAGAAACGACACAAGAACCATCCTCCTTCAACATAGCATAGCATAGCCTGGCATATTGCTGACGATCACTGAGATAGCTATTGAACCAGTTTACGGAGCGATAGTCAAATCCATAGAACGTTAATTTAGTCAGTAAGAGCGGAATATTTAGACTTTCAAAGGCGCGAGAGAAGTCCAAAAGACATAGTATTGTACCTAGTCCAGCATCCTGGTCCACGAGGATATTGTCCGTCACGTCAAGCAGAGAAGTTGTAGTACCACGGCCTCTTCGGAAGCCTGATTGGTGAGTAGGAAGAATCCCATTTGCTTCAATGTAATTTATTAGCTGATGATAAATTGCTTTTTCTAAGACTTTGGATAAAAATGGTAAAATACTTATTGGCCTTAGGTCTTTAAATTCGGTGGGATCGTCAACTTTAGGTAGAGGAAAAATTGTTGGGAACTTCCATTGTTGGGGCATAATACCTGTAACGATTGACCTGTTAACTATATCAGTGATAGTAGTTAGAGTTTGAGGAAGTGTCAATAAGACCATGTCTCTGCTGATACCGTCACTACCAATAGCATTCGACTTAATTGATAGAAGAAACTTAGCTACTTGTGTCTCCGAAACAGGTTTTAGTAAGAATTTTGGACTTTTGTCATTAAAGCGGTGAAATTCATAGTATGATAGCTGAAATAAAGGGACAGTTGCAGGGCCAGGGACATTTAAAAAATGATTGTTAATTTGATCCGGATCAGCTAGGTGATCAGGAAGACTCCCACTCCTGGTAGGATCAACAAGCACATTTTATTTCAAATTTTTCCAAAAATCTTTACTGTTATGAACGTTAGAATTGCTTAATGGTTAAAGTAAGCTTCTTTCTCACTTCTGATACTCTTTTGCACTAAATATTTCAGATCCTTGTAGTATTTTTTGTCCGAATCTAATTTAGTCCGGCGATATTTGTCATGAGCCTTGTTTTGCAAACCCATCATGTATCTTATTGTGTCAGTTATCCATGGAGGTGACGTTTTATTCGTACAGAAATGAGTGGTGCATGCTTATCAAAAAGAGAAAGGAGAAGAGAGTATATACGGCCCACCTGATGCATAGCGGGTGCCATAGCCTATTAACGCTTACGATATATTCATTATCAGTCGCGTGATGCCTCATCTGCTGCTCACACAGCAACTTCTTGGGAGCTTACTGGTGACCTCACTCGCACTCAGGAACTATCCTAACATTGTATAAAAAGAAAGTTCCTTTACTAGAGAGACTTCAATTATTGCCACAAAGCCGAAGAGCATATGAATGTCGTTAGGGTCTCTATTGAATAGAATTGTTGGGCCCTGACCTTGTATATCTCCCGACATTGTACACAAAAAGGTACGAATAAACATTTTCCACATTAGTAAAATGTAATAAATATTAACTCACTATCTTTCTAAAAATTACTTAATATTTTTTGTTGAATTATTATTGTTTATCATACTAAATGTAAAGAATATTTAATTTAGCGAGTAGTCGTCACAACCATGTACAATCAAATTAATTATGATACCGTCTGCTGGCAATATATTGCAACGAACTTCTAACAAATAATCCAACGTAATAAATCAAATTAATTTCACAAAATATTATAGATGCGTTTATATTTATTAAATACGTATTGAATAAAATATGTTAAATAACTTTACTACATAAGCATTGAAATGTTTTTCTCTGTTCAGGAGAGATAATATAAGTGCTGCTCGGTATCCGCAGCGAGCCGCGGAGAGAGAGAGGTCTAACATTCGAATACCATTTCATTTTACGAACTAACCCGACTGAATGGAACGCCAGCGGTAAGTGGTCATATGGACTTATCCCGAAAGATTTAGAATGTCAATCATTGTATGAATATCTATAATAAATTCTGTAGGTCAATTCGTAAATAGTCGGTAAATCGACTCCATATAATAATAAAACTAAGTCGGTGCTCTCCGGCCCACATCAATCGCACTCATGGTAAGGTGTGTTTCCGTCGGTCACTACCATATTTTAAACATAATTAAAAAGGGAGACGTTTTGTGATCACTGATGGCGCGGAGATCATTTCGTCAGAACCGTACATAGCTGTTGTGAAATTATTTACTACCTGAGTCACCTTGCGTGGGATTTGTTTCACGAATTTGTTATTTCGAACTAATTTGTACGAATAATTAATTATACAGACGAATTAATGTCTAATTATTCGAAGGTACTGCAAGTAGTGACTTGAATTAATTGGCAGAGCTGCGATAGCCAGCGGAGCCACATTACCCTCAAAATTGTCGTTTGGGGTAGACTGATGTCATCCAGCTAGCGTTTAGACGGTAATAGTGAGAAACTCCAAAATCGACACACTAATAGCTAACATATTGTAGTTTTGTATCCTTTAATTTGAAATTTAAATGTTCGTTGGTGAGGAAGAACGGTCCAAAATCGTTCCAATTAGAAAAAAAAAACATATGGGAAAACGTATGGCCGGCACTGCACTCCCATCAACAGAAAAAGTAACAGCACTCGTCGCTAGATGTCGTACAGGGTTCCATATATTTTTAAAAAATTAAAAAATTAAAAATAAAATATTTAAAATTTTTTTAAATTTAAAAAATATCAGCTCTGCCTACACAGCTTGCTGTTATTTACTAGTTGTTAAAGTTCATGATTTGTTAAGTAATAATGAGATTTGTGGTAGTTAAGTGTAGTGAAACATATTTTCCGCTTCGACTCTCCGCCTAAATCTCTAACGTTAGACAATGTAGGAAGATGCGTTTAGTTAAAAGTGACGCTGTTTCGAGCATATTGCACCTCCCAGTATACTTGCGGTCTCTGGGCTAAATATACGCAGAGGAGCTACAATGCCCTCCGCGTTCAATTCAACAATGCGTTAAGGGCTGTGTTGGGGCTGTCCCGCTTCTGCAGCTCTTCGAGCATGTTCGCTCTGTTACGCACTGATTGTTTCCATACATGTATGCGTAAGAGGTGTGCGTCCTTGGTTCGCAGGGTGTGGACAAGCTCCAATGGTGTCCAGGCCATGATAGCTGCTAGGTGGGACTGTCCCTATATCCGGCACTACTGTGTTGTTGTAGTGCCGCATATAGGTGACGGACTCTTTCAGCAAAATCATAAAAGTTAATGTAATTTCTAATTATGCAACATGTATTTCAATCTTACTTCTGTGGGTTCAAACCTGAAATAAAAGCATTTTATTTTATTTGCTTATTTAATTATTGCTAGCGAATATGAAATGTCAGTAAGAGTCAGGTAACCTTGTGGTTGTTTGTACCTTTTTCGCTGTTTCTCTCCCCCCGATCCTGCCGTCGGAAGCGCCGCTTTGCCCAAGACCGAGGGCCCGAGCTGAGATCGCAGCTCCATAAAAAGGTTCCTTTATTGCCACTATTCGTTCTCAGAGAGGCGCGGAGGGCGGCTGATGTCTCTTTTAATATTTTTTCAATATTCCTCTCATAAAGCGCGCGTTTTATTTCAATCTCGCAACCCTTCCGAATTGAACGGCTCACGGTAATAAATTCATGTTTCTTATTATCTGTACACGGCTTGCTATTTACATTTTTATATGGCAGTACCCAACGTGGGTATTAGTGTAGCTTTTACTGGATTAGATAATGTACGTAGATTTACCATTTTTTGATTAGGGTCCAGCGAGCTGTGATCACGGTGCAGCGGAAACGGATATGCACACATGTAACGTTTTATGAGAACGTCGAGCTGAGAGGGATTTGGCATGAAGATTTATAGACAAATAAATGGGTATGAAAACTTTTTTTATATTTATTTTTATAGGTTTAGATTTTCTATGTGTTATATATACAATAAGATGAAAACTAGACCGAATCGGAGAGAGAAGTGTGAAGGAGATATGAAAATAGACTGCTGGAGAACAAAATATTACTTAGAATTAGCAATATTAACAAAACATTACCAGTAAATATATTTAATAATAAATTAAAGAAACTCTTACTAGATATTATTTTGATGGAATTTGTTAACAAGCTTAGTTTATAAACTGTAGTTACGAAAACATCTGCAAATTTAATCCCATAAGTACCATTAAACTCTAGTAAGAATATTATGATAAACATTATTAAATAATAGTAGCTACGAAAGAGAACATTCGTTTATTTTTTCAATTAACATTAACATCGCCAAACTATGAAACACATCAGTTTGGTGATGTTAGTTAATAAAATACTGGCCTATAAATTATAACTTGATGAAATAATATGAGGCAAGGGAAGAGAAAAATTATAGAGATTATAGTAGTGAAAGAAACACTATAGAAAAAGCAGTATGAGGAGAGGATGGAGACCAAGAAACTGAGGGAAGAAAAACAGAGCGCACTGCAACAGATAAGGACCACGAGAGTAAACGCAAAGAGGATAGTTGAAAGTTATATTTAAATAACGAAAGTAGGTTTCCTTTCCTTTAGGTAATTTGTTTTTAAATGCCTTATTTGTCATATTGCTGTCTCTCACTTTTCCAAGAGGGGAAGTCAATTCTAAAACTTCCTACTCCTTATAAATTTCTTCTGATTAAATTCATTGTGAGTTCCAAGGCAGGTATAGTTTAACCCCCGGGACGGCAATGAACTGCACTGTTCATTGCCTTTTTGTAGTCGCCGCTATTAATTCTGGCTACACAGGAGACACAGTGGTGGGCCAGTCCCGTAAATGATATAGGCTGAATCAGAAGACGAGATTTGAAATCGGAACAGTTCTCAGGAGTTAGTACATTGCCTGACTGTATCCATGATAAACTTGGAGTGTAAAATCACCAACCAATAATGGAACATCGCTAGCATTAAATCGGAGTATTACTGACTATGTTTCATTATAAAACTCAGCGAGCACGTCTGTATTAATATCAAAGGGTAATTAATGTACACAAAGGTTAATCTTAAGAGTTTGGCACGAAAATAATATGTGCCATATAACCTCAACCCCACCCTCCCAATCAGATCGACGAATTATATGTTTATCCTTTTTTACAGCCACAAGAACCCCATCCCCCTCGTATTTAGTTGATAAAGTTGACTCCAGATCCCTCCTAAAAACATTATATCTGCTATCTATGGTATGGTTTAGATTAGTTTTGTTAAAACACACAACATCGTAGTTGTATTCTAAGATCTTCAAGTATAATTCTGTGGTTTTTGTTCTTAACCTATTTACATTTTGGTAAAAGAAAGACATGTTTCAAACAATATTAAGATCTAATTTTTGATCCTAATAATTGTTTGATCGTAAAAGGGAGAGTGAAGTAAAAGAAAATATGATAAATTATTTCTAAGAAAAAAGATAAATTCTAAGTATGTACAAACTTCAGTTTTACGCAAATAAACGTGACCATACAAATTGATCATTGTCAATTTAAAATTTTCTAGCTGCAGCGTATAGTCTCTACGACTCTGGTGATAAATGCTCAACCAAATAAATATTTCTTTTGACCAGGTATGCCAATGTGACGAGTTAGGAGCCTCAGAACCTTTTTGAAGTAAAACTTCTTTAGGCACGCTTGACTTGAGGAGTAAGCTGGTCAATGCGTGACGAGAGCGTTACAAAAAGTGTGATCGGACGAGGCGAACGGAAGTTGAGAGGAGCATATAAGTTAGTGAAGATAGACAGATAGAGAGTTATTACTGTAGGGTACGTTTCGTATATTACTGTAGGGGTAAGAGAGAGAGGTGCGAGCACACATTTTCTTTCTGTCTTTCTCTCATAGCGAGTTAAGTTTCGTATATGTAAGACACAGTGCAGGCCTATTGTCTGTATCACACTACGGAGGTAAAGAAGTTTTTATTGTTATATCTTTTATATGCTGTGAGGATATAGTCCCTGTGCCGTTCAGAGAGCAATGTTACAATAATATTACGGGGTCGATCTGCCTTGGCATCCAGTTTGGTAACACAGGGAGCAGCACGTATATTGGACTTTTTATATAGGTGATCCTATGACGTCACAGAATTTCGTACAAACGGTCACTACATTTTCTGATTTTTGTCAGGTACAGCTTATATTTCGAGATTACGGCTTAAAGAAGGGTTTTCAAGCATAGCTAGTCGTCATTCCAGGTTGTTTGCATTTGCTTGTTGCTTTAGTTTTTCGAACTCCAAGCGAGAGCCACTTTTCTGAGCTTTGTTTAATTCTGCCTTAAAGTCATTCTGCTCGCTTTCCAAGAAATCAGTGGTGCGGGTGAAGCTTTTAAGTTTTCAATGGTTTTGTAACTTTTAATAATTTGACCGATTGATGCTTTGATGTTACTTCATTTCAAGTCAAGTCTGCCGTCAAGTAATTGAAGGAAGTTTTCGTAGGACATTCCTCCGCCTTGAGATACCATTGAACTTCGGTGCTTCATGGTGTGTAGGTCTATATTACCATTCGACCTATACATATATCTTATATGTTTAAACGATTTCGATTAAAATTTAGATAAAGTTTTATATTTTAAATTTGTCTCTATAGGTTACTTGCCAAAAAAAAGGGGTCTTTAAGTAAAATATAATAAATAACCGCCCAGGTACATATTGCAATATGCTCGTATACATAAAGATTTCTCCAAACTGGCCTGTGGGTCACATCTCGCGGGCTCTCCGGCCGCCTCGTCCGGCGGGACGGCCGTGCACACGTATTATTTACACGAACAGTTGTCGCTAACAATCGTCCCGGCCTCGGGGGACGGCGCCGACCCTCCCGCTGAATTGAACTATCACGCACATTGCTCGCAAACACGGTATTGACGGCCGAGCATTTGTATTTACATCTTCAGATATACGTCTATCTATAACTTCACGCAAAGTCCCTTGCGGGGCGGGTAGAGGTAAACGAGCCCTACGTGACGTGATCCTTACACACCACACTTGCTACTTTAACATTCACTGCTCTTCTCATGCACGCTCGCCGGTTTCTAAGGCTCCTGACATCGCCTTCTGATAAAACACGATGAACCAACGTAGCACGACTCTTTTTATTTTAACACCGACACTCTCTTTCAGACCAACTCTGTTTTTAACATGAACATTGTAAATACGATCTACAACCGTTACGCCGCAAATTATGCGCAACGCTTCCGCAACGTGTTCCGGTTTGAAGGGTGAGATAATATGGCTGAGAAATTACTGGGTACTGTGACGGAACAGTCTTACGTCACAAGATTGGCAGCGCGCGAGTAACATCGCCGTGGTGTTGCGAGCGTCAATACGCAGCGGTGACCATCTGATGCGGGCCGCATGCTTGTTTGACAATCTTGTATAAAAAAATGTAGTAGAGTTAAATCTGGAATATGAAATCGTATATATGGGTGGAAATTACGAATTCCAACATAACGATTATTTTCATGTCATATCATTAACCTCACAAGAGTCTGTGATATTTAAATTAAATAGATAACGTCTTTTACTACATAGATTATATAAATACAGTTAATTAGTCATTACGTTGCTGCACTACACTACTAAACAAACCCTAAATCCATCCTACTGCAAGGCATACTCCACCACTGTGGTCAACTGCGGATTTGCGGAGGCCAGTGTTTTCAAGCCGCGGGACACTGACTTAGCTTACGGTCTGACGGTCGACCTTGCTTGACCTGCGTTTCCGGTTAGAACGACACGCGCGATGACACGTCAACCTTCACTCCGTTGTTAAGTCAACACGACTAATATATCTTTTGTGTCCTATTTAGGAAGAAGTTCAATCCCACATTAAAAAATGGCCGTAGAGACCCCTTACAGAGGTGATCTGTGTTTTTTCTTGTGTTATTTATTTATTATGTGTAAAAGTTTACACAAAAGCTTTAAAATTAATAACTTGTCTAACTACAGTTCAGTATAGTCAGTACCGGAACGCACTCATTAAAACAAAATGTATGTTACATCTTGTTTAAATGAGTGCGATCCGGTTTATTTTCTTTTTAAAATGATAAAGAAAAAGTATGAAAAAAAAATGTGTTAAAAACTTTTTTCGATTTCCCGCCGTTTTACATATTTTTTTCGTGTTTATTATCAAATTACAATATGGAATGGGGTGTTAAAGAAAATAGGATTGCAGTGATTGTCTTGCACAAAGTGGGTATGGAGCCGTCGGCCATATTCAAGACACTTCAAATACGCACTAGCGGGAATCTTCATTTCTCATGATAAGATTTTTTATTTGCTAATGTGGTTTCGGCGAATTCTGGCTTTAACAGCATTAACAACCTTTGTAGTTCTAACAGTACGCGGTCGCCCCGATCTTTTATGGTCTTCAACAGAGGAAGTGTTGGTATATCTGTCGATAGTACTATATGCGATAACTGTGACTGTGATGAGGAGTCACCGGAATCGGTTTCACACATCCTATTTACATGCCCTCGTTTTGGGAGGCGAAGATTCAATGTGGAACAGAGATTAGGATCTGAACTCACTGAAGCAAGTTTGCACACCATGTTTGAGGATGACGACTGCAGACAAATTGTACTCGATTATTGCGAAAGTGTGATGCGGCAAGTTGCGCGAAGTAATGGGTCAATAAAAGCACAGTAGCAGTAACTGTGTGGGCCCTCTGGTGGTGGAGGCATAGCCGAGTGATAAGTAGCCACAAATCTATAGTAAATGACATGTACGAATCTGTACAGAATTGTAATGATAATTGGGAATCTTGCTGAATAAACTGGACAAAAAAAATTAGATATAATGAAATAAAATTGGAAATAAATGTAACACCAAATACTGTAACTATAAGCAATAGAAATAATGTAAAGAATTAAAACTAAGAGAACGAAATTGTAATGAATATGAATATTGAATTAATTAAATTGTTAACAAAGCTGACACATCGACATCAGCATATTATGTAATGTATAAAGTAAGCAGATCTGCGCATACCCAGAAATTGTGTAAATGTTGGGTATGCGCATATTGCGTAAAAAAAAAAAACAAGCAATGACAAAATGTACACACACAGTTCTAAAGAAACCGCCATTTGGCCGGAAAGGTACAACGAGGTCATCATCCTGCGTCTGTAATGGTTTGATGGGGGTGTCTTATCAAGGAGTCACAAAGCTTCATTTTTGTGAAGAAGGAGTGAAGACTTCAGCCAAAATGTATGAAGTGTCTTGGATCCTATTGAGAAACCTCTCAGCAATACACTTTCTAAAAATGTGCCGTGGACTTTCCTGCAGGACTCTGCACCTGGTCACAAAACACGAACTACCCAAGCCTGGCTCGGAATCAACGTTCCGGACTTTATAAGAGCTGAAGACTGGCCCTCGTCTAGCCGAGATCTGAACCGCTTAGATTAATTCTTAATTTCTAACCTCTTAAATTATAGTCAGTTTTAGATAGATTAAAGGCCTGTATCAAAGCCAAATGGCGCCATTTCGAATCCTACTAATATTATAAATGCGAAAGTTTGTATGTATGGATGGATGTTTGTTGCTCTTTCACGCTTAAACGGCTGAACGGATTTGAATAAAATTTGGCACGTAAATTGATTATGATCTGGATTAACACATAGGCTACGTTATTTGACTCCACGCGGGTGGAGCCGCGCGCAGCAGCTAGTATAATCATATTTGTATTTTTTGTTTGGACTTCCCTAAATATGTATATATATGTTAATAATTTCATTACTTCATAAAAAAAATAATGCATATTCATTTGTATCAGAACTTATGGCCGGAGTAAGTATAAAGAGAGATAAATTCTATTAGAGCAATCGAACAGGGAAGTACCTCATAGACTATATATATAGACTCATTTTGTAAAAAGAGTGATACTCATAACATAAATACTAGATATAAGCATAATCTTGTGTTACATGCAAGCCGTCTCCACAAAATAAGTAATTCTTTTATGGGGCAATGTATACGGTTCTATAACAAACTTCCCAGCAATATAAGAGAATTGTCAATAAACAAATTTAAAACTACTACGAGTATTAAAGCCAAATTGTGTAGCAGGGCATATTATAAAATATCTGACTATATTAATGATAAAAATGCCTGGGAGTGAGTCGATCCAATTATAATGTAATTAATAAATTATGTAAATTTGTTTGGATACCAAAAGAGGGATGCCTGAGTTTTTTGGCAGTATTTTTATTAGTGCTCATCTAGTCATAAACTGCACGGTAGGGAAAAAATTGTGACGATTCCAAACAAATGTAGCCATTTTTACTGAATAAAAACGGACTTTGACTTTCACTTACCTTTACCTGTCAGTTTTCGCACAAATTAATGAGGTAAGTTCCTGAGCACTTCCTATGTTGCTAACGATTGCTATCGTTCATAGGCTACCAAAATACGACTTCAAATCAGGTGTACAGTACGTTTGCTTGCCGTAGCAGTAAAAACTTATTTACCATTTTCACAGATTTTGTAAACTACAGACGTCGGAACGAGGGGACTAATAACTTTAGTACCTTTTTTGAATATAAAATAAGCTAACTTAAATTAAAACAAAATAAGCCGCTCTGTCGCATTTCGCCCATTCACATGTTGGAGATATATTTAATTTCAAGGGGTACAATGATTCCATATATTGTAAACTACTAATTAAATATTAATTTAATTAAGCTGAAAATCTAATTAGCGCTAAGAGATTTCAAGATACGCTCTCTGTAAATATTCAGCTGAATCTCCTCAGCATTTCCGGAAGAAAATGAGTGGTGAATTATGTTTACGTACATACGGACACACCTACATTACTACACATACACACACACACACATACAGTTATCATCTCATAAAAGCAAATAAATTAAATCTAGAGTGTGTAAAATGTGAACATGTTAACAAAGTCAGTACTAATATTTTTCCTCAAATGAGAGGTAAAAGGATATTTAATTTTTTTAAATTGCTTTTTGTATTATTACGTATACAAATATTTTGTTGAAATTATATGCAGTATCATCCGCTTCTTTTTATCGTTATCCCGTTTCCTAATCCAGTAGGATTGGCGGGGTCTGTTACCTAAGCGTAAGGATTTGGCGAAGATATTGATTTAGTCATGAAGCGACTATCGTCAGACCACAACCCAGAGGGAAAACCAGACCTTTCGTAGGTAAGGTCCCACGTCATTCGAAATATATGACTCAGTCGTGAATGACGCGACTTTGACACCAATGGTCGTGGGTTCGATTCCCACACAAGGCAAACATTTTTGTGCATGAACATGTCTGTTTGTCTTGGTCTTGATGTTTTTAGAGAGGTAGGGCGCAGCAAAGCATCCCGTCTGGGGAAGTACCTCCACCTCACAGAAAACCACCAAATAACATCTCCCTAGAGGGTTGTTGTGTTCCTGCGTGTGAGTGAGGTCATCAGTAAGCTCCCAAGGAGTTGCTGTGTAAGCAGCAGAGGAGGCATCGTGCGAGTGATACTTAATATATCGCAAGCGTTAATGGGCTACGGTACCCGCTTTACATCCGGTGGGCCGTATGCTTGTATGCCTTCCGACGTAAATTAAAAAAAAATAGTTACTTGGACGTGCGGGTTTTCTCACGATGTTTTTCTTCACCTTCCTTCGCTCGGCGGCGACAAATGATGTTTAAAAATATGTACATAAATCCGAAAACACTTCAACGCCAAGATTTGAACCGGGAATCAGTCGGTTAGTAGGCCGGCTTCTTATCCTCTGGACTATCACTACATATGGAGAACACCATATTACCTATAAACTGTTTTGACCGGTGGTCTAGTGGTTGGCATTGGCCAGTTTAACACTAAGGATCGTGGGTTCGAGTCTCACACAAGACAAATATTTTGTTATGTATATGCATGAATATGTGTGTTTGTCTTGCTGTCTTGAGACACCTCAAAACAGCCCGACTAGAGAGAGGTACCTCCATCTCACAGAAAATTCCAGCCAAATAACAACTTCTTGATGTTCCTGCGTGTAAGTGCTGTTACCAGTAAACTCCTAAAGAGTTGTTGGGTAACAGCGGGGATGGCAATGCTGAAACGCTACTTGGTGGGCCGTCTGTTGGTATACCTACTATCATTATATACAAAAAGTGTGTGTGTGTCAGCACTGACGCACAACTGGAGTTTGCTTATTACGAACGATAATTACGTATATATCGAATAGAAAAAGAGGGTCAATGAACACTTCTTGTAATATAATGAGAATGAAATTTATATTATTCATAAATGTGAACTACAGGTTTACCAATTAACCGTATTCACATGTTTTTCAGATTCTTCTTCATTACGACTCGAATCAACTTCTTTCATATTTTCCAATGTTATCTTAACTTTAATCACTTGATGATTTGTTTAATAGTACATAAAAATATACGTAAAATGTACCACGCTTATGCTAACGCAGGCGCGCACACACGTACTAACACGTTGAACGCTCGGGCCCTGTAATGAACACTGTATAATTAATGCCTTCTATATCATTATCTCGCACGTTAAATCCTACAGATGTATATGTTTGTCTCTTTTTAAGCGGACGAGTGTAACGCCATCACTTTTAGTTAACACTTGAGTTTAATCCTCATAAAATTTCCATACCGGGCCTTGTAACTCAAAATCGTTTTTAAAGCTTCGTGCGCAAAAGGTAAAGTCAATAATAATAATAATAAATATTGCCGGACAAATTACACAGCGCCACCTAGCCCCAAAATAAGCGAAGCTTGTGTTATGGGTACTAGACAACTGATAAACATACGTAAATACATTTTTTTTTTTGTAAATACATACTTATTATACATAGAAAATACCCAGACCAATACAAACACACATGTTCATGCACACAAATGTTTGTACTGTGTGGGAATCGAACCCACGAGCGTTGGTGTCAAAGTAGCGTAACAACGCGTTTCACCACTGAGCCACCGAGCTCGTCTGTGTAAAAAATGAAAGTTTTTGGAGTAAACTCCAAGTACAAAGCCAGGTAAAGACAGACGCTACCCGGCTAGTTATAGGCCAATTACGCTACTCGCGCACGGCTCCAAATTACTAGAGCGTCTTCTGCTGCGTCGGTTAATGCCTTACCTGTCACCCAGAGAGTAACAGTTTGGCTTCCGAGCGCAGCACTCCACAACACTGCAGCTAGCCCGTGTGCTCCAGTACTGTATTGAAAACAGGGACCGAGGCCACACTACGGTCGGAGTCCTCCTCGATATCGAGAAGGCCTTCGACCGAGTGCGGCACGAAGGTCTTATCTACAAGTCACTGGAGCACACGACTGAGCCTCCACAGCTCGTACGTGTAGTGGCGCCCTTCCTTAAAGACCGCCCTTCACTGTTTCAGTGGAGGATGCAGAGTCACAGACCCGCCCCATCCAAGCAGGTGTACCACAGGGTAGTTGCTTATCACCAGCACTATACGCGGTGTACACCAACGACATCCCTCAACTGCCCGAGGCGAAAAGGCGCGAGGGGGAAAGAGGTGTTTTATTGGCGCTGTTTGCAGACGACAGCGCCTACTTCACTGCATGCAAGAAGCCGCAGATCGCGGCGAATAGTCTGCAGAAAGTTTTGGGCGTACTGCCTGAGTGGTTCGACCTGTGGCGGATGACTGTCAATGTGGACAAGACGGTCGCGCTACAGGTCGGCCGCGAGCACGTCCCACGATCGCTCACACTACGGGGGCAGCCTATCGCCTGGGAGAAGAGAGCGCGCTACCTAGGGGTCCACATAGACCGGTCGCGCATGTTAACCATGCGACCATGCAAGCGGCAGCAGCGTGGGCTGCTCTGCGACCGGTTCTAACATCCAAATTGCCGCTGCGAACGAAAATAGGAATATACAAAACCTATGTTCGCAGCAGACTTACATATGCGGCCCCGGCGTGGTTCGCGCTCTGCTCTCCGAGGCAGCGTAAGCGGCTGCAGGCGCAGCAGAACATCACGCTACGGCTATGCACGGGCGCCGGGCGATATATATCCAACCCCACGATAAATCGTAGAGTGCGCGTACAGTCGGTACACGGTTACATCGTAGACCAAGGAAGATGTTTAGTCGTGCCGACTAATCTTCGTACGCGCACCTACGCAATATTGCACCACTTCATTGTAGGCCGCCCGACGCCCGTCGCGACGCCCCACGTGATCTTCTAGGCGAGCAGAGCGACACTCCGCTACGCCTGTAACAAATCCCAGACAACACATTTAGAGCCAAAAAATGCAGTGATCGGTTGGTACCACAAAAACACAAGTTTAGGTGTTACTATTTTTATCGGGACAGGCCCACCACTCATACCCACCACTGTGTTTCCTGTGTAGCCAGAATTAACAGCGGCGACCACAAAAAAGGCAATGAACAGTGAAGTCCATTGCCGTCCCGGGGGTTAAACTACAGCTGCCTTGGAACTCACAACGAATTTAATCAGAAGAAATTTGTAGGAGTAGGAAGTTTTGGAATTGACTTAGGTGTTACTAGCCAACCACCGCACAAACAAATTAAAGTAGCTTCGGGTCCAAATGATGCCTGCGGGGAGCCCAACGCGGGTGCTGTCCCGCAGTCACGAAAATAGCCCTAAAACAGACGTCTGTAGGAACCCACACTGGTGAGGTGTCCTACAGACGCAACAAATTGTTAGGCCGAAACCGCGCAAATTTTAGTTTCACTCACAAAACCGACGTCTGTGGGGACTCACACGGGTGAGGTGTCCCACAGATGTGACAAAATATAATCTAGGTCGAGTGTTAAGATTTTTGTGCTCAACTGTCTGTCCACTGTACTTGTCCTGCGTCGTTATACATGTCCTATATATACATGGGGCACACTAAAAGTTTTGCACTTCTAGCTAATTGGAACTATTTGAATTTCGAAGGTTATATTTTTTGAAACGTTGCAACCTACTTCGTAATAAAAAAAAAACAATTGGCGGGAAATCATTTGTCAATTGTTTTTTATCACACATCAAATTTCTACGTACGCAACGAAAATGGAATTGAGTCGAAAAGATTTTAGAGCGCTGATTTTTTATGATTTTATAAGTTCTCTCTCTCCGCAAGACTGTGCTACTCGTCTTCAAAATGCTTTTGGGAGAGAAGCACCTTCTTTGAGCACAGTGAGGCGATGGTTTGCTGAATTTGAGAGAGGTCGAGTTTCTTTACATGACGAAATTTGTGAAGGGCGGCCTTCAACTGCCGTCAACGTAAATAATGTGGCTACTGTTAAGCGGCTAATTAAAGAAAACCCGCAGATTACCTATGACACAATTCGAGAACTATTGGGGATTGGTATGAGCCAAATTCTGAAAATTTTACACGAAGAATTGAAAGTTCGGAAACTTTGTTGTCGTTGGATCACTCATGAACTGACAGTGGAGCAGAAGCGGGCTCGCGTGAAATGGTGCTCACAGATGCTACTGAAGTACGACTACGGACATTCTAATGCTTTTATGACATTGTTACAGGAGACAAAACGTGGATTTATTGTTTTGAACCCGAAAAAAAACACAATCTTGTAAAAGGGTGTTTGAAAATGAGAACAGGCCAACAAAAGTGAGGCAGGCGAGAAACGTTGGTAAAAAAATGATCGCGTTTTTTTTCTCAGCTACGGGTCCCATCTGCACAATTCCACTTGAAGATCAAAAGAGTGTTAATGCCGAGTGGTATTCTACCATTTGTTTACCCAGGGTATTAGAAAAAATTCGCGAAAGACGACCAAAAAGCCGCGTTCTCCTACATCATGACAACGCTTCTTCACACACGGCCAACAAAACAAAGTCATTTTTAACTTCCGAAAAAGTACAACTCGTTACCCATCCTGCGCATAGCCCCGACCTAGCACCCTGTGATTTCTGTATTTTCCCCAAAATCAAAGATTTGATGAGAGGTTTCACTTTTACCAACTCCGAAGGGGCAGTGATAGCGTTCAATCAGCCCGTAGAAAACATGCCTTCAGATCTGTGGTCCTCCTGTTTTAAAAAATGGTTCGATCGCATGAAAAAATGTTTAAAATGTAAAGAAGAGTATTTTGAAAAGCAATAAACATAATATTTTGGTTATAACATATTGTTTTTTTAAGTTACGCAAAACTTATAGTGTGACCTACGTATTATTTCTTGTGTATATTAGCCTATGTATTATATATTTATGTAATATCACTAATAATATTGCCTTACAAAATGGTGCGCGAATGTGTACATCTACGGGTGTGCACATTCACGCACCCATCATCCGCCTACAAGAGGCCGTAGAACTTCCTTCGTGTGTTTTCGTGTCGTAACACCCTGCGTTAGCTGCGGGGGTAGCAAGCTGGGTTCCGGCACTGTACGTATTTGGTGTCGTGAAGTCAGCTGGCATTCCCCGGCAGCCGCAGAGGTCTCTTTGTGGGTGCATTCAGATGAGATTAATCTCCAGATTCATCCGCCTGAATGCATCCAAAACTGGTCTGGCTAGGTCGGCTGCCTTGTAGTGCCTCGGACGTCACGTGGGTTAGCAGCTGCTGTACATATCTGGCTCTGTGTGCCCACGCGCGTCCCACTAGCCGACAGGGCCTATTTTAGTAGAAGGCTGCATTCAGACGTGATTGATCCCCGGATCCATCCGCCTGAATGCAGCCTACAGTCTGTCAAGCGACTACGGCTACGTGTTTGTTCTGCGTATCACCGTTGTCCTGGGTGTTAATTGTCCTCCCCATATCCTCTTCCACATTATTGTGTGAACAAATGTCCATCTTTCATTCCCCACTATTGCGAAGTGTCAAGCACGGTAAAAACTCTCTCTTCTTGTCCACTCCCAGTTTTTTCGCGGGAAAATAATACCCGGCAGAGGTATGCTGCCGGAGACTGCCTGGGCAAAGAGCCATAGGCTCGAGGCCCATTCGCGCCCGTCCCGCGGGCGCAAGACCGCAAGAAGAAGAAGAGTTGTTTTATTTTTCCATACTTTTGACCCTTTTCCATACAAGTTTATAAAACTTTTGATAAAAGTTCTTACTAAAACCTATGGGTTGTAAAATTTACACACATGAAATTGTTTTATTCATACTTAAAACTATGACGGTAGGTACTTGTAACATTTACCAACTATAGCTCTGCTGTTGCCGCCACTAACCCAATATTTATATACTTTATTATATATTTGGCTTGCAACAGCTCGTACCTATAACTAATGTAAAGTATAAAGCGTGTAAACTTATATCTATGGAACTAATATGTAAAAACTGTTTGTAAAATGCCTATCCTATGTATCTTATATAAAAACAACTATAACTATATAATATATATACCTTAATAACTACACGCGACGGTTTTCTATTTGCATGACATAGTTGTCGCGAACACATTGATTTTACGTTTTGCGCACGGAACTCTAAATACGTACAATATTAGGTACTATCTCCAAACCACATATGTGATTTTAGACTTAAAGTACACGCTGTAATACACAAAACATGTATTATAGGACGTGACTCTTATTACAAAGTCACGAGCGTCATTCTTCATTGTCAAAATGATCATTGTTTTAATATAAAAGGTCCCGCTGTCAATCCGAGTTTAATTAATTATTATTCGTGAACAAGCCCGAGTTTGTAGTCGTGTCGCAACGACCGACGACAGACCGACGGCTGGCGGCCATTAATTACAACAGACGTGCACAACAACACAACGACAATAAAAATCTTGACAGGGTTAAGAATTTTACAATTCCGTACCAAGATTATATAAAATATATTGGTTCTTTCTTGATATTCGTAGGTAATCTGGTATAATCTGTCTTGCCACTTCTTTACCATTTGTAAGGTTACGAGGAACAAAAAGATACTTATTTAAGTACATTATAATTTAGGTAAATTAAATAAGAATTAATAATATTTTTTTATAAACGCACCTCGCTCGCCGACGGCGGGGAGTTCACCCTCACACGCTGGAACTGCAATGGTCGCGTACTGTATGGTTCCAGAGAAGGTTTCTTCCGAGAACTCTCAAGCTGTGGTTTTTCCAAAGGAACTCAGCATGGAATTCTTCAAGAAATGCGTGAAGAGGTTTATAGAGGATCGGCAACGCATAAGTCCATAGGCTACGGTGACTTTTTACCATCAGGCAGGCCGTATGCTTGTTTGCCACATTAGTGATATAAAAAACTAGGAACGAGCCCGATGAATAGCTTCTTGTCGATCCCGATCTATGATGCCCAGTCAGACCTCCAGCTCTCAGGGCCTCCAGGCCCTGTCGGAATTGAAAAGTGACGGATGGAGGTCACCTAACGGCTCACCACATTAGCTGTGCAGATTATCAGCAGTAATAAGAAGCGATCAAAGTTTAAGAGCCGTTGATACTAAGGGGTCAGGTGTACAGGTCAAATAAAGTGGGCTTGGAGGTACAGATGACTCCATAAGACCACATAAGATATTCCTTGCTGCCGCTACATAGTTCAACGATCAGTCCAGATGTGCCTTGTATAGCTTATATAGAAAACAATATAATTTGAATAAATGATGGTAATAAATATCAAGTACATACGAACGTAATGAAATTTAATATCTACATAAATTAATAGCACTTTTATAATCTGCAGAAATATAAATGTGTACAATGAAAATAATATAAACCTACGAAGATATTGAATTGGTATATAGGTAAACATTAAGAAATACGAAGAACAAAGGAAAACAAATATATGTAGGTATGTTATTACTCTTTTTATTTGAAATTGAAACATAAAATTCAGAAATAATTGCGAATCATATTGGTATAGGCTCTCGTGATAAAAAAGTTTATGTATTTTTATACAATAGAACACATGCAAGCATACACTACATACACATGAAGTATCGCTCGCTGACTCACTCGCCTACAGTTGTCTGAAAGAAAGTAACCCCTTCCTTGGTAGGACTACCTTGGTGTTATGATTGTAACGGTAGACGTACCATTCATGTATTGTTGACACTATAAACCTCATTATGGTTTTAAGGTTATATGCCTGAATATAAAACGAAAATGTCTAGAGAAATACGAATATGCTTTCATTCAATAAACGACCATTCACTCAATCAAGAGGTAGGCTGTTACAAACATCAATTTAAATACTTTGTGGCGGGTCGAAGACCTAAAACTAATACACGAAAAATTCAATCATAGTTTCCTTCAATTGGCGTCTCGTGTATAAAGAGGAGTTGCATTTTTAAAACAGACATGTAGCGTCAACTTGTTTTGAACATCATGCGCCTTTAATGTATTTAAACAACAAAAAACTGGACACGTAACTTCATAAAGGAATTTGTAAGCAGTGTCTAGACAGACCTTTTTCCTATGAGTTGTATCTAATAGAAACAGATCAGAAAAAGTTTGTGAGAACGAAAAAAAGCTTAAAAAGTTAACTGACAGAGACCGAAGATTGATCCACACCAACAAAGACTCGAAGACTCGTGAATTTTTCATGATGTGTAATACTCGTACAATCGTAGGTAGATCGAGTACAGATGCAATGGCGGAATTAGTAACGCATATGTAGCAACATGAGGAAATAATATGGTGCTATTGAGGTTTCCAATAATACCCTCTCCAAAATTTTCGATTGTTTCAACCATCGCATATTAGTACAGATGTGTCATTACGACTTTATAGATCAAAATAACAACGTAGAGACGGAACAGACCGTTGACAATAGTGTGACAATGTTTGACATGCACAATGTAAAGTTTATTGTGACCCAGAGTTTTATATTGCGTTTAGGTTATTTATTGTATATGTAAATGACAGATGTAGTACTATTTGTTGATGATATTTTTTTTAATGGTGTGCTGGTATGAAAATATTGTCAATGTATATATAATACCTACATAAGTTTTATTAAGAACAATAACTCGAAAGGATGAAAGACAGACGAAACAGATATACAATGCGAAAGTGGAAGGTTGTAGGAGCCGCGGATGACAAAGACTAACCTACCATGACCAAATTGGTCTTGTTTTATCAGAAGGTGATGTCAGTCGCCCCAGGAACCGGCGTGCATGAAAGGAGCTATGAATGGTAGAGAAGCGAGTGAAGTGTGTAACAACTGCGTCTTATGGCGCTCGGTTCTCTCTGCCTACCCCGCAAGGGACCTGGCGTCAAGAAATGCATACATAACTCGAATTTATTATTGATAAAATATATCACCCTCATAAATAGACTCCCAGATAAATAAATTTGCCAGTTGCCGCATATACAGTTAGAAGACAGACAATTGACGGCATTAATTAATTTTATCATTAATATATTGTTTTTCTTATTTTAACGTGTGGCAGGTCGAATACCTAAAAGGCAGCTCAGTTGTGAAAGACGCGACTTTGACACCAACGCTCGTGGGATCGATTCCCATACAAGACAAACATTTGTGTGCATCAACATGTCTATCTGTTTTGGTCTAGACGTTTTAAGAGAGGTAGGGCTCATCAAAGCAGCCCGCCTGTGGAAGTACCTCCACCACACCGAAAACCGCAGCCAAATAACAAATCCCTAGAGGGTTGTTGAGTTCCTGCGTGTGAGTGAGGTCACCAGTAAGCTCCTAAGGAGTTGCTGTGTAAGCAGCAGAGGAGTCATCGCGCTAGTGATATATATTACAAGCGTTAATAGGCTACGGTACCTGCTTTACATCAGGTAGACCGTATGCTAGTATGCCTCCGGATATTGTATAAACCAATTGAGAATGCGCAAGCTTGCATTGCCAGAGGAACACCTGGCTCGTCAATTATATAATAATTATTTTTTTTTTTCTAATTTGTCGACTATTTTGACCATGTTCCAAGAGATAGGAACGGTGTTGCGGAACATTCCTTTTCTAATTTTTTATGCTGAATCCGAATTTGAAGTCAAAATTCGAATATTCGAAAAAAACGCATGCACAAACAAACATATAGATTTCATATAGGAACGGTGTTCCTGAAAATATGCTTATTCTATTTCAGTTATTACATATACTGTCATATGTTATATAGCATTTAAGTAGCGAGTAGAAATCGGGCGTTAATTCTGGATCTTACGATGAACAACACAATGGCCGCATTTAGCATCTTCCCTGGGTCTTACTCATACTCTCGATGACAGCATTAGCAGGGTTTTATTCCTCGGGCTTCTCGCTACACATTCCATGTGGGCATTCGGAGGTTATCTATTTGTATTATATGTGATGTTTCCGGCGTGAAGTAATAATGAAATATGATCAGAGTACGATCGTGACAGACTTCTGGTGCCGACATCACGGCATCGACCCCATGAGGCCCTACGTATTGATATCGTTCACTTACAATATAATCACTGTCACACATGCGCTGCATAAAAAACAGCTGTTCGTGGTCCAAACTGAACGCCACAACTGACACATGATCGAAGAAAAACTGTCTGAACTGTTCAAAGAAATAAAATATCCTTACTGTTACCTTTCAATATTATTTAATTTAATAAAGAAAACACGCGTGCTTATATAAAATATAGTCGTTTACAAAATCAGCAGGAGTAAGTTTCATATGCCGATCCATCGATTGGTTGAAACTGGGCTCAAGTATCCAAGTGATTTTAGACGTGAGTATTTGACATTAATTTCAACTTGATACCTACACGTATTTCTTACAAAAAGGTTCATAACTGACGGACAGCAAAGTATTCGGTTTTTCCTTTTTACGTATGAAACAATAAAAAATATTAATGTTGCCATTAAAAAAAAAGCCGTCAAATGCGAGTCCAAATCGCACACCGAGGTTTCCGTAAAAAACTTGACTATAAATTTTCGGTCTTCAGATTTGTGCTTTACTGTGTACTACTTCCTACCAAATTCATGATTCTAGGTCAACGAGCAGTACCTTATAGGTTTTGATTCCCCTGCGAGTATCAAAATATGAGCATAAATGAGGTATAAACTTGAAGTTTGATCTTTTCACTGTTCGAAGAGATTGTAGACCCGAGTATTTGAAATTAACTTCAGCTTGATAGCTCTACCCGTCCCTGAGAAAAAGGCCTTGACAGACGTCCAGACACACAGACAGACGGACAACAAAGTGATCCTATAAATAAGGGTTCCGTTTTTACTATTGAGGTACGGAGCCCTAATAAGACAAAATATGATATTATAAAAGACATGGGATTCGTCTAAGGGTCCGCGAGGGCCTAATGACAAATAAAGAAATTTAATATTCATCTTTATTTGACCAATTCTATTACAGAACGCCGTGATCGTGCATTCGCCAATTATAGTAATGCAACAGAGCCGAGAGCTCACTCAACGAAGTGCCTCCATCACATTAAATACAACGACACAATAAACAGCGCGCCACGAACCCAATAAAGCCCAGATGCGAATAATAAGAAATCAATCGCGATTATTTTACCATAAACGGCCTTAATGTGGCCGAGTGAGCCGGCGGGGGACGCCGCCTCCTGAAGGCGTGAGATTAGTTTGACGGCTTACTGGCTTCTATCGAATCGATTGCCCAGTTTTTAGAACCCCGTAGTAAAACGAGCAAACCTTATAGTAGAAAGACGTATGTGATAGAGATTTTCGGGGTAAAAAGTAACCTAATTAACAAATCACAAATGAAACAAGAATATTTTATCATTTATAAACACTTGTTTGATGACTCTGATGTTATAAATAGAGCAAATGGCTTTTTACAGGATAAAAATTGTTTGAATAGCGGTGGCCGCCATTCCCCACAACGTTATACCGTACGACTTGGTCGAAGCCAATTGCTCCCTGGAGGTGAAAACTATGTTCGAACCTTATAGTAGAAAGACGTATGTGATAGAGATTTTCGGGGTAAAAAGTAACCTAATTAACAAATCACAAATGAAACAAGAATATTTTATCATTTATAAACACTTGTTTGATGACTCTGATGTTATAAATAGAGCGAATGGCTTTTTTACAGGATAAAAATTGTTTGAATAGCGGTGGCCGCCATTCCCCACAACGTTATACCGTACGACTTGGTCGAAGCCAATTGCTCCCTGGAGGTGAAAACTATGTTCGAACGATGTAAACCAATTGAGAAAGTCAGACAGAGAACAGAACAGAACACCATTTATCTTATTAATATTTTCAGTAGTTTGTTGAAATGGAATTAACGGAGGATGATGTACAGCTAAGAGCAGATCAAGTTTAACACTCGAAGTGCGATTGTTTCTCTTATCACGAGTCACGGTACAAAGCTCAAAGTGTAAAGCTTGAGCTGCACTTAGATGTACCTGGAGTGAAATTAAAATTTGCAGAAGTTCAAGGCCATCTTGTCTGGGATTTAAAACGGTGGCTTGCTTGCCGTGGTTTGCCAGTTGAAGGTAATAGAAATGTGCTCGCGGTAAGGTCAGTCGTCGTCGGCGCACTGACACGTTCTTGTTAATACGGTTTTCACTACTATTCAATTCAATACGTGATTTAGTTAACAGACTAGCTTTAGACGTTTATGTATGACAGAGTTTGAGTCTTCTTCAACACTTCTCTGCTTCCTTTTACGAATTTTGGGATTCTAAAATAACATTCAATTAATTCAATCAAATTACTTGATATTTTAAATATATAAATACCAAAATTATACCTTTATATTTTTTTTAATTTTCATATGGTTTTTAAATTTACATCTTTGTTTTTTATCCTACGGGAAGCATACAAGCATACGGCCCATCTGATGTAAAGTGGATACCGTAGCCACTTAACGCTTGCGATATATTAAGTATCACTCGCGCGATGCCTCCTCTGCTGCTTACACAGCAACTCCTTGGGAGTTTACTGGTGAACTCACTCACACACAGGAACACAAAAACCCTCTAGGGAGTTGTTATTTGGCTGCGGTTTTCCGTGAGGTGAAGGTACTTACCCAGACGGCCTCTTTTGATGCGCCCTACCTCTCTTAAATCTCTCTCGTCTCGAGTATAACTTCATAAAATAAACAAAAACTTTAATACTTAACTGTCGCTGGTAACAGATTAGGATTTTCTATTGTTAGACAACTTGGGTTTATAAAATGTTTACTACACATATAAGTGCGCTTTATTTATTTTTCAATTGTTAAATATGTTCTTCGCGCAAACAGTATATAGTATAACAGTATAAATTGTACACCGTCGTGCTTGTATCGCTAGTCAGAAGTGCAATTCGCGAATGCACAATGTTTAATGGGCGTGACTTATTATTTATTCGTAGCGTGATAATTTATTTTGTTATTCACTTATTTTTAATATAATAAATTTTAACTTATTTAATTATTTTCAATGAAAAGTCATACGTTTAACATTACTGTCAATAGTGAAATCAAACATGTGTACCACCCACTAGTGCTTCCTCTGATGGATCTGTTTTAAATCTTTACAGGAAACAAGCTCAAATGCAACTTGTACAGATGAATTAGGGTAGTTAGTGGTAATGTAAGGGATATTAATGAAGTAGTCTTCAAATAGACCTGCTACTTTTTTTTATACAACTAGATTGGCAAACAAGCATGCGGCCGGCAACAGACGGTAAGCGGTCACCACAACCTATTGGCGCTTGCAACACCACGGGGATGTTACTCGCGCGCTGCCAATCTTGTAAATAAGGCTGTTTCGTCACGGTTCCCAGTAATTTCTCTACCATATCTCACCCTTCAAACCGGAGCTATATAAATATAGCAAAAAAAGTTAGAAAACTACTTTAAATTTTTACGAACATACATTATGTATGTATGTATATCGTCACGCCAGGTCCCTTGCGGGGTAAGCAGAGAGTACCGAGCGCCATAAGACGACATACATTATGTTTTAATAAATACATTGAGATCGGTGTGTGAAAATGACTAATATATAATATATATCTATACCGTTTACGTATGTCGGTATGTCCTCGTACAATACATCCTGTATGTATTGATGTCGATCCCGTGCGGCTTTTCAAAGCCGTCAGCAGGCGTCGTGCATATTGAACGATGTTACAAACTATTGTCGTATCATAGAATAGCTTATGTGCAGTACATACAGTTAAATTACATGTAGCTCGCAGAATCTCTTGTGAAATATATATCAGTTTACGAAGAGGCAGGTACGGCACAGCACTACTGGGGTACTACTATCACGAAAAATTGCCGATGATATCCCTATCGGTGTGTAGAGCAACTCTTTGGGAGCTTACTGGTGTAAATGGTTTACAGTTAAGAGAGGTAGGGTTCATCAAAGCACGGGGAAGTACCTCCTACCTCCACCTCATAGGAGGCCACAGCCAAATAACAACTTCCTAGAGGGTTGTTGTGTTCCTGCGCGTGAGTGAGGTTACTAGTAAGCGTTCATAGATTACGGTAACCGCGTTGTGCTTGTATGAGGACGGGGAGCCATGCTGTATATAAAAAAAATCTTGTAGGATCGCAAGAAGCGCCAACGAGCTCGTCAATTTTGTTATGTGTGTGAACATGTCTGTTTGTCTTAGTTTGGATGTTTTAAGAGAGGTAGAGCGTGTCAAAGCAGCTCGTCTGGGGAAGTACCTCTACCTCACAAAAAACCACAGCCAAATAACAACTTCCTAGAGGGTTGTTGTGTTCCTACGTGTGAGTGAAGACGCCAGTAAGCTCCCAAGGAGTTGCTGTGTAAGCAGCAGAAGAGGCATCGCGCGAGTGATACTTAATATATCGCAATCGTTAATAGGCTACGGTGCCCGCTTTACATCGGGTGGGTCGTATGCTTGTATGTCTCCCGACGTAATATAAACAAAAAATGAAGCCCCGAGGGTTCCGTACGATGTTTACACATCACTAAGCTCATTTGCGAACCTGCTGGCCATATTGTTTTTTCAATACCTTTTCCCAAACCTTACCTAAGTCTTTCCAAACAAGGTCCAAACTAGACTACGTACGAGTTCAACTCACGCGATACTTTTCATTAACAGTGTAACAAACTTAGCCTTTGGTTATGTCATTCAACGCCAATACACGCGGGAGTCGGGCGCCATTTTTGATATGGCCAGTTTAATCACTCCGAATATTTTTCCATTTCTAGTTCGCGGTTTGAATAGTAGTAAGTAGGAGCAACTCGCCGCGACTTCGTCCGCGTGAAATTGAAGTTTGTTAACTATTTCACGGGTTTAAGTATTTCACACAGAACGCTAATTATTTCTCTAGGATTACAGTAACGTACCTACTTATAACATTAACTATCTGCCAGATCCGTCAGAATTGGTTCAGCCATTTCGAAGATTAGCTAGTTATATTTAAAAAAAATGATTTTTTGAAGTAGTTACTGTGCATATATTCATATGCATTTTGTAAAAATATTACTTTGACATTAGAAACAGTCTCGTAAACTTTATTTATTTGTATAAATAATATTAAGCAAATGCCTGGTAAAGTACACAGTGTCTGGAATTTGCGACTATAGTCTCCTAAGAACGGGCCATATCGTGCTGCTTCATAAGATGTTTTTATAGTTATAGGCAATACGAAAGTAAGGTGATTGCCCAACTCGCATTTAGTTGAGCACGCTCTCGCGTCGCGGCTATACGTACTTTGCCACAAAGGATACCTTAAAACATTTATGTTTTGTGGCAAAGTACGTATAGCCACGACGTGACAGCGTGCCCAACTGAATGCGTGTTAGACAATTACCTTACTTTCGTATTGCCATTCTAGAACGTGTACGGCATATCTATAACTATAAAACCATCTTACGTAGATAGTATTAAGTTGTACCAAGTAAATTATTATATGTACATTTTTTATATCACTGTACGCCAATGTCGACCAGTCTGATGATAAATAAGCAGTTTCGGTAGCCTATGAATGTTTACAACATCAGTTAGTCGACTAGTAAAAGTCTAGTTGCCGACCCTGTAAAAACTTCTTCATGCCTTTCTCGAAGAACCTCATGATATTCTTCGGGAGAACCTCAGCCGGGACACAACTTTAGAGTTCTCATAAAAAAGTATGAAATTAGGAAGGATGGAGGAGCCGAGGAAGGCCGAGGCTTACCTACCATGACCAAATTGGCGTGTTTTATCAGAAGGTGAGGTCAGGAGCCCCAGAAACCGGCGGGCGTGCATGAAAAGAGCTATGAATGTTAAAGAAGCAAGTGAAGTATGCAACGACCAGGACTCGGCTCTCTCTGTCTATCCCGCAAGGGACCTGGCGTGAAGATATATATACGTACACACATACATACAAATAAAGGTTCGATTCAGTACAGAGACGGCAGTCTCACGCTAACACTCTGTAAGTATGCACTGAATTAATAAAGAAATAATTTTATCGAGGATACTGGAGGCGTACCGAGCGAGTCGATACTTTACATGCCGGAGCCCTGAGCAGACGGCGGCGCTCCCGGTGTTTACAGAGCCCCGGCGCTCTATACAATACTAGTCGCCGCTCGTGGCTTTACCCAGCGACCATTCAACTTTGTGAAAGTACCGCTAGAAATATACTTGACCTGAATACAAGTTATCGTTGTGTAACTTTTCATCACAATCAGTATAGTGTGAGGATTGTGATGGGGAGCGGTAGTGGAGGGATTAACAAGGCTACTTTAATATCAAAGCTTGTTGGTTCGATTCCTACTCAGCACAAACATTTGTGTGCTCAATACATCTGTTTGTTTAGATCTGGGTGTTTTAATAGAGGTAGGGCGCACCAAAGCAGCCTAGCCAGAGAAGTTTTTTTTATACTACGACTAGAGGCATACAAGCATACGGCCCACCTGATGTAAAGCGGGTACTGTACCCTATTAACGCGTGTAACTCTCTGTCACTCGCGTGATACCTCCTCTGCTGCTTACGCAGTAACTCCTTGGGAGCTTACTGGTGACCTCACACGCAAGAACACAACAACCCTCTAGGGAGTTGTTATTTGTCTGCGGTTTTCTGTGAGGTGGAGGTACTTCCCCGGACGGGCTGCTTTGATGCGCCCTACCTCTTTTAAAACATCCAGATCAAGACAAACAGACATGTTCATGCACACAAGTGTTTGCCTTGTGTGGGAATCGAACCCACGAGCGTTGGTGTCAAAGCGGCGCCATTCACGACTGAGCCACCGAGCTCGTTTAAAAATAACAACTTCCTCGAAGATTGTTCCATTCCTGCGAGTAAATAACGTTACCGATGAACATATAAAGAGTTGCTGTGTTAACCAGAAATACTTCCTATATTGCAAGCGTTTCGAAGCTACGGTAGCCACTTTACATCAGGTGGGCCGTATACTTGTATGCCTGTTGAAGTTGTGTAAAAAAATGTGCGTAATAAGTGTGGGATGACAGATATACAGACAGACATACAAAAATATAAAAGTTTTGTATTTTCTATAGAGTCTCTCTGCATCACTATATAAAATATATTGCATGAAATAGAGGTAGAGTTTGTATAATTTATAAGTATATTATACATAAAGACTTTTTACGCTCGTTTCATCCCCGCGGGGATGGAATATCAAAAATCCTTGAAATAGGTGTTTATTTATTAATACCCAAGTTAGTATGAACGCACGAAATATTTTTCCTCCAAATAAATTTCAGATTCAGATTTCGCCCCCCAGCGGCCTGAATTACCAAAAGTACTTTGTCCTACTAAAAGAAACACAAATATTAGTACATTTTTTTCATTATAGGATCAGCTGTTTAGTCTAATAGTTTAGTTTAGTTTAATATGTTAGTTTGACATGCTTTTACATATATAACAAAATAAATTTTATTTTGTTTTTTATTTTATTTTATTTTGTTAATAGTTAATAATCTATTAACTATTAACAAAATATATATAATAGGCGTTATTTTGCGTAAGTCAAATTTACATGCAATTTGATCTAACCTGCTTTGTGTGCTTCCGCCACCAATTAGTTCACACGGCCTAGCGCCGCCCGGTACCCACCCACTACCGTTAGTAGATGCAACATGCCCACGCTGCCATGGCTGCTCCGGTAGTCTCAGCCTCGGCTGCTGCGGTCGTCCGCCATCTAGAACAGAAACCGCATGCCCCCACCACCGTCGCTGCCACGACTGGCCTGGTCGTCGTTGCGACAAACATTTCACCTCTCCACGAGGCATCCGCAAACGCTGTAGATGCTAGTCATTAGAATAACATGCTTCAAGTCAAGTCAATCATGTCATCAAAGCAATACGTCTGGGGTAGTACCTTCACCACACAGAAAACAGCAGTCAAATAACAAATCTCTGGAGTGTTGATGTTGTTCCTGCGAGTGAACGAGATCACCAGTGAGCTCCTGAGGAGTATTGCCGCAGAGGTGGCATCGCGAGAGTGATACTCAATGTATTGAAAGCGTTCTTAGCCAACGCATTTTTTTATGCACCTCGGAAGGCATACAAGCATACGGTCTACCTGATGTAAAGCGGTTACCGTAGCCTATAACGCTTGTAATACACTATGTATCACTCACGCGATGTCTTCTCTGCTGCTAACACAGCGACTACTTAGGAGCTTACTGGTGACCTCACTTACGCGCAGGAACGCAACAACCTTCTAGGGAGTTGTTATTTGGCTACGGTATTCTATGAGTTGGAGGTACACGGTTATGTACTTTATTGGTTTGTGTTTAAGTCAGACAAGGCGAATGGTTATATTAAAGATATTCAATAATTACGGCTACATTAATATTTACCATTTCATTTGGGAGTTTTATTGCCAGGAGTGGTTCGCGCTGCGATGTTTCCCGACGTCTCCCAGGAGGAGGAGGGTGAGGGCTCAAAAGTGGATCATTTGAATTTATAATAGGACATCATTGTGAACCTCGAGGGATGGCGGCTCCGGCTGGCAGCTGGCGGCTGGCGGGCTGCAGCACCGCTTATTCGTTAAACACTTGTTTTGTTTCTCAATTACTTTATTTACTATCTTTGGTGGCAAAAACATACGGACTGCCTAATGTGAAGTATTCCAGGGGGAGACTTTCTACACAAGTCGTCTGCGTGGGTACCTCTATCTCACCTATTTCTACCGCCAAGCAGCTATATTTATATAGCCGTGTTCCGGTTTGAAGGGTGAGATATGGCAGAGAAATTACTGGGTACTGTGACGAAACAGACTCAAGTCACAAGCATGGCATTTCTGTAAAATCCTTTTAACGATACCCCGCTCAATGCGCCTCTGCATCCTGTGATGTCTTCATATAATTGATACTTTCATAATATCGACATTTTCGTTTTATACCGGTATAGTTATAAGAAACAAGTGACTGATGTTTTAAAAGGTTTGTGAGTCTATAATTTTCTAGTATATAATAGCTTCGTATTTGTTTTTGTTTTCATCATCTGTTGTTGAAATTACTTTGTAACTCTATCTGAATTAATTTTAATCCTCATTTGAATTTGTCTTCATTATCTTTGAAATTTTCATCATTAATTTTTGTAACTTGTATCACCATACTAAATAATATAACATACATACATATCATCACGCCTGTCTCCCATTGGGGTAGGCAGAGACTATATAACGCCCGGTGCGCCGATCCAAACATACTTCCACACTCATCAACCTCTTCATGCATGCTCTTCGGTTTTAGGTACTTTTGATTTGGCCCTTTTTGAACACAAATAAATGTAAAAAAAATGAAAAAAAAATATAAGTAATTATTAATATGTGGATAACGATGTTGGCTGTACAATAGCTCAAACTTACTTGTTCTATACTAATGTTAACACATACAATATTGTATCACCTGTTTGTTTGTCCCAAATAAAATAAATGAATAAATAAATAAAAATGTATAAAAACAAATACACTTAAGAAATGACGTAATTTATCTATAATTTGCATATTTTTTTAAATTCGTATCAAAATTTAGCTGTCTTACCGAAATATTCTACGGGTAAAACGCTGTGACAGAAAGACAAATAAATAGGGTGAACGAAGCTACAGGAGTTCCTTGTACACTACGGAATCTAAAAAGTCGCAAGTACTGCAGTTACTGTACTGTCACATGAGTGTAGCGCCGCCCGCCCTCAGCCGGCCGCCCGCCCCGGCGCTCGCCGCGAGTGTGCGCCTCTACGAGTACAATGTGGCGGCGGGTCGTGCCGCTGACACGTGTCGCTTCGGCGGCCATTGTGCTCGAGTGTGCTGTGTTGTGGTTGTCGCGACAATAATTATTATATACTCACTACGTACAACTATTAATAGTATTTAGTGTAATACGATATTACTCTCCGAGCTTGTTTGAGCTTCTTTAGGGTACCGTACTCCAAAGAGAGGCAAAAGAAAACGCTTTGTTTCTCGATTATACGTCAATAAATCACAAATTTACAGCAATGTAGATTAAATAATTGGTTTTTGGAAAGAAGATAATAATGAGTCACTTACACCACAAACTAAAACGTATTATGTATATGTTCTTCCCAGATCCCTTGCGGGCAGAAAAGACCGAGCGCCACAAAATACGGTCCTTATACACCTGACATGCGTTTGTACCATTCATTTTTCTTCTCATGCACGCTCGCCGGTTTTTAATATATATGATAAAACAAGTCATCGATTTGCTCATGGTAGGTGAGTCTTGGTCTTCCTCGGCTCCTATATCCTTCCACTTTCTCATTGTATATCAGTTTTGCAATCTTTCATCCTGCCTTCTTTATATATGCCTTTTCTTATCTTAACACCGATAGTCTTTTTTATGTTTTAAATTATAAAATTACGATTCCCAGGAAATATAAGCAGCAGAGCACTAGTCGACAATACATCGAGATACGCGGAGGTGAAGTTGTTTTTCCTTGGATGATGTTAACACAACAAGCGGAGGTGACATCAGTCGTCGTAGTTGTCTTGGAGCGGGCGTACTGTTGGTTTTGATGTCCGCTCACATCGTACGATAGCGATATGAAAAGCAATGTATTTTAAAAAACGATGCAATCATTTATTTTAGAAAAACTTCGCGACATAATACACCCCACTCAACCCACTATTGGGATACATTTCTCCCCTCAGTCGATGAGGAGGTGAGAGCATACTCCGCTATAGCCGACCGGCCGTCACTAACTCACCTTAACGACTCCCATGTATTGACAAGAGCGGCGGCCTGACGTCCCCTGCCGACCGCCTGCGTGACATTTCAGACACAATATAACACCTTGGATAATTCTGAATTCATCTACTTCGGAAGATCATCAAATAAAGTAACAATGAATGACATCAAAATTAATTACGCAATTGTGGCAGTAATACGTTAACACAGAATATTACTGGTTCATGTGACTGAGAGACATCGAATAGTTCATTTGACGACGAAAATCGTGACGTAATTTCGTACCGTTTTACAAAGCTTTCTCGGTCTTTCTGTCAAAATTAATTGTCACAATTTTCGTTGCAAATCTAACAAATAAAAACTCTTTTGTTTTTAAAACGGCAATCGATGATTTCGCAAAAAAAAAATATTGTTTTAATATATTTTTTTAAGTTTTAAGAAGCGATTCGAACATATGAAGAAAAAGAAGCGATTCGAACATATGAAGAAAAAACATCAGTATACGTTGAGATCTAGTGAAAGATACACGGTATAGTACTCGTATAGCTCTGCTCGGGTTCCTTTTGTGCCGGGAGCGCCTCTCTCCTGCGGTGGTAGGCTGCAGCGTGACTTCCCTCTCGATAGTCTATATCACTGCTCGGACCTCCTGCTATGTCCGGGAACTACTATCGTCGACCTCCTGCCGCACCTCTGAATATTCCGGTAAACTTATCCTCGCGACTCCATAAAGCCGCCCGAGCCCGTTCTTTATATTCAATCAATTTTAATAAAATTTATATGATTTTTATTTAAAACCCTTTTTTCGTTCTTTACAACATTGATAGGCGAAAGAGATGTAACTATTTTGTACACAATATATATGCAACTGTGTCACTGTGTCTCTCTGCGGACTGTTTCAAATTGAAACTCAAATAGTTTATTGACAAGAATACGTTTTTGTCATAAAGTCTCATCATTTTTAGTACACTTACTACGTCCAGTTTGTAATCGTAATTATCAGAAGGTGATGTCAGGAGCCCCAGGAACCGGCGAGCGTGCATGAAAAGAGCTATAAATGTCACTGAAGCGAGTGAAGTATGTAAGGACCATGTCTTATGGCGCTCGGTGCACTTTGCGTACCCCGCAAGGGACCTGGCGTAAAGATATAGATATATACAGATTAAAATTTGGAAATTCTTTAAAAATAAATACTATAAAAACATTTGTCTAACAGTCAATTTGACAATTTCATATTGAAACCAGTCCCTTGTGATGATTTCAATTCATCAAGTAATTTAATATGTACAAGTATGTTTGCGTGGTGCGCACAGGTCCTGTACATATCCTTACTACCAAGCGGCTGATATTGGCTTCTTCTACTGAGATCTGTAGGCGTACTCATACATTGCCTCGAAACACTATATTCGAAGTTTTCACTCAAAAATATGCGTAAAAATTTTTCGAATCCGTTTCGAATATGGCTTCCGGCTTTTGACGAGCTCGGTGTCTCAGTCGTGAAAAACGCGACTTTGACACCACCGCTCGTGGGTTCGATTCCCACACAAGGCAAACATTTGTGTGCATGAACATGTCTGTTTGTCTTGGTCTGGATGTTTTAAGAGAGGTAGGGAGCATCAAAGCAGCCCGTCTGGGGAAGCACCTCCACCGTACAGAAAACCGAAGCCAAATAACAAGTCCCTAGAGGGTTGTTTTGTTCCTGCGTGTGAGTGAGGTAAGCAGTAAGCTCCTAAGGAGTTGTGTAAGCAGCAGAGGAGGTATCGCGCGAGTGATATATGTTACAAGCGTTAGTTACGGTAACTGCTTTACATCAGGTGGACCGTATGCTTGTATGCCTCCCGACGTTGTATAAAAAAAAGGCAACAGAAATACCTCCACCGATTGTATTAAAGCACGTGCACTACACCTTGTATGGTGTCTAGAGTAGTTTGACTTCACAAACAGACATACCTCCTTTATGTACGTGGATGACAATGGAAGCGCATTAAACTTTCTGAAAGCTTCAAACTATCTGTCACATCTACGTTTCCTACGGCACAAATACACCTTTCCTACATTTTAAATACTCTTTTCGATTCGATCTAGATAGGGTAACATCAGATCTAGATAGATTCAAATTGTTACTGTATAAAGAGATAATTAAGAGAGGTAGGGCGCATCGAATCAGCCCCTCTGGGGAAGTACCTCCACCTCACAGAAAACCGCAGCCAAATAACAACTCCCTAGAGGGTTGTTGTGTTTCTGCGTATGAGGTCACCAGTGAGCTCCCAAGGAATTGCTGTGTAAGCAGCAGAGGAGGCATCGCGCGAGTGATAATATGTCGCAAGCGTTAATAGGCTGCGATACCCGCTTTACATCAGGTGGGCCGTGTGCTTGTATGCCACCCGACGTAGTATAAAAAATATTTGATTATTTTTTTAAATACTCGTATAAAGAAAATTTTAAAAGTATTTTATTAAGACAAAATAAGTGTATAGAGAAAGAGTGAACGGAGATACGATAATAATAATGTATTTCAAGGTAAATGAACACAATTACTACATTTTAAGTGATTTATTTTTGCTAAATAATACAGTATTCGCAAACATCTGTGTCCGAACTAGGTTACAAAAACCTGTATTTGGAAAGAGAGTGCTCTTCCTTAATTTTATACAATGTTAACGAAACGTAGGATACGTTTAGAGTACTCTAGGTAAAACATGAAATTTGTTTTCATCTAAAATCAGGTACAAAATTCAAAAACCAAAGACAACGATACAAAAAAGGCAAAATATCGGCAGCGGCTCTCTGCTCTACATGCACACACTTCGGAAATGACCATTGCCGAAGTAGAAATGCCGAAAGATACCTGCTAATATAAATCTCTTTTCAAAACGACAATTACAAATCGGCCAAGTGCGAGTCGAACTCGCACACGAAGGTACCATTATCCATAAAAACGGCAAAAAATCACGTTTGTAGTATAGGAGCTTAAATATTTGTTTTATTTTAATTTAATTATTTGTTCTTAAAGTGAATACATAACTAAATATTCTGTGAATATTTAAAGCGTCTACCTGTTGGCGTTATCAATATCGAGTAAAAATTTGCAAAAAAATCACTTTTGTTCTATGGGACCCCCTTAAATATTTGTTTTATTTTAATTTAATTATTTATTCTTAAAGTGAATATATAACTAAATATTCTGTGAATATTTCAAGCGTCAACCTGTTGCCGTTATCAATATCAAGCAAAAATGAGCAAAAAAAATGACGTTTGTTGTATGGGAGCCCCCTTAAATATTTATATTATTCTATTTTTTAGTATTTGTTGTTATAGCGGCAATAGAAATACATCATCTGTGAAAATTTCAACTGTCTAACAATCACGGTTCAAGAGATACAGCCTGGTGACAGACGGACGGACGGACGGACGGACAGCGGAGCCTCAGTAATAGGGTTCCGTTTTACCCTTTGGGTACGGAACCCTAAAAATTATATTTTTATTAGATGTTACATCAGGTGGGCCATATGCGAGTATACCTCCCGGTTACCGTAGCCTATAACGCTTGCGATATATTAAGTATCCCACGAACAATGCCACCTCTGCTGCTAACACAGCAACTTCTTAGGAACTTACTGGTGACCTCACTCACACGCAGGAACACAACAACCCCTCTATGGAGTTCTTATTTGGCTGCGGTTTTCTATAAGGTGGAGGTACTTTCACTGACGGGCGGCTTTGATTTGTCCTATCTCTCTTAAAAACACCCAGACCAACACAAACAGATAATATTCGTCCAGACAAATGATTGTCCTGTGCGGGAATCCAACCCACGAGCGTTGGCGTCAAAATAATGTAACAACGCGTTTCACCACCGGGCCACCGTCCTCGACAATAAATCCATGTCAGCATATTCATACAATAACTGTAATTTCAAGTGACAAAATTGAAGATTATAAACACGTTGGCTGACAACCTACGAGTATACTCGTAGTACAAGATCTGGGACCCCACTTCCAACTACGAGTATTCTCGTAGTTGATTATATGCTATTTCTAACGAATTCTAAAAAAGTCGCAATAGAAGGAGAGGAGGAAAAATTATTTAGTATTTGAAGTAAAACATTATTTTTGGATACATCACTGAAATCAAGGAGAGATAAATTTTGAAAACAATTATCAACGCATGACGCAGGTTTCCCAGGACATACTTTGCATGTTTTTTTCTTTTGTGTAGACTCGACGACGACACGGCTTCGTCGGTTTCTGTTTTTTTTTTTTGTGTGGGTGGTAAACATGCATCATGCTCGTGTTTTCGGCTTGTGATGTCTACTTTGTAATTTTCTCGCCTAAAAAATATACGAGTAAACTCGTAGTTTGAACTAGGTCCCACTGGCAACTACGAATATACTCGTACCTACCACTTTCTAGGGTGGCAAATGAAATATAAAAAGTTACTCGTATGACAGCCAATGTGTTAAGAAAAGGTTGCCTGTGCTGAATTATTTCCAAATCTCGGACACCGGGCACTCGCATTACCACTACACACTACATTTTAAACGTAACATGGATCATGTGTCTTTGTCTATCACTTATCTGATTATTTCAGCCAGAGCTGCTTGTTTTAATTTAATCAAGCTCAAAGGCTGCGCCAGAAAGATGTTGCTTTATTCATATTTGTGGGCAAAGTTGTACATGGATCCGTAACTTTGTGCTAACTTCACCGTACAAATGCTGTTGTGTGTAACATGAGTTCGCATCAAGCATGTTACTTTACGGAGTCACTGAGTGCATTTCTACACATAAGTATTTAAGGTACAATACACTGTTTTTTTTTCTATATGTCAACGCTATGTGATGTAAAAAACGAGTGTGTTTATACCACGCGACTGAAGTAAAACTTCTTTAGCTCCATAGTGTGATACAGACAATAGGCCTGCACACGTACACATAAGTACTTGTTTACATGATTACAATAATAAATTTGTAATCATGAATAATAATATTAGCCTCTGAAATTCTGAAACATTGTAATAACATTGGTGTATTAGTCTTCTTTATTAATTACGTTTTTCTCTTTCCCTTAACATTACGTAATTAGCATTATTTTCTTGTCTTTCCCCTCAGTCTAATTTATTGTGTGTATATTTTATTCAATGTATTTATCAATCTGATAAGTTGTGTGTATTTCTTTTTCTTTTATTTTTTTACTACTTCGTGAGACATACGACCCACCTGATGTAAAGCGGGTACCGTAGCCTGTTAACGCTTGTAATATATTAATTATCACTCGCACGATGCCTCCTCTTCTGCTTACACAGCAACTCCTTGGGAGCTTACTGGTGACCTCACGCACACGCAGGAACACAACAACCCTCTAGGGAGTTGTTATTTGGCTGAAGTTTTGTGTGGGGTGGAGGTACTTCTCCAAACAGGCTGCGTTGATGCACCCTACCTCTCTTAAATCACCAGCAGAAGCATCGCGTGAGTGACACTTAATGTATTACAACCGTTCATAAGCTACGATAACCGCTTTACCTGAGGTGGACCGTGTGCTTCCCGACGTTTTACAAAAATAAAAGTTAAAGTATCCAACTAAGTAACCTGAGGAAGTACCTCTTGGAAGAGGAATCTTCACAGACAACCACTTCCGAATAACCGAAAGATGCTGTCATGCAATAATTCGCTGTTAGGTTTTCAGTGAGTATGGTACTGTTCTCGCGAATAGTCCCTTTACTGACGTCAGAGAGCCGCGGACACAAATTCTGATTAACTTTGATAAATACGCTTACTTCATATATATACAGCGATGGCAAGGACAGTCTGTTAAGTATCGTAAAGTAGGGCAACCGTCAGTGGTTTTAAGTGGATTTAATCGCTCTTATGCATCTTTTTTGCGCTTTGAATACATATTGTCCGACAATATATTCTCTGTTTGGTGAATTCCCACAGAATATTATCCCGTATCTTAATCGGACCAGCAATTCCACAGCATATCAAATTAATCTCACATATTTCTTCTGTATGTGGTTTTCAGTCAAGCTTTTTGACTATTCTAATCTCTAAGAATTTTGTATAGCTGACTTCTTTTATATTATTGTTAAGATAGTAAACTTTGATATTAGAGCTTCCCGTTTTCTTTGATTATGTATATTTTCACGCGAGGTCCCTTGCGGGGTTCTTACTAATTCACTCGCTTCTTTAACATTCGTAGCTCTATTCATACCCTACAGCCTTCCACTTTCGCATTGTATATCTGTTTCGTCATTCTATCATCGTGCATTCTTTCTTCAGCTAGTAAAAATCTAAAAATAAATGTTCATAAAACTAGTATAATGCGTTCGTAATGATGACGTACGAAATAGAGTTGGTTTCAGAGAGGTAGGGCGCATTAAATCAGCTCGTCTGGGGAAGTAACTCCACATCACAGAAAACCGCAACCAAATAACAACTATCTGGTCAGTTGTTGTTGTAATCTCTTTATTGCACAATATACATACAGATACAGTTACAAACTTTTAGTATGTATGAGTTGTTGTGTTCCTGCGTGTGAGTGAGCTCACTAGTAGGTAATCTCCAAAGGAGTACACAGTTATGATATCAAACAAGCATACGGCCTGCCTGATAACAGCTACTATACCCTATAGACATTTGCAACGTCAGTGGTGTCACTCATGGGTTGCCGATGCTATAAAAGCCTTCACGCCTTCACGTAAAGACCAAAATAAAAAACCCATCGCCGGTTCCTAGCAGCTAGAGATGCAACTCCCATTACTCTGATTTTTACTTAATTTCCGCACGGAATTCACTTCTTGATTTAAATAAAAGTAGCCTGGTACGTAGAATCAGAAGATTCCACGTACCAGGCTACTTTTCATTATTCATTGATCAGCGAACTGATTAATGTCTGATCAATGAATTTATTGCACTATAGATTTGAGTTTAGGAAAATGTCTTTATTTTTAGTGAATTTAATGCAATTATTCAAAAAGTTGCAAATATTAAATTTTATTTAAACCTTTCTGACCATATTATATATATATTTTTAGAGGACTGCTGAGTATGTGTGTATTTAAGTGAATGCATGTTATCCATGTGTACATAAATATTTTTTTAAGCTCAATTTTATTCCGAGCTTATTCCTTTACTATAGTTGTATCTTGATGTCATTTAGCAATAGTTAAATTGAATTAAACAATTTTTATCGGAAGTATCGCGTGTTTTATTTATTTTGTTGAACCTGACATTTCGAACGCTTTGCAGCGTCCGTGGTCGCAGCAAGACTAAGGTGATATTTGTCTTACAATAGTTATTCAATTATCACATCTACCGACATGGATGGATTAATTATATATGTTCCGATTCACACAAAAATCGCTCACATGAGCGATTTTTGTGTGAATCGCGAAGACCTAAGACAATACAATGGTTAAATTTTCAGTTTGATTGGACCATTTTTTTAGTTTCAGTATGATTAGGTAAGAAACATTTCGTACTCCTTAAAATGGAAACTGTTTAACTTGGTAATAGACACAAATTCACCTAATCTGTATCTGCACTAAAACTACAAACTTATAAAGTGTGCCAGTAGTTCCACGGCATGCTCCCTACACACTGACAACTATCCTCGAAAAGCTAGACTATAAAATATTTCATACATTACAATTGACATTCATTTTTGTTGAAAAAATTATACGAAATATCGATAGGAAACTATAACTATTATTTGGATGTAAGTCGTCGTAAATCGAACGTTAGTGGACTGTTCGAGGGTAGTAAAAGGCGTGAGAAGTTCATTTGAAGTAATATAAAAATATGTTTATAATATATATGTACAATAACTACAGAAAGATCTGAACAGAATGTACAGGCGAGCGTACGGTGCTCGGATACAAATGATGGTTACCAAGGACCATCAAAAGTTAAACAGTTAACGTTTATCGCAACTGTTACAATATTTCTTGCAAAAAAAATCATATTGTTCTCGTCTGTGGAATTGTAAAACTTTGGACAAAGTTAACCATAAATTATCAACATTAAAAGTATGAAACGTTTTCTTTCTTAACTTTGGTTAGTTATTTGATGTGAACGCCGGCCGCCTGTGACGTCACCCGCGTGCAGTGTGCGCTGTCAAGTTTTATTCCTAAATCCAAAATAATTATAATACAAAACTGGATAGCTGTTGAACAAATATATAAGCCCTCATACTGTCAATTTACATTAATAAATACAGTGTTTTCATTCGCACATTTTATGTTCAGCAAAGAGTAATTTTAAAAGGATTGTTTTAACTTTAGAATGGATAGTAGCTTTTAGCTCAACACTTTATTCCATGTGGAAGTTTAATTCTGCTATGATTTAGTTATACGTGTGGATTTTACGGAACGCTGTTAATTTCGTATCAAAGCAAAAATTTGTAGAAAATGTATAAAAGATTGGGTAATTTTCGTTCTCATTTTATTTCACACCAGTTATATCAATTTATATTAATTGCACTGCTGGGGTGCAGGACCCTTTTTAACCCCCGACGCAAAAGAGGGGTGTTATAAGTTTGACGTGTGTATCTGTGTATCTATCTGTGGCATCGTAGCTTCGAAATGGATGAACCGATTTTGATTTTGTTTTTTTTGTGGGGACTTAATCGAGAGTGTTGTATATCATTATTAATAAATGTTACTTTTTATAGGTTATTATTGCGTGCGGGGTTTTTAAATTTTGAATTTAATAACTTGTTAATTGATTGCACCTAGATCACTTACAATCAATGCGAATTGTTAGAGGTCAAAGGTTTCAAGTCGCTCGAATGTTAGGCTTGATTTAAGAGTTCTATATCAAGGGCTGACAGCCTTACATGTCCTTCGAAGCCCAGGAGCATAAAATAAATAAATCTAGATATTGTCTACCTACCTGATTACCTTCAGAGATGCCTTACTGTTGGTGTATTTAGTAAATATGAGACGCGCGACAATTCAACAATTTATATGTGATCACGATGCACATGTACAGTCTACCTAAACTTAAAAAATCACTCAAGTCACAAAATAGCTCTATTGTATGAATAGTTTTGATTATAATGTCATACGTTTTAAATTTTTTTATTTATCTATACTAATCATATATATTATCTACTATATATTATATGATTTATGATATATATATGATCTTGATATTCGGTTAAATTAATAACTCTATCGAGGTACCCAATTTATTACAAATTTATAATACTTATTTTTCCTTAAAAAAAACTAATTAAAAATAATATCGTTTATCAATATAAGTAATAAAGTAAACATCACTATATACAAGTCACTCTATAATAACTAAACTCACCGTCAAGTAGGAACAGCAACCGGAAGATCAGGTGACAAATCCTTTTCATCTTGAACATTAGTCGGCTATCACTTACTGCTACTTAGAAACGAATGGACATTTAATACACGAACTACGAGAGGTAATCGGGATCACAATAATTCACAAACTACTTACAATAACTTGGCAACAATTTACTAACACGTAATAGAGACCTGACTTAATAACGACTCTTATATAATTGAATGTTGACTTCACAATTGAACTACTTAAGACACTTGTTGTAGCGATGGGTCTACGAGGCGTGCATTGTAGCACTCCGCGCGCGCGGCGTAGACGTGCGCCTCGATCGCGCCGTAGCAAGCTACTGAAGTTCTCGCAGCGAGCGTAGCGCTACGAGATTGCTCATTACCTACGACGTAGGCCCCGTATTCACATTATTTCGTTTAATAAAGTCTAACATGCAGATGCGTTTACATAATGTTATGGAATTTTAGAGGCGCGCACACGTGCAAAATTAAACGGGCGTGTTGACGTGCATTTACGTGGAATAGGACTCGAGTCGATCGTTTATAGACTCTCCTTCGATGGCGATAAAGTTTGTTTTGGATTCGCCTCCCAGCCGAACCTTTACATAACAAAGGTTTTGTTCTGAGCGCCGCGCCGGTGGATAATTCCCTGTTATGAGTGTTTACACAGCGGTACAACGAGCTGCTACCTCCGAGCACGGCGGAGGCCGGCGCGATGCTTCCACACCACATATCGATTAATGAGGACTTCATTTGGAAGAATTTCTTTCATCTCATTTAGAAATAGAGTAACTAATACAGTAAGTGATACTTTGTAAGATTGAAACGAATATATGTAGATTTCTATACATAGTGGAAATTATATTTTAATTTAATACTTAGTCGTTATCGACTACAATGTATGAAATAATAAATATAATTTTTGCCTACCTGACTTAACGTGAAGTTATAGATGGATAAACTGCATTTAATAGTTACAAACTACAAACTTCATGTTTACCATGTATTGATACCACTGGATATTTCCCAGAAACTAACACACAATATGGCTTTTAATACCACTAAGTAGGCAAACAAACGTACTCCTGCTTGATAATAAGCAGTCACGATAACTTATGGACTTACATAATAAATACATAGTGAAATACAAACAAAACATATAAATACGTATGTTCGTAGATGATTTCATTAAAAACTAGATAAGAAAATCAAACAGCCGATCGAAGTACATATCGTGATCACAGGAGTTACAGAATGACATTTCCAATGTTGTGGAGTAAGCCAAGTCACATGATGGTACAATTAGTAAAATTAGTTGATAATGGGTTTTCTAGGTTCCGTAGTCAGTAGACACCTACAGGTTTACATATTAAAAGCGTATTAAAAAATATACAGCCACTTGATGTAAAATAATTGCAATAGCCTAAGCTGTAGCAAATAGGTTAAGCAGTACCTCATTAACACACTGCTGAAGAGTATTGATAATATGATGATAATAGAATAAGAAGAATAAGAATAGAAATATTATTTTATTATTACACATGAAATAAAGGTAAATTGTAAAGATCTACCAGCCTTAGCAAACTTGTGTATAAATAATGCGAAAGAAAATAATGCGAAACTTATTTCTGCTTCTATATTGCTAACAAAGGTCATCATTTCCTCTTTCTCAACTGGTTACGAGCCATCAGTTTCAGACAGATTTCACTTCACAATTTTATTTAATAATTATTTTTACCGACCGGTTTCGCCTTTACGGCATTATCAAGGTAGTTTATACAACATATGGCGGTACCGTGCAATCAGTGATAGTGGGTAATCCACAGAGGTTACTACTGGGCAGTGTTGCCAATTTATAATTTTATATTGAGTTCTGGGATAATTTATCACAGTTGGGTCTAGTCATTGGTATTTGAAATGTAATAATAGAAATTCAAATGAAATTAATTTAAGTAATCGAAATAAAATAATAATAAAATAAAAATTATATATATATATTATTATTATTAAATAATAACCAAAGTGTCTCGTGTCAGCAAGTAAGGTAATTATTTACAATGTCACGAACTATAGGGATTTAAATAAATAACAATATAAATTCAATGCTAATAGTAATTACATCTGGAATCTGGACCTGTTATACAGGTTCTTCTGAACCCACATCAGGCACCAGTTTCTCACAAAAAGATAGAAGTTAGTTATTAGTGTATCTACTAGTACTCTTTTTAGACAACAAACGTATACATATTAAGATACAAATGTATTGTATAGAACTTATTTTGTGAGAGAAATAAAATAATTTTGAATTGAATTTGAATTGAATCTATACATATAAATAAAATTGAAGTGTCTGTCTGTGATTTCAAAATAAAGTCTTATCCTTATCTTAAGCTCATATTATTATTTTCACGTTACTACTGTGTACGGTACGGTGTAAGTTACCATTGAGATCTTAACAATAAAATCAAATTCACCATGGAATTAGAGTCAAATAATTCACTAGCATTCCTTGATATATTAATCACCAGGAAACTTGACAACTCACTTACTCACACAGTGTATAGGAAACCCACCCATACAGCCAAATATCTCAATGGTAACTCACACCACCATCCATGTCAGTTAGCTACCGTAGGCAAATCTTTGTTTCAGAGAGCACACGGCATCTGCGACGCTGAGCATCTGGAGGAGGAACTCCAACATGTTAAACAAGTACTGCGGAGCAATAGTCACATACTCCCTCGCATGCGTCACAGAAGCCACCCGAAGCCACCTACAGTTGAACGTCAACCTGTCATCTTACCATACTTAAAGGGAAACACAGACAAAATTGGCAACATCTTACGGCGAGCTTCAATTAAAACTTATTTCAAGCCCCATAAGAAGATCAGTCAATTTCTAAGACCTATCAAGTCTAATATCCCCTTACAAGATGCAGTAGTATACAAATTAGACTGCGAATGTAGTTTATCATACATAGGGCAAACAAAGAGTAGCGTAGGTACTCGTGTGAAAGAACACATTGCTGACATGAAGAATAGGAGCGATAAAAACTCTACAGTATGTGAACATACACTGGACCAACCAAACCATTACATCCGTTTCGATAAACCACAAATTCTCGCCAAGGAGAATCGCTACATGCCGAGAATGTTGCGCGAGGCTATTGAAATAAGAAAACACCCTAATTTCAATAGAGAAGATGGTTGGCAAGTACCACCTGCTTGGGATCCAGTCCTAAAAATAATCAAGTCACAAATCCAAAGATCTACTAAAAAAAATGTTCGGACGCTGTGAGCGATTTTTGTGTGAATCGGAACATACATAATTAATCCATCCATGTCGGTAGATGTAATAATTGAATAACTAATGTAAGACCAATACCACCTTAGTCTTTCTGCGACCGCAGCCTACGTATTTGGCGCAGTCGATAGGATAGTTGTAAAATAGAGTCAGTGAATAGATCACGGCGGGCAGCTATTTGTAACCTACGAGTGCTACGGTCCAGAGGAGTATCCAGAAATCGATACAGCAGAGAAATCAAATATGCTTATGTAAGTACCTAGATCTATCTAGAGTTGCTTCCTTTTCTTTTTTAAGTGTTCCTTTAAGTCATTCAAGATTTTCCATCCCAGGCAATCGCGAACCCCTAGCGTAGGTGTAATTCATAAGTTAGATACAAATAGAAATTTAGATATAATTGAGGAGGAGATTGTAGCCCCATCTAAAAAGATGGCTGATGCACTTATAGATCAGATTTATAAGGCGCTCCGGTTAGTGCCCGAGTTCGATGGTAATTCTAATATATTAACGCGATTCGTAAATTTGTGTGATCACGGACGCTGCAAAGCGTTCGAGACGTCAGGTTTCAACAAAATAAATAAAACACGCGATACTTCCGCTAAAAATAGTTTAATTTCAATGTGTAACAATCGCGGAAAGACAATACTTCTTTACCTCTCTCCAAAAGAGTTTGGTATTTGTCTCGAAGTTTTTCGTCAGCCTCTCTTCCTCATTCATAATTTGTCTTTCACGCTTCTCTTTCACTAAAGCCTTGGTTTCATTCTTTCTTTCTTCTTTTCTCTCATATTTTCATTTAAAGGCAAAGATGATACGTAATCCAGCCACGCTTTCCTCTTTCTTGCTACGGAGGATTCAACCTCCGCATCCCACCAGGCATCTCCTTTCGCTGTTTTACGTCTCTTTGCGCATCCACAAGCTTTTTTTGCACTATCCACCATACTTTCTATCAAAACTTTCCAACAATCATCCACATCTGAGTCGGAAAGGCTTGCATTTGCAAGTCTCTCACTTACCAGATGCTCATACATTCTCCTTGCACTTTCATCTTGCAACATTTCGCTAATTATCCTTTCATGATCTCCGAAAGGGATACGCACTCGCCAGTGCCTCCACTTCCTAAAAAGGCCCACAAACCGGCTTACCACCAGATAGTGGTCCGTCTCAAGAGTGGGGCCTCTAAAGCTCTAAATAATTTAAAAGGTGTGATGTGTTATATCTAAATGTATATTAAGGCCCTGGATGCGTCTTGATGCAACAACCTATTAATTTCTAAAGCCTCCATGGCATTTAATTTCTTTCCTTTATCTCTATACTTTGAATGAAATTTTATTGTAATTATTTCTCATAGTTACCGTTTTTATTTTTATAATTTACCAACATTACGAAGACCACCATTAGCGTACAAGAAATGCCGACTGTTTTTTTTTTTATTTATATTACATTATTACAGATTATTACAATAGTAATAGTAGATATTACAATAAATCTCAGAATAATAGCACAGTAATAAATTATGATGTCAAGTGATAAAATAAAAAAAAATCTGTCAGTGTGAGATATTCATCAATTCTATAATGAGACCTTTTGCAAATTGACGTCAAAGGGAGAAGTCTAGGAATCGGCGAGCATGCATGAGAGCTATGAATGTTAAAGGATCGAGTGAGGTATGTAAGGAACGCGGCTTGAGCGCCCGGTTCTCTCTGCCCACCGCGCAAGAAGGGGATACATGCACGGAGAGCTTTGGATGTGCCTTATAAAGATACTGACAGGGTAAGAGAGAAGGTTTTCAGGCCATTTGTTATAGAATCAAATACAACTGAGAACAAAAGATCTGCCAGACTTAGCAAACCGGTTTATCGGCATACACAACTTATTTCCGCTATCGGCGTAAATCAAAAATTCTATATATTACAAGCGTTAAGAGGCTACGGTAACGATTTCAACGAGCTCGGTGGCTCAGTCATTCACGACTGCGCGACTTTGACATCAACGCTCGTGGGTTCGATTCCCATACAAGACAAGACATGTCTGATTGTCTTGGTCTGAATATTTTAAGAGAGGTTGGGTACATCAAAGCAGCCCGTCTGGGGAAGGACCTCCACGCCCACAGAAAACCGCAGCCAAATAACATCTCCCTAGAGGGTTGTTGTGTTCCTGCTTGTGAGTGAGGTCACCATTAGCTCCCAAAGGAGTAGAGGAGCAAAGGAGGCATCGCGCATCGCAAGCGTTAATAGGCTACGGTAATCGCTTTACATCAGGTGGGCCACATGTTTGTATGACTCCCGACGTTGTATATAAAAAAACCGGCCGATTTATCATACATTGGGCTGCTCTGAGCATCAGATTGCTTTTTCCTGGTAAATCTATTTAAAACTAAGACTTTTCAATTCTCTACTCTTTGTCTGAATAATCTAAATCACTTAATTTCGTTTATTATGGTTATCAGATTCTGTCAAATGGTTTTTGTTTTAAATATTTCACATATCTTTTTACCATATAACTTATACTGTGCGAGTCTGCAGGTACTACTCGTATCGATGTCACCTCAATCATTTGCCAGTTCGTTATCCCGCCGCCCCGCCATTTGCCAGGCAACCAGCGCCTCGTCAGGGCATCGTGACTGTACGTATACACTCAGCCACATAAATGTTTGTTCATTTGATTGCCATGCGTCGGAAGCGTGCCTTCATCATAATGAGCTCCATATATGAACACTCGATGACAATCGACTAATCTACTTTAACTTCTAATTTGCTACACACTGCTGCTGTAGGTTAAGTTTAAAGAATCAGGACAGCAATCGTACAGTAATGTATGTATTATACAGAGGTAGTGTCACGGCGTGGAAGGCGCGGCGAGTGACATGGTAGAGGCCTGGAAATGAAACTTAGTTATGTGCCGGCACGTCCGCGGTGTAAAAAATCCGGTGTTGTTTGCAGCGAGTCCCCGATCTATGGAATAATGTATTATAAACAAATAAAATAGAGTGTTTTTCTGTTTATCCAATATGTTTAAAGCCTTTATCCGTATGATACTAACAACGTGGTAAGTTGTATGTCTGTACGTTGACATAAGAACGATCATAGTAACCATAATAAAGTTTTAGTGTCACTGGCAATTTAAGCTGACCGTGGAACGTATAACACTTCCGTATCAAGTAAGCTATAGTACGCTTGAACCACGATAAGGTTTAATTTTATATTTAATTTGTTTTTAGTCTGGTAGCTCTTAATTGTTTATAATTTGTCCAAAAATACCACATAATATATATAATTATAAGGCTTGTCATTTGATAGTAGCCTCGGCTGCTGTCGACACAGAATCTCTCTTGGACTTTTTGCGACGAGCACGGTTACCGTATGATTAACAGCGCTACTTTAACACGGAGGCTCGTGGGTTCGATTCCCATACAGGACAAACATCTATGTGCTTGAATATGTCATTTTGTCTTCTGGATATTTTTAAGAGAATTTTATCTCGGCTGGGGGAATACCTCCACCGCACAGACAGCCGCAGTGAAATAATAACTCCCTAGAAGGTTTTTGAGTTCCTACGAGTGAGGGTACATAAGGTCCGAAGGAGTTGTGGTTAGCAGTAGGGGTTGTAACGGCGAGTGGTACATCAAGTATTACAAGCATTCATAAGTTATGGTAATCACTACACACCAGGTGGGCCGTATGCTTGCGTGTCTTCGATATTGCCTTGAAAATACCTCTTCCAATACCATACGTCTTAAGTTACAAGCATCCTGCCTGTAAATGCTTAATATCCATATTGTTGTTCGTATTCATAATTATCTATCCCATACTCTCTGCAAATAAAATGTTTGATTTGATTTGATTTTTTTGATATCTCACAGCCAAGCTGAGAATCTAGTTGAAAAGAAAGAAGAAGCTGAGAAGTAGCTCGGATCTAGTAGATTTGTTCGATTAACTTAAGTTGGTTATTGCTATTACGGACGGTAAAATTAAAAAAATTTCGCTGCCAAAAACTTTTACAAGCACTTACACTTTTATTCTATCTAGATATTTTAGTACCAAACTCTCATCCAAATTGGAATACATTCCAAAATGCTATATATTTGTTTTCATGTTATCTGACCGTTGGTATTATTGGTATACTGACATATCGTGACACAAAATTTATAGTTTTACGCATCACAAATGTACATTATTTTTAAATAACTTAACAGACCTGAAATTCATCGTCTCTTATAAGGAGGAAGTCGTCACAACTTGCCAACATGTAACGCCGCGGCTACTGCAACAATCGGACAACTGATCAGGACGTCTCCAAATGTTCAATATATAAAAAAAAAATTCGCTATAAATGTGACTGACCGTTCAGAAAGAAGTCATGCTCGCGGTACCTTTTTACAATTTACCCTGGTCTGTATAACTCTCATACACACTCCACGGGCGGAGGTGTTAGAAGACACAGCGGAGAGTACATCTTGTACGTGGAATGCCATTATCTGCCGGAAGTAGCGACTAGAACTGATTGTTATGGCAGGCGTTCGTCCCTCTTTTGTAACAGCCCAGTGTCAATAATCCTTCCAGATACACTTCAATAGTTAAGTTTCGACACATTCGCAATAATCCCAATACCTTTTTAAGAGAGGTAGGAATCGTCAAAGCAGGCCGTCAGGGAAAGTACCTACACCTCACAGAAAACTGCAGCCAAATAACACATTCTTGGCGGGTTCTTGTGTTCCTGCCAGTGAGGTCACCAGTAAGCTCCTAAGAAGTTGCTGTGTTTGCAGCAGAGGTGGCATCTCTCGAGTTATACCAGCGTTCATAAGCTACGGTAACCACTATACATCAGGTGGACCGCATGCGATAAAATCTTATGTACAGATAAGGCTTGTTCGATGTAAGGTATCTATGTAGTATATAAGTTCAGTTGTTAATATAAGTCGTTGCAGTTACTCTTCAGTAATACATAGTGGTTCTCCAGTGATTAATAATAGTTGTGAAAATGTAATCTTCAAATATGTGTCAAACAAAGCCGGCCGCTGAGCTTGTGGTGCAGAACACACGCGCTGTGCGTGACCTGGATGGCACGAGGAGCGATCGGAACACGTTACCTCAACAAGACAGATGGCAGCGGCCTTGCTTCAGCATCCTTGTGTTCATGTACTGCTTAAGATGCGGAACGTTTGGCAATCTACGATCCATATTTTATTTCACTGGATGTAGACAGTTTCCACAAAATCCTTGTAGTCATCAACAGATATCAGTCTGTCATGTGATCTGCTTTGTGTGATTCCGCCATTAATTAATTCATGCGAACTAGCGCCGGCCAGCGCCCACCCATTCATTACCTGTAGTAGACGCAATATGACATCGCTGCCTTGGCTGCTCCGGTCATCTCTGCGACACGTGTTTCTCTCCACGAGGCTTCCTCAGGCGCTGTACATGTTAGTCGTTAGAGTAATATGCTACAAGTGATAAATCCATCGTAGTGCCATTCCTATCGCATGAACTAATTGGTGGCGGTAGCACACAAAGCAGGTTAGATAAAATTGCATGTAAATTTGACTTTCGGAAAATAACGCCTGTCTCTTATTTTTTCCTTATACAACGTCGGGAGGCATACAAACATACGGCCCGCCTGATGTAAAGCGGTTACCATAGCCTACAAACGCTTACAATACTTTAATATCACCCGCGCGATGTCACCTCTGCTGCTGACACAGCATCTCCATAAGAGCTTATTGGTGATCTCACTCACACACAGGAACAGCACAACCTTCTAGAGGTTGTTATTTGACTGTGGTTTACTGTGAGGTGGAGGCACTTCGCCAGTCGGGCTGCTTTGATGCCCTGCTGTTGTGTACATGAACTGTTTGGTCCGTGTGTTTTTAAGAAAGGTAGGGTGCATAAAAGCAGCCTGTCTGGGAAAGTACCTCCACCTCACGGAAAACCACAGCTAAATAGCAACTTGCCGGAGGGCTGTTGTGTACGTGTGTGTGAGTGAGGTCACCAGTAAGCTCCTGAAGAGTTGCTGTGTTAGCAGCAGAGGTGACATCGCGCGAGCGATATTCAATATATTGCAAACGTTCATAGGCTACGGTAACGAAAAAAAACTTTTACTGAGTAAACCCCAACTACCTAGGGGAATCCTAAGCCCCATGGGAAGCGAAGCGGAATATTAGTCCATTATTAACCACTAAGAATACGAAGATGTTCATAAGTTTGGTGAAAACAAGCTCAATTTTAGAATGTAAGTTTGTACTCAACTACTAGTAGATCGTTAAAGTAGCCTTCTTAGGTGTATGGTTCAACAGCTTTTTGTTTTTTTGTATAACTTTATTGCATTATCCATAATTACAAAGTACAAAACTTACATGATCTGCACAGGCGGACTTATTCCTTCAAGGAATCTCTTCCAGCCGACCATTTTAGTTTTTAGTTTCATAACAGTAATCTTGCTCCTTGAATTACTGCGAAGGTATAAACACAAGTTTTTATGTAAACGCTATTGATTGTATGTATGTATATCTTCGCCAGGTCCCTTGCGGGGTAGGCAGAAAGGACCGAGCGTCATAAGACGCGGTTCTTATACACTTTGCTCGCATATCTAACATTCATAGCTCTTTTTATGCTCACTCGAAAGTTCCTTGGGCTCGTTGATACAATTCTGTCCTTGCCAGACAATATGTTTTCAAAAGGCACATCAAAAATATTCTGTGTAAATTTTTTTATATATAATAGGGGGTCATGTGCCAGAAGCGTGCTCGTTCGCGACCCCTGCCAATCAGTCGATTGCAATTCTGGACCAAGAGCGCACCGACGTGCGGATTAGGGCGTCCCCCGTAGGCGACGCGCACCGATCCGCCCCCGTCGGTGCGAATACAGCTGCATGCGGCGGTGGGGGCCGCCACCCACCACGCAGCGCCAATTCCGGCGGGACGAGGGGAGCCGAGTGCCGCATAGGCACGTGGAATGTGAGAGGTGGATTGAAAGATAAGACGAATGAACTGATAGACGTAATGAATGATAGACGTTTGGATGCTTTATGTGTGACAGAGACTAAGCGCAAGGGGAGCGACACCGATGATCTGCCCGGTGGTATGATGGCCCTATGGTCTGGGGTAGACCGGGACGATCATGCCAGTGCTGGTGTAGGTGTCGTACTCTCCTCTCGCTTAGCCACTGGTGTAAGAGATTACTGTTTGGTAGGGCCTAGACTTCTCTGGGTTCGTATTAAACTGGGCATCACGCGAGTATTTTTGGTTGCAGCATACGCTCCCGTAAGCTCAGCGTGTGCTCAAGAACTGGAGAAGTTTTGGGAGTCTGTGAGGGATGTTCTGGACTTAGTTGAAGGGAACGAAAGAGTGATTATGTGTGGAGACTTGAATGGATGGGTTGGGACCAAGCGATACAGCTATGAAGCTGTTCTTGGTCCGTATGGAGATAAGAGAGTGAACGAAGCAGGTAAGTCTATACTAGATTTATGTATGGAACGAGGCCTCCTCGTGTCGAATACTTTATTTCATCATAAGGATATTCACACGTATACATGGAGAAGGAATGATCAAAAAAGTGTGATTGATTTGATTTTAATAGATAGACGTCTCCGAAATGTTTTAATGGATACAAGAGCCTTTAGAGGCCCCACTCTTGAGACGGACCACTACCTGGTGGTAAGCCGGTTTGTGGGCCTTTTTAGGAAGTGGAGGCACTGGCGAGTGCGTATCCCTTTCGGAGATCATGAAAGGATAATGAGCGAAAAATTGCAAGATGAAAGTGTAAGGAGAATGTATGTGCATCTGGTAAGTGAGAGACTTGCAAATGCAAGCCTCTCCGACTTAGATGTGGATGATTGTTGGAAAGTTTTGAAAGAAAGTATGGTGGATAGTGCAAAAGAAGCTTGTGGATGCGCAAAGAGACGTAAAACAGCGAAAGGAGATGCCTGGTGGGATGCGGAGGTTGAATCCTCCGTAGCAAGAAAGAGGAAAGCGTGGCTGGATTATGTATCATCTTTGCCTTTAAATGAAAATATGAGAGAAAAGAAGAAAGAAATGTACCGTCTATGCAAGAATGAAACCAAGGCTTTAGTGAAAGAGAAGCGTGAAAGACAAATTATGAATGAGGAAGAGAGGCTGACGAAAAACTTCGAGGCAAATACCAAACTCTTTTGGAGAGAGGTAAAGAAGTCTCGGAGTGGTTCGTCGGCATCCAGAATGGATAAGATAAAGTCTAAAGCTGGTGTCATTCTTGCCAACACTCAGGAAGTGTTAGAACGGTGGAGTGAATATTTTGAGGAAATGTATGAGTATGCCTCGGACGCTGGCAATGAGAGTGAGTCGGATGCTTACTCCACGTTGACAGCGTCCGACGAAGGCATAACTATGGATGAGATCGAATGGTCGATACGAAGCTTGAAAAATGGAAAATCAGCGGGAATTGATCTGATCACAGCTGAGATGATCAAATTAGGTGGCACTTACGTCCGGGACGCCTTCTGGTACCTATGCAACCTATGCTGGAGAACTGGAAGGGTCCCAATGGACTGGAGACGCGCAGTCATCGTGCCCTTGTATAAAGGCAAGGGATCATGCATGGACTGCGCCAACTATAGGGCCATCAGTTTGATCAGCTTAGCAGCAAAAGTATATGGAAAGGTGATTGAAAGGAGAATGAGGGTGAAATCCGATGAAATGCTGTGGGACGCACAAGGAGGTTTCCGAAATGGGAGGGGATGTACGGATCAAGTTTTCTCGCTCCGCAATATCGTAGAGAAGCATCTGGCCATAGACCGGAAGGTTTTCTGCGGTTTTGTGGATCTTGAGAAAGCCTTTGATAGGGTTGTGCGAAAGGAACTGTGGGACATATTGCCGAGATATGGGATTGACGGTTCACTGCTCCGTGCTGTGCAGTCCACTTACAAGGATTGCTCAGCATGTGTGCGGATAGACGGTGGCATGTCACCCTGGTTTGATCTCAAAATTGGTGTCAAACAGGGTTGCATGCTATCTGCTAGGCTGTTTATCCTGTATCTCGATAGTTGTCTGCAGAGAATAAGGTCAACGAATGTGGGATTGCGCATGGGTGACCAAGTGGTGAACTGTCTGCTGTATGCAGACGATGCCGTGCTATTAGCAGATACACCATCTAAACTGCAAACACTGGTCACAGCGATGAAAGACGACTGTATGGAGAAAGGCTTACTACTGAATGCGAAGAAAACAAAGATAATGGTATTTGAAAGAGTAGAATCCAGAACGAATGTAAGGATTACGATTGATGATGAAGTGTTGGAACAAGTGGATGAGTTTGTATATCTTGGATGCGCTTTCAGCAGGGATGGAAGGTACACCGCAGATGTGGAAAGACGAGTGAGTGCTGGGAATAGTGTGAATGGAGCGTTGGGAAAACTTCTTGGCAGTAAAATCCTGAGCCAGAAGGCACAACTCGCTATACACAATGCAGTGTTGGTCCCAACGCTAACTTATGGAAGCGAGAGTTGGGTATGGCAGAAAGAGCATGAAAGTAGAATAAACGCGGTTGAAATGCGAGCGCTGCGCAAAATTTGTGGCGTAAGGCTCGTAGACCGTATTCGCAATGATGATGTTAGAAATAGAGTTGGTCTGAAAGAGAGCGTCGGTGTTAAAATAAGAAGAGGCATGCTCCGATGGTTCGGGCATGTAGAAAGAATGCAAGATGAAAGAATGACGAAGCAGATATACAATGCAAAAGTGGAAGGATGTAGGAGCCGGGGAAGGCCAAGACTTACCTACCATGACCAAATTGGTCATATTCTATCAGAAGGTGATGTCAGGAGCCCTAGAAACCGGCGTGCGTGCATGAGAAGAGCAATGAATGTTAAAGAAGCGAGTGAGATGTGTAGGGATCGAGTCACGTGGCGCTCGGTTCTCTCTGCCTACCCCGCAAGGGATTTGGCGTGAAGTTATAGATAGATAGATAGAAAATTTTTTATTACAGAATCGATGAATATTTGACAAACAGAGATGTTTGGAAATAATTCAGCATATATGTCGCAGGGGTTAGGTCTCTGTGAGCAAGGAGGGCCGGTATTTATTGGAGAAGAAAAATACAAGATGTAAATACCGACAAGAGTTTAATAAGAACAGAAAGAGTAGAGATCAGGGGTCGCGAGTAAGGCCGTGGTTTTCGCTACAGTTGTCTATAAGACACTTAGATTTTCCTGGAAGATGCAGCAGGCACGCCGTAAGTAGGTAAGCGTAGAGAAGCAGAAGCTAGGCACGATGATGTAGAGTGGCGAAGTAGGCAGTTCCGTCGCATCAGACGTGCGTAGAACCGGCAGCGCTGGCAGGCGTAGTCTACTCATATGCTTGAATACCAAAATGTGAATGAATTGAAGGCCGGTGAGTGTACTACAGAACATACCAGAACCCAGTTTCAAAAAGATGTCGCTAACCCTAAATCTAGAAAGTACCAAGCTGTAAAATCTATGTAAAGATTTATTTTAAAACTGAATGTTAGAATTATATATATTTTTAGGTAATTTGGTAAATCCAATTAGCAGGTTTCACTCGTCGCATCGACACCTAGCGGTAGGTAGTAGTACAGTAGTATGCGAGTTGCAATACGAGGTGTGCTTTAAGCCCGCTAGATTGCGCTAGTTGTAACATTTCAAAACGAGTTATGATTTAATTTTGTTTACATTCCCAATATTGTGAAAATAGCTAGATAGTAAGGGTAAACCGTTACATATCCCCCTTTTTTAAGAAATCATTTTACCTAAATAAAATTCTCTCTTAACTAGAAATATACTTTTAGCTGCCAACCTTCAACTATGAGATGTACCCTCAAGCGTACAAGCACTATCGTACACCATGCATTTACAATAACATTCATATTCATTCAAATACACTCTCGACACATGACCCTATGTAGTTCAGGTCATTACCTCCTATTATGTAGACTATTTTGGGTTAGTTGTCCCAAAACACTCGCACATCACAATAGTAGGTGCTTAAAAGGATCTAAAATGGATGTATGAAGTAAAGAAGCTAGGGCAGAGTAGCAGCTGGGTTAGGGTGTATATGAGAGTAAGGCTTATTTAACGAGTTATGGCTCCGCTCGTTTAATTTGTCTATTTATAAGGAGTTTGTAAACCGGTGCAGTAGAATACCCCTAAAAGAATTAAGCGTGTTTTGTCGGGTAGGAATAACAAAATCAGTGTTGGTATAATTTAGGTTAAGACAACCGATACTAGACTAGCTTTTGAAGGTGTTATTGAAGAGCTTGGTGGCTCAGTCGTGAATGACGTGACTTTAACACCAACGCTCGTGGGTTCGATTCCTACACAAGACAAACATTTGTATGCATGAACATGTCTGTTTGTCTTGGTCAGGATGTTTTAAGAAAGATATGGCGCATCAAAGCAGCCCGTCTGGGGGAAGTACCTCCACCTCACAGAAAACTGCAGTCAAATAACAACTCCCCAGAGGGTTGTTGTGTTCCTGCGTGTGAGTGAGGTCACCAGTATGCTCCTAAGGAGTTGCTGTATAAATAGCAGAGGCGTCGTGCGAGTGATACTTAATTTATTACAAGCGTTAATAGGCTACGGTAACTGCTTTACATAAGGTGGGCGTATGCTTGAATGCCTCCCAACGATGTATAAAAAAATCGGCCAAGTGCGAGTCGGACTCGCGCACTAAGGGTTCCGTCCCATTATCTATAAAAACGTCAAAAAAATCGCTTTTGTTGTATGGGAGCCCCCTTAAATATTTAATTTATTCTATTTTTTAGTATTTGTTGTTATAGCGGCAACAGAAATACATCATCTGTGAAAATTTCAACTCTCTAACTATCACGGTTCATGAGATACAATCTGGTGACAGACGGACGGACGGACGGACAGCGGAGCCTCAGTAATAGGGTTCCGTTTTACTCTTTGGGTACGGAACCCTAAAAAAGACTTCGATGTCACATAATAGTTTGAGATATAGTGTAGCAGTTGTAATAGTATAAGATTCACAGTAGTTTAGAATTTACTAGAGATTTAGTTACTTAGAATTCAATGAAAGGCAACTGAATATTTATTTAGAATCAAACAAATTAAAGATAATAATTATTAGTGTCAACAATACGAATTTTAGAATTAAACTGCTGTGGACAGTTAATTTCAAATTTTTAATATACCAAGTTATTTCCCTCCATGTTTGTCAATTCGTAAACCAGAGTAGACTTTTTAGAAACTATTTTTACATTTGAGAAACTTGAGAGCTAGTTTTTTTAGTGAATTTGTTACCTTTATCGATTTGGTAATAGGTTCGATTCCAACATTCATTTCAACGTTCTGACGCCGTAAGTTATAGTTAGTACTACTCTTAGAATGTGCTTTATGTAGTGCTAATTTAACTTCATCGAAGATTATACGCAATGCTCAGTATTTAGAACGACCCATTACACCAAGAGTTGTGCGAATAGGGTGTTTGTAAGTCTTGTAGATCTCGCGACTCGAAACAAAAAACAGTGAGATCGTTTTACATTCCGGGCCAAAAATATTTCAGACTAAGGCGTTTAAAGGTCTTAAGAAATTCTCATATGACCCGAAGTAGGTACTAAGTGGTTAGCAGAAATAATGTTAAGTCTCAGTTCCTTCTAGTCAAATTCTTTCGTGAGAGCGTTAAGACTTTTCATGTATCATTATATGAATCATTAGTGTGTGGTTAATGAGAAGAATTTGAAGAGAGAGAACTCAAGACGATAGCGACTACAGGAACGGAACGCGACAGATTATCAAGTACGCAGGCAAATTTTAAATACTATACTATCAACTCAGGGGTCATGTGCCAGAAGCGTGCTCATTCGCGACCCCTGCCAATCGATTAGATTGCAATTCTGTCCTGAAAATACACCGATGTGAGTGTTAGGGTGTCCCCCGTCGGTGCGAACATAAGTGCATGCGGCGGTGGGGGCTGCCACCTACCACGCAGCGCTAATTCCGGCGGTTCGAGGAGAGCCGAGTGCTGCATAGGCACATGGAATGTGAGAGGTGGATTGAGTGATAAGATGAACGAACTGAAGGATGTAATTAATGACAGACGCTTAGATGCTTTGCGTGTGGACAGAGACTAAGCGCTAGGGGAGCGACACCGATGATCTGCCCGGTGGTAGGATGGCCCTATGGTCTCGAGTAGACCGGGACGATCATGCCAGTGCTGGTGTAGGTATCATACTCTCCTCTCGCTTAGCCACTGGTGTAAAATATTACTGTTTGGTAGAGCCTACACTTCTCTGGGTTCGTATAAAACTGGGCATTACGCGGGTATTTCTGGTTGCAGCATACGCTCCCGTAAGCTCAGCGTGTGCCCAAGAACTAGAGAAGTTTTGGGAATCTGTGGGGGATGTTCTGGATTTAGCTGAAGGGAATGAAAGAGTGGTTATGTGTAGAGATTTGAATGGATGAGTGGGGACCAAACGAGACTACTATGAAGCTGCTCTTGGTCCATATGGAGATAAGAGAGTGAACCAAGGTAAGTCGATTTTATATTTATGTACGGAACGAAACCTCTTCGTGTCGAATACTTTATTTCATCACAAGGATATTCACACGTATACGTGTGAATATCGGAGACGGAATGACCAAAAAAGTGTGATTGATCTGATTATAGTTGATATACGTCTCTGAAATACTATAAGGGATACAAAAGCCTTTAAAGGTCCCACTCTTGAAACGGACCACTACCTGGTGGTAAGCCGGTTTGTGGAACTTTTCAAGAAGTGGAGGCATTGGCGAGTGCGTATCCCTTTCGGAGATCATGAAAGAATAAGAAGTGAAAAATTGCAAGACGAAAGTGCAAGGAGAACGTATGTACATCTGGTAAGCGAGAAACTTGCAAATGCAAGTCTTTCCGAATCAGATGTAGATGATTGCTGGAAAGTTCTGAAAGAAAGTATGGTGGATAGTACAAAAAAATCGGCCAAGTGCGAGTTGGACTCGCGCACGAAGGGTTCCGTACCATTATCTATAAAAACGGCAAAATAAACACGTTTGTTGTATGGGAGCCCCCTTAAATATTTATTTTATTCTATCTTTTAGTATTTGTTGTTATAGCGGCAACAGAAATGCATCATCTGTGAAAATTTCAACTATCTAACTATCACGGTTCATGAGATACAGCCTGGTGACAGACGGACGGACGGACGGACGGACGGACGGACAGCGGAGCCTCAGTAATAGGGTTCCGTTTTACCCTTTGGGTACGGAACCCTAAAAAAGCATCTGAATGCGCAAAGAGGCATAAATATTGAAAGGAGAAGCCTGGTGGGATGCGGAGGTTGAATCCTCCGTAACAAGAAAGAGGAAAGCGTGGTTGGATTATATAGAGATAATGCAGCTGCATATCCAGTTTTATATGTAATTGTGATGTGTATGCTATTGGTATGTCTTGAATAAATAAATAAATGTATAATCTTTGCCTTTCAATTAAAGTATGAAAGAGAAGAAGAAAGAAATGTGCCGTCTATGTAAGAATGAAACGAAAGCTTTAGTGAAAGAGAAGCGTAAAAGGCAAATTATGAATGAGGAAGAGAGGCTGACGAAAAACTTCTAGGCAAATACCAAACTCTTTTGGAAAGAGGTAAAGTAGTCTCGGGGTAGTTCGCCGGCATCCAGTATGAACAAGATAAAGTCTCATTTTTGCAAACAGTCGGCAAGGGTCAGAACGATGGAGTAAATATTTTGAAGAAATGTATGAATATGCCTTGGACGCTGGCAATGAGAATAAGTCTGATGCTCACTCGACGTTGACGGCGTCTGATGAAGGTATAACTATGGATGAGATTGAATGGTCGATGCGAAGTTTGAAAAATGGAAAGTCTGCGGGAATTGAGGGCCATCAGTTGGATCAGATTAGCAGCAAAAGTATATGGAAAGGTAATTGAAACCAGAATGAGGGTGAAATCTGATAAAATGCTGTTGGTGGGCAAAGGGAGGATTCTGAAATTTAAGGGGATGTACGGATCAAGTTTTCTCGCTCCGCAATATCGTAAAGAAGCATCTGGCCATTGACCAGAAGGTTTTCTGTGGTTTTATGGATCTTGTGAAGGCATTTGATAGGATTGTGCGAAAGCGACTGTGGTGCATATTACCGAGATAGAGATGATGAGAGTGAGATTGGCGATTCACTGCTCCGTGCTGTGCAGTCCACCTACAAGGATTGCTCAGCATGTGTGCGAATAGATGGCAACATGTCACCCTGGTTTGATGTTAAAATTGGAGTCTAACAAGGTTGCATATTGTCTGCTAGGCTGTTTATTCTGTATGTATGTCTCGATAGTTGTCTACAGAGAATAAAACTGACGAATGCAGGATTACGCATGGGTGACCTAGTGGTGAACTGTCTGCTGTATGTATGCAGACGATGCCGTCCTATTAGCAGAAACACCATCTGAACTACAAAAAGAAGAAAACAAAGATAATGGTATTTGAAAGGGAAGAAACCGGAACCAATTTAAGGATTACGGTAGATGATGAAATGTTGGAATAAGTGGATGAGATTGTATATCTTGTATGCGTTTTCAGTAGGAATGGAACGTACACCGCAGATGTGGAAAGGCGAGCGAGTGCTGGGAATAGTGTGAATGGAGCGTTGGGAAAACTTCTTGGCAGTAAAAACCTGAGCCAGAAGATACAGCTGGCTATACACAATGCAGTGCTTGTCCTAACGCTTACTTATGGAAGCCAGAGCTGGGTATGGCAGAGAGAGTATGAAAGTAAGATAAACGCGGTTGAAATGTGAGCGTTGTGCAAAATTTGTGGCGTAACGCTTGAAGACCGTATTCGCAATGATGAGGTTAGAAGCAGAGTTGGTCTGAAAGAGAGCGTCGGTGTTAAAATAAGAAGAAGCATGCTGTGTTGGTTTGGACATGTAGGAAGGATGAAAGAATGACGAAGCAGATATACTATGCAAATAGGTGGGTAGATGTAGGAGCCGAGGAAGGCCAAGATTTATCTATCATGATCAAATTGGTTGTGTTCTATCAGAATGTGAAGTCAGGAGCCCTAGAAACCGGCGAGCGTGCAGGAAAAGAACAATGAATGTTAAAGAAGCGAGTGAGGTATGTAAGGATTGAGTCACGTGGCGCTCGGTTCTCTCTGCATACCCCGTAATGGATTTGGCGTTGACCAACTCTTTCTCTCGCGTCGTAATTACAAACGCGGACAGCAAGCTTTATAACACAAATTTTGCGTAGCGATCTCATCTCGACCACATTTATTCCACTTTCATGCTTTTTATTTTTTCAAGAAAAGTTGAAGTAAGAAAAAATAAAAAAACTAAAATAGAAGGTGAGGTGATATAAGTTTAACTTCCGCTGCCCCACGTTGGGCGCCAAAATATAACGTTCACAGGTTCTGTTAAACTCTCGAGGGTGTCGTGCCACGCGGTCTAGCTGAGCGAGGGCTTCAGCTTGTTCTTTTTTTGTTTTATACCACTAAGGTGGCAATCAAGCATACGGCCTGCATGATGGTAAAATGTCACCGTAGCCTATGGACATTTGCAACACCAGGGGTGTCACTCATTCGTGACCGACCCTCTAAAAACCTCTTCATGCATTTCTTGAAGAACTGCATGCTGTAGTCCCTTGGAAAAACCTCAGCTATGAGCTCATTCCACAGCTTGAGAGTTCTCGGAAGAAAACTTCTTTGGAACCGCACAGTACGCGACCATTGCGGTTTCAGTGTGTGAGAGTGAACTCCCCGCCGTCGGCGAGCGGTGCGGTTATAAAAAGTAGCCGTCGGTATCATTTCGAACAACTCTTCAGAACACAACCCGTTGTACAATCGGTAGAACACACAAAGGGAGGCAAAATGTCTCCTTAAACTTAAGGGTTCAATACCGTGTGTAAGCTTAGGATTGTCAACAATTCTCACAGCTCGTCTCTGAATCGAATCACACGATCTAAGCTATCTATCTAAGGTATCCAGGTGCTTCCGCCCAAAAAGAGCTGCAGTGCTCCAAATGCGGTCTGACTTGAGACTTATATAACATAAGTCTTTGCCATGCACTGAAGTACTGCTTTGCTCTGTTGAGCACGTTGAGAGTTTTTTGGACGCCAGCTTGACTTACTCCTCCAGGTGATGTTGATATTGCATATTACTGGAGATCTCGACGCCAAGCATCAGTAATACTTTTGGTGACGGTAAGAGGTGTGTTCTGGAATTTAGAAACCACAGCAAATGGAGTTTTCTTAGCGGTGAACGCGCAAACGTGTGTCCTCTTGGGGTTGAATTAGACCAAATTAAGCCGCCCTCAGTCAGATACTTTAGCCAAAGTACCATCCATTTCAGACACAAAAAGTTCAGGTCAGTGCAGTCGTCACCAACACTCCCCTCAAAGGGCGCTACAGGCTTTTATTTATATGGTTGCCCAAAAACCTGAGAATGGTATATGAGACGAAAGAAGACAAACAAAATAATTAAAATTGAAGTAAAATGCCTTATTGATATTTCAACTTTCTTCTGGAAGATTCTCAAAGAAAGCGATACAATTACACATTCCGCTAAGCAAGGTTCACTGTTATTACGTACGTTATACAAGAAACAAAACTACAAAGATAATTATTGTCTGGCCAATGAAATAGGTTAATTTTCAAGGCGAGGGAGCTCACACAGACTGGAGGGGCTGGTCTAAGGTAGTACACAATTATTAAATTAATCAAATCAAGACGTTTTGTATTCGTGCATTCATACTTTTTAATTAAATACACATATTTTGTAACAGTACTGGGTGGACTATAAGGCAAAATTAAAAAAAAAAAAGCCATTGCTTTATGTTTCTCCCAAACCAGGACTGGGAGGCCTTTTCACAGAGCAGCCCTTGACCGAGACAGAACAAAGATTCCTCCAAATATTAGGAGAGGATTTAGGGCAAGGGATGACGGGTATTCAAGTGGAACCAATTGTACAAATAAGTGGAAACAAAAAGATTTTACATGGATATCAGATAACAAATAGGAATATTTTTTTACATGCTAGAATTTTTTTTCAACTAGATTGGCAAACAAGCATGCGGCCCGTATTAGATAGTAAACGGTCACCGCAGCCTATTGACGCTCGCGACACCACGGGGATGTTACTCGCGCGCTGCCAATCTTGTGATCTAAGGCTGTTTCGTCACAGTACCCAGTAATTTCTCTGCCATATCTCACCCTTCAAACCGGAACACAGCTATATAAATATATCTGCTTGGCGATAGAAATAGGTGAGACAGAATTACCCACGCAGACGACTTTTGTACAAAGTCCCCTCTGGTAGACACACAATAAACAAATAATCTTATTACTAACTTCTTTGTACAAAGAGAAATCTTACTGTTAGTAAGTCATTTGTTTTCAGTAGGTATCAACAGTGAAATTGAAATGTACTCGTACAATGTGCTTGACAAGTAAAGGAATATTACTCTACTTGTTCTTATAATACAAAGAAAATATCTCAACATTTTTAAACTATTTTTTTACACTACATTGGGTGCCAAACAAGTGTACACATCACAGAAAACTGCAGCCAAATAACAACTCCCTAGAGGGTTGTTGTGTTCCTGTGTGTGAGTGAGGTCACCAGTAAGCTCCTAAGAAGTTGCTGTGTAAACAGCAGAGGAGGCATCGCGCGAATGATACTTAATATATTACAAGTATTAATAGGCTACGGTAACTGTTTTACATCAGGTAGGCCGTATGCTTGAATGCCTTCCAACGTTGTATTAAAAAAAACTTACCAGCATCGTTCACTCTCTTATCTCCGTGTGGACTAAGCACAGTCTCATAACTGCTTCGCTTGATCCCGACCCATCCGTTTAAATCTCCGCACATAGTTATCCGTTCATTCGCATCAGCCAAATCCGGGACACCCTTCACATTCTCCCAAAACTTCTCGAGCTCCTGGAACTAGTAGAGCTTACAGGATATGCTGCAACTAAAAACACTCGCGTAATTTTGAACCTACTAAATCGTAATCTTTGACACCAGCGACCAAGCGAGATGAAAGCACGACACCTACGCCAGCGCTGGCATGAACGTCCCAGTCCACCCCGGACCACAGGGCCGTCGTGCCACCGGGCAGATCTTCGGTGTTGCTTCTCCTTCGCTTGGTCTCTGACACACACAAAGCTTCTAGGCATCTCTTGTCAATTATATATATCAACTCATTCATCTTATCTCGTAATCCACCTCTCACATTTATTATAACCGCACTGCTCGCCGACGGTGGGAAGTTCACCATCACACGCTGGAACTGCAATGGTCGCGTACCGTGCGGTTCCAGAAAAGTTTTCTTCCGAAAACTCTCAAACTGTGGAATAAGCTCCCAGCCGAGGTTTTTCCAAGGGACTACAGCATGGAGATCTTCAAGAAATGCGTGAAGAAGTTTTTAGAAGGTGGGCAACACATGAGTGACACCCCTTGTGTTGCAAATGTCCATAGGCTACGGTGACTGTTAACCATCAGGCAGGCCGTATGCTTGATTGCCTACTTAGTGGTATAAAAAACATTTCGCGTCGCTATACGACACTCAGCTCTCCTCGTTCCGCTGGCTTGGGCGTTGCGTGTTGAATGGCGACCCTCACCGCCGCATGCACTTAATCTCGCACCAACGAGGCCGGATCGGTGCGCTTCCTCTGGGGAACACCCTTATCCAGTCAGTCAGTACAGTTTACGTCCTGTGCTATTATGTGTGTTAATGGTAGACCAAATAAATAACTCTGTACACCTCACTCTATATAACTGACCTGTTACAGTGAGCTATCCATTTTAAAATAAAGTAGCATTTGCGCAAGTTTGCAAGGCGGTAACTTTGCTCAGTTTTAGCAAAAAAAGTTCCTGTCGGTCGTAAAATTTAAAAAACCAACTCCACGCGAGTGAAACCGAAGACAGCAGCTTGTCGTTAAGGAGTTAGTCATTTGGACTCCGAAGCTCTCCCGAGATAAGCCCCTAATGTATTGAATTTGATAATAACAATGGCACAGGATCGAATATCGGCTGCATCCACTCGAATCAAACACGTCTTTTCAATAGCGCCATTGAGAGGGAAACACAAACCAATATAGTAAATAGAAACGGCTGTGTGGAGTGTCCGCACGTGGGCGTAATAAGGGGGGGAGTCTGAGATGACTGTCGGTCGAAGAACGAACCGCGCGAGGAAACACATGGCTTTTATTATATTGGATATAATATATTTCAAACAACTAGTGCACAAAGACTTCCTCCTATACTTTATATGTTTTTATACCTCACATCGTAGGCTATTGAGACAAGTTTAGATTGGACATACAGATGTAAGTGTTAACAGAAAGTCTCCCAGTAACCACTTCGGTTCTATAAGAAATACCAGAGGGAGAACAAAAGTCGTCTGCGTAGCTCTGTCTCACCTATTTCTACCGGCAAGCAGCTATATTTATATAGTTGTGTTTTGGTTTGGAGGGTGTGATACGGCAGAAAAATTACTGGGTACTGTGACGAAACATCCTTAGGTCACAAGATTGGCAGCGCGCGAGTAACATCTTCATGGTGTTGCGAGCGTCAATAGGTTGCGGTTATTTGTTTGTCAATATAATTAAAAAAAAATACGAAATGTCAGCTAGTTTCAAACTTACTTGGGCAAGTTACTTGGCCGCCAATTAGACCTTCTCGGCTACGAAATTAATCATAAATTATCTTAGAGATGTCCCTATGGTCTGGGGTAGACCGTGACGATCATGCCAGTGCTGGTGTAGGTGTCGTACTCTCCTCTCGCTTAGCCACTGGTGTAAGAGATTACTGTTTGGTATGGCTCTGACTCTTTAGAGGACCCCACTCTTGAGACGGACCACTACCTGGTGGTAAGCCGGTTTGTGGGCCTTTTTAGGAAGTGGAGGCACTGGCGAGTGCGTATCCCTTTCGGAGATCATGAAAGGATAATGAGCGAAAAATTGCAAGATGAAAGTGTAAGGAGAATGTATGTGCATCTGGTAAGTGAGAGACTTGCAAATGCAAGCCTCTCCGACTCAGATGTGGATGATTGTTGGAAAGTTTTGAAAGAAAGTATGGTGGATAGTGCAAAAGAAGCTTGTGGATGCGCAAAGAGACGTAAAACAGCGAAAGGAGATGCCTGGTGGGATGCGGAGGTTGAATCCTCCGTAGCAAGAAAGAGGAAAGCGTGGCTGGATTACGTATCATCTTTGCCTTTAAATGAAAATATGAGAGAAAAGAAGAAAGAAATGTACCGTCTATGCAAGAATGAAACCAAGGCTTTAGTGAAAGAGAAGCGTGAAAGACAAATTATGAATGAGGAAGAGAGGCTGACGAAAAACTTCGAGGCAAATACCAAACTCTTTTGGAGAGAGGTAAAGAAGTCTCGGAGTGGTTCGTCGGCATCCAGAATGGATAAGATAAAGTCTAAAGCTGGTGTCATTCTTGTCAACACTCAGGAAGTGTTAGAACGGTGGAGTGAATATTTTGAGGAAATGTATGAGTATGCCTCGGACGCTGGCAATGAGAGTGAGTCGGATGCTTACTCCACGTTGACGGCGTCCGACGAAGGCATAACTATGGATGAGATCGAATGGTCGATACGAAGCTTGAAAAATGGAAAATCAGCGGGAATTGATCTGATCACAGCTGAGATGATCAAATTAGGTGGCACTTACGTCCGGTACGCCTTCTGGTACCTATGCAACCTATGCTGGAGAACTGGAAGGGTCCCAATGGACTGGAGACGCGCAGTCATCGTGCCCTTGTATAAAGGCAAGGGATCACGCATGGACTGCGCCAACTATAGGGCCATCAGTTTGATCAGCTTAGCAGCAAAAGTATATGGAAAGGTGATTGAAAGGAGAATGAGGGTGAAATCCGATGAAATGCTGTGGGACGCACAAGGAGGTTTCCGAAATGGAAGGGGATGTACGGATCAAGTTTTCTCGCTCCGCAATATCGTAGAGAAGCATCTGGCCATAGACCGGAAGGTTTTCTGCGGTTTTGTGGATCTTGAGAAAGCCTTTAATAGGGTTGTGCGAAAGGAACTGTGGGACATATTGCCGAGATATGGGATTGACGGTTCACTGCTCCGTGCTGTGCAGTCCACTTACAAGGATTGCTCAGCATGTGTGCGGATAGACGGTGGCATGTCACCCTGGTTTGATGTCAAAATTGTTGTCAAACAGGGTTGCATGCTATCTGCTAGGCTGTTTATCCTGTATCTCGATAGTTGTCTGCAGAGAATAAGGTCAACGAATGTGGGATTGCGCATGGGTGACCAAGTGGTGAACTGTCTGCTGTATGCAGACGATGCCGTGCTATTAGCAGATACACCATCTAAACTGCAAACACTGGTCACAGCGATGAAAGACGACTGTATGGAGAAAGGCTTACTACTGAATGCGAAGAAAACAAAGATAATGGTATTTGAAAGAGAAGAATCCAGAACTAATGTAAGGATTACGATTGATGATGAAGTGTTGGAACAAGTGGATGAGTTTGTATATCTTGGATGCGCTTTCAGCAGGGATGGAAGGTACACCGCAGATGTGGAAAGACGAGTGAGTGCTGGGAATAGTGTGAATGGAGCGTTGGGAAAACTTCTTGGCAGTAAAATCCTGAGCCAGAAGGCACAACTCGCTATACACAATGCAGTGTTGGTCCCAACGCTAACTTATGGAAGCGAGAGTTGGGTATAGCAGAAAGAGCATGAAAGTAGAATAAACGCGGTTGAAATGCGAGCGCTGCGCAAAATTTGCGGCGTAAGGCTCGTAGACCGTATTCGCAATGATGATGTTAGAAATAGAGTTGGTCTGAAAGAGAGCGTCGGTGTTAAAATAAGAAGAGGCATGCTCCGATGGTTCGGGCATGTAGAAAGAATGCAAGATGAAAGAATGACGAAGCAGATATACAATGCAAAAGTGGAAGGATGTAGGAGCCGGGGAAGGCCAAGACTTACCTACCATGACCAAATTGGTCATGTTCTATCAGAAGGTGATGTCAGGAGCCCTAGAAACCGGCGTGCGTGCATGAGAAGAGCAATGAATGTTAAAGAAGCGAGTGAGATATGTAAGGATCGAGTCACGTGGCGCTCGGTTCTCTCTGCCTACCCCGCAAGGGATTTGGCGTGAAGTTATAGATAGATAGATCTTAGAGATGTCAAGAAATGTATTACGAATTGAAAAACTACTCTGTTCCACCGACTGTACAACGGGTTGTGTTCTGAAGAATTGTTCGAAATGATGCCGCCAGCTACTTATAACCGCACAGCTCGCCAACGGTGGGGAGTTTACCCTCACACGCTGGAACCGCAATGGTCTCGTACTGTGCGGTTACGCGCGAACGAACCGCGAAACTGTACATCGCTCGATATGACGATACCCAGGATACCGATGCTAACGTTAGCCGTAATGCTGAGGGGTATACCTTCTAATAGAGGAGCTACGATATATGGGGCACGGTAACTGCGCACACTCTTTAAGGGACCTTGAGGCTGTCCGTAGAGGATGCAGTGACCCGCCGACTCGAGACGTATGTCCCGGGGTTTCAAAAAAGTGCGAGTATGACGCTATCCCCGGCTTCGCGGAACTACCAACGAATCCCTAAAATATTATCAATTAATCTATCTATCTATCTATCTATAACTTCACGCCAAATCCCTTGCGGGGTAGGCAGAGAGAACCGAGCGCCACGTGACTCGATCCTTACATATCTCACTCGCTTCTTTAACATTCATTGCTCTTCTCATGCACGCACGCCGGTTTCTAGGGCTCCTGACATCACCTTCTGATAGAACATGACCAATTTGGTCATGGTAGGTAAGTCTTGGCCTTCCCCGGCTCCTACATCCTTCCACTTTTGCATTGTATATCTGCTTCGTCATTCTTTCATCTTGCATTCTTTCTACATGCCCGAACCATCGGAGCATGCCTCTTCTTATTTTAACACCGACGCTCTCTTTCAGACCAACTCTATTTCTAACATCATCATTGCGAATACGGTCTACGAGCCTTACGCCACAAATTTTGCGCAGCGCTCGCATTTCAACCGCGTTTATTCTACTTTCATGCTCTTTCTGCCATACCCAACTCTCGCTTCCATAAGTTAGCGTTGGGACCAACACTGCATTGTGTATAGCGAGTTGTGCCTTCTGGCTCAGGATTTTACTGCCAAGAAGTTTTCCCAACGCTCCATTCACACTATTCCCAGCACTCACTCGTCTTTCCACATCTGCGGTGTACCTTCCATCCCTGCTGAAAGCGCATCCAAGATATACAAACTCATCCACTTGTTTCAACACTTCATCATCAATCGTAATCCTTACATTAGTTCTGGATTCTTCTCTTTCAAATACCATTATCTTTGTTTTCTTCGCATTCAGTAGTAAGCCTTTCTCCATACAGTCGTCTTTCATCGCTGTGACCAGTGTTTGCAGTTTAGATGGTGTATCTGCTAATAGCACGGCATCGTCTGCATACAGCAGACAGTTCACCACTTAGTCACCCATGCGCAGTCCCACATTCGTTGACCTTATTCTCTGCAGACAACTATCGAGATACAGGATAAACAGCCTAGCAGATAGCATGCAACCCTGTTTGACACCAATTTTGACATCAAACCAGGGTGACATGCCACCGTCTATCCGCACACATGCTGAGCAATCCTTGTAAGTGGACTGCACAGCACGGAGCAGTGAACCGTCAATCCCATATCTCGGCAATATATCCCACAGTTCCTTTCGCACAACCCTATCAAAGGCTTTCTCAAGATCCACAAAACCGCAGAAAACCTTCCGGTCTATGGCCAGATGCTTCTCTACGATATTGCGGAGCGAGAAAACTTGATCCGTACATCCCCTTCCATTTCGGAAACCTCCTTGTGCGTCCCACAGCATTTCATCGGATTTCACCCTCATTCTCCTTTCAATCACCTTTCCATATACTTTTGCTGCTAAGCTGATCAAACTGATGGCCCTATAGTTGGCGCAGTCCATGCGTGATCCCTTGCCTTTATACAAGGGCACGATGATTGCGCGTCTCCAGTCCATTGGGACCCTTCCAGTTCTCCAGCATAGGTTGCATAGGTACCAGAAGGCGTCCCGGACGTAAGTGCCACCTAATTTGATCATCTCAGCTGTGATCAGATCAATTCCCGCTGATTTTCCATTTTTCAAGCTTCGTATCGACCATTCGATCTCATCCATAGTTATGCCTTCGTCGGACGCCGTCAACGTAGAGTAAGCATCCGACTCACTCTCATTGCCAGCGTCCGAGGCATACTCATACATTTCCTCAAAATATTCACTCCACCGTTCTAACACTTCCTGAGTGTTGGCAAGAATGACACCAGCTTTAGACTTTATCTTATCCATTCTGGATGCCGACGAACCACTCCGAGACTTCTTTACCTCTCTCCAAAAGAGTTTGGTATTTGCCTCGAAGTTTTTCGTCAGCCTCTCTTCCTCATTCATAATTTGTCTTTCACGCTTCTCTTTCACTAAAGCCTTGGTTTCATTCTTGCATAGACGGTACATTTCTTTCTTCTTTTCTCTCATATTTTCATTTAAAGGCAAAGATGATACGTAATCCAGCCACGCTTTCCTCTTTCTTGCTACGGAGGATTCAACCTCCGCATCCCACCAGGCATCTCCTTTCGCTGTTTTACGTCTCTTTGCGCATCCACAAGCTTCTTTTGCACTATCCACCATACTTTCTTTCAAAACTTTCCAACAATCATCCACATCTGAGTCGGAGAGGCCTGCATTTGCAAGTCTCTCACTTACCAGATGCACATACATTCTCCTTACACTTTCATCTTGCAATTTTTCGCTCATTATCCTTTCATGATCTCCGAAAGAGATACGCACTCGCCAGTGCCTCCACTTCCTAAAAAGGCCCACAAACCGGCTTACCACCAGGTAGTGGTCCGTCTCAAGAGTGGGGCCTCTAAAGGCTCTTGTATCCATTAAAACATTTCGGAGACGTCTATCTATTAAAATCAAATCAATCACACTTTTTTGATCATTCCTTCTCCATGTATACGTGTGAATATCCTTATGATGAAATGAAGTATTCGACACGAGGAGGCCTCGTTCCATACATAAATCTAGTATAGACTTACCTGCTTCGTTCACTCTCTTATCTCCATACGGACCAAGAACAGCTTCATAGCTGTATCGCTTGGTCCCAACCCATCCATTCAAGTCTCCACACATAATCACTCTTTCGTTCCCTTCAACTAAGTCCAGAACATCCCTCACAGACTCCCAAAACTTCTCCAGTTCTTGAGCACACGCTGAGCTTACGGGAGCGTATGCTGCAACCAAAAATACTCGCGTGATGCCCAGTTTAATACGAACCCAGAGAAGTCTAGGCCCTACCAAACAGTAATCTCTTACACCAGTGGCTAAGCGAGAGGAGAGTACGACACCTACACCAGCACTGGCATGATCGTCACGGTCTACCCCAGACCATAGGGCCATCATACCACCGGGCAGATCATCGGTGTCGCTCCCCTTGCGCTTAGTCTCTGTCACACATAAAGCATCCAAACGTCTATCATTCATTACGTCTATCAGTTCATTCGTCTTATCTTTCAATCCACCTCTCACATTCCACGTGCCTATGCGGCACTCGGCTCCCCTCGTCCCGCCGGAATTGGCGCTGCGTGGTGGGTGGCGGCCCCCACCGCCGCATGCAGCTGTATTCGCACCGACGGGGGCGGATCGGTGCGCGTCGCCTACGGGGGACGCCCTAATCCGCACGTCGGTGCGCTCTTGGTCCAGAATTGCAATCGACTGATTGGCAGGGGTCGCGAACGAGCACGCTTCTGGCACATGACCCCCTAAATCAATTAATCATTATCAAAAAGCTCTTTATAAAAGGGCTTCTTATAGAATTGATGAACGTCGAACTGACAAACATGTCCGGAGGTAGTTTGGCACGGCTCACCTTTGTATATATTCAATTCTGCCAGTTGACATCATTTTTAGGGTTTCGTACCCAAAGGGTAAAACGGAACCCTATTACTGAGGCTCCGCTGTCCGTCCGTCCGTCTGTCATCAGGCTGTATCTCTTGAACCGTAATAGTTAGACAGTTGAAATTTTCACAGATGATGTATTTCTATTGCCGCAATAAGAGCAAATACTAAAAAATAGAACTAAATAAATATTTAAGGGGGCTCCCATACAAGAAACGTGAATTTTTTGCTCATTTTTGCTTCATATTGATAACGGCAACAGGTAGACGCTTGAAATATCCACAAAATATTTAGTTATATATTCACTTTAAGAATAAATAATTAAATTAAAATAAAACAAATACCTATTCAAGGGGGGCTCCCATACAACAAATGTGTTTTTTTTGCTGTTTTTATAGATAATGGTACGGAACCCTTCGTGCGCGAGTCCGACTCGCACTTGGCCGATTTTTATTGTTCCAGTTATAATATAGACACGTAAATTGATTGTAATATCTAACTGACCAATTAAAATATACTGGCTACTTTCTTTTGGTATTTGTTTTTCTTCGTAAGAGAATTTAATATTTATATTATACCGGCTTGTGCCCGCGGCTTCGTCCGCGTGGCCTATGTCATCCTGCGACGACTAGAAGACCATAAAGTACCTACAGCAGTATTTCTTTGTATCTTGTTATCAACAACCATATAATAATGGGTTTGGTTGAGTTTGCATGGTGTAGAGGTTTACACCCCCTCAGGGGTTGATTTTCGAAAAATACGTGTTTTATTTTATGTTGTTATACCAAGTTTCAAAGAGGGAATACAATTTTCGTACAAACCTGTACACCCCATTTCACCACTCTAGAGGTTGATTTTCTAAAAATCCAAAATTATGTGTTTCATTATTTGTTTTGATGAGTATTTATACTTGATACACACAGGGGACATTTTTCCCTGTGTGTATCAACTTGAAATTTGATATAAATACTCTTCAAAACAAATTTTTCATGCAAGCTTTTATATCCCTTTTCACCTCCTTAAGGGTAAAATTTCGAAAAACCCTTTCTTAGTAAATACTTACACTTCAAAAAGAACACACTCCGAATTCCATGTCTCAAGGACCAGCGGTTTAGGCTATGCGTTGATATATCAGTCAGTCAGGACTTTGAATGTTATACGAGTGTATAGATTTAAAAAATACGATACTAACTGCCCGCCAAGGCCCCGTGTCAGATAAGCTATTGGGATAAGTTCGCCATTATATAATTGAGTTAAAGTGCTTTTTCATTTTTATTACTTTAATGTCAATTATCATATAAGTCTTATAAAGTAATAAACAAAAGAATGCTATCATTTATTGATAACAGAACTACGTGTATTTGATTTAGTCTATACGAAGCGACGTCAATTTCAAATATTGATCTTTTGTAATCCTCTACAATTCTTATCTGAAAGATGAAATTCTCCAGTTCAACGAGCACCTGGCATCCATTTACTGACACGTCGTCGAACTAAGACATTCGCTGCTGAAACTACATCGCGTGTTGCAAACATCACGGAACGCATACATTTCCTAGCTTACAGTTTCGAGTACTCCTGACACTCTATTTCGGTGGCGAGGGCGGGACGGAAATATGTTTTCACACATGTACAAATGTAGCCAAATGTTTTCACGAGATCGCGCCCTCGATCTCGTGAAAACATTTGGCGTGAAACGCGCAGTTACGTTACTTTGACACCAACGCTGGTAGGTTCGATTCCCACACAAGGCAATCATTTGTGTGCATAAACATGTTTGTTTGTTTCGGTTGCTGTTTTTAAGAGCGATAGGATGCATCAAAGTACTTTATTTACTTACATTTGTGTATTGACTGAGATCTCTTCGTCTTCTACTTCGTAGTCGTGTGTGCGAGTTACGTTACCTAAGCTCAAGGATTTGGCGAAAATAAAGATTTCTTTACAAGGGGCGACTGTCGTCAGACCTCTAGAGTGTAAATCAGACTTTAAATCAGGTGACACGTATTTCGAAATACAACATCTTGGCAGTGCGGGTTTCCTCACGATGCTCTCCCTCGCCGCCGAGCGAGTGATCATTACAAATATGTACGAAAACTGTTTATGTACAAAGTCGAGAGACATACACGCATATGCTCGCGGCCCACCTGATGTAAAGCGGTTACCGTAGCCATTAAGTAACAGTTGCAATACGTTAAGTATCACTCGCGCGATGCTACCTCTGCTGCTAACTCATCAACTCCTTTGGAGCTTACTGTTGACCTCACTCACACACAGAAACACAACAACCCTCTAGTGAGTTGTTAATTGGCCGCGGTTTTCTGTGAGGGAAAGGTACTTCCTCAAACGGGCTGTTATGATGCGCCCTACATCTCTTAAAAACACCCAGACCAATACAAACAGAGATGTCCATGCACACAAATGTTTGCACTGTGTGGGAATCGAACCCACGAGAGTTGCACGAGCACCGAAATTGTTGAAATGCCCTCGTCATCTTGTTGATGAAATAAATAATTGATAATGATAATGCTTGAGTTTTTTAGATATATAGATATTATTAAAGCATGACGGGAATAGTAGGTACGAAGTGCTGGCTCAATTACTTAAAATTCCACAACATTAAGACGTACATGTTTGTCATGAGAAGTTCCTTACATATACAATTTAGACATAAGCATTCAATATAATGAATATTACACAGCTATAATTTGATTTAAATTGTACATTTTGTTTAGTTTACAGGTAGAATATGTAGTAAACAAAAATAGTAGAGTAGCCATAGATAATAAATAATAACTAACGTAATAAATGTGAAGCAAGTGTGTCATAAAATACTCATTATGGATTATTACAAAAAAAAAAAATAAGAAAGAATTTGAATTCAATCCTAAATTTCTCCATTCATAATTAATACATATACGTAGGTACAGGTAGAAAATCTATGAGTAACCTTGCGATGGTGGCCATCTTCTGTTTCATTCCTTTTGTTCCAAGAGCGGGAGAGGTTTCAAATGCTTTTTCAAAGAAAATGTTTAACTTAGGGGAATATAGTTTCAGCAGTGAGTGGCAGCGTACTTAAAACTACCTCGAAAAGCGCTCATTTTGTCGGGACATTCGATGGTTCATCGAACAACGAAGACTGAATGTGTGCAGTCACATTTCTATCATACAAATAGACTGGTTTGCATTTCTTAATAACCCCGAACAAAATACAGCCAAGTGAAATTTGCACCTTGCTTTCATCTTCAAGGCATTATGTTCATTTAGAAAAGGTGTAACATGGCCTCGAGGCGGTATGTCAAAGCAAAACCGCGATGCATTTTGAATGCGCTGAATTAGGCGCTCGGTTCGCGAAAGCAAACAAGGGCTGTAGACAGTGTCTGCATAGTTTAGCTTTGATAGAACTAGAGAATCTGTTAAATGTATACGCAATTTAACGCTAATATATAATATATTTATCAATCTATAACTTCACGCCAAATCCCTTGCGGGGTAGGCAAAGAGAAGTGATCATAATTCTAATATATAATGTAATGCCATATCTACGAATAATATTATTTACAAAAACATATTCTTATCAATTTGCTCTCTTGCTTCTGGAAGCATTGGTGTAAGCTATTCTTGAAACCTTTACTCAATATTTATATGTTTGTTTTCTTTTTTTTATTATTTATTTATATTTCTTTATGCTTTAAAATCTTTCACTAAAACAGAGTGATCTCAATATTAAAAGTAACTATATCCAGCTGACCCTTCCCCGTGGGGAGGGCCTGGTGACCTATAAGTACAGGAATTGCATACCTTTTTTAGATACCAGTTGCTCATACTTTAGGTTCATTTCTTGAAAAAGTTATGTTTATTTATTAGGTACTTAACCTGTATGTGATGGAAAAATAAATATATTTTCTATTCTATTCTGACGTATCTCAAAAACAACTGCTGGAAAGACAACACATGCTCGATGCTGACACAAAGTACCTGCAATGCAAAATTGAAAACTTGGCTAAGTCGCTTCACGACTTAGCGGCTAAATACAATTTATCACAATGCCAAATAAGGGAACGTATTTTGGCACTGGATGAACTGATTGAAATCAGTAAGTACAATGCAGATCGGTTTGAATCATTTAGTAATCGCTGCACTTGTACTAATACAAATATATCCACAGTAAGTGACACTCGGGCCATTTCACTGGGTTATTCAACTAAACATTTTGATAGCCTGAATTCAGATACTATGAAATCAAATCAGTTTCTAAGTAAAACCATAGTTTTTTCTGCTAAAATATATTGTAACCCAGGCTCACTAATGTGTAACCATGTAAAAGGAACTATTATTAATTATTGTATGTCAAATGCAACCTACAGCCAAATAATAAGAAAAAAACATGAATACACAGCTACTATTCTACTATTACGACAATACTACTATTGTACTATTAATAGGAAATAGTTTAGAAATTCAAAAAAAGTATTTAATACACTCATTAGATAAATTGTACCAATAAAAGTTTAATAAGATATTATTATGCGCACTTCTATATGTTAGTTGCCAGTCACATAAACATAAATACTAACATATACAATATTAACAATCTATTCCATCTGACATGTTGTCACAATGACAATTTGTATTTTTTGATACTAATAATTTTATTAGTGACTTTTATTTGACAAAGGATATATCATATCTTTGAAAGAAATCTAGGAATAGATAGCCACTTTCCTAGATTCCTATATTTCTTTAGTATTCATTGCATAAACAGTTTACATTGCAAAATAAGAAGTAATTGTGTAGATTTGACTGCAGATTTAAACTGCTCACAAAGACAAAAGGAAAGGAAAACCTAAATTTTGTACATCAAAATATTCAAGGATTTCCTGGCTGTGAAGAAATAGTACAATTATTTTTGACGAGCACGGTAGCTCAGTCGTGAATGACGCACCTTTGACACCAACTCTCGTAGGTTTCAATTCCCACACAAGACAAACATTGATGGGCATGAACATTTCTGTCTTGGTCTGGATGTTTTAAGAGAGGTAGGGGCCATCAAAGCCTGAGGAAGTATCTCCACCTCACACAAAACCGCAGCCAAATAATAACTTCGTAGAGGGTTGTCGTGTTCCTGCGTGTGAATGAGGTTCACCAGGAATCTCCTAAGGAGTTGCTGTGTGTGAGAAGGGAGTTGCTCCTCTGCTGAGGAAGCTTCGCGCAAGTAATACTTAATATATTACAAGCGTTTACAGGCTCCGTAGTATAAAAAAATAAGGACAATATAATATTGATATACTAGCTATAACTGAACAATGGCTAAACAAAAGTGAAATATTATTTGGAATTAATAATTATAAAATAATTTGTTGCTTTAATAAAGAGTCTTCAATTAGACGCGGTTCAATGATTATTATAAAAAATACCACAAAGCCAAAGAACGTCAGGAAATTGTTAGGCTCTCTGTTGAATGTACTATTAAGAGTTTATGTATGAATTACATAATTATTCCTATAGACAGACATAATAGCGGCGATTTTACACAATAATATGAAGGTAATGGAGGATACTTTAAGAAAAGTTTTGACAGGCAAAAAAGCATAATAGTCTCTCGTGACTTCAATGTAAATATACTAATAAACACACAAACAACTCTTAGATTTTTAAATGTATTTAAATCATTTAATTTACATAATGTTTTCCTGGAGCCGCCACGTATAACAGCCATATCTGCAACTTGCCTAAATAATATCTTATGTAATTGTGAGCATATCAATAAATCAATAATTGGCGACTTGCCTTCAGACCATTACGGTCAGTTGATAGTATACCAATGTTCAAATAATGTAGATTTAAAAAGTGATCTGTTGTATAGGCCACTGACCACTAATAAACTTATTAAATACAACATTGTGCTGGGGGAAAGGTTGCCATTATTGAATTACTCTGTAGACAAACCTGATTTGGTCTATACCAATTTGTTTCATGTCATCTCCAGTGAGTACCAAAACATATTCAAAAATAAAAAGATTAATACCACAAATAAATGTAAGTTTAATGATTGAGCAACTACAGGTATATTGATAAAAGACATATAGATTTGACCCAGACTTTGTTAAATATGTTAAAAAATATTTCAAAATATTTAAAAATCTGAACGAAGATGCAAAATCCACGTATATTAAAACCAAAATGAAGCTGTTGTCAAATAAAATAAAGGCTGTATGGGATATAGTTAAAAAGGAACAGGTAAAGATAGACCACGGGATAATGAGTATTTTATTAATCATTATAATAATCAAATTGTGACAGCTGTTAAACAAGTAGCAAATCTATTTGAAGACTACTTCAGTAACATCCCTTACATTACCACTGACTATGTACGGGAACAACAGTTTTCCAATGCAAAGTAATACAGCGTATCTTTTCGTTAGAGCAATGTTCGGTGCTTTCACTGTTTATGAACTTCAGTAATGTAACCTAATTATTTTGGTGAATGTGCCTGTACATTACCTAACTGCTTACATTATTCTACGTACTTATTATTATATACAGTACATAGATTTGTATCATAATCTATGTATAAGTAGATGAATAGATCTTATATACCTTGTCTTTTGTAACTTAGAGAATAATTTTAATATATAAATACATCATTGAGGCTAGATTCCCGTGGTGATGGAACTATTTACATACGTATAAGTTTGTAGGGAACCCTCGGTGTCCGAATCCAACTTGAACTTGACCGACTGTTTATTTTACTCAACGTCGGGTTACAAAACCAGCTTATGGCCCATCTGATGTAAACTGGCTACCGTAACTTCTGAAAGTTTTCATAAAAACAGTTGCTGAATGCGCTGGCATCTTGTTAACTCTGCTGCAAACACAATAGCTCCTCATGAGCTTACTAGTAATCTCAATAACTCGCAGGAACACAATAACCCTTCAGCAACTATTTAGGAGCTTACTAATAACCCCGCTCACTTGTAGGAACACACTAACTCTACAGGGAATTGTTATTTGGATCCTTCCCTTGGATGGGTTAAGGACTTCCCTATTTGTGCTATTTGCCCTTCCCTCTTTCGCGCACCACGAGCAGGTGAGGTTGGCGTTGATTCTAAAGATGACAGTGAACCATTTACACTTCGATCATAGAAAATAAAATGGATAAAATTAAGTTTGTTTCACCACCCACCAACACTTCGCTCAGTTCAATAACACCGTACATCGCTCGTTCAGTTCACTATCATAATATTTTTGTAAATACGTTTATAATGAAAAGTAAGTAAGCTATACTTATGAACGTCGAGCCCCCACATCTGCTGGAAATCTCGCTGTGTTCGGCGTGGAGTTATCGCCACGGGATAGTAAGTAGCACCCCTTCACGATTTCCCGAAGTCGATTTATAAGTAAGGATACAATCTCGGACCAATAAATCATTTGACTGCGTATGAAGACGCACCATTTTCACAAAGAAATTGTGTTTTAGCGCCTAAATATATCAGCGATTCGATCCTACTGGCCAATAGAAGAATATTGCCGATGAGCGTAGCGATGTCGATCCGTGAACTAGCCAGTAAGAGTTGCGCGTTCTACTTCTTCCTCGACCCGCTCGACCCGTGCCGGTGAGTACAGTTACTATGTAAAATCATGTCATCGTTTCTCCCTAGGTTAACGTTATTCCTTCATCGATACCATCTACCAAACTGACATTTTGCTTGGCGCTATAAGCCAGACAGCAATCCAATTTTGAGCACAAAAATATTTCTCGGCAATTGACGAGCTCGGTAACGCAGTGGTGGAACACGCTGTTACGCTACTTTGACACCAACGCTCGTGGGTTCGATTCCCACACAGGACAAACATTTGTGTGCATGAACATGTCTGTTTGTCTTGGTCTGGGTATTTTCTATGTATAATAAGTATATATTTACAAAAAAAAAAATGTATCAGGTATGTTTATCAGTTTTCTAGTACCCATAACACAAGCTTCGCTTACTTTGGGGCTAGATGGACCTGTGTAATTTGTCCGGCAATATTTATTTATTTAATTATAGCGATTGAACAAAATCCGCACACTAGCGCTCTCTGTCTTTACAATTTGTAACCAAATAAGATGTTAGTTGCAAATTGACATTAAATGTCTCACGGTATTTCCGGTAGATGTCGCTATGATTGGAAATGTATAGCGTTTGTACTTGACTTTTGATTTCGTTCCAATAAACAATATGGCAGCTCCAAATTGAACGACGGTTTTTAATTTTATTTCAAATATTTTACCAGAGGGAGACTTGTACAAAAGTCGTCTGCGTGGATACCTCTGTCTCAACTACTTCTAGCGCCAAGCAGCTGTATTTATATAGCTGTGTTCCGGTTTTATGGGTGAGATATGGCAGAGAAATTGCTGGATAAGTCACAAGATTGACAGTGCGCGAGTATCATCCCCGTGGTGTTGCGAGCGTCAATAAGCTGCGGTGACCGCTTACCATCTAATGCGGGCCGTATGCTTGTTTACCAACCTAATTTCATAAAAAAAAAAAACATTATCCCCCGAGCAACTATCGCCCAACGATATATATGCGATCAGAATTCGTAGCTCTCAGAGGCGCACACGATTCCCAAAAATGTTTTTTCTATCTGTTCATCACGAAATGTACTTTGTATAAGGGCTACCGCCACCTCCACTATCTTAAACGAGGCCTATAATGGATCATAAATAATACCTTTCTTTAAAACGTCTGAAGGAATGGATGACATGTCAACAACGAGAGGGATTTAGAGGGATTCGATCACAGCCGAGGCTGGCGCGGACGCGGACCTCTCGACGAGGCCAGCCGTGACGGATGACTGACGACCGGCTGCAATCGGATATTCTCATCGTTAATGTCAGTGTCACCGCCGTCGATGGAAACCTCGTGTCATCTAGAACTTAAGCAACAATCGACAAAAGAAAAAAATATGTCAGAAGTTATTAACTTTGACCTTTTCAGTTATAAAAATTATGACAATATGTACAAACCCTAAAGATTAGTGCAGTATATGCATTTATTAAGCATTCACTCATTCTCTCTTTATTAATTATGGTAAGAGTTGTGTTGGTAGTCTGACCATTTAGTGGACGTATGAGCCTGCAATATCCGCCAATAGGACCGATGATGTAATTAGAATCATATACGTAATTATTGTGTCATCACTAAACTTGGAATTTCGATTCAGATTACAATACAATAACAGGGTGCCATCGAGCTACTGGACGTTGGAAGTGGCCACAGGAACTTGACAATGGTTAACAGTGAATACATATGTTTATGCTTATCTTATTTAACTTAGTGAATTTTTCAGCGACCTATATGTTCACACCAAACACGTTGCGGGGTAGAGAGAAGCGAGCGCCATATAGGTCGGTCTTTACACCCTCACTCACTTCTTTAACATTCATAGCTGTTTTCAAGACCTATGAATGTTCTTGTTGCTTATGAAATTAATTGACAACTAGAAAAATGGGTTGGTCCAACGTAGTACATAATTCGTGCACTTCCGCCACCAGTTCATGTATATGATCACAGCAGTCAGGACAGAGATGCCTAGACCAGGCATTGGGGTGACAAAATACCCACTGAACGTAGGTGGTGGATACGGCCGGCGCTATTTCGCATGAAGTTACTGATGGCTAACATCTATCGCTCTTTTGTGGAGGAAAGTCGCGATCAATTTGTATCCAAAATATAGGATGGGGCAAGTGAGATAGCATATGGAGTACTGTCACCTTTGATACACTTTCATGCACTATTACAATTACAATTTACGAAGAGACTTTGCCTCGCTTTGTATGATCTGCGAATAATAGAATGGAGTACAAGGAATTAATCGATACTACTCCAACTGATTTCTTCTAGCATCGCACCGCTCGTTGACCGAAAATTCATTCTCATACGCTGAAAACGCGATGGTCGCGTACTGTGTGAATCCAGATAAGTTTTCTTCCGAGAAATCTTAAATTGTGAAAAAAACTCGTTATCAATGTTTTCCCAAGGGACTTCAGCACTGCTTACAAAAAAGATTTTTTATAAAGTCCATAGGCACATAAGCCAGAAATCTGACATAAGACATTGTTTCATTATTCATTGCTGTAAACATAGATTAAATACATATTCATCATTTTGTTGTTGTCTCAAAACATATTGTCAGAAATAAATTAGTGCAATTCATATAAAATCGCAATTTAACAGAGTGGGCTAATTTTAATGAAGCCAAACTGATTTTTGAGTTTTTTAAATGCCGTTGTTTTTGAACAGTATTCCATTAATTAATACGAAAACGAAATATAAAAGCGCTGCGATGTTTTGTGTTATTCGTGCTTTTATATCAAGGTTATCAAGAAAAAATATCAGCAGGCAAAGAAATTGACTTAATAATAAATATATATTTCAAAATATAACTCAACTCCCATGTGCAACAATATTACCAACCAAATTCACATGTGCCCAATCATAGCGCAGCTATCCGTTTTGTTTCATCCAAAATAGTGAGATAGGACATACAAATCAAGTAAACGATTAACCTCATCAAAGTTAAAATTGGCGATAAATCTGCTGCAGAGAAACGTCTGGAAATAAAACAAGCATTCCATTTTGTTTTACGTCGAAACACTACCGACTTATTTCGGGCAAATTGGATTTTTACGGTTCGCGGGAACATTTGTAGCGACCAATTGCCCTCATCTGACGTCATTCGTCAGCTCGGCTCTCGAATGTAATGTCTCCTTACATCCATCAAGAAAATTTACATGGAAATGATATCGCCGGCGGAGGAGGCCGGATGTTATCGAAATGCTTTATTTTAAGCCGCATCCATTATCAGAGCGGTGGAAAAATGAATAATAATTCTCCTCCGGGACTACGTCGCCGCCATTTCTCGACGCATCTTTCCATTTTAAATATTAATTTCGTAACTTGCAACGCGGAAACTTATTGCAACTTGTGCTGACTCGCTTGTAAGTTTCAAACTAATATTTAAATACAGACTCCCTCTGGAAATAAAGCTGCGAAGTCTTTAATGATTCATACTTTATTTTTCCTGAAAGAATCAGTTGGGTAAAGCAAAATAGAAACAAACTGAAATACGCCGATCAGTTTCTTACACCACGAAGTGGCTAATGCGGATATAGGCTGGTAGTACTCGGAGCTCGTCCATTTAAAAGAATCGAAGATTTCAAACGAGCCACTAGAAGTGGCTGGAAGGAACTTGGAAAGTATTCTATAAGATTTTTTATCTTCAGTATAGTTGTTCCTGGTTGTTCCAAGCCCAAGTTGTTCTTTACAATGTGTTGCCATTATTTTCCACTGACATCCCTCACATTATTTTACACTAAGAGTTACCAATGTATAATGTTTGTATCGGTAAGACAATTTAATGCGGTTTCTTTCTTTTTATAGCTTTTTTGAGGTTTCCGGTAAGTGAGACCGCAATTGACTCGGTCCGCGGTCCCACTTGCCGGATCTATTTAATTTTAAGTTTTACCTTCCGGCGATTGGGACCACTCATAAATTAATAAAAAAATCTATTGTTTAAGCTAATAATAGTACAGTCAAACGAAAAAATATTTATTATTATTAAAGAACATATGGTTATATTTATATGATTTAAATATCATTTATTTATCCTAGACATGGATTTATTCCATGCGCTTAGTAAAAAATTCCGCCTGCCCATTTTCAGTAATTCAACCGTGCAGGTAAGTTTATACAATGCTATCCTCCTTAAGACTGGTTTTGTGATGGACAGTTACTTTATGTACTTGTTGCTATTATTGATAATATACATTTATGTGTATTCCTTATTTCGGAAATTTTAAATAACGTGAACGGTAATCAAAGGGGTTAAAATGTATTTTTTATATTACATTATAATGATAAATGATATTTTTCATCAAATACTTTTGTTCTTTAATTATTACTTTAAACATTTTTTCGTTTGTCTGTACTATTTTTGGCTTGTAGTTTAGATTTTTTTTTTGTTCATTTATGAGTGTTCCCTGTCGACATAAGAAAAAATTAAATTAAATGGATCCGGCAACTAGGACCGCGGTCCGAGTCAATTGCGGTTCCACTTGCCGGAAACCTCGCATATTTTATAACAATTAACAGCAATATCATTGACCAATAATACTCGTAATTCAGAAAGAAGAATATGAAGTGAATGTTTAAAATGGTATTTCGCTACAGTTATTATCACCATTGTCTTTGCCGTCGCGTGTGATATATGAACGGAAGCACAAATATTTTAAGCAATTTAAAATTCACAGATTTCTTGGCGCATCCTGCGGCGTTTCTTGGCGCGGCGTGCGACGAGAGCCGGACGATGCTCTTTTTGTGTTCCCCAGTCAGAACAGATTGCAATTTTTCGAGGATTTGTTTGCGGCAAATTGTCACGAAATGTAATTTGTGTTATGAGAAGAAAAATATTTTTGTTACTTATGATCATTAATAAATATTTTCGCTTCTAAAGAACTTCTCAATACAAACATGTTCATTTTTAATGTACTGGGATTTCATTGAGCCAGCACTTCATATTACTATTCCCGACATGCTTTAATAATATCCATAATATCTAAAAAACTCCAGCATTATTATTATCAGTTATGAATTTCATCCACAAGATGACGGTGGTATTTTGACAAGCTCTGTGGATCAGACGTGAATCACGCGACTTTGACACCTACGCTCGTGGGTTCGACTCTCACACAAGACTAACATATATGTGCATATAACGGTTTTGACGTGTTTAAAAATACAAATTTATTAATTCTGCTGCATACGTTGTTTATTTGTTCTTTCCAATTTATATCCTCATCAAAGTCAAAGTCAATTGTAGTTTGGAGTCGATTGTTATACCCAAGAACATAGTTGTCTCCACAGGGGCTAACTTAGTTCCATTAACATGTACATTGGTAGTCACCTGTCTTACATTGGGTGTTGAGAACTTAATTACTTTAGTCTTTTTAGATTATTAACATTAAACCAATGCATAACTTTAGAGAGAGCATCGTTAACTTCGTCATAATTACCTAACTGTCTATTAATTTTGAATATCAAAGAGGTATCATCCGCAAACAATACAATCTCATGTTTATCCTTTACATAATAAGGTAAGTCATTTATATATACTAAAAATAAGAATGGACCTAGAATTGACCCCTGTGGGACTCCCATAACTACAGGGGACCCCGAAGATCTTTTACCATTAATATCGACCTTCTGTATCCTATTGCCCAGATAAGAAGACAGAAGTTCGAGAGCCTTGTTCCTGATACCGTAGTGGTGTAATTTTCTGACAAGAGTGTCATGGTGCACACAGTCAAACGCTTTAGACAGATCACAGAAAATTCCCAAGGCATCTTGCGAACCTTCCCATGCCGCGAATATACTTTTAAGCAAATGAATCCCTGCGTCTATAGTTAAACAACCTCTCGTAAATCCGAACTGTCTCCTATGAAGCAAATTATGTGTATTGAAATGTCTGAGCAACTGGCTAAGCATTAGTTTTTCAAAAATTTTACAAAGAATGGGCAATATGGAAACAGGTCGAAAATTCGAAGGGTCCGAACTATCACCAGATTTAAATAATGGAATGATTTTACTATGTTTCATCAAGTCAGGAAATGCACCAGATGCCACACAACAATTGAAAATTATAGCTAAATGTGGAGCGATTGAAATAATAATAGAAGATATGGTTTTGACAGATAGACCCCACAGATCTTTAGTGTTTTTCATATTTATTGATTTAAAAGCGTTCAAAACATCTTTTGGGCTTACAGCTGAAAATTCAAATATTGTGTCGCATTCTACCACGCTCTGTTTGAGAACCAGTTCAGCAGCTATAGAAAAACACATAAGATTTCTCGTAGTAATAAGAGGAATGTTAGAAAAATATTAAACTCAGTCACAATTTCTACATCATTTTTGGATATCTATATCATTTATCTTTAACCGAAAGTCTCGACTACGTACTTTCGCTCTACCCGTCTCATTATTTATCATATCCCAAACAGATTTAATAATATTTGTTGAACCATTAATTTTATTTCTTAAATATATACACTTAGCATTGGAACAGGCTCGTTTAAATATTTTGGTATAATTTTTTACAAGTTCTTGAAAAGTCGGATTGTGATTACAGGTCCTTTCTTCATAAAGTTCATACAATATATTCCGACTTTTGTAAATACCAGAAGTTGCCCAATCACTGAATGTCATACGGTCACTTACAGACAGTTGTTTTGGAGTAAAGATTGCATTAAATTCACTAGTGATTAAGTTAAATAACGAACTGTACAAGTGGTCCGGAGTACCGTGATAGGGCAACAATACAATTTTTTCTGCTATATTAGACTTAAATCTTTCTAAGCGGTTTTTACTAAATGGTATATAATTTATTTGTTTTGTTTGTATTTTTGAAGAATTTGGAAATGAAACCAACTGACCTGAATGGTCTGACTGAACTTTATTAATTATAGATTGATATGAAGGTTTTAAATTGCTAAATATATTATCAATACATGTAGCACTTGTAGCAGTTACTCTTGTTGGCTCTGTAAAAATATGATGCAAATTGTATGATTTAAATAAATTTAAAAAGTTGTAGGTAACAGTATTTTTCTCCAAGATATTTATATTAAAGTCTCCACAAATTATAACAGTTTTATGGCTATTAGATAATTTATTTAAGGCATCCTCCATGATATTTGAAAATAATTCAAAGGGCGTGCTAGGAGGTTTATACAGGTTCATAACAATGAATCGTTCCAATTCAATGCATGAAATCTCTACAACTCGCTCAACAGAGAGGCTCACAATGTCACACCTTTGTTTAAATTTAAGCAACTTATTTAATAATATTAAAGAGCCACCATGTATATACTTCTCTCTGATGAATGAGCTTGCAACCTGGTGGTTATTGAAGCTGAAAATGAATTGATGGGGTTTTAGCCAGTGCTCAGTTAGACATAAAATATCAATATTGCTACAATTCATAAACAACTCCAATTCTAACTCCTTTCCTGAATGTTTTGGTGCACCAGGTTGATACAATTATTATTATTTCTATATTCTTGACAATTTACAATTGATGGGGATATTCTATTATTATTACTTTTAGTTTCATTATGAATATTGCTATTATTACTATTTACATTGCCAGAGTAAAACTCTATTGTCTTGTAACCTAATTTAAAGAATTTGGAATACCTTCCAAGGTACTATTACATAATGTCAAATTATCTAACGGCTCAAAAGAAGCAGGGTTGTTAGCCAAACTTTTGGCTGGTTTCATAAAACAATATGATAGCGAATCTGCTATTTGTATAAAAATTGCTAAGATAAAATTTATCTTCTGTCAAATTATAATGTTTACTATTAAATATATTTATGTCAAGTATATGAAATTTGTCATCATAAAATGTCAATGTATGCATTTTATCATTTAATCTATACCTAGATGCATTTTCCGCCTCGGGCAACAAATGACTGTATGAGAAAGTAAATAAAAACACTTTTCCCACATTTAACTGTTGTAACATATTAAAATATTTAATCATTATATGTTTGTTTAAATTTCCTCTCCTCCCAATAAAAACAATTAAAGTTGTGTTGGGGTGGTAATCCCTCTTAACTATTTTATCAACTATTTGAGTGAAACTGGCTCCAGGCAAACAATAATTGGTAACCAATTTTCCTGATTTTTGTAATAATAATTGGCCCATGTTTTTACCTATTTCATCACTATACATTATTATTTTGGAGTTATTATTTTTGGTATTATTCTTGCTATTATTTGCATCTAGTTTCACTCCCAGAAATTTGGTATGTGTGACCTCTTTAAGTTTTGGAATATTTAATCTAATATTATATAGGGGGTCATGTGCCAGAAGCGTGCTCGTTCGCGACCCCTGCCAATCAGTCGATTGCAATTCTGGACCAAGAGCGCACCGACGTGCGGATTAGGGCGTCCCCCGTAGGCGACGCGCACCGATCCGCCCCCGTCGGTGCGAATACAGCTGCATGCGGCGGTGGGGGCCGCCACCCACCACGCAGCGCCAATTCCGGCGGGACGAGGGGAGCCGAGTGCCGCATAGGCACGTGGAATGTGAGAGGTGGATTGAAAGATAAGACGAATGAACTGATAGACGTAATGAATGATAGACGTTTGGATGCTTTATGTGTGACAGAGACTAAGCGCAAGGGGAGCGACACCGATGATCTGCCCGGTGGTATGATGGCCCTATGGTCTGGGGTAGACCGTGACGATCATGCCAGTGCTGGTGTAGGTGTCGTACTCTCCTCTCGCTTAGCCACTGGTGTAAGAGATTACTGTTTGGTAGGGCCTAGACTTCTCTGGGTTCGTATTAAACTGGGCATCACGCGAGTATTTTTGGTTGCAGCATACGCTCCCGTAAGCTCAGCGTGTGCTCAAGAACTGGAGAAGTTTTGGGAGTCTGTGAGGGATGTTCTGGACTTAGTTGAAGGGAACGAAAGAGTGATTATGTGTGGAGACTTGAATGGATGGGTTGGGACCAAGCGATACAGCTATGAAGCTGTTCTTGGTCCGTATGGAGATAAGAGAGTGAACGAAGCAGGTAAGTCTATACTAGATTTATGTATGGAACGAGGCCTCCTCGTGTCGAATACTTTATTTCATCATAAGGATATTCACACGTATACATGGAGAAGGAATGATCAAAAAAGTGTGATTGATTTGATTTTAATAGATAGACGTCTCCGAAATGTTCTAATGGATACAAGAGCCTTTAGAGGCCCCACTCTTGAGACGGACCACTACCTGGTGGTAAGCCGGTTTGTGGGCCTTTTTAGGAAGTGGAGGCACTGGCGAGTGCGTATCCCTTTCGGAGACCATGAAAGGATAATGAGCGAAAAATTGCAAGATGAAAGTGTAAGGAGAATGTATGTGCATCTGGTAAGTGAGAGACTTGCAAATGCAAGCCTCTCTGACTCAGATGTGGATGATTGTTGGAAAGTTTTGAAAGAAAGTATGGTGGATAGTGCAAAAGAAGCTTGTGGATGCGCAAAGAGACGTAAAACAGCGAAAGGAGATGCCTGGTGGGATGCGGAGGTTGAATCCTCCGTAGCAAGAAAGAGGAAAGCGTGGCTGGATTACGTATCATCTTTGCCTTTAAATGAAAATATGAGAGAAAAGAAGAAAGAAATGTACCGTCTATGCAAGAATGAAACCAAGGCTTTAGTGAAAGAGAAGCGTGAAAGACAAATTATGAATGAGGAAGAGAGGCTGACGAAAAACTTCGAGGCAAATACCAAACTCTTTTGGAGAGAGGTAAAGAAGTCTCGGAGTGGTTCGTCGGCATCCAGAATGGATAAGATAAAGTCTAAAGCTGGTGTCATTCTTGCCAACACTCAGGAAGTGTTAGAACGGTGGAGTGAATATTTTGAGGAAATGTATGAGTATGCCTCGGACGCTGGCAATGAGAGTGAGTCGGATGCTTACTCCACGTTGACGGCGTCCGACGAAGGCATAACTATGAATGAGATCGAATGGTCGATACGAAGCTTGAAAAATGGAAAATCAGCGGGAATTGATCTGATCACAGCTGAGATGATCAAATTAGGTGGCACTTACGTCCGGGACGCCTTCTGGTACCTATGCAACCTATGCTGGAGAACTGGAAGGGTCCCAATGGACTGGAGACGCGCAGTCATCGTGCCCTTGTATAAAGGCAAGGGATCACGCATGGACTGCGCCAACTATAGGGCCATCAGTTTGATCAGCTTAGCAGCAAAAGTATATGGAAAGGTGATTGAAAGGAGAATGAGGGTGAAATCCGATGAAATGCTGTGGGACGCACAAGGAGGTTTCCGAAATGGAAGGGGATGTACGGATCAAGTTTTCTCGCTCCGCAATATCGTAGAGAAGCATCTGGCCATAGACCGGAAGGTTTTCTGCGGTTTTGTGGATCTTGAGAAAGCCTTTGATAGGGTTGTGCGAAAGGAACTGTGGGACATATTGCACAGATATGGGATTGACGGTTCACTGCTCCGTGCTGTGCAGTCCACTTACAAGGATTGCTCAGCATGTGTGCGGATAGACGGTGGCATGTCACCCTGGTTTGATGTCAAAATTGGTGTCAAACAGGGTTGCATGCTATCTGCTAGGCTGTTTATCCTGTATCTCGATAGTTGTCTGCAGAGAATAAGGTCAACGAATGTGGGATTGCGCATGGGTGACCAAGTGGTGAACTGTCTGCTGTATGCAGACGATGCCGCGCTATTAGCAGATACACCATCTAAACTGCAAACACTGGTCACAGCGATGAAAGACGACTGTATGGAGAAAGGCTTACTACTGAATGCGAAGAAAACAAAGATAATGGTATTTGAAAGAGAAGAATCCAGAACTAATGTAAGGATTACGATTGATGATGAAGTGTTGGAACAAGTGGATGAGTTTGTATATCTTGGATGCGCTTTCAGCAGGGATGGAAGGTACACCGCAGATGTGGAAAGACGAGTGAGTGCTGGGAATAGTGTGAATGGAGCGTTGGGAAAACTTCTTGGCAGTAAAATCCTGAGCCAGAAGGCACAACTCGCTATACACAATGCAGTGTTGGTCCCAACGCTAACTTATGGAAGCGAGAGTTGGGTATGGCAGAAAGAGCATGAAAGTAGAATAAACGCGGTTGAAATGCGAGCGCTGCGCAAAATTTGTGGCGTAAGGCTCGTAGACCGTATTCGCAATGATGATGTTAGAAATAGAGTTGGTCTGAAAGAGAGCGTCGGTGTTAAAATAAGAAGAGGCATGCTCCGATGGTTCGGGCATGTAGAAAGAATGCAAGATGAAAGAATGACGAAGCAGATATACAATGCAAAAGTGGAAGGATGTAGGAGCCGGGGAAGGCCAAGACTTACCTACCATGACCAAATTGGTCATGTTCTATCAGAAGGTGATGTCAGGAGCCCTAGAAACCGGCGTGCGTGCATGAGAAGAGCAATGAATGTTAAAGAAGCGAGTGAGATATGTAAGGATCGAGTCACGTGGCGCTCGGTTCTCTCTGCCTACCCCGCAAGGGATTTGGCGTGAAGTTATAGATAGATAATCTAATATTATAATTTGGATTCGAAAATTTATTGTATTGTTTATACTGGAATTTATCGAAATTAATTTTTAAATTATTTAAGTCAAGCCATTCTGTGAGTGTGTCAATTGTATTGTTTATGTCATATTCGTGATCTTTAATTGTATTGTTATTCTTATCACATGTTATAATAATTGAAATCTCATCAGCGTACAGAATATATTTATGATTTGTAATGTCATTAATATACAAAAGAAATAAGATGGGTACTAATATGCTTCCTTGCGGAACGCCCTGTTTGTTATTTTTATATTCAGATGAATACGATATCAAGTTATTATGTTTGTCTATTTTATCAAATATAACACATTATTGTCTGTTCATTATATATGATAGCGCGCAATGACTGAAAGTCATAAATAAAACAATAATAATAACGCATTTGCTACTTTTTTTTTTTCAATATTTGCCTTTATGCTTGAAACGTTTTCTTCATTCAGTGGCAGGGCACGAATGATGTGGACTACCTTTCTTATTTTGTGAAGGTCGGTGTCCAACTGCAGTCACCAAGAAAATCGTACTTATTGTTAAGCAGTTAATTGGATAATGCCTATACTTATATATCACTTACGAGGTGATTCGAGGACATTTGGGTATATAATAAGTTCGAGAAAGATTTAATGCTAACTGATATACAATTATTTTTTTACTATAAGACTACAAGAGAGATCGCATCCAATGATAACGCTTCTCAGCATACGTCGACTCCAGTACTAAGTTATGCAAATCTCTCAGTGCGCCCTGTGTACAACGCATAACTTAAATAGTAAACGACAGTTCTATTGGGACAAAAATGAAATACATTTTCTTATCAAAAACCTTTGCCTTTATACAAGGGTACGATGGCGCTCGGCTCTGGGACCCTTCCGGTTCTCTGACAAAGATAGCTTAAGTATCAGCAGGCGCCTCGGAAGTAGGTGTCATATAGTTTGATCATGTCGACTGAAATCATATAACCCGCTGATTTCTCATTTTTCAGGTTTCGACGGTGACGCTTTTGAATTAGCCATAGACACACTCGCAGTATCACATCCAAGACATAATCTTACATTTTTGAAAAATTTTTACTACCGTAATACTTCCTATGTGTTAACAAAAATTACATCAGCTTATACTTACTCTTATCCATTCTGGATGCTGACGAACCACTATGTGTAAAATTCCGATATAATCACAAATCGAGATACAAATAGCATTCTGTAATAGAAGCTACTTTTCTAGTCGGGTTTTGTTAGTTGAAAGGAGGTACGAAACTTCTTTTTCACCAGAGCCTCGTTTGTTAATTAGGAGGGTGTACGACGAGCTGGCTGTAATTAATTAATAAAATGTTATTGTAATTTATTATGTATGCATGTATATATGTATGTATGTATATCTTCACGCCAGGTCCCTTGCGGGGTAGGCAGAGAGAACCGAGCGCCACAAGACGCGGTCCTTACACACTTCACTCGCTTCTTTTACATTCATAGCTCTTTTCATACACGCTCGCCGGTTCCTAAGGCTCCTGACATCAACTTCTAATAAAACACGACCAATTTGGTAGGTAGGTTAATCTTGGTCTTCCTCGGCGCCTACATCCTTCCACATTCGCATTGTATATCTGTTTCGTCATTCTTTCATCTTGCATTCTTTCTACATGTCCGAACCAACGGAGCATGCCCTTTCTTATCTTAATACCGACACTCTCTTTCAGTCCAACTCTCTTTCGTACGTCATCATTTCGGACGCGGTCAGCAAGCGTTATGCCACAAATTTTTCGCAGTGCTCGCATCTCGACCGCATTTATTCTACTTTCATGCTCTCTCTGCCATACCCAGTTCTCACTTCCATAAGTTAGCGTTGGGATTAACAGCGCGTTGTGTACAGCGAGCGATTCCCTGCACTCACTCGTCTCTCCACATCAGCGGTGTACCTTCCATCGCTTCTAAATGCGCTTCCAAGATATACAAACTCATCCACTTGCTCCAACACTACACCATCAACCGTAATCCTAGTGTTTGTTCTGGTTGTCTCTCTTTCAAATACCATTATTTTGGTTTTCTTCGCATTCAATTGTAAGCCTTTCTTCATACAATCGTCTTTCATTGTTGTGACTAGTGTTTGCAGTTCGGATGATGATTCTGCTATTAATACCGCGTCATCTGCGTAAAGCAGGCAGTTAAAAACTGAGCCAGCCATTCGCATTCCCACATTCATATTTCTCATTCTCTGAAGACAACTGTCCAGATACAGGATGAATAACCGAGCCGACAGCACGCATCCCTGTCTGACACGAATATTGGTATCAAACCAGGGTGATAAGCTGCCGTCCACTCTCACACATGCTGTGCAATCCTCATAAGTGGATTGCACAGCACGTAGAAGGTCACCGCCAATCCCATATCTGGGCAAGATGTTCCAGAGATTCTTTCGCACGACCCTATCAAATGCTTTTTCAAGGTCCACAAAACCACAGAAAATCTTCTGGTCCATAGCCAGATGCTTTTCCACGGACACCAAAACAAATAACAATCAATTGAAATTAAACTATTTTTAACGGAAGTATCGCGTGTTTTATTTATTTTGTTGAAACCTGTTTTTGTGTGAATCGGAACATATATAATTAAGCCATCCATGTCGGCAGATGTAATAATTGAATAACTAATGTAAGACAAATACCACCTTAGTCTTTCCTGCGACCACGGACGCTGCAAAGCGTTCGAAACGTCAGGTTTCAACAAAATAAATAAAACACGCGATACTTCTGTCAAAAAAAGTTTAATTTCAATGTGTAACAATCGCGAAAACCTAAGACAATACTAAATAACAATCAAAGTTTAATAACACAATAAGTTACATTTACATAAAGTTTACATTAAAATATGTTACATTTTACTTAATTACATTTTACAGTTTTTGTTAATAGCCATTGAATAATTAAATAAAATATTTGTTATAATATAAGTACTGATATACCTACCATTTATTGCAAAATTATGTTTCAATTTTCAGATTTATTATTAAATACCTTCGAATTTATAGAACAAGTGAAATGAGATCACAGTCGTTAAATATATGCTTCATAGAAAGCACTAAAAGTATCCAGCTTTGAGGTGTGCACATCTAGATTTGATAATTGAAGTAAAAAAAAAGGCTTTAAAAAGGCGTAAAAATGATATTTTAATCAGTGGCTTGTAGTAGGACTTATTATTTTATACACCTGTGTTCTAAATGACTTTGTAATTGTTAAAATTAATTGAACTTTATAAAAATGAACAACAATATTTAAGCAGTGGTAGTCCAGTAGATAAAGAACTGGTCTATTAGTGGACTGTTTCCCAGTTCCAATCCTGTTGTCAGACCTATGTTCATATTCGTAACCATCACTTCCTCGGCGATGTAGGAAAACATTGTAAGGAAACCTGCACGTCCTAGAAATTATATTTCGAAAGACGTGTGACTTAACCTAAGAGAGGTCTGATTTTCCCTCTGGGTTGTGCCGTCGCTCATTGTAGAAATAAGTATCTTCGCCAAATCCGTAGTGTTAGGTAGCGGACCCCTGTAATCCAAATAGATTATGAAACGGGATAACTCTGTATAGAAGAAGAAGAAATAGAGACAACAAGTTGTTACTGCGGAACTCTAACTAGTACAAGGCAAGCCGTCGGCCGTCAGCTATAAGCCCGCTTCGAATTAAAATGTCATCCGCTGTCGGGCGCGCCGGACACCCAATTGGAAACTAATTATTGCTATCAAGATGGCGCCTATCGCGACCGCACTCACCTGCGACCGCCCGTGCGTGGATCAAGGAGACAAAAAGATGTAGATAAGAAATGAAAAAAAGTCTTTATTTTTATGAGACTACGGACCTTTGACGAGCTCGGTGTCTCAGTCGTAAATGACGCGACTTTGACATCCAACGCTCATGGGTTCGATTCCCACACAAGGCAACCATTTGTGTGCATAAACATGTCCGTTTGTCTTGGTCTGGATGTTTTAAGCGAGGTAAGGTGCATTAAATCAGCCCGTCTTGGTAAGTACCTCCACCTTACAATATAGGTATCTTTGCAAATCGTCAATTATACATTATAATGTATTCATATTAGCATAATGGTATACAATAATAATGAAGTCAAGTGCTAGAATTTAAAATTATTAAGAAAAAGTTGCCTGTGCTGAATTATTTCCAGATATCTTTGATAGATACGTATTCATCTATTTTATAACAAGGCAAGGTTATTAGAGAGCATTATTGATGTACTTTTTGAACATGTTGTCAGGAAAGGACAGAACAGTTTCAGGCAATTTATTATAGAATTGACCACAATTTTTTTATGAAACCACTAGATATCAGTCCTAGCACGCTGATGTACCTATTATTGTTGTCTGTATGTATATCTGTTGCGATAAACTCAAAAACTACTGAAGGGATTTTCATGCTGTTTTCAACATTAGATAGAGTGATTCTTGTGGAAGGTTTAGATATATAATTTGCTAAGGTTTTGTGTACGAGTAAATAGGTTGAAATATGACGATAATTGTTGGAAATGTCAGAAAAAGATAATCTGCCTGGGAGCTTTCATCGAATATTATACGGATATACAGTATTAATCCTTATGAACTTAAATGCGTCAGTTTTAGTTCATGCACATTATGATAATTCTTTGCACCATATAATTTAAGTGATGGACCTGACAGACGTTGACCTGCCTGAACATTGCCGTCGGCTTGCCTGCTATTTTTTTCCGAGAACCCGATTGCAGAGCCACCTACCGGGTTCAATTGATACTGTAACTCACATACACTCACATACACTCACATCAAAATCGGTAGGCATAACATGCTCTGCTACCCGTGCGAAGCCGGGGCGGGTCGCTAGTATAAAGTAGTAAAGGTTGTAACTAAATGTAACCTACAAAAGTTGGCAATTACATGTTCATAGATAAATTAATTTAGAAACAGCATGTCTAAAATATTTTTTTTTAGAAATACGATACGCGAGCTAGAATTAAATTAGAAAATCACTCGGATAAACGGCGAGCTCACTATCATGTACCGAATATTGGATTTCATCAAATTTCTCAGAAATCCTCGACTTCGAAATAATCAGTGGTCAAAACCAAATGGATTTCACAGAGCGCAGCTCAGACTCGGTCGACGTCGACATGGGCTTGTGGTTGTGTCCGACACAGGCACCCGTGTCTGCCGACTGGGCACGGGCCGGACTAGTCATAACAGGTCTTTATTCGTAACATCACTCAACAAGCCCCCAAGGTGTTACATTCACAGGGTGCAAAACGTGTACAGGTTAAAAGGTTGGCTTTAATTCTGAACAACATAGTGAGTCTTAGAGTTAGGATATTACTTACACTCATATCTTTTTTTTATTGCATATAGCAGAGAGAGCATGAAAGTTGGATAAACGCGGTCGAATACGAGCGTTGCGCAAAATTAGTGGCGCAACAGTTCAGCATTCAGAATATACATTGCATTTTGTTTATTAATTAACTAGCTTAATTTTATTTAGCTAATATTTTATTAACTTACTAGCTGATCCGGCAAACCTTGTTCTGCCGTATAAATTATTTCTTATTATTTTTTTTCTACTTATATATTATTTATGAAATATACTTCAATATCAATCACAAACGAAGTTTTAGGCAAAACTTGACCTGAGACAGGAATTAATGCTGGCCGGCCCTCGGACGACGTTAATAGACAGTTGCGGGTTCGTTTTGGCAATCAGCTGCGGTCTAACTTCAACTTAACAATAGTAAGACTGTTACACTACCAATAATCCAGATCTCAGACAAAGCTCAGTTCCGAAACCAGCTAATTTAACTAAACAGAGCGAAGCAGTATTACAGCTGTGGACAGATCTTTGCTGTACATATCTTAGGTCAAACTATTTTGGAGTATTTCTGTCATCATTGTATGGGAGCGGCTGTGCGCTAGCTTATGATGCAAGCTTGTATCCAAGTGATTTCATTGTTGCTTTAAAGACGTGGGGTAAAATACTTTCACATCGCAACTGTAGTCTAATAACAACTGACGAGCTCGGTGGCTCAGTCGTGAATGACGCGACTTTGACACCGACGCTCGTGGATTCGATTCCCACACAAGGCAAACATTTGTGTGCATGAACATGTCTGTTTGTCTTGGTCTGGATGTTTTAAGAGATGTAGGGCGTATTAAAGCAGCCCGGAGGGGAAGTACCTCCACCTCACAGAAAACCGCAGCCAAATAAGAACTCCCTAAAGGGTTGTTGCATTTCTACGTGTGATTGAGGTCAATGGTAAGCTCCTAAGGAGTTGCTGTATTAGCAGCAGAGGTGGCATCGCACGAGTGATACTCAATCTATTATAAGCGTTTATTGTAGCCCATATTATAAATAGAGCGAATGGCTCTTTTTTGCAAGATAAAAATAGTTAATAGATTCAGGCGTTATTATGCAAAAGTCTATTTTACATGCAATTTGATCTAACCTGCTTTGTGTACTCCCGCCACCAATTAGTTCATTCGGCCTAGCGCCGGCCGACACCCACCCACTACCTTTATTAGCAACATGCCGATGTTGCCATAGCTGCTCCGGTAGTCTCTGCCTCGGCTACTCGTCATCGCCATCCGTCCCTCATACAAGACTTGTCGCATGTTATTCTAACGATTAACGTCTACATCGCCTGAGGATGCCTCGTGGAGAGGCGAAACACGGGTCGCGGAAACGACCAGGCCAGTCGCGGCAGAGACGGTGGCAGAGGCAAGCGGTTTCTGTTCCAGATGGTCATCCGCCGTCCTTGTCAATATTTTTACACCGGCGGGCCACATTTTAAATTAAAGAGGTATAAAGCTTGTGTGCCTTCCGCCGGTGTATAAATAAAATACATCAGCAAATAATACAACATACATTACTATATATGTACTAAAAATAAAAATAATAATAATATTAAAAATAAAAAGGGAGCTAAAATAGAAACTTATAGCACTCTGATAATACGATTGTACTCTTATTATGCCGACAGACAAGACAGTAACAGCATTAAGCCTTTATTTCTTCAAAGAGACCTTGCCTCCCTTTGTGTGTGTTTTACTAAATGTGCAAATAGTTCAGGATGTAATCAAGAGTAGAAAAAAACCTCGCTTGCACTCACCGTGGGCGACGCGATTCTTTTACTAGCTGACAATTTTTTTGTTATAGATCGTTTGTCGAAATTATACTGCAGACTACAGCTTGGAAACTTCGTTGTCTGTAGTATATTTTAGTCAAGATTAAACCCACGTAAAGCTTGTCTAAGCCACTCGCTGCTGACGGCTGTCGGCCGCCTGAGTGATGCAGTTATCCTGGATTGTTTGCTGCGCTCTGAGCCTCACAGTGCACAGGCACGACACTCGACACTATCTCATCTATAATGTAAAGGCTTTGGCTATTTAAAAAACAAACAGATGGAATTGACATCCTATATTCATTTCTAAATACTAGGCCAAGTGTAAATCGGAACGAGCCCCCGTTCTGTCTTTCATTATTTTATTTACATAATTAGTTCATTCTTATTATCACTAATGCGGAATGTGTAGAAGTAAGTATGTTTTAGCAATGTGTTTTTTACATGTAATTTTTCTATAAAATATTCAATCCTTTGTTGCAGTATATTGCATACGGAGTTAGTTATAAAGGAAATGATGTAAAAAAGTGTGTTAATCTATTTAATAGATTTCACCCAGCTAACCGTAGCGTGTGTGCAGTAATTTTATTTCGACCGGAAGTTGAAAAGTTATGCGAAATTAAATGTATATACATTCCATAACTACATATATATCTACGGCAATAAAATATACATAAATGTAAAAATACATGAGAACTGTAGGTACATATAATATCACTTACACACTTACACTTACTTATTGTGAACGGGATAGTGCTCTCTCAAAATGTTGTTGAAAGAAGCTGCGTTGCAGCTGTCCCGTGTGTGCAGCGGTAACTTGTGGAACAGCTGTGTTACAGAACAGTGTGTGTGAAAGAGTGAAAGAAAAAGATTTTGTTGATTGTGAACGGATGTGTGTTCTAATTGAAAACCGAAATCAAAGGTACTGTAATGTCTCAGGGTTATTTAGAATTTTGTATCGATAACGTAATATGTGCACATTTCTGAGGATAGGGAATGACTTAAATTGTATAAATACTCGTATATCGGACAGCCAGGTTTTGTAAGCGGTCCAACTCGCAACTACATAGCAAATATCAGCGTAGACAAGAATCGAAGAGTAGAAGAGACTGAGCGATCAAACCTTTAGTGTTGAACGATAACAAATTCGTCATGCTATTTGCCGTCACGGCGAGGCCCGCCAATAGATGTTTCACATCACAAATAATATCGTAAATAATATTAACGTTTAATAATTTGCATATTGCTCTAGCAGGTGATATGCTCCAGGGGTGGAAGTGTTAAAGGGCATAACGCCGGGCATAACCTGGCTGTCCGATAAACGAGTAACTTCGGAGAAAGCGCAGCACAGTGTGTTACCAGTCAGAACCCGTTATATACGTTTTCCGATGTCCGAGCGTGGAAATGTGTGTGGATAAGTATGATGCGTGATAGAGAAAGAGTGTGTATGCATTTGTGTGTGTATGTTTTGAGTATTTGAAAGTAGTATGAACATCGCGTATATGTGCCCTGTCCACTTTTAGTTCCGAGGTGTTAGCAATAAATATATATATATATATATATATATAGGTACAAATCTCACTTGACTGAAACAATATTTGAAATAAAAGCTAAGTTTTTTATTGACTATATTTTAAATTCGGACTGCAATGAACTTATAGAAATGCTGTGCAGAATGAGTGTTGAAGAAAAATACTTCACAACGATTTTGCCAATTAGACGTTATCGAATCTGGAATAAACTCGCGATGAAATCTTCTAATAATATGGTGTACAAACAATTTGCTAACACTTAGAACTTTAGTCTTTTCATACAATAGAATATAGTTGGATGTCGAATCCGTAGGGACATGAGAACTTTTAAAACAGCGCTGGGAGCGCTGTCAAGTAGAAGTAAATAGACCTGAGCAGCTCCACTCCAACCACAAATGCCAATAACAATTCGCACAGTGATTTGTAGATTTGAATAACAAGAAAAAATCTGCTACGGTTCAAAAAAATTTGAAGACGTTGTATTAGTACAGTAGTTAGACAATACTTAATAAATCGCACATAAAACATATGCAGTTGCATTTAGAAGTATTTATAGATTTATCATTACATAGATATGTGTAAGCAGCTATAGAAAAGGTATATTTTAGTATCGACATTATTTATACAGAAGTACAAATATTTAGTTTTGTAATTAGAATATGTAGTCTGACGACACAAGCTCTCATTAAAATCCACATAACCTTATTGTATTAGTCCAATGCCTAGATTACTCGACCTAGATAAACAACCTGAATAGCATCCCCAAAACCATTCTATGTTCTATTTTAAATATGTATATAAACCCTGTTTAATCAATAATAAAGACAGTAACAGTTTATTATCGAACCTATAACCATCTAGTAGTTTTATTGTGAACTCCCTCGTCTTACATCATAAATTAAATAATTGTAATTTTGACGAACTCGCCAGCGTAGTGGTTAATGACACAACATTGACATCAACGCACGTGGCTTCGATTCGCACACAGGACAAATATTTGTGTTTTTTTTATACAACGTCGGAAGACATACATTATACGGCCCATCTGATGTAAAGCGCAAAGTTAAGTACTCCTGTATTGTCTCCGACGCTCTTTCTGCAATGATATGTTATCAAATGATGGCATTAATTGATATTGTTTTAAACAACGTTGTTACATAGACTACGGTAGTACCTATGTACATCAGGTGAGCCGTATGCTTCTACCATCTGATGTAAAACAATTACCGTAGCCTATGAAGGCCTGCAATACATTATGTATAACTCAACTCACGCGATGCCACCTGTACTGCTAACACAACATATACATCCACAAGTATTCATCTCACTGGTTACCCCCGGGGAGTTGTTATTTGTCTGCGGTTTTCTGTGAGGTGGAGGTACTTCCCAGATGGGCTTTGGCTGGCTGGCTTTGTGCCCTACCATTGTTACAATCAACCTTGAGTTTTGTGCTGGGTTCCTTGTTCTTCCATATCGTTCTCCGTGTACATCGCTTCAATAAAATAATAACCAAACTAATGGTATTTGAAAGTGAAACAACCAGAACGAACACAATTACTGTTGATGTTGTAGTGTTGGAGTATTTGGATGGAAGGTACACCGCTGATGTGGAAAGATGAGTGAGTGCAGGGCACAGCGTCAATGGAGCGTTGGCCAAACTTCTAGGCAGCCGAAATCTAAGCCAGAAGGCACAGCTTGCTGTACACAACGCGGTGCTAATCCCAACACTACACGAATATATGGAAGTGAAAGCTGGGTATGGCAGAGACAGCATGAAAGTAGAATAAGTGCGATAAGATGAGAGCATTGCGCAAAATTTGTGGCATAACGCTTGCTGACCGCGTTCGTAATGATGACGTAAGTAAGAGAGTTGGTTGGAGGTAGAAGTCGAGGGAGACCAAGTCTAACCCCATAACCAAATTGGTCGTGATTTATCAGAAGGTGATCTCAGAAACCGGCAAGCCTACATGAAAAGAGTTATGAATGTTAAAGACGCGAGTGAAGTATGTAAGGACCACGTCTTATAGCGCTCGGTTCTCTTTGCCTGCCCCGCGAGGTATCTGGCGTGCAGATATACATACATACATACAAATTAAAAAATTACCTATTTTTACAAAAAATCCAAGCAATTAAAGTTTAGTTTACTTAAATAAATTAGCACATGTTACATATACGACGAGATATTTTTATGTATATAAGGACTTAGAGGAAATTGTTTATAAACAAACAATGTAAAAAGAAGAAGCTTGTTAGCATTATGTGACACTCGAAACCTTAACAAAAAGAAAGATCGCATGAGATGGAAAAGTTTCCCGATCGCAGATAAAACTTGCCGAATGTTATTTAGATTCATCTTGCGATGAAAAGTGCGCACGTATTCAGAAGAAAACTACAGTTTTAGATCCGCAATCAATGGTTCGGCGGCCATCGCCGGCGACATCTATCACGGGAAGCCTAAATAAATCGGACATCTTCATTTCGTATTAATAGACAGATTAATGGACTTGCAAGTGAATAATCTGCGTGTGTACAAGTTTGGATACTTGTTGTATTGGACAAGTCATCATCTAGGTCAAATGTGACCTTATTGGGGTCCGCGGTCTCAGAGAGGTCACAATAATCTTATGGGACTCTCATTTGAGAAACGAAGTCATTGCAAGAGTTCTTTATTTTAATATTTTTATTAGTAAGATAAAATCGCCATTGTTTTTACAGTATGGTTCTCTTTTCCTTCCTTTTCCTTTTTTTTATACTACATCGGGAGACATAAAAGCATACGGCCCACCTGATGTAAAGCGGGTACCGTAGCCTATTAACGCTAGTAATATATTAAGTATCACTCGCGCGATGCCTCCTCTGCAGCTTACACAGCAACTCCTTAGGAGCTTACTGGTGACCTCACTCATACGCAGGAATACAACAATCCTCTAGGGAGTTGTTATTTGGCTGCGGTTTTCTGTGAGGTGAAGGTATATCATCACCTGGAAAACGCGCGGTCGACTATTCTTTTCCTCACGGAAACACAAATATCCTCACCGGCCGACACTTCTTACTTGCATTACCCCGGGTACAAACTGGAGCACTTGTTTGTGTGTCATGCCGGGGTATGCTTGTTCGTCCGGGAGGATATTTTGTTGTCGCCGATTGCGTAATCTTGAAGACAGGGACCTGTCAATATTATGGGTGTGAGTGGATCAGGGCGGCCACACTCGGATCTACGCGTGCCTTTACAGGTCTCATAGCGCTGATACAGGCCCAGCTCGGTTATTCGAGCACCTGCAAAGTGCGACTGACAGAGTCATCGAACAGTATCCGCGGAGTAGTGATTTTGGGAGACTTCAATGCTCACCATGCCGAGTGGCTTGGCTCTCAGTGCACTCACTACGCCAGAGCAAATTCATGAGCAGATCTCCCCGACCTGCTCATGAATTTTCGCTGTTTCTCTCAGCTGGTTCATTCTCCCACGAGAATACCAGATGTAGAGGACCATGCAAGGTCTCTACTGGGCCTTCTGCTGACCACATATCCGGATAAGTATAACATCTCAGTGGATGCGCCGCTTGGCTCGTCGGACCACTGCCTCATCTGGGTTCAAGTGCCTTGTACCAGACGCGACCCACTTCGGCCTGCCGGATGTCATCACGTATGGCACTATAAGTCGGCAAACTGGGATGGATTGCGTGAATTCTACGCATCGTACCCGTGGAGGCAGCTGTCCTTCGAATCAGACGACATTGATACCTGCGCAACTGCGGTGATATTGAATGGCATGGAATTCTTCATTCCTAATCCCATTGTAGCTACTGCGGGAGCTAAAAAGCGGCCGTGGTTTAATCGCCATTGTAAGGAAGCCAATCTTCTCAAGCAGGCTACTTACTTAGCGAAGGTTTCTGTCTGGCACCGGGGTCTTCTATCGAAGTTACCATCATACGGGCTGCCCGAGGGTTTGTGCAAATGGGTCGCCAGCTTTTTATCCCACAGATGGATAAAAGCCGTAGTTGACGGTGGATGTTCCGATAGTATGGATATCAATGCTGGCGTACCTCAGGGTTCTGTTCTGGTTTCGACGCTATTTCTGCTGTATATCAGTGATTTGTTGTCAATCCATGACATTCATTGTTATGCGGACGACAGCACCGGAGACGCTTATTATACAGGCCGTGCAAACATACCCCGTTCCTCGATATCCGAGCTGCAATGAACTTGTGTCTGAAATGGATGGTACTTTGGCTAAAGTATCTGACTGGGGACGGCTTAACTTGGTCGAATTCAACCCCAAGAAGACACACGTTTGCGCGTTTACCGCTAAGAAAACTCCATTTGCTGTGGTTCCTAAATTCCATAACACACCTCTTACTGTCATCAAAAGTATTCGGATGCTTGGCGTCGAGATCTCAAGCGATGTACAATATCAAAATCACCTGGAGGAGAAGGTCAAGCTGGTGTCCAAAAAACTTGGTATGCTCAACAGGGCTAAGCAGTACTTCAATGCGGGGCAAAGACTTATATAAGTCTCAAGTCAGACCGCACTTGGAGTACTGCAGTCACCTTTAGGCGGGAGCACCTGGATACCAGCTTGGACCGTGTGACGTTTTCAGAGACGAGCTTTGTAAATTGTCGACAATCCTAAGCTTACACACGGTATGATATTGACGAGCTCGGTGGCGCAGTGGTGAAACGCGCTGTTACGCTACTTTGACACCAACGCTCGTGGGTTCGATTCCCACAGTACAAACATTTGTGTGCATGAACATGTCTGTTTGTAATGGTCTGGGTATTTTCTATGTATAATAAGTATGTATTTACAAAAAATATATATATATTTACGTATGTTTATCAGTTGCCTAGTACCCATAACACAAGCTTCGCTTACTTTGGGGCTAGGTGGCGCTGTGTAATTTGTCCGGGAATATTTATTTATTTATTTATTATTGAACCCTTAAGTTTAAGGAGAGATTTTGCCTCCCTTTGTGTGTTCTACCGATTGTATAACGGGTTGTGTTCTAAAGAGTTGTTCGAAATGATGCCGACAGCTACTTTTTATAACCGCACCGCTCACTGACGGCGGGGAGTTCACAGTTCTATCCTGACCTAACAATATGTTCCAAAGGCACATCAAAAATACTCCATGTAAGAAGGATTATTACCGAATCGATGAATATCTGACTGACAAAGATGTTTTGAAATGATTTAGCATATGTATTAATATATCTTTAATTGTACCATTTGATTTATGATTTGATAAATGTACCATTTGATTGGATGATGTACTCTCACATATATTTATTGTAATACATATTGATGATTTAAAAAATACATACTTGGCAAGTTTCTTTTGGCATTTCTTCTTCGCTAACGGTCATTTTCGAAATGCTGGTAGATTAAAAAAGAGTGATTTTAAAAATGAATAATATATAATACGATTTGATTTAAAGAATGTAAGACGTATCTAAGTGCCCGTGAGTGAGTGGCGCCAGCATTAATATCCATGCTATCGACCCAACTGCCCGATCGAAAGGCATTCCCTTTGCCATATCTAGGCTGACAGCCAATGCCTCACCTTATCTCTCAATCGTCGAAGCCCAGCGGTGTGTAAGATACACTAGAAGATCACCAGTCGAACGACCATGGCGAAAGCCGCATTGACAGTTACTGATCAAGTCGTGATCTTCTAGGTACCTCTGCCAGGAGTCGTGTGTTTATCACACGCTCCGTCACCTTGGAGAGAAGGAAATTTATGGCAATTGGCCTGTAATTCGACGGATATGATCAATCGCCCTTTTTCGGCACCAGGTGCACATTGGCAGTCTTCCATGAAAAAGGGACTTGCCCAGTGGAGTATGAAAGCACGAACGCTGTGGAACGTCCTCTTCGATGATCTACTGTACCTGCCCCTACCTGGGGGCGTCAAGATGATTGCTTATGCTGACGATGTGACGCTCATCATAGAGTCCAACTCAAAAGCGGCTATAGAGAAGACCGCTAGTATGGCATTGGGTCTGATTGGTGAATGGGGTGCCCGTAATAGGCTGGCCTTTTCTCCCGGAAAGTCGGCAACAAAGAATGAAGGGAAAATTCCAGCGGTCCCCAATAATTAAATTTGGTCAGGGTTCTGTGAGGAGCGTCACATCAGCTACGGTCCTCGGAGTGGAGTTGGATACGGCCATTATATATATGCCGCACGCTTCGCGGATTGGTGAGCGCGTGGCAGCCTATTTTGGGAGAATGTCGAGGGTCACAGCATTATCTTGGGGCATAAAGTACCCTGCACGTAAGTTACTGTATAAGGGAACATATGTTGCATTGCTTACCTACGCAGCAGCAATTTGGTGCCACCGATTAACAGCGTATGCTTGCCGCAGTGTCGTACTAAGGAGATAGAGACAGTCACTAATTGTTCTGACTAAGGCATACAGATCTGCCAGTAAGGCTGCCCTGTCCGTTCTGGCTGGAGTCCTCCCTGCAGATCTGGAGGTAGTCCGTGCTGGTCACCTTGACGGGGTGCGTAAGATCGCGGTTGGTGGGGAGGTGAGCCGACGGAGACGCGATATTTGGGCGCTGCGGTTCGCGAGTCGCAGGATCGCTGGGCTGACGAAGTTAGGGGTAGGGTATTACATCGGTTCTTCTCGAATGTGGAGGCCCGGCTCAGGGCTACCTGGGTCGTCCCTGATTACCAAGTTTCACAGATGCTCCTGGGACATGGTATATTTCGTAAGAGACTGTTTGAACTGGGTAGGCATGTAACGAGTATGTATGTATGTGAATGCGGGGAAAATGAAGAGGACAGAGACCACATGTAGCGGTCCTGTCCCAGGTATGATGATCTGCGTTGTGTGATGATGGATGAGATTGTGCGCCACGAGCCATAATTTGGTACGGTATACCATACCGACCTTGTGTCGTCGGCAGCGAACTTCGCGGCTTTCCGCAGGTTCACCCATGCTTGGCACGGGAGAAGAAGTGCTGAAGAACGCGTTGAAAAGGCTAGCCTGGGTCGCTGAAATAGGTCATAGTATGCTTATAGACAGCAACGAAAGCATGAGCATGCATGTATACTCATACATACTCCAGAATGGGGAAAAGGCGGACCTAGACACAACAGAGTCGAGTAAATAATTTGTAGAGAGTGAAGAATTGCCCGCGGTATGAAGAAAGCCTCTAAGCAGCATGTGCCGTGCGCGTCTACCGCGATTTGGCTCAAATGACCGCTAGATCGGTGAAGCCATGGGAGATAGTGGGTTCTCTTTGTGTCTCTTTGTGAATGGAGTACATCCACCTCATATGAAATCGCAACCGAATAACAATTCCATAGAGGGTTGTTGCATTGTGTGTCACCAGTAAGCTCCTAAGGAGTTGCTGTGGTAGCAGCAGAGGAGGCATCGCGCGAGCGATAGTTAATGTTTTATAAGCGTACATAGGCTACGGTAATCGCTTTACATCAGGTGGGTCGTATGCTAGAATGCCTTCCGAAATATAATACTACCAGGCTATATTTGTATATACCAATATAAACATATGATGTGTGTTTAAAAATATATATTTTGTGTGTGTAAAATATATATTTATATATATCTTTGTCAGAGGAACATAACTAAGTCAAATTGTTTCTGGTGAATACATACAATTTATTTTGAAAAATGGAACAAGTTTGTATATGATTTATTACAAATATTAATCATACGACATAATACTGAATTATGTATATTATTAGTATTCACCCTTGGAACGTGCAATAATCTCCCGCGATTCGGCTCAAATGACCGCGAGGTCGGTGGAGCCATGGGCGGTGGTGGGTGCGGTCCTCCCGCTGCCCGCACACAACTTTTCAAATAACTGGCGACCTAACTCCCGCACAGACACACAATAATCATTCAGGAATCGTTATTGGCAGCGATCTCCTGTAAGGTGGAGGTACTTCCGCAGGCGGATAATTAGAGCAAGAGGACCTCTCTTCAATTCCGGGATGATAGTAGATTAAAAAAGAAAAATAATAATGTAGATTATTTTGAACAAATAAATTGAACAATATACAACAAGACTACATATAAAAAATGTAAGACGTATCTAAGTGTCCGACGGGGCCCAGTGGCAAATAAAGAATATTTATCATTATCTTTAGTAGGTTTGCCACAGCCGACACTTCTTGAAAAGGCCAACAAACGGGTTAACATCAGGCAGTTATCAGTTTTAATATTAGGATCTACCCTTATATCTATAATATTAATAAGTATGATGCATCTATGAAAGAATGTGTATATGGCAGAATAAAGTATTCGATACAGAGTTTTTTTTCCCATACCATACATCTATTGTCTTTTGACTCACCTGCTTTATTCACTTCTTATGTCAACAAGTACACCATCTACAGAGGAGGAAGTTAATAGGAGCATCTTATCCATTACCACGAAAGCTGTGGGCAGTGATGGCTTGAGTCGCGACATGTTGATTCCAATTTTAGATTATATTATTTCAGCAATCGCACACATAATAAAATTTTCCCTGTCCACTAACGTTATTCGAAAAGCTTGGAAAATGGCTCAGGTCATCCCAATCCCTAAAACTTCTAATCCCACAGCCTTCTCCGAATATCGGCCAATCACCATTCTTTCTCTGCTGTCTAAAATTCTTGAAAGCGTTGTTCAAAAACAACTTAGTTCATATCTACATCAGCACAATCTTCTTAGTCCCTTTCAGTCGGGTTTTCGTCCTCATCATAGCACAACAAGTGCGTTATTGAATGTCACAGATGGCATACGATTTGCTATGAACAATAAAAAACTTTCCCTGGTTATTCTGTTGGACTTCAGTAACACATTCAATTCTGTCGATTTTGACATTCTCCTTGGGATTCTTCGCTCTTTGAACTTATCCTCCTCTGTCACCGCGTGGTTCGATTCTTATCTTCGTGGACGCTCGCAAAACTTGATGAATATTCATCTGATTGGACTCCACTAACTGCTGGTGTGCCACAAGGCGGTGTTTTATCTTCATTACTTTTCTCGATTATTATCATCGAATTATCCAAAGTAATTACTTCTCCCTACCTTCTATATGCAAATGATCTACAAATTTATAGACATTTTTTCCTACCTGATGCATCTAGTGCTGTTGCGGCTATGAATGAGGAGTTGTGCGCAGTCCAGAAATGGGCTGACAGCTTTGGCCTCTTAGTATCTAAATCACAGGCCATTATTGAAAAGTTGAAAAATAAGATCAAGGCTAGCGTTTTGCCACAGATCATCTACAAAGTCTCCCGATTGTCTTCACAAATAAAACCTAGAACCTGGGGCTGATCATCAACGAAACCTTATCCCGGACAGCGCAGATCAATAACGTTAGTAAACGCATGCATTACACATTTCATTCACTCAGGCGGCTCTAGAACTTCTTACCGTTCAAAATTAAAGTTATGCTAGCGCAGTCGCTTCTTCTCCCTATTCTCGATTATGCTGATTATTTAATATTTAGATGCGACCGAGGAGCTACTTAATAAACTAAAACGATTACAAAATCTGGTCATCCGTTATATTTACGGCTTGCGTAAATATGACCATGTTTCCGAATTCCGTACACGTTTAAAGTGGCTCCCTATCTTTCGCAGAAATGTGCACATATTATGCTCTCTTTATAAAATCCTCAATAACCCTGAGATACCTCAATACCTTCGATCCCGGTTTTCTCATAAGACAACTCCCATCCATTTCCAACGTCCTTGTCTTACCAAAACTCTGAAGTATCCATCATCCAATACAATCTATTTCTTTCGGTCATTTACTGTCAATGCTGCACGGCTGTGGAACAAATTACCGCTGCAAATTTGTAACAGCTGCTCTGTATCTACTTTCAAGAAGAGGTTAAGTGATCACTATCTGACTCATGACTAGTAATATTATATGTATAGTATATATGTATTTATTAATTTGTATAAATATGGAAAATATGAAGATTAAATTCTGCATAATTTTTAACTACCAGCCAAAATAAAATTTTTCGACACCTACACCCGCACTGGCTTGATTATACTAGTCCACCCCAGCAACAGGGTAATCATGCCAACAGGAAGATTATAGGTAGATACATCTAACAGTTCATTAATTTATCTTTCCGTCCGTACTTTCCACGTGATGACAGAGTTTTCGGTTTTTAGAGCTGATAGCTGATAGCTCAGAGAGAGGAGTGAACCAGAATATTAAACTAGGGTTTCTAGTTCGAACCCTGGCATATCTTTTCGGATTTATGTACTTATTTGTAATTATTATTTGCTATTCTTTGAAGTAAAACATCGTGATGAAATTAGTACGTCCAAGAAATTATATTTCGAAAGACCTGTGACCTTACCTAAGAAAAGTCTGGTTTTACTCTCGGCTCTGCTTATCCAGCTGAGTTCAGTTTAGCTAACTAATTCGTCCCGCTCCTGAACTGAAAATAAAACATAGTACAGTTTATAAACGCATAAGTGTAGACAGATGGACAGGTGGCGCACTTTACTAATAAAAATAACAAATAGACCTAACATGGTATCTAAACTAAACTTTGTGGTAAATATATAATGGCTAAATTAAAAAAAAATTGGTAACAATATATACTTAATATATTATGTAAATTCCTCGAACTTACTCAAAAATTCTGAAATCTAATAAATAAATAAATTAGGTTTATAATACATTCGCAAGCATCATTGAAAAAACTAGTCGGACCGATCTTTCTCAGAGGGCTCTTCAATGACTTCGTAGACTGCGTTCACCGCCCGCTCGGGGCCCGTTAAACGTCTACCTCTAAGTTTGTCTTTAATTTAGGGAACCAAAAGTAAGTACCGAGGTGACAAATCCGGACTTTAATTTTCCAAATGTGCTTCTTTAATTTCTTAAATGATTTCGGGTGCATTGTCTTGGTGTACAACAACTTGCTTCAAAGACGTTTCGCCAACTTTATCAAGACTCTGGGCAAGCGAGTGTCATTGAAGATCTTCAAGCGACACCTCGCTGTAATATCCTGATTTGTCGAAAAAGGAAGCAGCCATTTTTATACCAATCCTACAACTTAACTTTCGTTGGCAAATATTAAAGGCAAAGGAAACGCATTCTATGTACGGATTATTTTCTGATTCAAATAGCATACTCGGGTCTCGAGGTACACTGTTCACGACAGACACATTATTGCACTCAAATTCAAATTCAAATTCAAAATTATTTTATTTCTCTCACAAAATAACACTCCATCCAAACTTGCTATTATCAAGTCACGCGGTATACATAGAGTAGAAAACTTCCATACCTTCACATGTACATATAATCAACAAATTACAAATTATATAAATCGGTCCAATCGTTTTTTGAGTTATAAATAGTTTAACTATTTCGACTTTATATTATTTATATGGACTAATCTTTTTACTTTTGTACATTTTTTGGTACTCAATCAATATAAAGTGACACAACTTGTTGCAAACCCCATCAGGGCCATCTATACAATAATCCCATAATTGTTTGTGGCCGGTGGTGTGTGCGCAGCCCGCCTGGGGCGCTGCATTGTATATCATGATTTTATTACGTTGACCTGTTTGTAAATATTCGACGAGGAGTAAGTTGTTCACTAGTTGCCGACCTCACATACTCGTCAATTGTCATACGAACCTTTGGTAAAAGAGAGGTAGGGCGCATCAACACAAAGAGCGGGAAGGGAGAGGTAGTGGCATCGAAACTGTTGGTTTTGAGTCAGTCAGTAGCTTTGAATATTCGCTGTGACTAAGCGTTGTTTCAAGGTGCCACGTTAAACTGAGTTCGCGCGCGTGTTTGATGCATTTCTAAATCGTCGTGTGCCATCCCCCGTTGTTTTCAAGAAGTACACAATAGACTGTCGCTCTCAGAACAAATTGTGATCGTTGGGAGCAAGCCATCGTCATTTGATGTTTCGATTGAAGAAGCCGTATTTAATGATGAATTCAACAACCGGCATTAGATGGCTTGCAGCTCATCTTGAAACGTCGAAGACGTCATTTTGGCGTATTTTCACGAAGGAAGGACTCAATCCTCACCACTATCAGAGGGTGCTGCACTTCATGAAGTCGTAGATAGGTAACTAAGATACGTCATGTCAGCCTGGATATTAAATTAAAAATCAGAGATCATCTCGAATTCCCGAAAACGATTTTGTGGATGGAAGAGAATGAAGAAGAAGAATAATGAACATTACAGGGGTGAATAGAATAACAAACGTAATAATTTGCATGAGTGGCAGCCTGAAAATCAAATCTTAAAATGTCATCGACCTTTACAGGTACAATATTCAATAAATGTGTGGGCGGCGTTAATCCACGATACGTTGATTGGTTCTATTATTCTGCCGAGAACTTTAGAACGCGAACGCTTCCTGTCTGTGCTGAGAGACGATTTACTATTACTATACATACGTACACATAACATACGTCTTGTCGTCTAAATTAACATCCCCAATGTTAATTTAGAAACGTAAAGACGTATGTTTTTGCAATGTATACGAGTACTATACAGGTAACGTTCGCTCCCTGCGTACATACAGTGATATTATTGGAATTATTCTCATATCTTCAACGTCATGTCGCAAATTAAATAACATGTAATCGCGTAGCGCGACAGACGCAGGCCGAGCCCGGAGTGAACACTGTTTACAATGTATGTTTCGCGACGCAAAAAAGGACGCTTATTGATAATGCGCCGTCGAGTGTGTGCGGCGCTCGGAGGCCATCAATATCGGAGCGGGATTTTACAAATCCTCCTCATTGAAAGCGGGCCCTCCGCGCCCTCCGCTCCCGCCGCACCCTCCGCCTCGCCGCGGGCATTCAATAACCGTCCTCACAGAATATAAGAATATCTGTAGCCCCAACAATGTTTTTATCAATAAATCGGTTTGGGTATAATCGCGTATCACTGTCTACGGCGGATTTATTTGCGCGCGATATTGTCCGTCCGTCCGTCCGTCCGTCCGTCGCCGCGAGATCGATGTCCGCGTCCGCAGGAGGCCTCGCTCGACGGCGGCCGATACCGCTCTTCACAATACTCTGAACACGAATATAGCTATCACTTTTAATAGATCCCTGGAGTCACGTAGATTGGTAATGCTTTATTAACTTGTATTATTTCGTTTGTTGTTGTTTCTTTTTAAAATTAAAATCAGTGAGGGTCTCGGGAAACTTAGCCTCGTGGATACGCAGTACCTGCCCCTGTGCGGCAGCATTGGCAACCAACACATTGGTGACCCGCCTCACGCGTCATCTGGTCAGTCGCGAGGCTTCTGACTGCGATGAAGTCAGATTAGGTTGATTTTCACTCATTAGTTCATCCATTGAAATGGCCAACTGTACTGGAATAATACAGAACAAGTCTCATTGTATGACACGCAGTGCGCAATTTCCTATGAGCGTGTTACCAGGAAAATGCCAAGACGGAGGGAGCCCTCATTAGAATTAGTTGATATAACCAGCGACGTCAAGCACGAAGCTTCCTAGTGAGAACTGCATAAGAAGAATAAATCGGATGATGTCTACAAGAGTATCTATTACTATAAAACGACAATTTCATACTTTAACCAGTGTTATTAGTACACAAGTACTAAGCTAATTAGTTTTAATAAATTAGGTATTGTAATTTTGAAGCGTTACCAATAAACTTTACATTAATACATGTATGTCTTTTAGCAGACTGACCCTGTCGGTAACCATCGACTACCAGATACAGCGACAAGAAGTGCCGCGGGTCGCCGCTGTGTCATCGTGCGAGTGGACGTTTCGTAATCATGTCGTGGTTTCATATTTAGCTTTTAAGTATCGAGATATACCTGAAAGATCATAGACTATGGTAAAGACTTAACATCAGGAGGACAGTACGTCTGTGTGACACTGAATTGTAAAAAATATTTAAATTTTTGTCTCCCATTAACTATATGCACTGATGACTTTACCAGAGACTTCAAGCAGCCCGAACACTTAACGACTGTCATGTATCGACAACAACCGGGACCGATGGCTAAACGTGCCCTCTGAAGCTCAGTGAAGCTCGTGATATATAAACCCAACTCTGAGCAGGCTGTGGTCGACACACCATACACCATCGAGCCCTCTGTACAAGCTGAAATACACAATTGAACTTTATGTGTTCAAAAGTTGTCTTATGAAATCGATATTCTCATTCGACGTCGAATCCGTCAACGATTCCAACATCCAGTGAACGTGTCTCTGAGAAACACCACTGTGTAAAGTGATGACGTCACTAGAAATAAGGGGAATGTTCAAATACATTAATCATACAGTTGTGAATACGGTAATGTCGTTCCGTACAAAGTATCTCATTACAGGCAGTGCTCCAGCCGAGACACCTCTCACCTACTCTCTCACCTCACTGACACACTCGCGCGCTACAACGGGCACGTTGTTCACTCCCGAGTGTACAGTATCGCTAGGTATGCTTGGATTGTATGCACAAAGCTTGAGTGCCTTGTACGTGAATAGAATTCTACGTATCTCTTTAATTTTATATGTGTACAAACACACACACATACCGAGCTGTAATGATACCCAGAGTATAAATAACGAGAGGTCGATGGCGGCGTTGCGCGTGTCATTCTAACTGAACACGCAGGATAAGCAAAGTCGAACGCAGTCTGTCTATGGATAGGTTTATCTATCGCGAGTTTCTCCGAGCTTCGCAGGTCGCGTTAAGCCGTCGGTCCATATGTTGTCCATAGATGACAGTCGTTAAGTCAGTGGCCCTCAGGCGTTTTGAAAACAATGGCCTCCACCAATCTGCATTTAAGCAGCGTGGTGGAGTATGCTCTTAACCCCTTAGGTTGAAGGGAGCCTCGTATCCCTGCAGTGGGATGTTTAAGGGTTGAAGTGGTATAAATAACCAGCCCATTCATATGCATTAGTGTACAAAATAGTATATGCAATTTGATCTAACCAGCTTTGTGTGCTTCCGTCAACAATTAGTTGTTGTGCAGACTAGCGCCGGGCGGCACCCACACACTACCGTTAATAGATGCAACATGCCGTCGCTGCCATGGCTGGTCCGGTAATGTCAAAGGCATAAATTATGTCCTTTATCCATGAGATGTTCGGCGCAGTGCGACCTTTCTGGGCGATTGTTTTTACACGCCGATACGTGTTCGTGAAATCGTTGGTATAAATAATAATAGTCATTAATAATGAGCAGTCATTAGCATTTTTACATATTTTTTTCGTATTTATTATCAAATTACAATATGAAATGGGGTGTCAAAGAAAATATGATTGCAGTGATTGCCGTGCACAAAGTGGATATGGAGTCGTCGGTCATATTCAAGACACTTCAAAAGCTTGGTATCAGCAGTATGTTCGTATATCGTACTATCGACAGACATACCAACACTTCCTCTGTTGAAGACCATAAAAGATCGGGGCGATCGCTTGCTGTTAGAACTCCAAAGGCTGCTAATGCTAATAAAGTCAGAATTCTCCGAAACCCCATTAAGAAACAAAAAATCTTATCGCGACAAATGAAGATTTTTTTTTATACTACGTCAGGAGGCATGCAAGCACACTGCCCACCTGATATAAAGCGTGTACCTACCGTAACCTATTACCGCTTGCGATATATTAAGTATCACTCGCGCGATGCCTCCTCTGCTGCTTACACAGGAACTCCTAGGGAGCTTACTGGTGACCTCATTCACACGCAGGAACACAGCAACCCTCTAGGGAGTTGTTATTTGGCTGCGGTTTTCTGTGAGGTGGACGTACTTCCCCAGATGGGCTGCTTTGATGCGCCCTACCTCTCTCAAAATATCCAGACCAAGACAAACAGACATGTTCATGCACACAAATGTGTATCTTGTGTGGGAATCGAACCCACGAGTGTTGGTGCCAAAGTCACGTCATTCACGACTGAGCCACCGAGCTCGTCTATTCCCGCTAAGACTCTGTCGCATATAACAAAACAAGACCTGAAGCTCGGCGCTTATCGTCGATATACAGGATATGCCCTAAATCAATCCTTACATTTGAAAGAGTCCATTGATGAAAGTCACAGAAATATCCTCTTTACTGATGAAATAATTTTCAGGATTAAAGAGCACTACAAGAAGCAAAATAACAAATTGTACGCGTACGGTTGTAAAGAAGCCGCCTAAGCGATCCGAAAGGTACGACGTGGTCATAATCCTGCATCTCTAATAGTCTGGTGTGGGGTGTCTTATCAAGGAGTGAAGACTTCATCCAAAGTGTATCAAGAGACTATCTTAGATCGTGTTGTTAAACCTCTCAGCAGTATACTTTTTAAAAATGCACCGTGGACTTTCCATCAAGACTCTGTACCTGGTCACAAGGTACGAAACCAACGTTCCAGACTTTATAAGAGCTGAAGACTGGTCCTCTTCTAGCCCAGACCTGAACCCCTTAGACTACTAGTAATGGTCACTTTTAGAGGACATGGCCTGCTCGAAACAACACACCGACATTGTGTCTCTTAAGAAATATCTGGAGCAAGCAATGGATAAATTTTTCATGGATATACGTAGGTCACACTATAAGTTTTGCGTAACTTAAAAAAACAACATGTTATAACCAAAATATTATGTTTATTGCTTTTCAAAATACTCTCCTTTACATTTTAAACATTTTTTCATACGATCGAACCATTTTTTAAAACAGGAGGACTACAGATCTGAAGGCATGTTTTCTACGTGCTGATTGAACGCTATCACTGCCTCTGCGGAGTAGGTAAAAGTGAAACCTCTCAATGGAAAATACAGAAATCACAGGGTGCTAGGTCGGGGCTATGCGCAGGATGGGTAACGAGTTGTACTTTTTCGGAAGTTAAAAATGACTTTGTTTTGTTGGCCGTGTGTGAAGAAGCGTTGTCATGCTGTAGGAGAACGCGGCTTTTTGGTCGTCTTTCGCGAACTTTTTCTAACACCCTGGGTAAACAAATGGTAGAATACCACTCGGCATTAACACTCTTTTGATCTTCAAGTGGAATTGTGCAGATGGGACCCGTAGCTGAGAAAAAAAACGCGATCATTTTTTTACCAACGTTTCTCGCCTGCCTCACTTTTGTTGGCCTGTTCTCATTTTCAAACACCCATTCACAAGATTGCTGTTTTTTTTCGGGTTCAAAACAATAAATCCACGTTTCGTCTCCTGTGACGATGTCATAAACAGCATTAGAATGCCCGTGGCCGTACTTCAGTAGCATCTGTGAGCACCATTCCACGCGAGCCCGCTTCTACTCCGCTGTCAGTTCATGAGGGATCCAACGACAACAAAGTTTCCGAACTTTCAATTCTTCGTGTAAAATTTTCTGAATTTGGCTCATACCAATCCCCAATAGTTCTCGAATTGTCTCGTAGGTAATCCGCGGGTTTTCCTCAATTAGCCGCTTAACAGTAGCCACATTATTTACGTTGACGGCAGTTGAAGGCCGCCCTTCACGAAATTCGTCATGTAAAGAAACTCGACCTCTCTCAAATTCAGCAAACCATCGCCTCACGGTGCTCAAAGAAGGTGTTTCTCTCCCAAAAGCATTTTGAAGACGAGCAGCACAGTTTTGCGAAGAGAGAGAACTTTTAAAATCATAAAAAATCATCGCTCTAAAATCTTTTCGTCTCAATTCCATTTTCATTGCGTACGTAGAACTTTGATGTGTGATAAAAAACAATTGACAAATGATTTCCCGTCAATTGTTTTTTTATTTTTATTACTAAGTAGGTTGCAACGTTTCAAAAAATATAACATTCGAAATTCAAATAGTTCCGATTAGCTAGAAGTACAAAACTTTTAGTGTGCCCCATATAGTGCGTAAATCCATAGATTCGTGGCCACATAGCTTAAATGTCTGTATCAAAGCAAAATGTGGCCATTTCGAATAGAAACATTTTCTAATTTTTTGCTGAAACTTCCATAAATATGTATGATGTATGTGTTTGTTTCTTTTTACTGTCGCTTTTTCGTTTCATAGAGTTTTAAATCACAACCATGCTAAAGAAGTTTTCACTACCAAATCGAGAAAAACAGCCGGATTTGATCAACAGAAAGGGTGTGGAAAATTATGATAACGCCAGACCACACACATTTGTGCCCTCTCAGCTAATATTGAAAGAGCTCGGTTAGGAAAAGTTAAAACATCCACCATACAGCCCTTACCCTTAGCAATGGGATTATGTCTCTACCGACAACATGACAACACGTTATCGAACGAAATGGCAAATATGTTTTGTAATCAAATGTAAAAAAACTACGATGAAAAATATCAGAAGATCTGCCCGATGGCATGTTGACCCCTGTGGTCCGGGATGAACTAGGACGATCATGCCAGTACTGACGTAGGTATCGTGCTCGCTAGCATGCTGGTGTGAAAGATTACGATTTAGTAGGCCCAAGACATCTCTTGGTCAAGATAAAACTGAGGATTACGCGAGTAATTTTGGTAGCAGCATATGCTCCTGTGAGCTCTGCTGATCCTCAAGAGCTCGAGAAGTTTTGGGAGACTCTAAGGGGTGTTTGGTTGAAATGAATGAACGGATAATTATGTGTAGTAATTTAAATGGATGGGTTGGGTAGGAGTTATGAGGCTGTGCTTGGTCCATTCGGAGATAAGAGAGTGAATGATGCTGGCCATAAAATCGACTGCCCCCAATTATTAAGCAAAATTAATTTTTGTATTCCAATTCGTTATCCTCAGAACAAAATAACTCTACGAATTCTTCCTCTACGTAGAACAGTATTTGGCTCAAATTCTCCAAATGTCACGAATGTGTAAGCTGGTGAACGAATATAGTGACATTTTTGATATTCACTTTGACTTCGCCAATAGGCTATTCAAAATCATGAATGACCACTTAATTGAACAGCAACATGAGCTTAAAGTATAAAAATCTTACATGATTTTTATACTTTAAGCTCATTTAGTTTAATTGAACTTCAATTAATTCGGCTTAGTTTAATTTGAATCTATTTATTTAGTTTATTTTAATTGGATTTATTTAATTTAGTGTAATTTAATTCAATAATTTTATGTAATGCATGTGATGTATGTAATGTACTTGATTTAATTTGATTCGATTAAAGCTGATTTAATATGATTGAATTGGATTAATTTATTAAAATTTTAGTATAATTGAATAATACTATTTACTAAACTCACAGCAATAATGTGTTAAAGTTTTGGATTTTTGTGTTAGATAATATTAACCCTTCGAAACCCGGGTGGTCGTATACGACCGCGAAATGTATGGGAAAATGTATATAACGGGTTCCGACTGCTCAATAAATTATGGTGCATAATGTATTTATCTATGAATATTTGTTACATTTGGGTTTTCAGGAACACCGTTCCTATACGAAAACTATATGTTTGTCTGTGTGTGTCTGTCGCTTTCTTTTCGAATATTCGAATTTTGACTTCAGATTCGGATTTAGCATAAAAAAGTAGAATTGGAAAATCTGAAAAACGAACCTCCTATCTCTTAAGGAACATGGTCAAAATGGCCGACAATATAAAAAAAATAAAAAAATATTTCAGAGTAGCAGAAGCCCGCGGCTTCGTACGCATAAGATTTGGGCTTTAGTAGCTTTTATATCTCAGTAGACATGAAATTGTTTCTGTTTAAAAAAAAACGAAGTTCAGGGTCGTAGATGCAACCATAGAGCGATTCAATTTTCGTACAGCGCCATCTGTACCTGACCTTTACAGTAGGCAACGTATATGTATTTTATTTATATTACATAAAAAATGCGTAGTTATGTTATGTTACAAAAAATACGTATTCTATGTAAATAATAGAAATAAAATTGCAAGCTCCCCCGAAGGGGGAGATATTTCCCCTTCGGGGGAGCTTGCAATTTTATTAATTTAACAGTATTAATTTTAACAGTTTTTCATTTTTTACGTAGGAACCCTAAATATTTACGGGATAAAAAGTACCCTATATTCTGCTCTGAACAGTCCTCTACCCACCAGTGAAAGTCCCGTTAAAAAGGGTTCAGCCATTTCGAAGATTAGCCCGGACAAACAAACAGACAGACAGACAAAAAGTTAAAAATGCGTATTTAGACTTTGGTAACGTGAAAACAATAATATGAGCTTAAGATAAAGGCTTTATTTTGAAATCACAGACAGACACTTCAATTTTATTTATATGTATAGATTCGAAAAGTAAATTAAAAAGTAGAATAGGAATGTCTTAAAAACCAATATCATATTTCTTAAGGAACATGATCAAAATGGCCGACCGATCTATACATATAAATAAAATTGAAGTGTCTGTCTGTGATTTCAAAATAAAACCTTTATCTCATAATATTATTTTCACGTTACCAAAGTCTGTCTGTCTGTCTATCTGTCCGGACAAACCAACAGGTTTGTCTGGGCTAATCTTCGAAATGGCTAAACCGATTTTGACGGGACTTACACTGGTAGGTAGAGGACTATTCAGAACAGAATATAGGATACTTTTTATCCCGTAAATATTTAGGGATCCTGGGTAAAAAATTGAAAACTGTTAAAATTAGGGGGAAATATCTTCCCCTTCGGGGGACTTTGCAATTTTATTTTTATTATTTTCATAGAATACGTATTTTTTGTGACATAAAATAACTACGCATATTTTATGTAATAAAAATAAAATAAATATACGTTGCCTCCCGTAAAAGTCAATAGATGGCGCTGTATGAAAATTGAATCGCTTTATGGTTGCATCTATGATCCTGAACTTTGTTTTTTTTTAAACAGAAAGAATTTGAGGTCTATAGAGAAATAAAGGCTACTAAAAGCCCAAATCTCATGCGTGCGAAGTCGCGGGCTTCGGCTAGTTGTTATATAATTGACGAGCCAGGTGTTCCTCTGGCAATGCAAGTTTGCGGATTCTCAACTGGTTTGTAATACACACTGTCGTTAATGCAGGGACCAATGTATACAAATGTTGGTAAATCAATAAATAAATAAAAATAAAAGTTACTTATAGACGTATGCATGGAACGAAACCTGCATTCGTTCTTCCATCACAACTTTCACACTTACACATGGTGACGGAATGAATAAAAAAGTGTGATTGATTTGATTTTAATAGATGGCCGTCTCCAAAAGCTATTAATAGATACAAGAGCTTTCAGAGGTCTCATTCATGAAACGGACCACTATCTGATGATAAGCCGGTTTGTGGGCCTTTTCAAGAAGTGGAGGCACTGGCGAGTTCGTATTGCTTCCGGAGATCATGAAAGAATAAGAAGTGAAAAACTGGAAGATGAAAGTGTAAGGAGTACGTATGTACGTCTAGACAGTGAAAGACTTGCGAACGCGAGTCTTTCCGACTCAGTTGTAGGCCAATGTTGGAAAGTTGTGAAATAAAGTAGGGTCGACAGTGCGAAAGAATTATTTGGGTGCGCAAAGAGAAGTAGAACATGAAAAACGAGGAAGCCGTGGCTAGATTACGTATCATATTTGCACTAGATTGATGATACGAAAGAAAAAAAGAAAGCTTTAGTAAAAGAGATTTGATGAAAATATTAATATTGACACGGAGCAACTGCCGTCAGACCTCCACAAGCCAGAGGGAACATCTCAGATCAGATCAGATCATCATCAGATCTTTCTTAAGTAAGTTAGGTACACGGCTTTCGAAATATAATTTCTTGGACGTGGGAGTTTCCTCACGATGCTTACCTTCACCGCGGAGCAGTTTTTGGAATAAATTTTTGGAAATGTTTGCGTGGTTATTTTTTATTTTACACAACGTCGGGAGGCATTCGAGCATACGGCCTACCTGATGTGTTACCGTAGCCTATTAATACTTGTAATATATTGAGTATCACTCGAGCGATGCCTCCTCTGCTGCTTACACAGCAACTCTTTAGGAGCTTACAGGTGACCTCACTCACACGCAGGAGCACAATAACCTTCTAGGGAGTTGTTATTTGGCAGCGGTTTTCTGTGAGGTGGAGGTACTTAACCAGACGGGTTGCTTTGATGCGCCCTACCTCTCTTTAGAAGTGGTTGTTGTCTTTGTGCTCAATGCTACATCTCCGTGAGATTCATGGCCTGCCCGCCGCGAGTCGAAGCCTGCGCTCAAAGGGCCGGTGAGCTCGTAAGCTGTAACGACAATAAAAAAAATCCCTTTCAACCCTCGAGGTTATATTATTTCGATAAAAAGATAATCTATTTGGATTGGAAGCCGAATGGCCGCCGGAGGATTCGCCTCAAATATCGTTTATTTTTCATACGCAAAAAGCTACAGACATATTTTTTATCCGCTTAGCAGAGAGAAATCCGTAAACACAGTTACATAAGCTCCCGAAGAACATAAAGGAGCCTAAAGCATATCGGCTCCCGCCTTAATCTGCCATAAACAATCGCTGCGAACAAAACCTCGCAATAGTAAATTTCAGGAAAAGTCATCCGAGGGAGTAATGGCTGAATTTTCTGATCAACCTCTCGATGCGTTCGATAACGTGCTTTATTCTGTAGTACGTAGCACATACATCGGGTCCGTGTCGCAGCGGAACTTCGTTCGGATGTCGCCCGTCCGGCCGTCGGGAATGGAGCCGTGCGCCGGTCGAGATAAGATTTAATTTAGAATGCTTGCGATGGCGGAGATGTGTGCGGCCGTTTAATCTGGAACTGTTATTTTTCCGGTAATACATCAAAGTGGCGACTTTCTACGGCAAATTGTATCAAAGTCGCTGATGTATGTAGCGGGGGCGGGGTGCGCGGGGGAGCGCGGGGGAGCGGCCCGCCTCGTACATCATACCTCCTGGAGTCGCTCGCGGGATATGACATCCTCTATGTTTTCCTGTTACCCTGGTGCCTATCGTCCGATGTCGCCGACTCTCTGGGATATTCATTGTACCCTCTTTATTAAATGTGCTATTGTTTTAAAATAGGTGAAAGACTCTTCGGTGTTGTGCTTCTATTATCGACATGAATGCTCCAATTAAATTATCAACAGGTTTAACATTGTACGTCAATACTTTTTTTTATGCAATGTCAGGAGGCATACAAGCATACGGCTAACCTGATGTAAAGTAGTTACCGTGACCCATGAATGCCTCCTCTGCTGCTAATACAACAACTCCGAGCTTACTGGTGGCCTCACTCACACAACAACCATGTAGGAAGTTGTTATTTGGCTGCGGTTTTCTGCGAGGTTGAGAAACTTCCGCCAGTAGGACTGCTTTGATGCGCCCTATCTCTCTTAAAACATCTGGGGAAATACCCCCCACCTGAACGAAAACCGCAGCCAAATAACAACTCCCTAAAGGGTTGTTGTCTTCTAACCTAAGGAGTAAGCTGCTAACCTAAGGAGTTGCTGCGTTAGCAGCAGAGGAGGCACCACTACAGGTAATACAAGCGTTCATAGGCTACGGTAATCGCTTTACATCAGGTGGGCCGTATGCTTGTATACCTTCCGACGTTGTATATAAAAAAATGAGTATATATTCTTGAACTTTATTGCTTTCAATGAACATTACTGGGTGTATTCTTATCTTGATCTTTGATTGTACAATCCGTACCAGGTTGCAAGTGTTGCTGTTCTTCTTTACGTTATACCGGATCGGATTTATACGGGATCCGCTACCTAAGTCTAAAGATTTGGCGAACATCTTAATATTTACAGAGCGACTGCCATCAGATCTCCACAAGCCAGAGGGAACATCAGATCTTTCTTAGGTAAGATCACACGGCTTCCGAAATATAATTTCTTGAACGTGCGAGTTACCTCACGATGATGTCTAGGGCGGGCCCTGCCGATATCTCCATTCACTCTGAATGTATTTGAATAATTTCTGACAGTTATAATCATTGGCTGTACAATATATAGATACATTGTTATCTCTTTAATAAACCTGCGATGCCGTCTTTATGTTTTTGTATGTAGATACATCAATTTCTTGTAATCTCGAGTCGACACATCGCTGGTTACTTGTTCACAAACAACTGCAACTGTTATACAACATCGGGAGCCACACAAGCATACGGCCTACCTGATATCAAGCGGTTACCGTAGCCTATGTATGCTCGCAATACATTAAGTATTACTCGCGCGATAGCACCTCTGCTACTAACACAACTCCTTACAAAAGCTTACTGTTGACCTCACTAACACGTAGGAACACAACAACCCTCTAAGCAGTTGTTATTTGGCTGCCGTTTTCTGTGGAGTGGAGGTACGTTCGCAGACGGGCTGCTTTAATGCGCCCTGAAGGAGTTCAGATTGCAAACTAAAGGGCACCTGGCGAGTGGTCATTCATAATAAAAACAATACGGAATAAAATAAGTTTACGAAAGAACCTTACAGGGTTGCAGGTCGGCAACGCAAGAGCGATGACTCTGGTGTTGTTGTCAGGCGGCTATCAGGAAGGTCGTACGCTTGTTTACTACCTTGGTAGTATAAAGAAAAGAAATCCTCATCATCAATGCAATCACTTTTTTTATGCAACGTCAGGAGGCATACGAGCATACGGCCGACCGTAAAGCGGTTACCTTAGCATATTATGAACACTTGCAATACATTTATTACAACAAGCGTAATGCCACCTCTGCTGCTAACACGGCAACTCTTAGGAGCTTACTGGAGACCTCACTCACGTAGGATCACAACAACCCTCTAGGAAGTTGTTATTTGGCTGCGGTTTTCTGCGAGGCGGGTGTAGTTCCCCAGGCGGGCCGCTTTGATGCGGCGCACGTCTCTTAATAAATAGTATCGTAAGCAGCACAAAGTATTAGAGTCACTTGCATTTGGAAGGAATGTGTGGAACAGTAGTTAACGGGAGATGTAACCGGACAAGTGGGAGTCAGTCCGCCGGGAGAGGACTCCGTACTCTATACTCAATATAACATAATACTTACTGAGACTGGTGTGCAGATTCTGTAGCGGCGCCAGCTCCGTGTGTAAAGAGCCAGCCTATTGACTTCCAGTCCCTAAAGGGTCAAATCAAAATGACCCAAAACCGAAGGCCATGCACGAAGAGGTAGATGAGTGCGGAAGAAGCAAGAGAGGTTTGGATCGGTGCACCAGTTGTTCCGTAGTCTCTGCTTTAACATTTATGTATGATTCAAATACAATAAGAGGTCAATTTAAAATGCGTACGTGCCTAAGTGTCCTCAAAGACCTAATGACAAATAAAGAATTTTGATCATTAAACGAGAAGGAAGCCGTGAATACTTCGTCAGCTCACCGCGGGTCAGGGCCGCCATTAGCCGTGATTTGCGCTGAGCCTGCTTTTAATCTTCGTCGTATTCCTTCCTCCGCGGAGACGAGCCGGTAATGGAGCCCGGCGCGGAAATTGGTTCACATCGCTGACAGCATTACGTCTGTGCTCGATCCCTTTGTATGTTTGTATGTTGTATACAAGGTGGACGCTGAAGTGGTTAGTTATTTCTCTGCTCGTTAGTTATTTCATTTATAATATATCGTAGAGCTAATAACACAGAATAGAATCTACAAATTAATTAATGAAAGTTATGAGATATAATCCTTAGACTTAAGTAGCAGCTCTCATTAGTTCTGACGTAGTAGGAGACGGAATAACGCAAAAAAAGAATTTAAGACAAATTTATTTATTTCCCCATCGCGTACATTTAGCTGTACTATTTATTTCATTTTGCATAGTTCTCTTTACTTACCAACATTTAGAAAGTGACCATTGGCGAAGAAGAACGGCAGAAATTGATAATTACATGCAATTTGATCTAACCTACTTTGTGTGCTTCCGCCACCGAATTAGTTCACGCGGCCTAGCCCGGCCGGCACCCACCCGCTACCGTTAGTAGATGCAACACGCCGACGCTGCCATGGCTGCTCCGGTAGTCTCTTACTCGGCTGCTGCGGTCGTCTGCCATTTGGAGCAGAAACCGCATGCCCCCACCACAGTCGCTGCCACGACCGGCCTGGTCGTCTCTGCGACACGTGTTTCTCTCCACGAGGCCTCCTCAGGCGCTGTACATGTTACTCGTTAGTGTAATATGCTACAAGTGACAAATCCATCGTAGTGCCGTCTCTTATATTGAATTGAGGGTAGGGGTGGATGATGTGAGTTTGAAAGATAAAGATAAAAAATCTTTATTTGCCATTGGGCCCTCGCGGGCACTTAGACACGTCTTAAATTTTTTGAAATATAATCTTAACTTATTCAATTCTCTTATCGTTTTACTTTTTTCATTTTTTTTAATCTACTAGCATTTCAGAAACGACCATTGGCGAAGAAGAAGTGCCGAAAGAAACTTGACAATATAAGTCTCCTTTAAAATTGTCAATTAGATATTACAACAAAAAATCACATCAGCATATTGTTGCAATAATAATATCAAGTAGTACATCAAATGGTAAAATTAAAGATTATGGTAGTCTGTGCTGAATTATTTCCAGACATCTTTGTCAGTTCCATATTGATTAATTTTATAATAAGCCCTTTTACAGAGAGTATTTTTAACGACTTTAAATTTTTACGGGCATACATTATGTTTTCATAAATATATTGAGAAGTAACAGTGAGGATATTTATTTCTTTAAACAGTTCCCAGAGGGATTCTCTGGAGCCCGTGTTATAAATAGAGCCATTGACTCTTTTTTGTAAGAAAAAATATATTAAAATTTTTAAATTATACATAATGAAACAAGAAAATTGATATCTGCGAATGATAATAGATATTATAAGTACATTCAATATGAAATCTATGAACATTGTCATAATATGCTATCTATCTATCTATAACTTCCCGCTAAATCCCTTGCGGGGTAGGCAGAGAGAACCGAGCGCCACGTGACTCGATCCTTACATATCTCACTCGCTTCTTTAACATTCATTGCTCTTCTCATGCACGCTCGCTCCTGTCATAATATGCCTTGGATTAAAATATCATCAACGGAAAGGATTAAATGTGTTATACAATGTATGGCTATTGTGTTCTCCCCCTGGCTGCTCGCCTGCCCTTCGTGTGCTGGTCGGAAGATCCCGCCCCCGTTACTGAGATCTGGCCCTGGTCGTCCGTGGTCCCACATTTTCGAATTTAGCGATGCTCGCAAGACCATCCTCCTTGAAAATTTTTCACCGGCTGTTATCCCCCAGCTTCAAAACTATATCCCCGGAAGAGGGCCATCATCTTTTTGTAAGGAATTCGGATATGCTGTATGGGGTTCCTTAAAATGCAGTTTTTTCCCCCCACACTGCATTCCTCAGATTTTTTTCAGAAAACGCATCAAAAGCGGTCTGCTTTTACCATCAATATACCTGCCAAGACTGTGACACAATGATATTTTCTGAGGAGAATTTAATTAGTCCCAGTTGATCGTAGATCAGTCCGCACACAAACTCTCGGAGGGTCATATGAATTGTATTCTTCGAAACAGTTACGAAGAGAAGATGTTTTCTACGATGCCGCATCTCAATATCATCAATAGCCCTCGAAAGTGCTGCTACTTGTTGGCGCAGTAGCTGAAGAATTGTCCACACCTGAGACATGAAGTCACTGAACTCATTTTGTAGATGAGTAATTGTGGTATTGGTATATGGAGCAGCAGCCTTCAGTCGTGCCTCGAACACGTCCATCTTCTTCATCAATGCCCAAGAGATGTCTACGTCTCCGCTATATCAGCTAGGTGAGTCATGTTGTATTAGTGAAGTGTTATACGTCAGGACACTGCAGTAAACTAAACAAAACACTCTTAAAACATATACCGGGTCTGGGTAACTCGGATGCTTGTTGCAGTATCAGTACGACAGGACTTCGCTCGTTATTTGTATTTTACAATCACTTAACAGTATTTGTTTAATTGTCTAATTTAGCGCTTGGTAACAGTGTAATCAGCAGAGAGCTTGGCAATATCTGTACATTCCCTGACTTTGAGCTTTATTAGTTTTTTTATTAGTGACTAAAGCCTTTTTCCTGATAGTAGGGAAACAACTTTCACATATTGATTTTAGAAATATAATGGTTAATGGTACTAAAAGCTCGTTCGCCAGTTTTGAAATCACTCGAGGGTGAATCTCTTAATAACCTGGGCTTTTGTTCAGGTCAATATTTTCTAAATGCTTTAACACTATACTTTCCGACTCGTGAATGGTGGAAATGTCAATAGTAGACTCGTCATATTCACAATCGTAATTGAAAGGGCTTTGATTATTGTATTGAGGAACAAACACTGAGTTAAAGTAACAGGACTGCATAAACTACCGCGGTATAAGCCTTCTCAGCGTCGTCGGTAAATTGTATGCGAAAGTGTTGATTGAAAGGGTTGTGAATGAAACAGACGAAAAAGTATGGGATGCACAAGCGGGATTTAGAAAGGGAATGGGATGTACGGATCAGGTCTTTTCCTTGCGGTGCATAGCCGAAAAGTGTTTGGCTAAAAACAAGAAGGTCTATTGCGCGTTCGTGGATCTAGAAAAGGCCTATGATAGAGTGGTGATGAATGAATTGTGGTCAGCATTGTCCGTGAACGGTGTGAGCAGTATCCTCATACGAGCATTGCAATCAATTTATAGGGATTCTAGTGCTTGTGTAAGGATAAACGGGGCATACACTGAATGGTTTAATATCGAAAAAGGTGTTAGACAGGGATGTGTAGCGTCACCGTGGCTGTTTAATCTGTTCATGGACAATTGCTTGACAGATTTAAAAGAGAATGATAATGGGTTAAGAATGAATGAGTTACTCGTCAAATGTTTTCTCTATGCTGATGACCAAGTATTACTTGCGTCTTCGGCCGAGGAGTTGCAGGAGATGGTAACTGCTATGAGTGGAGCTTTTGTTAGAAAGGGAATGAAGATGAATGTAAAGAAGACGAAAGTGATGGTGTTTGAAAGAGATAAGGCAGGGACAGACTGCAATATCGTGATTGGAGATGAACAAATCGAACAGGTGAATGAGTTTGTGTATGTGGGTTCAAAGTTTACAAGAGATGGAAAGTGTGAGAGTGATATTGAAAGAAGAGTGAATGCAGGGAACATGTTGAATGGAGCTTTGCACTCCTTTATGAGCAGTCGGAAGGTGTCTAACAAGGCTCGTTTGGCTGTGCATGGGGGGGTGCTGGTTCCGACACTCATGTACGGAAGTGAAAGTTGGGTATGGCAGAAGAAACATGAAAGCAGAATAAATGCAGTTGAGATGAGAGCGTTAAGAAGTATGATAGGAGTTAAACTGAGTGACAGGATAAGAAATAGTGAGATAAGGAAACGTTGTGGTCTGAAAGAAGATGTAGTGACAAAAATTGAGAAAGGTATGCTGAGATGGTTTGGCCATGTCGAGAGAATGAACGAAGAACGATTGACGAAAAAAGTGTATAAGGCGAGTGTGAATGAAATTGTTGGAAGGGGTAGACCTAGGCGGACGTTTCGAGATCAAATCAGGGACGTCCTGAAAAAAGGCCAGGTCAAGAGTACCCTAAACCGAAGAGCATGTATGAAGAGAATAATGAGAGTGGACGAAGCGAAACAAGTATGTAAGGATCGTAGCAAGTGGAAAGAAGTGGTCTCTGCCTACCCCTACGGGATAGAGGCGTGATTATATGTATGTATGTATGTATTACAAACAGTTTCACCATTCTCGGTTTCATACTTCACGTGGTGGGGTGTATCATTCTTACTAAACTTATATTTAATGTAAGTATGAGGGAGATCAAGTAATCCTATCCTCAGTATACTGTATGTATTTGGTCATAACATTGAGCAAGTTGCGTCTTATTTATTAACTCCAAATAAAAAAGTACCAAAACGAACGTGTTTCGGTACTTTTTCCAATTTTTATAAATTTTAAGTTTTTTGCGGATTAACTTTATTAACTGAATATTCTCTATTCGAGCAACAAACTATTTTATAATCATTAAATAATCTATCTATCTATCTATGACTTCACGCCAAATCCCTTGCGGGGTAGGCAGAGAGAACCGTGCGTCACGTGACTCGATCCTTACATATCTCACTCGCTTCCTCAACATTCATTGCTCTTCTCATGCACGCTCGCCGGTTTCTAGGGCTCCTGACATCACCTTCTGATAGAACACGACCAATTTGGTCATGGTAGGTAAGTCTTGGCCTTCCCCGGCTCCTACATCCTTCTACTTTTGCATTGTATATTTGCTTCGTCATTCTTTCCTCTTGCATTATTTCTACATGTCCGAACCAACGGAGCATGCCTCTTCTTATTTTAACACCGACGCTCTCTTTCAGACCATCTCTGTTTCTAACATCATCATTGCGAATACGGTCTACAAGCCTTACGCCACAAATTTTGCGCAGCGCTCGCATTTCGACCGCGTTTATTCTACTTTCATGCTCTTTCTGCCATACCCAGCTCTCGCTTCCATAAGTTAGCGTTGGGACCAACACTGCATTGTGTATAGCGAGTTGTGCCTTCTGACTCAGGTTTTTACTGCCAAGAAGTTATCCCAACGCTCCATTCACACTATTCCCAGCACTCACTCATCTTTCCACATCTGCGGTGTACCTTCCATCCCTGCTGAAAGCGCATCCAAGATATACAAACTCATCCACTTGTTCCAACACTTCATCATCAATCGTAATCCTTACATTAGTTCTGGAGTCTTCTCTTTCAAATACATTATCTTTGTTTTCTTCGCATTCAGTAGTAAGCCATTCTCCATACATACGTCTTTCATCGTTGTGACCAGTGTTTGCAGTTCAGATGGTGTATCTGCTAATAGCACGGCATCGTCTGCATACAGCAGACAGTTCACCACTAGGCCACCCATGCGCAATCCCACATTCGTTGACCTTATTCTCTGCAGACAACTATCCCAACCCTGTTTGACACTAATTCTGACATCAAACCAGGGTGACATGCCACCGTCTATCCGCACACATGCTGAGCAATCCTTGTAAGTGGACTGCACAACACGGAGCAGTGAACCGTCAATCCCATATCTCGGCAATATGTTCCACAGTTCCTTTCGCACAACTCTATCAAAGGCTTTCTCAAGATCCACAAAACCGCAGAAAACCTTCTGGTCTATGGCCAGATGCTTCTCCACGATATTGCGGAGCGAGAAAACTTGATCCGTACATCCCCATCCATTTCGGCTTGTGCGTCTATCATTAAATAATATCTATTAATATTTCATTTTTTAACCAATGTCTATTTAAACATGAAATAGCAATACTAATGCAGCCATAAAATTCAGCCATGAAAGTCTTGAATATTTTGGTGTACAACAATCACTACTTGGACACCAACGTTCGTGGGTTCGATTATCGCACAAGCACAAACATTTGTGTGATTGAACACGTCTGTTTGTCTTAGTCTGAGTGTTTTCTATGTATCACAATCATGTACAGTTACAAAAAAAATGTGTTTACGTACGTTTATCAGTAGTGTAGAACACAAGCTTCGCCTACTTTGGGACCAGATGATGGTGTATAATTTGTCCGACAATACAATATATTTATTTATTGAATAGTTTAATTGTGCAGTCATTTCAATACAATAATAAACTATTCACTATAAACCGTGTACACTAATTGATACAGGCCGATAACCACTGTGTGTTTAGCAGGTATGCGAGGCTGCCGACAAGCTCGTGAGGCTCGCGTGGCAAGCATTATGCAAATCACGCGGCCGTATGTTCGCGGCCGCTCTTTGACAAAGTTTATTATTACGAGTATTTATTAAAGTTTTCGGCAGAGAGCCCTTCGGCTGCGGCTCGCGAAGAATTATCTGGAGACGTTACATAAGTCCCCGCGATTTATATTCATCCGCAGCCGCCATGTTATTAAATGTACGCGTAATATGTAAATACGGCAATACGTCAGCCAGTCCGACGCACAATGTACGCCGTGTTTACGCAAATGATACATTTTATTTTCCAGCGTCGGCCGCGGAGGTTCCAAAACATATTTTTCCGCATTTAATAACGCTAACAGGCGAGGGGAGGCGTGCCTCCTCGGAGGGCTCCGGGAGGGGGTTAAGAAGTCATCGTAATGTTATAAGTTGGTGATGTGTATCAGCGCGCGAGGCGGGCGCTCCGCCCCCGGAGCAGGCCGCCGGCACTCTTCTAACTACAGGAGCGGTGGTTTCTCACTGTTACATTACTTCCCGTCTGTGAAACTAAACAACTTCAAAACCTTACACAAATGGAAATCAAGAAGACTATTTAGCAGAACACCGCAGCCATCAGCTCCCAGAAGGGTTATTATAATCCTACGATTATCTGTAAACCTCGGAGGAGTTGGTGTCCTAGCAGCGGAAGTGCCAACGTGCTAGCGACACACTTGCAGCAGTCGTCGGCTACGATAATCACTTTACGTAAGCGGGGTGTTACGTTGTTTTCCTCCCAATGGTATATAAAAGAAACAGTACCTCGGGCGCGGCCTCCCGGGTGTTTAGTGTAAGTGGACCGGGGACCGTACGGTCGTCAACAAAAGTCGATTATGTTCTGAAGGTAAATGTATGTATGAACATATACGTTCACGCCAGGTCCCTTGCGGGGTATGCAGAGAGAACTGAGCGCCATAACACGCGGTCTGAAGATAAATATTTTGTATATAAATGTCCAAAAATAGAGTGGTGTCAGTGAGTTTTGAACCGGGGACCTACGGTCACTGGGCGAGGTAGACGGCGCACGTGGGGAGATCAACTACGCAATCATCACATATACAAGATTATACAAAGATATTTATACTACATATACATTATTTATTTTTTATTTTATTTCTCGAGCTCGGTGGCACACGATGTTTTCCTTCACCGCCGAGCAAGTGATAATTACAAGCATGTACATAATCACAAAAGCTGGTATGGCCTATTATGGCTCCATGATCTTACACTATACCATTGAAAAGTTAATAAATTTATGCGTCATTTTGCTGGAATTTGATATATACAAATCTGTCAGCGCCCGCTACGAGTTGAACGTTAATTCGCTCGAATAACTCGCGACGGAAACACACAATTCCGTACATGTCATATTATCTACAAATATGATGAGTCAGCAGGGAAACAGTCTTCAGCAAGGGAGGTTATTTGTATTTTATATAAACATATCTTTTTTTATACAACTAGATTGGCAAACAAGCATGCGGGCCGCATTAGATGGTAAACGGTCACCGCAGCCGATTGACTCTCGCAACACCATAGGTATGTTACTCGCGCGCTGCCAATCTTGTGATCTAAGGCTGTTTCGTCACAGTACCTAGTAATTTCTCTGCCATATCTCTCCCTTCAAACCGGACAGCACAGCTATATAAATATAGCTGCTTGGCGGTAGAAATAGGTGAGGCAGAGGTACCCACGCAGACCACTTTTGTACAAAGTCTCCCTCTGGTAAGCATTTATTTAATTTAATAAGTACATATTATAATAATAAAACAGTATTCCAGCCACTTAACACATGACACACCCGCGGCGGAAGTGGTCCACTATCGTATTTGTGGTCAAAACCAATCTTCTTCATATGTTAGTGTCCGTCACGACTTTTTTCCGAGATGTGGGTAGATCGTATTTTAATCCAGGAACTATAAGGCATTGCGTAGTGCAATGTCAGCACGCGCGACGAACCAACGGTCTCGACAACAGCGCATCTTTACTATAAGTATTCAATTCTGGTTTGAAAACCTTATGCTAAAAATTGTTCTTTAATAACTTGTTTAATATTAGGGGTTAAAGTATAAAATTGCCGATATGTACTGAATAATTAAAACTTGTTTGTTTAAGATGTAAATATGTATGTAATCAAAATATTTACCCTCATTATCTATACATTGCTGCCATCTAATCGAAAATGTATTTATGCCTTTGCCATAGAACTATGGGGATCCAGATTACAGACAGTGAAAGTTTTGTACTGCCTCTAGGGAAGAATTTTTTTTACCACGTAGTAAAATGTCCAAATCACGAAAAAAAATGGTAGTCAGTTGGAGCGATCTGGCGAGTACGGAGGATGACGTATGGTTTCTAACTGCAGCTCCTGTAGAGTTACAACGGTTTCTCGTGCAGAGCTCTTGCGTTATCATGGAGAAATTATGGTGAATATCGTTTTACGAGTTGGGGCTGTTTCGCTGCCAGTTTTGCCATCATTGTTCGAAATTCGGCACAGTACCTAAATTTCTGCTATTATTGCTTGACCAGACCTGAGAAAACTATAGTGAATAACGCCATGATGAGACCACCAAACAGTTACCATTACCTTTTTATTGGTAAGCTTTGCTTTAGGGCACTGTTGCGGTGTTTGAGACCTGGGGTCTGCCATTGCATTTTTCGCTTACGGTTATCGTTGACAATCCATTTTTTGTCAAATGTCACAATTCGAGCCAATTTTCCTTCATGTTTATACCCATTCAACAAAGCAATACAAGTTTTAACACACGTTTCTTTGTTTTTTTTATACCATTAAGATGGCAAATAAGCGTATAACCTGCCAGATGGCAAGCAATTCCTGGGTAGTTTGACTCGAATCGGCTTCCACCATCTCCTTCAGCGTTACCTGTGCCGCGAAGACCGCCCTCTTCCACGTGGTTCGTTCTTCAAGTCAAAGTTTGCGTTACGAAAGCGTTTAAACCAAAAAAGCACGGTGCGTTCATTAGCAGTCACCTCTCCAAACGCAGCACTGATATTGCGAGCCGTTTCTTCCGCGTTAGTTCCGCGGCGGAACCCGTATTCAAAAAATACTAGGATTTTCGAAGTATCCCTCTTTTCATACCCTCGGTATCATGTGAAAAAAGTTTTACTCACGAAATCTCACACCATGAAGTTTTAATGTCAATTCAAAGTATCTGTTACTGTAAAACGGCAATTTCATACTTTAACCCATATTATTTGTAGTTTTATAAATTCTATCATAATAGTTTTTACGTACGACTATAACCACAGACTGTATTGAATGAGATTCTGCTAGAGCATTTTACATCATTAGTTGACCTTAAATAGCGGTTTCTTTGATAACCGCCAGGAACTGCCTTAGCTTTACATTATCAATGTGAGGGCCACAGTTAAATGTTCTATCCGCGGTAAGAGTCAGGTGTATCTGCGAGGTCACAGGTCCGACGGCAGGACGATGACGATTAGTTTGGTGACTTTTTCTGATTGTGCGTCGACAACCTGGCGTTTTTGCATACAGGATAAATGTTTAGCATCACTTTGTAGCAGTGCGTTACTAATGTTCGAAGATTGGTAAACTGGCCAGTTCGAGAACACTGAGGAACGTTGGAATACACTATTATTTATTCATTTGATTTTCTTCGGATTTTATTTTGTTTCGTGGTAACTTTCTTGAATTATATTGATTTTCCAGACATTCAGTAATTTCCTTTACATTCGCTTCGTGGACGTTCGAAAAGCTTTTCATACTGTGATTCGGTGTTGTTGTTGCGTTGCGGAAAGTTCTTTTATTGATGGGTGTACAGTATCATCGGATACACTTTATGATTATATATCGATAACATAATGTACAGTACCTAACAAATAAAAACTAACGATTGATAATAATTAAAAATAAAGTACCTACTAATATTATCTTCTTACAATTTTCGCTTTCAATAATCCTATTTCTCCTTCTCTTCCTTGGATATTTTCTAACTTAATGTTTCTTGGGACATCGGTTATCATGTTTCTTTCGTGATCTAGTGTGACCATTTGTGTAGTCACAGGCATTCGAAATTTTACATCAAATATATACATTATCAGGTATATAATGGCAAATGTTATACTCGTGTGAGATCTCTTTGGAAAAACCGAAATAAATATAAATATATATTGTCGGCCAAATTACACAGCGCCACCTAGCCCCAAAGTAAGCGAAGCTTGTGTTATGGGTACTAGACAACTGATAAACATACGTAAATACATTTTTTCTGTAAATACATACTTATTTATACATAGAAAATACCCAGACCAATACAGACAGACATGTTAATGCACACAAATGTTGGTACTGTGTGGGAATCGAACCCACGAGCGTTGATATCAGTAGCGTAACAGCGCGTTTCACCACTGCGCCACCGAGCTCAAGGAAAGAAAGGAAAAAAAGAAGAACTATATCCAGTTTTATGTATACGTATATAGTTTAAATGTATATATTGAATGTATCGACGTGTAGATATAAATATTTGAGTATACGTGATCAATAACTTGTGAGCTTTACGGCGGGTGTGACGTGGCGAGGCGGTAAGCCGGCCGGCCGGCCGCCATCCGGAGCGCCGGACACAATGCCGAGGACCAAAATCCCGGCTCTGCGGTAATCCGGCACCGCGCTCCGGTCAAGAGACCGTTAAGGTAATGCTTCCTGCCGACCGCAGCGACCTTGTTCCAATTTTAAAACATAGAAAATAATATAGTGAAATCCATGTAACACTAGCTGCGCCAGGCCCTAGCGCTGGCATCAGTATCGTGTAACACACACAGGGTGTTCCGCAGCGAGCCACACACGCGAAGATATCCTTTTTCAAAAGAATATGTCAAAACTTTAGAGGTGATTTCCAGAAACTAGGAAATATGTCACTTTTAATATTTTAACTGACGAAACAAAGGAAATATTCAAGTCGAACGTACATTTTTGTACGTGTACATGTTACATTTGAGAGGTAAACGAAATATTTCGAGAGGAATACGAAACTGTTTAGCAGGGAGGCACTTAAGTCTCAAGGTTGTTCGCCGGAGTACATAACGTATAAACATAGTGTCATTCTTTCAAATCGAGAGGTGGTATTGCCAGTGGAATAAATAATTTAGGGAAATGAAGTACACAGAGCACTTCATCGGGTTTATTATTTCTTTTTATTAGAGGTAGGGCTCATTAACATCGCCCGACTAGGAGAGCACGCAGGTACCCACCTCATAGAAAACCGCAGCTCAATAGCGTCTTCCGCCGCAGCCCAATAGAGAGTTGTTGCCTACTAGTAATAGGTGAATACTAGTAAATAAGGTTGCCAGTGAGCTCCTAAGGAGTTGCTGGTAACCTCAGTAGTAGTCACTAGTATAACTAGCACCAAAGGTGGCATGCGAGCGATATTTCTTGTATTACACGCGTTCATGTGCTACAGTAACCACTTTCCATCGGGTGGGGCATGTGTTTCAAACTTATAAGAATGGAAAAAGTGGCACCATGTCCAGTACACATTTTTCTTCTGAAGCAATTTACGCTGGAATACCAGAGTGGTCCCTACGCAGTGGAATAACATGACCGTTGTACGCTTCTACGAAGTCAAGAACTGTGGGGCCATCAGTGTGATGAGTTGACCAACAAAAGATAATGGCGGTGAAATACAATGAAATGCACAGAGATGGGATGGAATTGGAATTCATTCTGTACTTTACAGAATGAATTCCAAAATACAGGTGAATGTACAGATCTATTATATTCTCAACTATAAGAATGAATTCCCTGCTGAATTCCCTAAAGATTGCAGCATAAGTTTCTCGAAAAAATATCTGAAGAGGCTTTTATAGGTTTGGCAATGCATGTTATTGTCCATAGACAACGGTAACTGCTTGCTATAAGCAGGCATTATGTTTGTATTTCACCATGGTGGTATAAAAATACATGTGTGGAAATTGAGGAAGCATTTGAGAAGGTTGTGCTAAAGGATTTCTGGTTCATTTTGTCCAGATCTGAAATTAACGAAGACCTACATCGTGCTGTGCAGGTCACTTATGAGGAATGTAAAGCATGAGAACGTATGACCGGGTGCTGAAATGTTTATTGTACGTAGACGATCACCGCAGCAGGATGACCATCTATACCACCAACACGTGTTACCACAATACATTATGGTTGTTAGGAGAATGGCTTATGAATGAATACGAAAAATACTAAGAAGAAGGTATTTGAAACCGAGGAAATCAGAACATACACAAAGATTAAGAGTGTAGTATTGGAATAAATGAAAAATACACCTTCAATGTGCTTTTAGCAGGGATGGAAGCAAGCTGATGTCGTTAGACAAGTTAGTGAAGAAAACTATCTGAATGGAGCGTTAGGAAAATTTCTAAGCACCTAAAACCTAAGCCAGCAGCTCATAGCTCCCTGTACCTAAACGACGGGGATCTGATTCCAACACTAACGTATCGAAGCGATAGATGAGCTTCAGGCCCTTAGACCTGAAGCCAGAATAATTACAGTTGAAATGTGAGCACTGCGCAAAATATGTGGCAAATCGAGTATCGGAATCAAGAAAAGTCACGCACCGTTAATTTGAACATGTAAAAGGAAAACTATGATTGTTAAAGAAGTAAGTGAGGTGCATATATACCACATCTTGTGTCTGGATTCCTCACAAGCGACATGGTATAAAGATCAACATGAAACTAGCCAATATAAGTGTAGCTTGATGACAATATGATACTATGATGATGGAAGGTGCCTAACCGACATTAAGTCCATCTGGTGCATGGATGCAGGTGTTTAAAAATTGCGCAACGAGGTGATCATCATCATGCAGATGCCTCAGATCTTTGTTTTCTTTGCATTAAATATTAAACGTTTTCCATACGAATGCCTTTTATCGTTTTGATTAGTTCAATTTAAATAGTCGTCCTGCTAATAACAGAGCATCGTCTATCTGGCAGACAATTCAACCTCACGCTCACCCATTTCTATGTACTACATTTTTTTTATGTTGTTTTTGACAGACAACTGTCCAGATATAAAATGTACCGCGGATTTAAGAGGAAGCCTGCTAATATTGATGCCAAATGTGAGCGGCAAGGCTGTTGTCCGGCCGTATTTATACACTCCTTAGAAGTCGCCTCAGGGTCAATTCCGAAATGCTTTTAAATAAAAAAACGAATAATACAAAATGTTAAGAAAATTATAATTAGTACACGTAGGCGCACCCGGAGGTTTCGACAAAATAAATAATATTATAAAAATAAATAAATATAAATAAAAAATATTTCAATTGATGTCTGTCATCTGAATATCGCCAACGCGACAATTTAATCTTCATTTCCATTTCTTTTTTCTAGTAGTTTCTTCCTATTAAATTTGTTGTGAGTTTCAAGGCAGGCGACTAACACCGGGCTACATTGAATTTCACCGTTTATTGTCATTATAGCAGCTGCCGCTGTCAATCCCGGCTGCAGCCAGTCGGTATTGACAGTAGTAGATTCCTGTACACAGGAGACACAGTGTCAAAAATGTACAGTGTGCCGGTCAAGTGAAAATATACGTTGTTAATTTTTTTCCAGATATTATGTAAATATAATTCTATAGAATAGTGAATCAATTTTTCACAAATATGTACAAACAATGTGAATGGCGAATATTCACATTGTTTTTTCTTTTCTCCGGCGGGAGGCGGCTGGCGGCTGGCTTGCACATAACTGTTATTGGAACCAAGATATTAGAATTGAGCGCCGGTCGCCATAAATACTGTGTGACAAGCGACTATTGGTTTAAGGCGTTCTGCCAAACAACTCGTACGAATTCGGCAACTGGTATAAATCTCGGCTGATTGATGAAGTGCTGGAGACGAGCAGTCTACCGCTGAGGAAAACAATAATACTGTCGTGCCGTGGATGTGAGAAAGCAATGAAGTGAGGCAATATTTACTAGAGACAAGCAATCGTCCGACAGTCACACGGTTGCTAAGAGTATTTACTAATAAAGAAAATCAGAAACAAGTTCAGTAAAAAATACTATTTCGATGCCACACCGATGACATTTTTTTTTAAAGATGTAAACTACGAATGGAGATAAATTGAATGTTTGTCACAAACCGAATTACCACGATTTGACATTAATTCAATTTTAGCACCACATAAAACGTTGCTAATATTAATAATCAATGCGAAAAAAATACAATGGACGTAACATTTTTTATTTAGATTTTTGAACAAATATACTATCCTTTCCGGCTGTTCCCGTGAATTTTCCAAAAATTTACATTCATTTTAATCTTGTTCTGAAAATTAGGAACACTATAAAGAAAATCAAACAAATCGGTCAGCTGTTCTCAAATGACAATCCTACATACACGAGGCCATTGTTTTTATATGTAGATAAACCCGCGACCCCGCGGTCGCAGAGTTTGCCTCTTCAAGTTCGAGCGGCAACCCTAAACATGGGCGAGTTCAAAATTTGTATAAAAGTTAAGCACCGGAACTTTATTATTGTGTAAAATCCGTTCAGTATTTTTTCCTAAAATTCTTGTAATAATGATATCTAAATCGAAAATATATATATATATATATATGTCTTCTAATGGAAATTAAATCCTTTATGGTAATTAGGGGACAGTGCTGACATTATATATCAAATAATTTTAGATAGAGTTCAAGTCGCTTCTACGTGCGGCATTCAAGTCGCTTCTACGTGCGGCATTCAAGTCGCTTCTACGTGCGGCATTCAAGTCGCTTCTATGTGCGGCATTTAAGTCGCTTTTACGTGCGGCATTCAAGTCGCTTCTACTTGGCTTAATGGCTTAGTAATGTGAATTAAGCAAATATTTATTTCTAGGCCAAAGGATCAATGTCATTTGAAACCTACCTATTTTGTTGTCGTTGATATAAAACGCAAGTCAGTCAATGCAAAGTCATTAAGGAGGCCAGGGACTTACCATCATCTCTTATTGTGATGCGGTTCAGGACCTAAACTGAGTAGAATCGCTTGTTCGTACCACTACATCTTAAAAACGTCTCAGTTCACGGGTCATTTTTAGACAGCGATTCAGCTGAAAGATGGTTCGCTAACTCGATGTCATTCGATCAATTCGTATAGCATTTCGTACAGCTAATTGATCTTACTGATTAATCATGCCGTTCGTAATAAGAGTTACGATCGTACTTCGGGTGTTAAGCGTGATTTGCTTTAAACTGTACCACCCCGTTATTTGAGGACCGGAGACCTTACCACCATCTTTATACTAGCGATTCAAGTTCCTTGCAGTTCAGTTTAGGTTCTTAAAATGAATCGCTTTAAGTCAAACCATTATTATAATATAAACTGAAACGCATTTGAACCACTTGAGTGAATGAAAATTGTCGCTGGTTTGCCATGTCAGACGCTACAAATGGAATGAGACAGCGCTATGTAAAACGCTATAAGAGTGTCACTCTTTCTAAATTCACGTCCGAAAACCACGTTTAAAATAAGAATATACAATCTGAAAATCCATTAATAGTAAAGGTATTAGTAAAAAAACATGTTGTTAATGGTTCATTACATATCTTAAATTTATATTCCGTATATTTCACAGAGCGACTTTAATCAACATTCAAAACGTACCTTGTTACTTGTCAGTCAGTAATAACTTGTCACTTGATCTCTTGACGTGTTGTGAAATGGAAACGGCGGAGTTTAAAAATTGAAAGCAATTATTTTGTTTTTACAATTCGGCCGAGTTCTTTGATAGACAAAATCATTTAATTTTTTAATATTATTTTTTCTTCTTATATTATATATTCGTAAATTTTATTGATTAATATAATTTAATAATTTCTGTAATGAAATCACTTTTAGTACAAGTAATTGTTATTAGGAATGAATTAATTTAAGTGTAGAATGAGTTTGTAATTATTGTTCCTTTTTTAATGATGTATATGTATTTGCATGTCAATTTTCTCAATGACGAAACATCAGAACTATTATCTAATTAATTACATATCATAATGATGATATGTAATTGATAATGGTTAACATGTTTCTTGAAAATAAAGATATTCTATTCTATTCCTTTGCAGAACAGGCAACTTTTACTACAAGTACTAGTCTTTACTACCAACAAGTAAATTTACTTGATACATTGCGAATGCTGTAATATTTAAAGTGAAATGTGATATATACGGAACTCACCTTCGATTGGTGCTCGACAGAAAACCATGCAAATGTAGCTGTTTGTACAAGTGGCTTTATACTTCCAGGAATTCATCTCGTCGGCCTCCGGTTGTTCACAAGTTGGCGCATAATTTTGCAAACGCATCATTAGAGATCCGCGAGGAGCGAGCTCTCATTCACATTCAGTCCTGGATGGGTTCATAAACGCGGCGACTTCTCAAGTGACTTTCAATGCTTAGCGATCTCACACGCCGCCGCAAACACTCGCTTCGACCATTCTTCGCTGTTTGAACTTCTGAGGGTCCATTTTCACACCATTTACATTAATTACTTATTTTATTTATTTATTATTAAATTTTACAGTTGCATTACATTATTGTTCTCGACTGACTTTTAAAAGCAGTGTACAGGCCGTAAGTCAATTGCAAAAAACTCGACCTCATAATATTGAATAAATCGACTGCGGCAGTAAAAAGGAGGGTTATATGTTTTATTTATTTATTTAAAACTTTATTGACCACTACATTTTGGTACAATAGGCGGACTTAATGCTAGTTGCACGATTATATATGCACGATTGCGGCAAAACATTACATGTTTGACCTGTATGTACGTATATATTTCTGTCCTTATGTTCCCTCATACCTGCTAAACAGTTAAATTGATTGTGACGAATGATATGTCGTTAGTTAGGTACATAGTTCAGTCAATAAAGCGGGGAAATCGTCCGAATAAAAAAGTTCCTTATAGGAAGATAGATCAAAAAAAAACTTTTGCATTACATTCTATGAGTCCTCTAGGTCATTCGTGACTAGGAAGCGAAGTCCCCCCCCCCTCCCAACTCCCCCAAAACTCAAAATGAACCCCTTTCTCACCCCCCATTAAAAAAAATGCAAATTATATATATAGATTTTCCAGGAAACTGATAGCATATTCGTGATCAGCGACCCAGAAAACCCATATAATGACCTACTACACGCTCATATCGCCCAAATTAAAAAATTTCTTACACCAGATTTTCCACAGTTTTCCGAAGATTTTCCACATTTTTTCGAAATTTACGTCTTGACAACAGAAACATCATTATTAATCTTCAGGTGCGAGCCCAACTTGACAACACCGAAGAAAGCAACACAAAGTAGGAAAATTAATAAAATTTTCCGATTTTTCGCTCCCCATGTGAATTTTCCGGAAAACTAATAGCGGATTCGTGATCAGCGACCCCGGAAACCTAGGGGACATTTTTCAGTCCTTAATTTTCACTTTTACTATATTTTGCACTTTTTTTAAATGGGGGGTGAGAAAGGGGCTAATTTTGAGTTTTGGGGGGGGTGCTAGTCACTTCGCTTGCTAGTCACGAATGACCTAGAGGACTCATAGATGGTAATGCAAAAAGATTTTTTTTGATCCATCTTCCTATAAGAAACTTTTTTATTCGGTCGATTTCCCCGCTTTATTGACTGGACTAACATTAAAATATTAGAAAATAAAATAGTGGATTTTGGCGCCAAAATGTTTGTTTTGAAAAATATGTTTTCTTCCAAACCTATCAAGTGGAACATCAAAATAAAGAGTTTTAAAAGGTGATTACAAAAACTACACAACTTATATATAACTTAATATTAAAAGTAATTTGGAATGAGAAATTACAAAAAAAAAACCGGTTAGTGCGCGTATCGTCTGTGTCACTTGAAGTTGAGAGATAATTCAAGAAAATGTGTTTATTAGTACTGCAGACCATAACTTAGGTTTGAGTAATAACCGGTACAATTAAAAATATATTCGAAGATATGGTAGCAGGCCCCTCACAATATAGAACGTGAAAGCGTTGGGGAATTTGCAGTATGGTACGAACCGGCTCGGTTTACGGAATCGGCAGAAGAGGATCAGGATCTTTATGCGAACATCGCCGATCAATACGGCTCCCATACGAATGCAAATTATTATTTTGCTGAACAATACGTGAAGAATGAAAAACGAACTGCTACGAGTATCTTACCGCACTCCTTGCTTCACTCCAGCTGATGATCCGGAGTCATATTATTATTCTCTGTCAGAAACATACATATCATTTTAATATTAGGCAGAACTTAGGAAGAATCCTGTCGATCATTAATTTTGGCGAAGGATTGCGGTCGATGTTGCGATGAAACATTAATTAACACTCGGGGAGCTGGGCCTGCGGCGCATTGGCAGAGCTGCTTTTGCACAATAAGTAAATAACAGCAAGCTGCGTAAGTAGAGCTGCTAACCCTAACCCTAACCCTTGTGTCAATAAATATTTTGACAATTAATTTGACCCGGAATATAAATTTGCAAAACTTGAAATGACCTCACCATACGCGCTCCAATAGACTTTGTATTGGAACGGTTTTTCGGGCGATAACATCACTTATCGATATCCTTTATTGAGCTAATCGAAATTTAATCTATTTTAGGGGTATCTACAATAGTTAAGGTACATTCACGTCGAACAATTTACTCTCTAGCTTCAAAACCTGTAACAGTCGAAAACCGCAAAACTGCAAAAAAAAAACTTTTTTCTCGGTTATAAAGCTTCGCTGGCTAACGCAGCTCTGCAATTAACCAAGGTTCATGTCGATGTTGCTGTGAGGGTTGGACGAAATTTGAATAGTCTACGTTACGTAGAGATCAGTTCGAAATCGGAAAGTTACAAAGTGCAGTATTTATATAGTTTTGATGATGCAGCAATGGCAGATAACAATCCAGGTATTGGAACAAGAATTTGGCCGACGACTGTGAAGAGTGTGGGAGACGAAGAAAAAGATTGACAATTTGGGAATTCTATAAATCATAGCGAGCTCTATAAATAAATATTTTGCCTCCCTAACATACTGTATCTCGAATCAGTGAATAAATTATTTTTGATTTTTTTCCGTACTTTTTTTTGTAATTATTAATGCGACTACAAACTGAATTTATTCAATTATATTATAAGGAAAGGTTTCTTGCAGTCGGTTTACAGTGTATAGGGTCTGACTGGGTTTCTGGGCACCTCCGCACGTCTGTACGCGTAATGGTGTCCAACATTTGTTTGAAAAAGAAAATAAAGTGTAAATTAACAATTCAAATTTGCAAAGTTAACCGACATCAAAGAAAGTTATACATTGGTTTTTAAATAATTAAAAAAAAAATTTGCACACCTACAGCTATGATAAAAGGAACTGTTTCAGAACTGGTCACCCATTAGATCTTAACACTTTTATCATTGGCAGCGTAGAGCCTGGTTTGTTTGTACTGAACCTTTCTAACATTTATGTTTTTGTTGGGATCGTTGTTTCTGTTATATCTATCTATGGTTGGGATCCTATTTACCAAATATCACACATCAATTAACAGTTTTCATGAAATTTGAGACACTCTGTTTTGCATTTCCGTAACCAACCATGAAAGCACCCAAATTATTTTGAATCAAAATGCTTGTAAATTTTATTTAATTGATACTCACTAAGTCCAAACTTATATAACTTACAGATCTAGAAATTACTGTAAATTAAAATGTCAAAATGTAGAAACCTTTCACATTCGTAAAGCTTATTATTATTTTCATGAAAAAAATTGGTAATCTTTCTTTTTCTAACTAAATGAGAGTCTGCTGCCGCTGTCTGTATGCGCGTTGTGACCAAACGCGAGGTTTTTCATCTTCGACTGTCATTGAATACATGCCGTGTCCCTCGTCAAGTCGTACATCCGCCCGACTGCTCCAATCGTCTCTGTGTCGGCTGCTGCAGCCGTCTCTGCAAATACTGAAATATAAACCGCATGCACCCGTAACTGTTTTGTCTCGGCTGCGGTGGTTTCTATACATATCATACGAACTTCGGTTTGGTCAGTCTACTTATTTACTCTTAAGTAACAACTTTCACGAGCCAACTATATCCGCAGCTCGTCGCGTCGACATGAAAGGGCGTATTCGCACCGCTTCTGCACTGTAACGAGTACAGCGGGGTCGCCGAGAGTCCAGCGTGCCGCGGTGGCCGCGCCGCGCGCCGGGCGGCCTGCACTCCCCACATTTAATTGAATTCCATTGTTTGCGAGCATTTTTAAACAAACAATGCGCCGTACTTCTCTTGAAATAACATTTTCAAAAAAGATTTATTTTATAAAAGGTCGAGTAGACAACAGTGGTTCTAGTCCGCGGCGCCCGCCTCCACTCTAACGTAACCATCACTTGACGGCGAACTATGCAAACTTATAAAGTAACTTTATTTTTGAGAAAAGCACAAACAGACGTTTGTGTTTATACCATTAAAGAGACTACAAACGTACGGCCTGCCCGATAGTAAGCAGTTGAAAAAGTTTATGGATATTTGCGACACCAGAACCTTTGTTTACTAATTTGATATAAATTTTGACAACTGTTCAAATAATTCTGAGGAAAAGTAATATTAAGCAGTATCTCAACTTCGTTGTAATCGTGCTCCTGAGCGAAATATGGTGTGTATACGTACACCCGCGTTCGCTGCCTCCACACACTACTGATATATTTTATATTTTTATTCCATACAATACAACGGCGGGAGGCATACAAGCATACGGCCCACTTGATGTAATGTGGTTACCGCAGCCTATGAACTCATGCAATAATAATAATACAAGAAGTATCGCTTGCGTGTTGTTACTCCCGCTGGTAACACGACAACTCCATAGGAGCTTATTGGTAACCTCAATCGAAGGTACACAACAACCTTCCAGGAGAAAGGTTGTGTAATTTATTTTTCATAATTTCATTTCTAATTTCTCATAGAAAATAGAAATCCCATCAAAAACAATACTTGTCAAAAAAACCAAGTCTCGCAACTCAGTTGTTCTGCGGTAAAAAGTTGTGAGATCCATGTAATACCAAGTCGGTTATTAATTTATTCAGTCTCTACTTAAGCGACTTTCTGTCTTAATACGTCCAGTCTCTAAGACCACGATCGTGCTCCATAACAATTGAAAATCAATTGTGTCTGGAATCTCCGTACTCGAAGCATTAAGTCGTTACGTAATAATTAACAGCATCTTATAGTGACGCATATCAATATTAAAATTCTTTAATGTTTTATATAAATATATTGAGACTTGGCCATCGCACTAAATAATTGAATTTACATGTGTTTTCAGGCGATTGAATTTACACGTGTTTTCAGGCGATGGCCAAGTCTCAATATATTTATATAAAACATTAAAGAATGTTACCCGTTATATTCTTAAAATACTGGTTCAAATTGAATGAAATTTGAAATACACGTGTCTTTACAATGCCTGCATGGTTACTGAAAATTTCAGTCTTCTAGTTTTATCCACAACGAAGTTACAGGGGGTCGAAAATGGTCTGAATTGCTTCGAGAAAAGGATGGTACGGTCGTGACGCTTTTTTGCTCGACTTGGTGGGGGCACGGCCGTGCCCCCAGATTTTCTATGAGATGGTAATGGAGATATGATACCCCAGTCGAACCTACTCTACTTAACTCTTTGTAAACTTTCTGACATGCTGATTAACTTTCCACTCTAAAAGTTATCGTATTTAATTGCCTCTAATTTGTATGTTTTATAATTGAGGACAGGTATGATGCATCAAAGCAGCCCGGCGAGAACTTCTACCTCACAGAAGATCGCAGCCGACTGACAACTCTCCGGAGGGTGTGAACGCCTTGCGCGTTAGTGACGCCATCTTGTAAACAATGTCCTCCATGTCGCTGTAATTTAATATAACGTACATAACAAGAATGTCGTATGAAGTGACTTTTTATACTGTACATGATATTGTAAATATATATATAAAAATATATATATAATATATATATATTTCTCTGAGATATTGTTGTGATAGTGAACACATCGGGGAAGTGCCTATAAAATGGCCGCCTCGCGTAAACATTGTTACCTAAATGCATCGAATTTAGGAATGGGAGTAGAGAGTAACCGAATTGTCATCAATAAACATCTGACCAGAGAAAACAAAGGTTTATTGAACTCGTGCAAACAAAAATCGAAAGAGTGTAATTACAAGTTCATCTGGATAAAATAGCTGTCGAATTTACGTGCCGCGAAACGAAGGCTCCCCGCCGATTCCCATATCCTCTCTAAACGACCTTTCAAACATTGTATAAGTTATTATGAAATAAGTTTCACGCGCTATTGATTAGTACTTCAAGTTCCCTTGATTTCTATTTTTATTTATGCTAGGTATTATAATCTGCTATCGAATCACTCTAAATACATACATATATGAAACACAACAACTCTCACATCAAGAAACACAACAAAAAACACGATATCATACAAATTACGTAACTGGCTGTCGGTAAGGCAAAAAAACTATAATTTTATTACTTACCTTTATTAAAATATTCTAATACAAATATAGCTAGGTATTACTTAAATGATAATGTTAATCGATTTCAACGTCTCGTTGCTACCGCGATTGGAGCGTCACAGGCACTTCGTTTGGTCACTTCATTCACAACACTTCACTCGTGCACTGTCAGCATGTTCCTGAAATTGATCGCTACATCGAACGGTAACAATCGGTGGTGTCGTAATAATGACGTTGTATGTTTATATTGTTTACGTTGGAGGGTTACAACCCGTAACACCTCCCCTCCTAGACGGGCAACTATTTGCCGATGTCGAGCGCAAGTGTTGCGGCTCTCCGATTCTGTATGGCATTATCGGCATTTGAGTAGTTCACACTTGTCGATAACACAACCATGTAGGCAGGTATTGTCTTATGGTAGAAACTTTCATAACCATTATTAATGTTCGCGGAAGTCACAGTAAGTAATTGCTGTTGAATGTCATGTACTTTGTTCAGATTGATTGTTTCAGAGTATAATGAGTTTTTGGCTTAGGAGAGCATTGGCTTAGTATAATTTGTTGGTAGTGAATTCGGGAATGTTATTATTTCGACAGCTTGCCCGCGCACTTTGTCATCAACGTTAATTATTGTGAATTCAGAAGCCTTTATACTGCAATTTCTTGGTAAGGCTGCCAGGTAGCTTCCCTTTAGAAACTGATGGTTTTCAGTCCCACATGACATTTGAATTTTCTTTTTTTTTTCAGGAATTAAATGATGTAATGTTGACTGTCCATTACATTATTTTAGCTTAGCTTACTCGTGCCGCCAGAATTGATGTGGCCATTGTTTTGATCGGGGGTTTTTTTCCTGACAATTTTATGTGAAAACATTTAGACGTACCGACGACCTGACGACGTAGACGACCAGTTGCTTATAGTCGCAATGTCGTATTGTAATAAGGTTATGTTGTTAGGACTACGAACAACTCTGTACAGTTTTAGATCATTTGCGAACATTTGATACTCGGATACTATTATATAGTCGTTATGTTATATAAAGTCATACAAATCATTGATATAAACCAGAAAGAACAACGGACCAAGATGCGAACCTTGAGGCACTCCGAATCGGACTCGTACTGTAACGAGCTGCGATCAGTTGAAAAGATACGATTCGCACCATCTTAGCAGAGAGCTACAGTTCACAGCGCGATTTCCTCCCTGAGTTTTTGAATAAGTAGATTGTGTTTAACAACGTTGAATACCTTATAAAATTAGGTGTAGATAGCGTGTACTTCGTATTTGCCTTCCATCGCCACGATAATGTCAGTAACATAGCCGAGAAGATTTGACGCAGTTGATTTTACCGATAGAAAGCCGTGTTGATTGGTGTCGAGTTGCGGTTTGAGGTGGTAGTGAATTTTATTTTGTATCAGCGATTCGAATAATTTACCTATGAAGCAAAGGATTGAAATGGGTCTGTAATATTTGATATCACCCAGATCGCTTATGAATTGAAGTAACGTGTGCGAGTTTCCATGTCGTTGGAAATATTCCACATGAGAGGGACTTATTGATGGTACAGGGTTATACAAGTTTAGATACGCAAGCCTTTAAAAAAATTGGTGGAATAGAATCTGGACCAGGTCCTTTGTTTGTGTTGATGCGTTAGACTCAGTTAAATAAAATGATCCGAGAGACGGATTACAATTAGCAGTTTCCTCAAATGCCGTTACAAAAATTGTATGATCGGTCAAGTAGATTAAGTGAAAATATTCAGAAAAGAGATCATTAAATTCCTGACCACTCTGGACATTACTGAAGTCCAGAAATATCTCCTCTGGAATATCACTACTGTTAGATCTCATTGATTTGATGAATGTCCTGAAATATTTGGGATCATCTTTAATACGTTCATCGGCTTCTGATTTTAACTTATTTAAACATTCGTGCAATAACTTGTCACAATGATCACGCAATAATTGAAAAGACAAAAGGTCCAAGTAGCCTTATGTCTTCGACTCCTTCGTGAAATTCTCCGTAAAAATGCTCAAACACTGGTAATGATATTTACTCGTAATTTGTTTTGAGTACACTTACATTCATTTTAGAAAAAATAAATTTCCCACTTTTACGGATAAGCTTTAAAGTAGTGGCAACACTTTGAACTTGTCAAAATGAAGTGGGACGTTGGCAATACTTAAATTTAATAGTTTCATAAACGTCAGTGTTATTTGACGCTGTCAGTCGACTTTGATGGCCACTAATGTTAACAAAGTGAGGGTACTCTGATATGATTACCAATGTAAAATATAATGTGGGTATTAATTTTCAACTTATCTTCGCAACTCAGCTCAACAGTTTCGTCGTTATACTGATTACAAAGTTGGCGGATAACAATTCCACACGTTCCTTGATAGTTGTTTTCCACGCACAACTAATATGATGGGTAAAGTTAATTTATAAAACTTAAAATGTCGGGAACGTAATGTACACACGAGGGCATGGTATGCACTCAATTGTGTTGTGTGAGAGAGAATACATAAGACGGACAATTTAATACGAAACAAAACGATAACACTCGACCTAACTTGTTTTTGTTGCGTCTGCAGAACACCTCACCCGTGTGGGGTCCTACAGACGCCAGTTTTGGGAGCGACTTTGTGCCTGTGAACGCGCTAATCTCTACAACTACCGGTCGGTTTGAAAAAATATTTTTGAATTTGATAGATCAATTTATGAGGAAGGTTATGTAGGCTATTCAACATCACAATACTAACTTTACAAGCCAAGAAAAAGAAAATACGAAAAGCGGTCCCTATGGGACACCGGCATACAGTCGCGGGGTTCAGATAGTTGTATATAAACGACTTCCGGAGGTATTCGTTTTTGGTTTTATTACATATTTATACTTACATCACCGTATTAATTCGAAGCGTCTAGTTCATTTGCTTGTTATACAATGTTGCTCTTAAATAAAACGTGGACATTTCTTTCGAGATGGAGAGAGACGCTGCACCGCGAGAAACAGATGTCAAAACATACAATTACCGGAATGAAATAGCTTAAGGTTGTCTGCGGACGAGGCGTCCCGGCGTGCGGCCGTGCGGGGGACGCGGACGTCTGCGGGCGGCCCATAAATATGTCACGTTGAGTTATAGCCGCGGAGGAGTTGTTAGCGGCTTGCATGTCGCTACACTCTCGCTGACGAGTAACGTCTGCTCGTTGCAGTAATTTGTTACAAAGGGCGACGGCGGGCGGCCAGCGGCGGAAAATATTACGACCGGACACATCACATCATCTAGTCTGAAACTGAGCCGAGTTCTACTTCTATTAGGCTCGGTGGGTGACAAATATGGTACACATGCGTACTTTTTTGTTAATTCATTCTTATAGAACGTAGAAAACACCGCACTACGCAGGCGTATTCATAGTCACAAGTGTTCGTGGTCTGCAGTCTGCGAATCAGTATCGGCTCGATTAAACGAGCATCATTCGATGAAAGTGATAGAAACTCTCAACCTGGACACAGTGTACAGAGGCCGTGAGTAACTCAGCGTCATCTTTGAGTGACCTCACCTTCTTGACTCTGCCGTTAACGAACTAGGCTCCGGCGAAACAGGTAGTTTTGTATCTATATATATAGATATATTATAGGGGGGGGACAAACGAGGAGCATGTGGGTCACCTGATAGCAAGCGGTCAAAGTTGCGCATTAATGTAGTGGCATTATGGAAATACCTCGCTTTACGAAAGATCGCAACCAAATAATAACTACCTGGAGGGTATTGTGTTCCTACGAGTGAGTGAGATTACCAATATGCTCCTGAGGTGCTGCTGTGTTAGAAGCACACAAATTACGTGCAAGTGACACTTGTATAGCAAATGTTCATAAGATAAACATTTAGACTCAGGTAGGTAGGTCGTCATTTCAGCAGTCCATCCAGCGAGTGGCGAGCTACCATCAGATGATAGTTATGGCAGGCGTCTGTCCCTCTGTAATAGCCCAGTACCAACTACCCCTCCACATCTCATTTCAATAGCCTTAGAATTTCCGACATATTCGCAATAGTCCCAATACATGCTCAAACCTGTTTATGAGTACCTCGTCCTCTTGATATCCCCTGGAGCAGGTCACGGCGGGTATACAACATTACATCAATCTTCTCCAAGGGGCCTCTATGTGTTGGATCTATATTTCCGCGCACGCCTATCAAATGACCGAGATTATGACATAGGATGTAGTGTCATAGATTTGAATCTGATATCGTATATACTGAATATGGTCCTTTCTTTACATTCATGTTTTCGCTGTCATACAAATATCGGACACTAGAACCATACATCAGTCTCACTAGTGTAGTTTCTCAATTAATGCGCAGAAGCGTTATTTGCATAGGGCCCACCTGACATAAACTTCTTTTATTTAAACAATGCCGGGAGTCCCACAAACATGCGGCCTGATATAAAGTGGTTACAGTAGCCGTGCGCTTGCACTACTAAAAGCATCGCACGCGCGGCACTAAACAGTAACTCCTTAAGAGCTCACTACTAACCGCACTTACTCGCAAGAACACAATGCACCCTGCAGGTAGTTATAACATGGCCACGGTTAAATTATATCCCTAGTCGGGCGGCTGATATGTGTTTTATGAATTTGTAATGTGTGCTTCTGTTACCCATTAGTTCACGCGAACTACCTGCTTCGGTGCGACGGCACGCAGACCTCGACACCAGCTCGCAAGAGTGGGCGGATGGCAGGAACACACGATGTACACTAAATACAACTTCCTGTTCACGGCGGAAGTTGATCATGGTTTATATAATCAATTGAGAAATAGAAACGCATAAAGTTTTGTTTATTTTATTCAGATTTTTGCGCCACATGTATGCATGTATGTTTGTCTCGGTCTGGATGTTTATGACAGGTAGGGCACCGTCTCGAGAAGTATCTCCACCTCACAGAAAATCGCATCCGAATAGCAACTCCCTAGAGTTTTGTTGTGTTCCTGCGTGTGAGTGAGGTCACAAGAAAGCTCCTGTAGCGGGCTGGCGACTCGGTACGAAAGATGCATGCTCGGCACTTTCGACACAGCGAGATGGTTGCCACGCGCACGCGGCTCCAGTCGTCCCTTGTCGCCCGCTCGAGCTAGGTTCCCCAATTAATGTTAATATAATATATTAAATAACATTGTGTGATTATAAATGACATTCGTGAAGTTGACAAAGGAGTAAACGGTGAACTTTCTACCAACTTTCATTTACCTACTCTTCTGCCCAGAACACCTTACAGTAGACTTTTACAGATATTACAAGACATTACACTCCTAAGGAGTAGCTGTGTTAGCAGCAGAAAAGGTATCGCGTGAGTGATACTTAATGTATAACAAGCTTTCCTAAGCTACGGTAACCACTATATATCAGATGGGCCATATGCTTGTATGCCTTCCGACGTTGTATAAAAAAAATAGGCCAAGTGCGAGTCGAACTCACGCACGAAGGGTTCCGTAACATTATCTATAAAAACAGCAAAAAAAAAAATCACGTTTGTTGTATGGGAGCCCCCTTAAATATTTATTTTATTCTATTTTTTAGTATTTGTTGTTATAGCGGCAACAGAAATACATCATCTGTGAAAATTTCAACTGTTTAGCTATCACGGTTCAAGAGATACAGCCTGGTGACAGACGGACGGACGGACAGCGGAGCCTCAGTAATAGGGTTTCGTTTTACCCTTTGTGTACGGAACCCTAAAAAGGCATCGTTGTGACTCTCGCGTCCATCCACTTCTAGCTACTACGTTAAAAAATCGGCCAAGTGCGAGTCGGACTCGCGCACGAAGGGTTCCGTACCATTATCTATAAAAACGGCAAAAAAAATCACGTTTGTTGTATGGGAGCCCCCCTTAAATATTTGTTTTATTTTGATTTAATTATTTATTCCTAAAGTGAATATATAACTAAATATTCTGTGAATATTCCAAGCGTCTACCTGTTGCCGTTATCAATATCGAGCAAAAATGAGCAAAAAAATCACGTTTGTTGTATGGGAGCCCCCTTAAATACTTATTTTATTCCAGTTTTTAGTATTTGTTGTTATAGCGGCAACAGAAATACATCATCTGTGAAAATTTCAACTGTCTAACTGTCACCGTTCATGAGATACAGCCTGGTGACAGACGGACGGACGGACGGACGGACAGCGGAGCCTCAGTAATAGGGTTCCGTTTTACCCTTTGGGTACGGAACCCTAAAAATGAATGTCGGCGTTCTGAGATGTTAGCAGCGGCCGTGTTTTGAAACAAATATATTCCGGAGTAAGCGTCGGTCGCGGCAATTTTTCTTACAAAAGAGCACAAAACATATTTGTGTTTTTATCACACGCACAAAAAGCACAGTTATCTGCCACAATGCGGGTAATTAGTACCTGTGTAACGTTTCAGAGGTAAAAACAAATTTAATACTGCCGAGAGAGTCACGGCGGCCACGGCCACAGAGAGACCACCGACCAGTAACCTGACATCAAATAAAACCTTACCTAACCTTAGAACAAAGGCGCTTGTAGTGTACATAATGAAACATAAGCAGTTTGTATTTACTTTAGTTATTGTAGTTAGTTTTAGGATTATTATTGTTTTGGTTAAAGTATAAACGTCTTAAACCATAACGAAGAGTATGTGACTTTTCACTCCTAATCGCCGGAACTTCCTCAATCAAGATGATTTGATGGCGACCCATTCGCTCAACGCTCAAGCTTAAAAGATGTATCATGCCAGGTCCCTTGTGGGGTAGGCAGAGAGAACCGAGCGCCAAAAGACGCAGTCCTTACACACACTTTGTTTTCATCACGACACTTCCCAACAATATCAAGTGGCATTTGACTTACTGATGTAATAATGTATGTATGTATGTATGTATATCTTCACGCCAAGTCCCTTGCGGGGTAGGCAGAGAGAACCGAGCGCCATAAGACGCGGTCCTTGCATACTTCACTCGCTTCTGTGACATTCATAGCTCTTTTCATGCACGCTCGCCGGTTCCTGGGGCTTCTGACATCACCTTCTGATAAAACACGACCAATTTGGTCATGGTAGGTTAGTCTCGGCCTTCCTCGGCTCCTACATCCTTCCACTTTTGCATTGTATATCTGTTTCGTCATTCTTTCGTCCCGCATTCTTTCTACATGTCCGAACCAACGGAGCATGCCCTTTCTTATCTTAACACCAACACTCTCTTTTAGACCAACTCTTTCTCTCACGTCTTCATTACGAACGCGGTCAGCAAGCGTTACGCCACAAATTTTGCGCAATGCTCGCATCTCGACCGCATTTATTCTACTTTCATGCTCTCTCTGCCATACCCAGCTCTCACTTCCATAAGTTAGCGTTGGTATTAGCACCGCGTTGTGTACAGCGAGCTGTGCCTTCTGGCTTAGATTTCGGCAGCCTAGAAGTTTACCCAACGCTCCATTCACCCTATTCCCGGCACTCACTCGTCTCTCCACATCAGCGGTGTACCTTCCATTGCTGCTAAAAGCACTTCCAAGATATACAATCTCATTCACTTGCTCCAACACTACATCATCAACCATAAACCTAGTGTTCGTTCTGGTTGTCTCTCTTTCAAATACCATTATCTTGGTTTTCTTCGCATTCAATTGTAAGCCTTTCTTCATACAATCATCTTTCATTATTGTAACTAGTGTTTGCAGTTCGGATGGTGATTCTGCTATTAATGCCGCATCGTCTGCATAAAGCAGGCAGTTGACCATGATGATGATGTAATAATGGGCTCGACAAACACCAAAGAAGACGTGATTGTCGCTCAGACTGCGAGTGGTGATGCTCAAACCGTTTCAAGACACGCTGGTGATGCTGGCCTGCACCGATGTCTTGATTATCTTCGTTTTGACACTTTTAGTACTAACTATTGTACAAGAAATGTACAAGAAACTGGGTGTACAAGAAGTGTCGCACGCAACAAGTCAGGACTTTGCGACGAGAGACCAACAGAGCAGGAATTGTTGGCTATAATTTGGAGCTGGCCACAGCAGCTGGCGTTCGCCACGAACAGTGGATGTTGCCCAGGGTTATTTATCCCGGCATTCGTATAGCAGAGTATCCCGGTGTCCAGGGTTATCCCGGCCCACAGAAACCAGATGTCTATGGTCCATGCAGCCTTGCCAGACAGCCACGCCAAGCAGGCTATACTTCTTAATGGGTCAATTAGAGTAAGGTTATAAGTAATCATATTTTATTATTATTTTCACAATTTATAATTTGATATGACAAAAGAATTACGTGAGTTGTATGATAAGCTTTTTGTTTTATTTATTTAAATGAATATTTAATTAAATTAGGACCAGAGAGAAGAAACTCTGAATTGGCATATAAATCGACAGACAAAAAGCCATGAACGGCTTTATCTACTCGCCGGCTGCCGCGACTACGGCGGCTGCAATGTCGCCGAATAACGGGGAAATATAAAAAGCCATAAATACGAAGAAAAAAAATTACATTCAATCTGTTAATGGCTAAACACGTAACTTTGAAGTAGGTCTCTTCAACAAAACAGCAAATTGCATCTTAAAGTTACTACTCTAGTAATTCCTTTTTAAACCAGGATACTTCTCAATTACTTTATCAAGTAACCATCGCGCACCGCACCATCGCATCGTAGGAAAATTATCTCTGGCCATTTTTAGGGTTCCGTACCCAAAGGGTAAAACGGAACCCCATTACTGAGACTTCTCTGTCCGTCCGTCCGTCCGTCCGTCTGTCACCAGGCTGTATCTCATGAACCGTGATAGTTAGACAGTTGAAATTTTCACAGATGATGTATTTCTGTTGCCGCTATAACAACAAATACTAAAAAATAGAATTAGATAAATATTTAAGGGGGCTCCCATACAACAAACGTGATATTTTTGCTCGTTTTTGCTCGATATTGATAACGCACGGTGCCGCGGCCCAGGTTGTCATCTCAATGTGTCCGTCGTGACAGGCGGCGGTCGGCGAGGTCAATAGTTCAACAACGTGTCGCCCGCACGGTGCCGCGGCCCGGGTTGTCATCTCAATGTGTCCGTCGTGAGAGGCGGCGGTCGGCGAGGTCAGTAGTTCAACAACGTGTCGCCCGCACGGTGCCGCGGCCCGGGTTGTCATCTCAATGTGTCCGTCGTGAGAGGCGGCGGTCGGCGAGGTAAGTAGTTCAACAACGTGTCGCCCGCACGGTGCCGCGGCCCGGGTTGTCGTCTCAATGTGTCCGTCGTGAGAGGCGGCGGTCGGCGAGGTAAGTAGTTCAACAACGTGTCGCCCGCACGGTGCCGCGGCCCGGGTTGTCGTCTCAATGTGTCCGTCGTGAGAGGCGGCGGTCGGCGAGGTCAGCAATTCAACAACGTGTCGCCCGCACGGTGCCGCGGCCCGGGTTGTCGTCTCAATGTGTCCGTCGTGAGAGGCGGCGGTCGGCGAGGTCAGTAGTTCAACAACGTGTCGCCCGCACGGTGCCGCGGCCCGGGTTGTCGTCTCAATGTGTCCGTCGTGAGAGGCGGCGGTCGGCGAGGTCAGCAATTCAACAACGTGTCGCCCGCACGGTGCCGCGGCCCGGGTTGTCGTCTCAATGTGTCCGTCGTGAGAGGCGGCGGTCGGCGAGGTCAGTAGTTCAACAACGTGTCGCCCGCACGGTGCCGCGGCCCGGGTTGTCGTCTCAATGTGTCCGTCGTGAGAGGCGGCGATCGGCGAGGTCAGTAGTTCAACAACGTGTAGCCCGCACGGTGCCGCGGCCCGGGTTGTCGTCTCAATGTGTCCGTCGTGAGAGGCGGCGATTGGCGAGGTCAGTAGTTCAACAACGTGTCGCCCGCACAGTGCCGCGGCCCGGGTTGTCGTCTCAATGTGTCCGTCGTGAGAGGCGGCGATTGGCGAGGTCAGTAGTTCAACAACGTGTCGCCCGCACGGTGCCGCGGCCCGGGTTGTCGTCTCAATGTGTCCGTCGTGAGAGGCGGCGATTGGCGAGGTCAGTAGTTCAACAACGTGTCGCCCGCACAGTGCCGCGGCCCGGGTTGTCGTCTCAATGTGTCCGTCGTGAGAGGCGGCGATTGGCGAGGTCAGTAGTTCAACAACGTGTCGCCCGCACGGTGCCGCGGCCCGGGTTGTCGTCTCAATGTGTCCGTCGTGAGAGGCGGCGATTGGCGAGGTCAGTAGTTCAACAACGTGTCGCCCGCACGGTGCCGCGGCCCGGGTTGTCGTCTCAATGTGTCCGTCGTGAGAGGCGGCGGTCGGCGAGGTCAGTAGTTCAACAACGTGTCGCCCGCACGGTGCCGCGGCCCGGGTTGTCGTCTCAATGTGTCCGTCGTGAGAGGCGGTGGTCGGCGAGGTCAGTACTCACTACATGTCGCTAACGCTTCGCCAAACTCATTTATAATGCCGACGTTCGTCGCACGGACATCCGAATGACTCGTACATTCTCGGACAAACGATCAAAGGAAAAGCTTTCCAGCGGCGAAAGTGTTAACGTTACATCTGATGAGCTCGGTGTCGGAATGGTTCATAATGCTACTTCGAGACCAAGGGTTCGATTCTCACACACGATAAACATTTGTGTGCACGAATATGTCTGTTTGTCTCGCTCTGAGTATTTTTAAACGAGAAAGGGTTCATCAAAGCTGCCCCTGTGGGGAATGCCACCACCTCACAGAATACCGCAGACAAACAACAACTATCTGGAGAGTTGTTATGTTCCTGCTGGAGGAGTTGCTGTTTCAGCTGTGGAGGTGGCATCACTCAATACATTGCAAGCGTTCATAGGCTACGGTAACCACTTTACATCAGGTGGGTCGTATACTTGTATGCTTCCCTCATGTTCAATAATGTCATATTTAAAAAAAATGTAGATAATTCATATTCAATATATTAGTAATATTTGCAAATGAATTCCACATCGCCATTTAGCGCCAAATTATGTGATGGTTGTACTACTTGTGAACGTATGGAAATACTCGTACTTTCTCATTTGTATATTTATTTTCATAATACGAGAACACCCAGACTGAGACAAACAGCCGTGTTAATAGACACAAACGGTTAACTTGCGGGAGTCGAACCACCGACCTGAACAAATTGCGATGACTTTGGCTCTGGAGCACACGGAGACACGCCGCCTGCCCGCGACCTCCGGCCGACCTGAAACGGAAACAATTCGGTGTTTTTCCCATCCGGCGGACAAAGGTAAGTGCCCTTTTTAAGGCGCTTAATGTCTGCAAAAACCCACGTGCGCCAGACAAATGACCGAAGAGAAAAAATATATTACAAGTTACCGCCTCTTACCTGGATGGCGGCGGACCAGCCGCCGGCCGCCGCCTCCATCGCGCGCCGCGCTACGAACGACATCAACGAGCGCTACGTTAACTACGCACGCTATATCTATCGATAACATCGATCCTTAAAATAAAAGTACTGGTACCGATGGCGAAATAACTTCAAAATTTACTCAGAAAGACATAAAACGAGTTTCACGAGCACTGCTTTATTTGATGTACGAATAGATTGCGACAACGCGCGGACACGATTGTGTTTCCGCGGCGTCCATTCAGCGACGACGTGAACACAATTCCAAAATTGTGTTCCTTTCACGCCTTTTTAGGGTTCCGTGCCCACAGGGTAAAACGGAACCCTATTACTGAGACTCCGCTGTCCGTCCGTCCGTCCTTCCGTTTGTCACCAGGCTGTATCTCACGAATCGTGATAGTGAGACAGTTGAAATTTTCACAGGTGATGTATTTATGTGTCCATTTCTGTTGTCCAGGGAATTGTTATTTGGCTGCAGTTGCTTGTGAGGTGGTCACGTCACTCACTCGCATGAACACAACAATCCTCTAGGGATTTGTTATTTAATGATGCCAGAGAAGAAACTTCTCACGGGCGTACATAAGTACACGCACCCATTTTTTTTTTCACACAAATATTTTTTCTTTTTCATTTACTACACTTATCAAAATTATAATCTTTATATTCAGAAATTTAATATTTTTACAATAGCCTAAAATGATAGGCATTAAAAGTACTTTTGCAATAGGAAATTTGTGATTTTATAACAAAATTACACATTAGATACAAAAAAATAATAATTTTACTTTTTAGCCATCTTTACGAATTTGTAGTTAAAGTAGGTACACGTACAAATTATTACGACCAGGAGCGCAGCGGCGGTGAATGCGTGGCCGCGTGCGGTATTAAGCACGGCGTAGCCACGACTGGAGTACCTTTAGCAGCGATAAATTTTGTCAGTGTGTGGGTGCGACGACGCATACGTACGGGATGGTACGGGCGCGCACACATACAAAACGAACGCGGTGCGTATCTGTAAAGATAACCTACTTGTTTGATTATACTATGATTCTAGTGTCGGTAGTTACATCGATATTAAGTATTTGAAGATAAGTTTACTTAATAAACTGTCAAGCACCCATTTTAGTCAAAGGACATAATTTATCCCCCACTAACACTCACCACAGACAAGGGCTTAAAACTAAATATTAGGGAACAATTAAAAATTATTAAACATATTATGTTGGGTTTAAAAATTCGCGCAACCTAAATATTATTTTTATTATTGTTGGTAGTTGCGCAAATGTACTCGTGTCTCTTTCTTCCTATATATTCTGTCCCTTCCCGCCATGCACACGTCAAGACCCCACTCTTGCGAGTGCGTCGCTACTGTTCTACTGAAGAAATTAACAATATGGCCGTGTTCTAACCGCTCCGCAAATTTAATGGATTTATATAATTATTATTGTGAAAACTGGAACTTAGCGCACGATATAACTATTCTAAGACTGTGGACGTTCATATATACTGTTTTTGAGACGATCCGAGGTCCGTCTGTGGTTTTCTGAAGTACGTGATCCCGCCACGTGATCACACTGCGTGCCGCCGGTCTACCTTTTCATCAGAAGACGAGCTGGCCAGCATCAAGTAAGTGTGCATGATTATCCTTTTCCATTGTCTCAGTATCCGCAAATTGTTTGCATTTCCCGCTAATACGAGTGCATTTATTTTCCATTTTCAAAAACCGCAGTTTTTCTGAACTAACCTAAAATACAGTCCACTTATAAACTTCTCATAACCGCTAAAAATAATGGAAATTATCTACCAACAACAACAATTACTCTCATGAACAAACAGTCTGACCTAAGCAATTTTCCTCTATTAAATATCTTTTCACTCGCGTCATCCGCCCCCATCCTCAACTCAATATAAGGCATGGCATTACGATGGATTTGTCACTTGTTCTAACGATTAACGTCTACAGCGCCTGAGGATGGCTCGTGGAGAGAAACATGTGTCGCAGCGACCAGGACAGTTGTGGCTGCAACGGTGGCGGGGGTATGCGGTTTCTGTTCCAGATAGTGGACGACCGCAGCAGGCCGAGGCAGAGACTACCGGAGTAGCCATGTCAGCGTCGGCATTTTGCGTCTACTAACGGTAGTGGGTAGGTGCCGGCCGGTGCTAGGTCGCATGAACTAATTGGTGACGGAAGCACACAAACAAGGTTAGAATAAATTGAATATTAATAAAAAAAAAATATACCACTAAGGTGACAAACAAGCATACGGCCTGCCTGATGGTAAGCAGTTACCGTAGCCTATGGACATTTGCAACACCAGGGGTGTCACTCTTGCGTTGCCGACCCTGTAAGAACCTCTTTACGCCTTTCTTGAAGAACCCCATACTGTAGTCCCTTGGGAAAACCTCGGCAGGGAGCTCATTCCACAACTTAATAGTAATAACTATTTATCCGATTGTGGCGAAGGAGGGTTATGTGTTTGACCTGTATGTATATCTTTTCCTATGTTCTGAACAATCTACTAATAATAATACTAATAATAGCCGAACCAATATACTAATAATAGCCGAACTGTCATTTAAGAAGCACATTAATAGCATCGTTAAAAAGGCTTTTAGAAACTTGGGATTCATTCTTCGTAGAGTGCATAGCTTCACAGATATCAAAGCGATTATATCCTTGTATAATGCGTTAGTCAGAAGTCACCTAGAATGTAACGCAGTCATTTGGGCTCCGCATGAAACTAAATATAGGCTCGTGCTGGAGCGCATTCAGAATAAATTTACAAGATACTTATATATGAGGCTCTATGGTGTCAATGCATATTATACTTTAATATATCCTACACTATTTGTTCTGGATATGGTAGGATACACTGAGTTACGCGTGCGGAGAGATTTGGCCTTAGCCTTGTACATTTTCAAGCTGATTCGTGGTAAAAATTGTATGTGGGTATGTGTTCCCGACGGATACGTAGGGCGCCGCCACCGGCCCCCGTTACTGTCTGTGCCTAGAGCTCGAACCGAGCTCCAGCGCAATGCTCCGCTGATGCGCACACTACGCACCCTCAACCGAATGGCAGAGAGAACAGACCTTTTTTCCTGTTCTTTGAACGAATTCACAAGAATAGCTTTGTTAATTTTATGTTATAGTGATTGATTATTTTGTCCTGAATACTTTTCTATCGTATTGGTATAAACTATAATGGTAGACTTAAGCAAAGATAAATAAATAAATAAATAATGAGCCTCGTACAATTATAAAAAAAATAGCAGGCGGGAACCATTTCACTTTCACTGTCACCTTCTTATACTCAGTTCCAATTTACTTTGGAAGTGGGTCCCGCGCTAGCCATTTTTTTAATAATTATATCTATCTCTAACTATAACTTCACGCTAAATTCCTTGCGGGGTAGATAGAGAGAACCGAGTGCGATATGTCTCGATCCTTAAAAACCTCACTCGCTTCTTTAACATTTATTGCTCTCGCGGATACACGCTCGCCGATTTCTAAGGCTCCTGACATCGCCTTCTGATAAAGCAGAATCATTTTTTTCTTGACAGGTAAGTCTTAGCCTTCCTCGATGCCCACATCCTTCTGCTTCGCGTTGTATACCTGTTTCGTAATTCTTTCCACCTGCATTCTTTCTACATGTCCGAATCAACGGAGCGTACCTTTTCTTATTTTAACACCGACACTCTCTTTCAGACCAACTCTGTTTCTAACATCATCATATCATTGCGAATACGGTTTACAAGCGTAACCGCTTATTATTCTACTTTCATGCTCTCTCTGCCATATCCAGCTCTCGCTTTCATAAATAACTGATGAAACTAGCACTGCATTATGTATAGCGAGCTGTGCCTTCTGGATCAAGTTTTTACTGCTAAGAAGTTCTCCCAACGCTCCATTCACACCATTCTCAGCCTCACTCATGTTTCCACTTTAGCGCTATATTTTCCATCCTTGCTCCAAAGCGCATCCAATATATACAATCTCATACACTTGTTCCAACATTTCATCATCTACCGTAATCCTTACATTGGCTCTGGTTTCTTGTCTTTTAACTACCATTGTCTTTATTTTCTTCGCATTCAATAGTAAGCCTTTCTCCATGTAATCGTATTTCATCATTGTGACCAGTGTTTACAGTTCAAGTGGTGTTTCTGCTAATAACATGGCATCGTCTGTAAAGCAGACAGTTCACCACTAGGTCACCCATGCATAATCCTGCATTCGTTGACTTTATTCTCTACAGACAACTATCGAGATATAGAATGAACAGCCCAGCAAACAGCATCCAACCCTATTTGACACCAATTTTGACCTCAAATCCTTTTAAAATCCAAATAATTTTTCAATGTAAACTGAAGTAATCATTGGCCAAGTAGGAATACCAAAAGAAACTTTAAATATGCAGGTGTTTATACAAATGGTCGATTAAATATTACAATCAACTCTATCAACTCAGGGAACAACAAGAATGATAGCAAGCGCTAAAATAAGATGCACCGCTGCCGGTGATGAGGGTTGTTGTGTTCCTGTGTGTGAGTGAGGTCACCAGTAAGTTCCTAAGTAGTTGTTGTGTTCCTGCGTGTGATTGAGGTCACCAGTAAGTTCCTAAGTAGTTGTTGTGTTCCTGCGTGTGATTGAGGTCACCAGTAAGTTCCTAAGTAGTTGTTGTGTTCCTGCGAGTGATTGAGGTCACCAGTAAGTTCCTAAGTAGGTGTTGTGCGGCATCGCGCGAGTGATACTTGATATATATCCTCTGCTGTTAACATGTATGCCTTGAGATGTTATATAAAAAATATACAATCGAATACCATGTACTACGTAAAAAGACCTACATGTCCTTTAAGCCCACATACCGACACGCAACTTATACTTGCTTCTAAGATTTTCACTTAATTTTGAAATAGACTACATTTTTACGAGTGAGTAAGTAAATACATTTACTTCTTTCTATAGTTCCACGATTGATTTCCTTGAGCCCATGTTATAAATAGACCGCTTTTTTGTGAATAAAAATAGTTTCAATGTAAGTCGCCGTTTACCACAATAGGATACGGCATGGTGCTGCGCAAAGTAACTGAAATAGATTAAACAGACTGGACCGCAGTAGTCCCGCTCCTCATAAGCGTCCAGTCAATCAGGTTGGTTTTTTTCAGCTCCAAGGGACCGCGGACATCAGCCTTTGTATTTATTTTGAACACGAAGGACAGATAAATGGACAATGAAGTATTCCCTATGAAGGTACTACTTTATTTCCCATTCGCAGCACGGAACCCTATAACCCACAGCACGGTACAGCAGATAAATCCACTACAGATGCAGGAGTAGCATTTGTCAAGCATGTTCTTAGCGCATGGGACAGATCCCAGGACGCTATTGGGGTCTTCTGTGATCTCTCCAAAGCTTTTGAAAGTGTAGGCCATCGGACATTATTGCTCAAGCTGTGCCATTATGGAATTAGACGTAAAGCCCATAATTTGATTGCAACTTACTTAAGTAACAGAATACAGACTGCTGATATAAATGGGGTCAAATCTAAATGGAGTAATGTTAATATTGTGGTGCCCCAGGGCTCTATATACGGGCCCCTTTTTTTAATATATATGAATAATCTGCCCTATATGGTACAAAAAATGACGGATACACTACTGTTTGCTTATGATAATTCTTTAATTTTTAATGTTACTCGCCGGTGCGCAAATATTGACGAGGTGAAATGAAATATTTGCTAAGATACGTGGTACATCGATAGATAATTTTATATTGAGTAGTTCAGCATGTTCCACCAATATTACAATTGGTATGCAAAAGCTTAGTCTGTAGATGATTACATTAATTAATTAAATTAAAGAAAAAATAATTAAAACAATTAACAGCATGTTGATAATTAATTCGTCGCATTTTACTTTATATACAATTAACAGAATGATAAATACAATAAAATATAATATGTACTTAAACGAAATGTATAAAAAATTGAGGTGTTCTATCTGCTATTCTAAATTAGTTCACATGTAATATTTTTTTATTAAACTCAACTAAAACCAAATGTATAAAATTTAGTCTACCAAATAATGACTTCTACCAATACAGAAGTTCTCATTGACAATAATGTCCTAGAATTTATTAATGATACTGTATTTCTTGGAATTATAATAGACTCCAAATTGCAGTGGGTCCCCACATAAAAAAACTGGCCAGTAAGGTCAGCTCCACCGCATATGCAGTTAGGAGAATTAGACAATTGAAGGATGTGGCTACTGCGAGCGTAGTCTATTTCAGCTACTTTCATAGTCGTATTATGCCGTTACATTATGTTGTATGGTATACTATTGTGGGGAAAAGCGTATAAGTAAGCGTATACATTGAAACTATTTTTATATTCTAAAAGAGAGCCATCCGCTCTATTTATAACATGGGCGCCAGGGAATCTCTTAGAAAACTATTTAAAGAAATAAATATCCTCACGGTTACCTCTCAGTATATTTATATGAAAAAAAAGACCCATATTGGCAATTTCCTTTTGGCATTTCTTCTTCGCCAATGGTCGTTTCCGAAATGCTGATACATTAAAAAGAGAGACTAAAACTAAAAAAAACTATGGATAATTATTAAGATACAACGTTATCTAATTTAAAGAATGTAAGACGTGTCTAAGTACCCGTAAGGGCCTAATGGCAAATAATGACCATTATCTATTACAAAGGGTCCAAAATAGAAACCTTGGACATCGAGATATTAATATTACTGTTATTAGATACCTATACCTATAACTATATGTATAGTACCAGTTCATTCCGTTGTTTAATTAAAATGCAATAAAATTATGGGATTTACATATAACTCTATGATGACTTGTATGTATGTATATATATCTTCACGTCCGGTCCCTTGCGGTGCATGGCAGAGAGGACCGAGCGCCATAAGACGCGGTCTGATAAAGTCTTGGTCTTCGTCGGCTCCAACATCCTTCCGCTTTAGCATTGTATATTTGTTTCGTCATTCTTGTATCCTGCATTCTTCTGAAGAACATGCTTTACCAATCATCACCTGCCGCTATTTATTTCAGATGCAGGGTGGTATCTGCCGCTTGTAAAACTGCATGTTATATTATGAAAAATTTAATTGGTCTTAAATAGCGTTGCATTGCCGGAAAATAGTGACTTTATAAAATCCCCGGAGTGAGGGCTGCGTCCCGACGATTCCGCGACAGACCTAATCAATCAATTATGCAGAACGCGTCGCGACGGCCGTGGGGGGGGGGGGGGGATCTGCAGCGAGCGCCGTGCGGGGGTTCACCGAGTTTCCCGTAAACTGAATTATAGTATTTATTGTACCCATGTACGTACTAAATTGACAAAGGCAACCTTACCATCATGCTCGCCGGAAGTAGATGCAAATTACAGTATAATATTGATATCACATTCGATATAAAGCGTAGAAAACAAATATACACAGATTTGTCACACACAATTTGAAGTAATTAACACGGTATTGCTTACCATGTAAAAAACTTTCATTGTCTATTAAAAAAATCTGAGGTTTTTAAAAGGGGTCACACCCTTTTAAAAACCTCAATAGTACATTCTACTAATTTAAGTGTTCTCGGAAGAAAACGTCTCAGGAATGGCACGAGACTGGCCGCCGTCTGCTGTCCATTATGTGTGTGAGGATGGACTGAGCGGTGCGCTTGTACCAGAATAACATCTAACAATAACATCGTATCGAATACTCCTCGAAACAACCCATTGTACAATCTGTAGGATACACAAAGAAAGACAAAATCTCTCTTTATAGTAAGGGCTTAACACAGTATCTAATCATCAAATGTATCGCGAGATAGAGACTTATTTGCATTAAACAGGAAGCATTTGTATTAAATTAAAATTATTGTCAAAACTTATTTTACTTGAGCGTATTTTGTATGTAGTTTGAAACTATATTCTGTTTTATTTAGTTAATATTTATTTTTTACTTACTCTTAAATCAAGATAAAGACTGGTTGCCACAACAAGGCACGTGCCAGGGACCAGGGCTGCACTATTTTCTATTATTGAGTTAAATCTGTAAAGAATTTGTCGACCTACTTTTTAAGTTTACTAAATATCATTTGCAAAATCATAATTATGTATGAATATTTCGGGTAACTCATTTATATACAATATGAAGAGCTGGGATAATCCGGGAGATAAAAATCTGGTTTAGTAACCAACTGGTCCCTGGTTCAAACCCTGGCATGTACCACTAAATTCGTGTTTTTGTATTTATGTAAATATTAGTAATTATCACACGCTTGGCAGTAAAGGGCAACATCGTGAGGAAACTCGCATGTCCCAGAAATTATATTTGTACACCGTGTGACACTACCTGAGAAAGACATGGTTCCCCGGGCTGAGGAGGTCTGACGACACTCGCTCCATGTAAAAGCAGTATCTTCGTCATATCCTACGGACATTTTATGAGGAGTGAACGCGTTAACAAAAAACGTTACGCTCGTCTGCTTAAAAAGAGACGAACATATACTCATCTGTTGGATTTAACGTGCGAGAGAGTGAGATAGAAGTATCTAAATGATTTATCCTAGATTTTTTTTTTATATACAACGTCGAAAGGTTTACGACCCATCTGATATAAAACGGTTACTGCAAGCTATGAACGCTTGTAATACATTAAGTATCAGTCGGAAGAAAAGTCAAAAGTATAGATGAAGACGAAGGCCTAGTAAAATTAAACAAGTTGGCCGACTTGAGCCCCGGGCGAACGATACTAGTCTAAACACGTAGGGATGTCGCTTATAGTTTATACAATCGTCAAAAATGCATCAAGGATCTATAATACAAAGTTTTTCTTAATTATGTTTTGTACATAGACCAGTAGCTGACTATTGTATTGAAGTTATATACTCCTTTAGGCGCGTTATGAAAAAATGATGAGTGAAATTTTAAGATACTGTAACACAAAAGTAATAGGTTGAAGCTGAAGTTTGTAATGACTATAGCATTGAATAAATGAATTATGAATTATGAAGCTGCCCGCTAAACCGCTCATTAAGTCACGAAAAATATGCTCAAAACTGCAGCCAATTAACAATTCCCTGGAGTATTGCTGTGTTCATGCGAGTAAGTGACGTCAACACCTCACAGAAATCTACAGCCAAATAACAATTCCCTGGACGGTTGTTGTGTTCAGGCGAGTGAGTGACGTTACATGACGTTATATGGATGCAGTTTTCCGTGAGGTAATTTTATTCGGCTGCAGTTTTGAGCATATTTTTCGTGAGGTAGTAACGTCACTCACACGCATGAACGCAACATCCCACCCGGCTGCGTATTACGAAGCTTGGTATATTTTACGTATATTTTTATGTACTATTAAACCAATCGTCAAGTGATTAAATTTAAAAAAACATTGGAAAATATGAAAGAAGTTGATTCGAGTGGTAAAGAAGAAGAATCCGAGAAACACGTAGATGCGGTTAATCCGTAAGCCTGTACGATATGAACTATAGTTCACATTTATGAATAATATAAATTTTATTCTTATTATTTTAGAAGATGCGTTCATTAACCTTATTTTTCAATTCGATATATACATAATTATAGTTCGTAAAGAAACTCCAGTCGTTCGTCGGACCTGACACACACACACTATTTTTATTTCGTTACTCAGTAGATAGATAGATATGTCTACATATGGGGAAGAATAAGATATATAGCATCAGTGCAAGTAGCTGTAACGGTGTATCGCGAATATTAATCATATCATGTAACGTGCTATCGCCAGATAGAAGAAGTATATTTGTATTTATATATTGTGATTAAACGTGACGTGATTATGTGAAAATATGTGATGAAGCATTCCTGTTAATTATCTAGAGCCTTGATATAGCAAAATAAATTGTAGAGGAGCATATTTGTATTGACAAAAAATATTACACAAAACCTTTCTGCTTCGAATAACAATACAAACATAGACCGGTTACAACACACCAACACTAGACTTCATAACAATAACGACTCACCCGTTTGTTAAAAATAATAAGATTTTTTATCGCCCAGTACTTATATTTCAATAACTGACAACTTTATCAACATAACTTCGGTGTTGTTCCATTAGCCACTTATAAAAGAATGTATTAACCATTACAGTTCCTCTCCTAGTAAGACATCGGTCCTCAGTGAATTATTATGTACTAGTGTACCAGAGCCGGCCGCGACGCCGCGAACCAAATGTTTGCGTCATGAGTTGCTGCGCTACGTTGAACGAAACGTGTAAGCGCCATGAAAATCACGGCGCTTTTGACCTTTTGGTCGCGAGAAAAATACCCCTTAGAAACGATTTAGTGCTGTATCTTCGATTCTTTGGGATAGACAACTAAATTATTTTAGGGCCGCAGCCCGCAGCGGACACTAGTTTTAATTATTACCAAAATGGAGCAAGACTTTTACTCATTTACTATTATTATCCTCTATACATAAAAGCTCAATGTCGGCCCCTCCCTTAATTTCATCTCTACCTTCATACTCATAATTTGACAGTAGTCATGTTGACAACTTTTACACTGTAGTTTATTATTCTAAGTTAATACAATACATTTACGTAACATACTTTCTACTCAGTTATATCTAGCATAATCTTTAGTAACTATCTTTAACAATAATGATAAAATTTTATAGCTATCATCGCAGTCTTAAAATCCTCAAACTATTTTAAGAAAGGTAGGGCGCAACAAAGCACTCGACATAAAACCGCAGCCAAATACTACCTTGTATTTGAGTTCCAGTATCCTCTTTGTTATACCCTCTGCGATTAACGTAGCAACGTATGCTGCTACGTTAATCGCAGAGGTGGTAACGTGCGAGTGACACTGCTATTGATGTATTGCAAGCGAACTTAGCCTATTAATTATTATTAGAATAAATAGACATTCTTTTTGTGAATAATCTTGTCTTTAAATCAGATTACTAATAGTTATTTCCGAAAACATATTATTGACGCCATTGTTTACTGTGTAACACAGTACGAAGTCTGTAGCTTCGGTTTCATCAGAGCGTAACGTTACACCGGAGACAATCTAGAGAATTTCAAAAAGTATATATTTATTTATTGAGACGAAAAGCGGCTCCCTTTAAATATCTATCGGTTAACCTAATAGGTTCCAATGGGTAGTACCTAATAGGTATGAAATAAATCTACATTACATTATTTTTATGTTTAAAGAATATCTGCCAATTAATACATTTTTTTATTTGTGACAGAATATGATATATTTAAGGAAAATAGTAGTAACAAAACAAAGAAACTGGCAGACGATCACCGGTTACGCTAAACGCGTATACTTTCTTCGTTTCGTCGTAGGTTAAAAGTTACTGTACACCAAAATTAATCCGGGGTCCAAACACGGCTTTGTTTTAACTTTTGTCGCCATTTCACTATTGAAAGCATCAACCAGAGCGGCCGCCGCGGCCTGGCCCGCTGGAGGGAAGCATCGCGGAGACCTACCGGAAATCTAAGGCCTCTCCCCCCGCCCCGCACCCCCAGCTCTGTAATTGGACCGCGCGGATTATGCGTCGAAGCCGATTTTAATTTGATGGACCACGAGCCTTTTTACAGCGGCTTTTGTTTCGATTTGATTGAACATCCGCCGGCGGCCGGATTACGACGGGCCCCGCTTGTTGTTTTAATTAAAACACATTACAACTGTGTGTTCGCTTGCGCTTCCTTTGGAGCAGGATTCTTTGACTATTTGTACGCTTTGACTGCGAAATGACACGCGCGACCCAGTTTCTGTTCTTCAAACGAGTACGTAGCACGCCGAGCACGGCGCGCGGCGGGACGCGGCGCCGGGCACTCAATGTTATGTTTCAGTGTTATTGTAGAAAGAAACTATGTAAACAAAATGTAAAATGAGAAAACATGAGTCCTCCACAGCTCCGTGTGGCGGAACGTGTCGCCTTGCCGGCCACCGTTCGCCGTGGCGTCTACAAGGGTAAGTAAAATCTGAGGACGGCTGTATTTTTAAAAACTTTGACATAAAAAACTTAAACGATTCGAACTCGCCTCCTGTTCACTGACGTCGCTTTGTTGGCTTCGACTTCAATGAGTGTTTCACATTTTTAATTCAGTTTTTTCTTATATATTGACTTATCTTTACCAAAATTACATTCTAAAAAAATTCATCAAAGGACCACTGTTATAGAAGAAAAATTGAAATAGTATCATAATTTCGTAAGATTCGTGGCGACGCTCTGTTTCCGTATGTGGACGGCGTATCGCGTCACAAACAAGTGACACACGGACGTCAGCTAGCGGGCATAGTGGTCTAACTTTTCAATAAGGTTTTATTCCGAATTCGACTTTGATTCCAATCCTATTAGGCCCAACTCAGTGCTCGTCAAATCAAAATCAAAATCAAAGAAGAAACCATTAAGCCAGCTGTCGCCGGACTCGCCTACATGTGACCTTTATTCGTGTGGTGTTCAGTATAATCAGAAATGTGAGAAAATTGAAGGCTCATTGCAGAGCGCGCTCTCCGTGTCGCAGTTGTCACTTAATACGGCATCAGACATTTGGTAATTTGTTGTGAAGTGAGCTAATATTTTGTGTAGTAGTACGAGTAGTTTGTGATAACAGAGTTCCCTCGCGGCTGGAGCCCAACCCGCTCTTGACCGGACTTCTCTATGTATGTTCCGAATTATTTGAACTGTTTCGGAAATAATGTTGTTATGACATTGTTCAAGTTATTAAATCACGATACGCCCGGGTTTAGTTCCATATAAAGTTGGTGAAGACTTGACGATTGGTTAAAAAGTTAACCAAAAGTAATATTTAAATCCCAGTTCCTTTACGTGTTAATTGCGGCGTGTGCAGGAGCCGAGGAAGGCCGACACTCTTATATCACAACCAAGTTGGTCGAGTGTCACCAGATGACGGCAGCAGACGGAAGCGGCCAGCGCGCTTGACACGAAACTAACTGGTGACCTCACAAACACGCAGGAACACAACAACCCTCTAGGGAGTGGTTATTTGGCTGCAGTTTTCTGTGAGGTGGAGGTAGTTCCCCAGACGGGCTCCTTTGATGCGCCCTACCTCTCTTTAAAGAAACGCCTACCTCTCTTTGAAGGTCTACGAGTCTGTGCCATACAAAGTTATTAATTATATTTGTTTCAGTGTAATGCTCTTATGTTATGTTATTAACTATTCTCTCTGTTGACATATTGCTGTCTAATATTGTGGGCATCCAATATGTCGGGTTTCACAAATTCCTTTTACAATCAGAGAATTGTGGCGAGTACTGTGTCAGAGAGAACGACCGGCTGTGGTCTCCTCTCTGCCGTGTGCGCGAAATGCAACCGTGCAACTATAAATCACGAAGTTCAGCCGCGGGCGACACCGCGCCACGCCGCGCCACGACACGCCGCCGCGGTTTCGTCATCCGGCGACTCCGTCAAGCTACTAGTCGCCGGATGACGACCGAAGCAACAATTCATGAATATACGACACTAACCCTCCGCGCGAACTTGTCCGCGAGGATCTTATGATAAATGTAATTCGTTGTTGAGTTAAGTTTGTTACCGATTGTGAAGTTTTAGCAAATATGCCATACTAACAGCAAAATTATTATCTACAAAACTTTTTTGTAGATATACGTCATTAATTGCTGGAAGAAATCTCTTGAAGAGATAAGCTCACCTTTGTACACTGTACTAGTCAATGATTATTATGTACTACTAGCTTATGCCCGCGGCTTCGCACGCGTTGATTTTGGAATTTCAGCAGTTTTACTTATTTTTATTTTACTTCTTATTTTTTAGTACAGTCGGCATTAAATAGTTAGTAAAAGTATTTGCGTAGTAATGAAGATATGTCACGGCCTGTTCGGTTTTCATTAACTATTTGATACTGGCTGTATACACTCAAAACACCTCTTTATTCTCATCATTGCCTATTTTAAAAACAAAAAAGTTTCAAGCCACTTAAAAAAATATCCGCCTGGGTTGAAATTCAAAAAAATCTTTCTTATCTCTCATATGCAATATAATTAATAATAATAAAAGGAACCTATTGGTGAGTCAGTGAATTAGACAGGAACTCCATTTCTATTATAGATTAGCGTCTCGTTCAAACACACTTTCAACCCCCTTTTCACCTCACCTCACCTCGCTAAGGGTGGAATTTTTGAAAACGTTGAAACCAATTTTTTTTGGATTCTAATAGAGAGTATTTATACAAAGTTTCAAGTCACTAACTTCAAAAAGTTTTCTGCTCCATACAAACTGTCAACCCCCTTTTCAGCCCCTAAAGGTGGAATTTTGAAAAACGCTGAAATTACTTATTTGGCGTCTTGATTGAGAGTATATTTACAGTCTAAAGCAGCCCACTTTAAAAAATAATAATTTCTTAACAATTCAACTTTTAGTTCAAGAAATACTTTTGACCTCCATTACACCCTCGGTGGAATTTTTGAAACTACTTTTTTGAATTTTAATAAAGAGTATCTGTATAAAGTTTCAAGTCACTAACTTGAAATAATTTTTCAACTCCATACAAACTGTCAAGCCCCTCTTCACTCTCGTCAGGATTATAAAAGTAACCTATTTGCAAAATTTCAGCTTTCTAGGTTCAAGAGTTTGGCTTCGGAGTTGATGAGTCAGTGAATTAGTCAGGAACTCCAGTTTCATATATATAGATATCCGCCTGAGATTGTGATAACACGTCCTATTGTAGGCAATTTCTTAGTATTACCAATCTCTTAAGGCGACACCTCGATCGTGAAGCTTTAAAATGGCTCCGCCCAATCACCCCGCGCCCCTCAATTGACACTCGACGCTCGATTTGTAAAATTTGAAATTAGCGCCTAATAGGTAACCTGGGGTCAACGTATAGTCAATGCAAACGAACAGAAAAGCTACAGAGTCGCGTCACACTTAAATAAAATTTATAATATCAATATTTAATAAAAATTATTGATTTAATTATTATTTAGCTTTATACATACTGAACCAAACATATTTATTTAAGCCAGACGGAAAACAATAGTAATAATAGTAATAAAAAACTACAGAAACGTATTCACTTTTAAAAGTTTATTGAAAGAGAAATCAATGACATCGTTTTATGTTTATATCTCTATAAGTTAACATGTCTTGGTATCTATGTTGTTCTTACTTAGGTCTCGTCCAGTGGCGCCCTCATTGAATAAAAAAACATATTATAGCATAGAAGATAAACATTATGAAATCTTATGTTGCATTTATTACGAAGATAGTAAAGTATTTTTACGTCATTAAACCAACACTCAAAATATTCCACTATCGTTGTTATAAGCAAAAGTGCTAAAAGAGGCCGTTTTTTGGCAATTATGCCTATAACAACGAAAGCAAAACATTTCAATTGTTGGTTTAATGACGTAAAAGTACGTTATTGTATTTGTAACACACGCAACACATGACTTTATAATGTTTATCTTCCACGCTAAGATACGATATTTTATTCCTTGAGGCGCCACTGGACGGCATGTATCCCCCTTAAGAAGAATGAAACACTAGCTACATAATACAACATTGTTTATCGAGAGGCTAAAGCGGGCCATTTGTTGATTCGGACACATATGTTTAGTTAGCAGATACACCATCTAAACTGCAAACACTGGTCACAGCGATGAAAGACGACTGTATGGAGAAAGGCTTACTACTGAATGCGAAGAAAACAAAGATAATGGTATTTGAAAGAGAAGAATCCAGAACTAATGTAAGGATTACGATTGATGATGAAGTGTTGGAACAAGTGGATGAGTTTGTATATCTTGGCTGCGCTTTCAGCAGGGATGGAAGGTACACCGCAGATGTGGAAAGACGAGTGAGTGCTGGGAATAGTGTGAATGGAGCGTTGGGAAAACTTCTTGGCAGTAAAATCCTGAGCCAGAAGGCACAACTCGCTATACACAATGCAGTGTTGGTCCCAACGCTAACTTATGGAAGCGAGAGTTGGGTATGGCAGAAAGAGCATGAAAGTAGAATAAACGCGGTTGAAATGCGAGCGCTGCGCAAAATTTGTGGCGTAAGGCTTGTAGACCGTATTCGTAATGATGATGTTAGAAATAGAGTTGGTCTGAAAGAGAGCGTCGGTGTTAAAATAAGAAGAGGCATGCTCCGATGGTTCGGGCATGTAGAAAGAATGCAAGATGAAAGAATGACGAAGCAGATATACAATGCAAAAGTGGAAGGATGTAGGAGCCGGGGAAGGCCAAGACTTACCTACCATGACCAAATTGGTCATGTTCTATCAGAAGGTGATGTCAGGAGCCCTAGAAACCGGCGTGCGTGCATGAGAAGAGCAATGAATGTTAAAGAAGCGAGTGAGATATGTAAGGATCGAGTCACGTGGCGCTCGGCTCTCTCTGCCTACCCCGCAAGGGATTTGGCTTGAAGTTATAGATGTTCGAGTGTCATAATGGCTGATAGCGCCGAGTAAACACAGGATTTTTTTATTTCGAATAAATAAGAGAAATAAAATTATCAGATTGAATTAGATTGAAATTGAAATAGAAAATTGGATTTTTTTTGCAACTCCCTCCTGGTGAAGATTCACAAGTTATTTTACACAGTTAGGTATAGCTCTGGTAGGGATCCTAGCTTTTTCCCTAAATATAATACACTCTCGAATGACTAGGTATGCGCTTTCACTAACAGTCAATTTAACTTCGCGAATTTTATAAAAAAGTACAGGAAGAACTTGACGGTTAGACGGTAATTTTGCGCCTATTATTTGATAATTTACGTCTCCAACTAAGAAAATACTTGATTTATTGCTTCTCAATTCCACTGCCATCTTATAAAAGTTAAAACATTATGTATTAATCACGAGAATAACTGACATTCAAAATTAATAGACGGTTAGGTAATTTAAGTTAACGATGCTCTCTCTAAAGTTATTCATTGGTTTAGTGTTAATAATCTGCTTTTAAATGATAAAAAGACTAAAGTAATTAAGTTCTCAACACCTAATGTAAGGCAGGTGGCTACCAATGTACATGTTAATGGAACTAATTTAGCCTCTGTGGAGACAACTGTGTTCTTGGGTATAACAATTGACTCCAGACTACAAAGGGGCCCCACAAATTGAAAAATTATCAGGAAAACTAAGTTCTGCAGCTTATGCAGTGAAAACTATTAGTCGGCTCACTGATATTGATACGGCTAGAATAGTTTATTTCAGCTACTTTCATAGTATTATGTCATATGGAATTCTTCTTTGGGGTAACTCCGCGGATATTAACACCATCTTTTTATTGCAAAAGAGAGCCATAAGAGCTATCTACAAACTTGGTCCCCGTGAGAGCCTTAGAGAAAAATTCAAAGAAATAAATATTTTAACAGTCGCATCGCAATATATCTATGAAAATCTTTTGTATGTCCATAAAAACATAGACTCATTTTGTAAAAAGAGTGATATTCATAGCATAAATACTAGATATAAGCATAATCTTGTGTTATATGCAAGCCGTCTCCACAAAACAAGTAATTATTTTATGGGGCAATGTATACGGTTCTATAACAAACTTCCCAGCAATATAAGAGATTTGTCAATAAACAAATTTAAAACTACTATTAAAGCCAAATTGTGTAGTAGGGCATATTATAAAGTATCTGACTATATTAATGATAAAAATGTCTGGGAGTGAGTCGATCCAATTATAATGTAATTAACAAAATATGTAAATTTGTTTGGATACCAAAAGAGGGATGCCTGAGTTTTTTGGCAGTATTTTTATCAGTGCTCACCTAGTCATAAACTGCACGATAGGGAAAAAAAATGTGACGATTCCAAACAAATGTAGCCATTTTTACGGAATAAAAAGATTTTGACTTTGAATTTGAACAAATGAATACCGCGAGTACGTGCGGCACTGCCGCGCAACTTGTATGAACATGTTTCGATGTAATTCGGCACGGATTATCGTAATCCAAATAAGTTAAAAATTAATTTCCGAGTGTTTTAAAAGCAAATGAACAAAACTAAGACATATGCGTTAGAAAATAAAAACTTTGAAAAATAAGGGACACCCTAATATACATATATACAAATAGATTTTATAATCTATTCATATTTAAAAAAAACATGTGACAAATGATTTTCTTGCTGTTTCATAACTTTAACTTCAGTATAATGACATTTATTGTATTTTACTTATGTATACTCTGTGTTTTGTATTGTTGTACGTTTCCTTGTTATTTATTAAACTCTCAAGAAGAAAGAACCAGGACCATCTCTGATGTTGCAAAATAAATCTAATCCGTACAATAGTTCAATACTAACCACAATGTATAGAATAGATGATTTTTTTGTGTTTTCAGTGTTGGTTCATAGTAAATATTATTTGTTTTCACGAGTACCATGGGGTATAAGTATACTATCTATCTATATCTTCACGCTAAATCCCTCGTGAGCGCCACATGACTCGGTACTTACACACCTCGCTCGCTTCTTTAACATGAAACATACCGAGTTTTTTTAAAAACTATCAAAATATACTATTTTACTAGTAATTATTTTAATACAAAAAAAAAAAAAAACTCCACTGGTTTTCTATCTTCTGATTGGATACATTTCCAACGTAAACTAACCTTCACCTACGTACAATGTCTAAGTCGGAGTTCGGTGAGCTTATAATGGTTACTATGAGTTTGTCGTCCCGTATGACACTTACGTTAAAGTAGCATATAAATCGAGTAGTGATTCTTCTAGTGGAATATGTTTATTTAGTAAGTTTCTCCTAAAAAACAAAACAGCAAAAATATTCTATTTTATAAGTTTTTATTTTAATACAAAGAAATAAAGAGTCTCCACTGGTTGCTATGTGCTGAGAACGCGAACCTTATTGGTATAAATTTCCAACGTAACCTGACCTCCACCGACGTACAACTTCTAAGTCGGAGTTCGGTCAGATTATAATGGACATAATAGGAGTTTGACGTCCTATATAGGTACGCGGTCAGCCTGTGGATAATGTATACCAATTATCAAATGTTACTGTTTATTCCTGCAAAAAATAACTCTTATTTAATTAATGCAGTTTTATATAGAGTTATTAAGTAAGCAAAATTAAAAAAAAGTTTGAAGAGGAATTAAATAGCTTGGGCCAACCATACCTAGGAACTGTTCTAAAAACTAGAAATATGTCTACACAATGTTATTATAATATGTTTAATGAATATAATAATTAAAAAAAAAAAAATACCTTGTCTTGTTCGCCTCCCCCATTCTACGAACATTTTCTTTGTATTTTTATTCTATATATTTTCTTTTTAGTGCTCCCCATTATTACAACAGTATAATAAATATATATAAACCTATAATATTATTTACTACTTATATCTAATAATAATACACTTACGCTAAATACTATAATATTGAATATTTACAACTATTAATTATAAAAACTTCGGTGTCGCGATGTTAATGGAGCGAGCTCGAGCAGACAGTCGACATAGGTCTTACCTCGAAGCGGGCTGCAGCCGGACTGGCTGGATGTAGTTAGTCAACGCGTTTATAATCCTCATTACCGCACAATAAGGTCGAAAACACGTAGCACCCAAGACGAATGTGATCGCTTAGAAATTGTCAGAAACTTAAAATATTTTTAAAAAATTTCATGTTTTACTTATCAAAATATGCAGCAAGCATATTATAAACATAGATATTACTAATAGATTTAAGTAATTTTGAAGCGTATAAACAGATCAATTTCGTTGTAATTTCAAAAATAATGAATTTCAGGAGGTGTTTTCGAAAGTAATTATTATCGAATCAATTTTACACAATCGCGTATTTGAGCAAGCAAATTCAAGATAAAGAAATGAAGTTATTTATATTAAAATCTTAGATCCGTCAGTTTAGTCATTAGCCTATACTATTCGATGAAAGTTGGTCTAATTTTTCGATGTGTCGCCTTAATTTAGTATTATGGAAAGAGATCTTGTTTCCATAAATATTTTTATAAACCAGCATACGGTCTGCCTGATGGTAAGCCGTCAGCGTAGTCTATGGACATTTGCAACATCAGGGTTGGTTATTACTCGTGCGTTGCCGACTCTGTACTAAAAATAGAATAAATAATAATAATTAATCCGAATATTGCAACAAAATGTTTTTGTTATAATAATCAAAGTGATCATCACCTACGCTACGTCGAAGTACGAATTAGAACATTTTTTTTTTTTTTACCTGACTACGTAGTTAGCCCCGAGTGGGTTGTTACTACGTCACCGGACTAAAGAGGCGGGCGTGAGGCGCCACAGCCTAGCAAAACTAAGTATAACGACGGCCTAAGGGCCCCCGAGAGGGGTCGAACCTCGGCTTAGGACGTCGTTGGGGAAACTAATCGAACACGCAGACAATCTAGTCAGTCGTCACTGTGGTCAATACTTTATGAGCTACAAAAGAAACCATAGCGCGTTTCAATTTGGCTTATGGCGCCATCTCTTAGCAATAATTGGAACTAATAGAAACTAATACATATATATTTTATGCCTCTGTTTTTAACCCCCGACGAAAACACGACGGGGTGTTATAAGTTAGACATTCGTGTGTGTGTGTGTGCGAGGGTGTGTGTGTGTCTATGTGATTCTGAGTCTTTCTGTGTCATTGTAACTCCCGCACGGATGAACCGATTTACATTTATTTATTTTTTGTTTGAAAGGTGTATTAGTCGGGAGGCTATGTATGGTGAAAATTGGTCCAGCACTGAAATGAAAGGGCGAATGACGAACTGACTTTCTGGACTGTTGGGGAGGTTTTAAACTTTAAACAGTTAGATATTTTCTGCAATCGGGTTGCTCACTTGTAGACCGCGGCACATCCGTGCGCGCACGGCCCGCTAGATAGAAGAGTTTCGACAGGTTCGAATCCGATAATGTAGGTAAAAACGAAAATCTTTTATACTTATTATTTTAGAAAAAAATATTTTACATTTAGTTCATGACTGTCAATGAACCTTACTATTGAATTTCAATCGAATAACTTCAAAAACTTAAAGTTTCATACTAACTTTGCATCCCCGTTTTACCGCCCTAAGGGATGAATTTTGAAAAAAATATTTTACTCATGTTTCATGCCTATCAGTAGAGAACCTTCATGCTGAATTTCATTCGAATAACTTCAAAAACGGCAAAGTTTCATACTAAATTTGCATCCCTGTTTTACCCCCTTAGGGGATGAATTTCCAAAAATCCTTTCTTAGTGCTCCCCTCCGTTATAAAAGGAACCCCTGTGCAAAATTTCAAGTTTCTAACCCTTATAGTTTAGGCCCTGCGTTGATATGTCAGTCAGTCAGCTTCTCCTTTTATATATGTAGATATAGATGATTTTTGAGAAAAATATTTTACTCGTGTTTAATGCCTTTCTATAAAGAACCTTCATGCTGAATTTCATTCGAATAACTTCAAAAACGACAAAGTTTCATACTAACTTTGCATCCCCGTTTTACCGCCCTAAGGGATGAATTTTGAAAAAAATATTTTACTCATGTTTCATGCCTATCAGTAGAGAACCTTCATGCTGAATTTCATTCGAATAACTTCAAAAACGGCAAAGTTTCATACTAAATTTGCACCCCCGTTTCACCCCCTTAGGGGATGAATTTCCAAAAATCCTTTCTTTTCAAATCAAATCAAATCATTTATTTGTGATACACAGGTAGAAATAGGATACAGATGTTACAATAAAATACATTAGAACAAGCTGTGATCAGCCTTAAAGGCATACAAATATGTTGCAGATAAGCGAACATTAATTACATTAAATTAGAAAGGAACCTAGTTATTGTTGTGGAATGTCAGAAGCTATACTAGAATTGAACATTAACATAATGGTTATCGCAATTTTTGTAAACATTTTATACATAATATTATATTTATACATAATTAGGAATTCAATTAGGAATTCAATTAGGAATTCAATTAGGAATAGACAATGTCAAAATTTTGATTCCATGAACTCATCAATGGAGTAAAACGCATATTCGACAAGAAATTTATATAATTTATGCTTAAAAATCCGTAGTACAGTGCAATCTCTTATGCTGTGGGGAAGCTTGTTATAGACTCTAGGTGCCATAGTAAATATACTTTTGTTATACAAGGCGGTTTTATGATGATGTGTATCAGCATTTTGCACAAAATTTCGATTACGGGGTCTGTGAGTAATCTTAAATAACTTCGGGTAACGCCGTATAAATAAACATATCTCGAATATATATAGTGAAGGCATAGTTAAAATATTTAGGCTTTTAAAGTATGGGAGACAACTATCGCGTTTCATTAGGCCGCACATGGCACGAATACAGCGCTTCTGGCTTCGGAATACTTTATCCCAGTTGGTTGCATTACCCCAGAAAATTATTGCGTACCTTAGACGAGAGGCAACATAGCCATGGTACGATGTAAGCAATGTTGGGAGTCCAACTTTTTTGGAAAGCATGTATAGACTATAGGATGATTGAGCCAGTTTTTTACACACAAATTCTATATGACTTTGCCACTTTAAATTATAATCTATATGTAAGCCTAAAAATTTTGTTGTTTCGGTAGTTTCAACCATTTGACCATCGTTTTGAACAAGAATTCTTGGAGTATTGCCAGCTATTTGTTTGAATTGCATTAATTTTGTCTTTTCTATATTTATAAGTAAGTTATTGTTTTGTTGTTTATCGAATTATTATTATTATACACAACTGTACAGTCGTCTGCAAATAATACCATTTTGTCATTAATTGAATTAGGAATGTCATTAATATAGATTAAAAAGAGCAAAGGTCCAAGAACGAATTATTATTATTATACACAACTGTACAGTCGTCTGCAAATAATACCATTTTGTCATTAATTGAATTAGGAATGTCATTAATATAGATTAAAAAGAGCAAAGGTCCAAGAACGCTTCCTTGAGGGACACCGTAGAGAACAGATCTAGGTGTCGATTTATGTTGAATTTCTAGCTTAGTTTTGAGACAAATTCTACTTATGCTAGTGATCTGTGTTCTATTACCAAGATACGACTTCAATAAGTTCAGTGCATTACCCCTAACGCCATATCTCTCGAGTTTATCAAGTAGTAAATTATGGTCGACGTAATCAAACGCCTTGGACATGTCCATAAACATAGCATAAATAGGCTTTCTTGCATCGACGCTAGGATAAATTAAATCTAAGAATTGGTAGATTGCTAAATCCATAGACATATCCTCTCGGAAACCTTTCTGCTCGTGACAGAAGATATTGTTTTTTTCAAAATAACTATTTAAACTATTAAATATAGCCTTTTCAAAAATTTTTGAGAAAACGGAAATGAAAGCTATTGGTCTATAGTTTTTTATATGTCGTTTATCGTCTTTCTTATAAAGGGGCTTAACTATTGTCGTTTTTAGTACTGAGGGAAAGACACCTTGTTCGAAGCATAAATTAATGATATATGACAAAATGGGAGCAATAATTTTATTGACATACTTTAAAACCAATACGCAAACGTCATCAATGCCCGTACTTCTGGTGTTTTTCAATTGTTTTATTATAGAGAATACATCAGAGGGTACTGTTGGATTTAGGAAAAGTGAGTTGGGTGTGTTGTAAGTATTAATTTTATTTTTATTACGTTGTTTTAGAGGTTGGACCGAATCGATGTAATGGTTGTTAAATGATTCAGATATACGATTAGGATCAGTAATATATTTATCATTAACTAGTATTCCTGAGATGTTTTCTGTAGGAAAACGTTGTTTTGTACCCTTGATGACAGTCCAAGCTGCCTTAGATTTATTTTTTGATTGTGAAATATAGTAATTGTTTTGCGATTTTTGGATCAAGCTAATAATTTTTTTGTATCTTCTAGCATAATCTTTAAATTTTTTCTGGTCATTGAGGTTGTTAGACTTTCTATATTTCCAAAGGAGGTTACGTTTAATTTTGCTACATTTTTTTATGCCATGGGAGAGCCATTTGGGGCGATTTTTAACTACATTTTTTATCTTGAGAATTGGGAAGCAGAGGTCATAGAACATCTTGAATAAGTCGTGGAACATAGTAAAGGCATCATTCGCGTTTATAAGCTGATAGACATTATTGAATGTTAACTGGCTAAGACATTCTGCAAACTTTTGCAAATTTTCCCTACAGTAATCACGCCTATAGGAGAACCAATGGCTTAAAAGACATGTTTTCTTAACTGGGCATTTCAGAATAAGAGCTTTATGATCAGATAAGCTTAGTTCAATAAGTTCACATTTAGCACCGCGCACATTATGAAGCATGTTGTCAATACATGTGCCACTATTTGGCCTTGTGATTTCTTTACATGATATCCTTAGATTATAGTTATTGATCATCTCTATAAATTCTGTGCCCGGCTTGTGCCTTTTTATAAGATCTATGTTAAAGTCTCCGCAGACGATGATCTTTTTCTTGTTATTGCTCGTTAATGGAGTTAAAATATCCTCAAGAGTATTGTAGAAAAGATCAAGATAACGCTTGTTTTGACTATTATTAGGTACTCTATAGACACATACTACCACCATATCATGATCCAATAGTTCTATGGCACAGCATTCAACGACATTGGGGATACTATACCTTTGTACATAATCAAGGTTTTTAAATTTCACGTTATATTTTACCAAGATACATGCTCCACCTTTGCGAGAATTGCGAGAGAAGTAAGATGCAAGGATATAATTTGGTATACTCAGTAAGTTTGTATCGTCAGGTGTCATATTATGTTCCGTGAAACACAGAACATCAATGGCCTTACCAGTCTCCAGTAGATCATGTAAGCACACCGTAAGCAAATCTGATTTTGTTATTAGCCCTGCTATGTTCTGATGTAGTATGTTGATATGATTATACACGAAAAAAAGTATTATCGTGCTCATTGAGTAATTCTCCTCCTAGTCCAGTGTCCTGTTTATCTTGATTATGATTGAGTTCTATGTCTTGAATTAAAAGCATCAGATTTTTAATCACATTTCTCATACCATTATTATTTATTGTACCAAACCGTTTAGAGAACATGTCGATGTCATACGACAGGTCTAGGTTGGAGTCTAATAAATAGGCGTAGTTATGTGAATGGATATCCAGATAGAGCAGATTATTAAAATTTTCAACTCTACAGTTATACATCATTGAATAATCAGTGAATTCATATATTGGAAGACATACTATAATGTTTGTGTGTGAAATCGTCTTATGTGAATAACCAAATCCAAATAGTTATTCGTTCTCTTGAAATCCTCGGGGCCTATGCATATAACACAATAGTCCTGATTGTTGTAGTGTACAAGTTTGTCGTATAATTTGTCAATGAGGTTTTTTATACCGCAGTTTGGTGTGAGATAGTGACAAATTTCGTAGTCATTGAGTGTAGTTTTTGCTATTGATAATATTTTATTTTTCTTATTAGAACTTATAATACAAACTTTCTTCTTTATATGTTGTGATTGTGATTCATCGTTGTTTACATTATTTACTTGGGTATCCATTTCAAATTTATTTTCACTATCTTCATTTTGACTTCGAGATATATCTGTTTTTTTGTGATTGGATTTTCGTGTGGGTTTTTTCTGAGGCGTTGAGACGTTGGACTTTTTGGTAGGTGTATTTTTTTTAATTTTTTTAGGAATCGCGTTGTTTGCCTCAATTTCTTGTAGATTTCTTTTAAGCTGACTGTTTTCTAGTGACAGGTTATTAATTTTTTCATGGGCTGCAGCGAGTTCTATTTTTATTTTATGTAGTTCATTGTTTAATTCTTGTACTCGATCATCGCTGTCGCTGTCGGATACATTGGGAAAGCTACTAGCGGTGCCATCTAGTGTTGTGTTTTGTAGCTGATGTTCATCATGCGTTTGTTCTGTTAAAGATGTCGTACACGGTCTTCGGAATGTTATATTCTCTAAGAAATTCATTTTTGTGTTAAATATTTTTATGTTTAGTGAATTTCTCAATCAATTTATTTCTTAGTATGAAAATCTCCACACAAAAAGTTTCAGACCCCAGCTGGGATCGAACCCGGGCTGTAGTGACTTCGCAGTTATACTGTTGAACACTTGACCAACGAAGTTACTGACTGAACTGATGAAATAAATGTTCTTAATGGACATGGATTGTAAGAAGTTCGTTACAATGACTCATTGCTCAGGATTTTTTTTCGCAACAGCTGAGTTATGAGTTTTTTTTTTTACACTTCACTTTGGTTCTCACTGTCACATTATTCTATTAACACTGTTTCTAATGTTTTAATGTTTATTGTCACTTTTAGCACTGTATATTTTCGATTTCTTTGTCCAAATTTAGAGTTGTTGTTTAGTTATGTTGTTGAAATATTTTACACTAGATAATATTTGTGTACATTATTTACATCGTTTAAAACGTTATTTTAGCAAAATTAACGTAAGAATGTGATCTTTACTATTTTTAAACATTAAATAATACGGAGCGCAGCGTATACCTGTGGGGCCTACCCGCCTTTTTTCTACTATTCAACATTTCTTAGTGCTCCCCTCCGTTATAAAAGGAACCCCTGTGCAAAATTTCAAGTTTCTAACCCTTATAGTTTAGGCCCTGCGTTGATATGTCAGTCAGTCAGCTTCTCCTTTTATATATATAGATTTGTTTGTGCAATAAAGAATTATATATAATTTCACTGGTGAGCTTACACATGAACAAGCCACATACAGCTGCCTCTGTGAGAAGTTGTCTCTCAAATACTAGCGGGAATAGTCCCAAATATCTGCCCTCGACTTGTTTACAGTCATTACAGAAGAGACTTTGAGGGAAAATTGTAATCGTTTAAATCTAAATGTAAGATCGTTCGCAATGAAAGGAACTCGTGGCACAAATACAGTTTCCCTTTGCGTTAGCCGATCAAATTGTGGCCTCCAATATATTGAGTCGTAAAGGTTTTGTCTTTCCTTGTGGTGCCGTTGTCTATTTTCAATCACCCCCCGCAGAATAAGCTATAATAGGACAGATCCAGTGATCTCGACGAATTAAAATTTTAGGGTAAATGATAGCTTCATCTATGTTAACCATCGTATCTATCGAGGTGTCTTTCCTCCCATGATTTCCATTTCTTCCCCTTAAAAAATATCCGCAGTGTATTTGTATTATCGAAAGCCGCCACCTGGTCGTGTTTTGCGGACATTCACAAAATCGTTTTATAAACTTATCGTGAATATCTGGATAAATTTTTGATGTTTTTGATAATAATTTATATATTATAGTTAATGCATAAATGTTTCGAAAGAATTAACGGTTCTGTCTTAGGTTTTTGCGATTATTACACATTGAAATTAAACTATTTTTAACGGAAGTATCGCGTGTTTTATTTATTTTGTTGAAACCTGACGTTTCGAACGCTTTGCAGCGTCCGTGGTCGCAGGAAAGACTAAGGTGGTATTTGTCTTACATTATAATAACTAATGTAAGACAAATACCACCGTAGTCTTTCCTGCGACCACGGACGCTGCAAAGCGTTCGAAACGTCAGGTTTCAACAAAATAAATAAAACACGATACTTCCGTTAAAAATAGTTTAATTTCAATTAACGGTTCATCAAAAATAATAATCGTTAGCTAAAGTAAGCCACAGGTTTATTTAGTCCACGCATGACTGAGATCGAGTCTCGCGGAACTCGAGACTTAGGCGGCGGGCGGTGCGCGTGATTGAATACTTCCGACTATAATTCACTAAGAGGCCCTCCCTCTAGGGGTAGACAGAGTGTACTGACCGCAACGAGGCCTATCACTTTAACACTTGTTTAACGTTCATAGTCCTTTTTATGAACGCTCGCCAGTTCCCTGGGCTCCAGACACCACGTTTTGATATATAACAAACCAAACCAATACTGAGTCTACAAACCTACTTTACAAGTATTCCTTTTGATTAATAATTCTGTACTTTTGGTAAAAAGTGATACATCTCAAAAAATCATAGTTTCGAGAAAATCGAGTTTAAAGTTTCAAAAATTCGGTACAATTGTTGCACGACGGGTGAAGGAGTTTTGATTGTTAACAATCATAGACTGTAAGAAGGATGTGTAATAGCAAATCCAATTTCACGTCATTTATTTTGCGAGATATAAAATAAAATGTTAAATCATAATCAATTATGCACTATGATTTAACATTTTATTTTATATCTCGCCACCTTGAAACTTTTTCATTTTTACAGTGTTATTGAATTTAAATCGACTTATGCGATTTTACACATTATTTGCATATTTGGTGCCGAATATATATAGTTTTAGTTATTGTTTCAAAAGTATTACGCAATTAAGTCGAAAGTTACGGAAGAAAAATTACTTAATTCAGAATCAACTTTTTTTACATGTCGTCTGTTCTGGAACATGTTAATAAAAAATAACTTAAATCAACAAACACCTTCCAGTGCGCAAATATTTTTTGTGAATATTGTTTTGTCATATTAACAGCAGTCTAAGTATGAAATGTTGTATAAATAAGTAACATTAGATACAAAATAATGGTTTCACCATCATTTTGTCGTCACCAACAACAGACGGGGTCTAAACTATCATATAATTAGTGATTCTTATGAAAAATCATTATGTGATTAAAGTAACAAGGAACAAAAGGATGATAAAAAAAGAGTGTTGCACTCCGGGAGTGCCGGCAGAAGTGAAAACTTGAACATTAACGTTGTGCATTTGTGAATATTTTGGAACGGTTAGGGAATAATTTTGATTTATTTATCAGTATAAAAGTACTGCACTTTGTTCAATTTCCATATTTTAAACACATTATATACACGAACTTTACAAGTATACAGACGGTCGAGCCATCAGCCGTCACTGGCTGTAGTACTCGTACACACGCGCATGCGCCCTGCGCCGCTTAAAGAAACAGCGATGTTGATAAACTACGTTGAACGAAACGCGTAAGCTCCAAGAATTTCATGGCGCTTACAACGTTTTGGTCGCGAGAAAATAATGCCCTATGAACGATCTAGCGCTTCATGTATTAATTGTTTAATTAGAGGTAACTAATGTTTTGCCGCTATAGCGAAGTTCTAATTCTCACCAAAATCTTACGGTCAGGGTCACGTGTCCTGACGCGAGTTTAACATTTTTTACTCATCCCAAAAAGTGCAACGCCGAAAGAAGAAGTTTTCACTTCAAAAATACGAATTACATTTTGAGAAACTTATTTTATACATAAAAACAGTATTCACTCCATTGGAACGAAGTGCGTTCACTTGCCAATTCTTTGGAGCAGTTTTACTTTGTATCCAATTGTTTAAATTAAATCTGACAAACCACAAACACAGAAATGAGTTTCTATCTCGTGTTTACATACTTTAGTTGATTTTAATTGCATAACGATATATACGCATATATATATATATATATATACCGTATATATATATATATATATATATATATATATATATATATATATATATATATATATATATATATATATATATATACCTAGTCTTGCCATAAATACTGAAACAAAGAAAAAAAAATTCTATTGCAAATAACATTTATTACTTTTACAGTGTGTTAGCTTAATACATAAATATAAAACAATTTAAAATATAAAAAGCTTATTCGAAGTGGTCTCCATTGGCTGCCATACAGTCCTTTAAACGTTGAGGCCAGTTATCAATAGAAGCACGCACTCTTTACATGGGAAAATTCTCACTGCCAATCGTACGGATTATTTTAGGGACTCCAAATTATCATGGCGTTTAAGCAAGCCATACTCTCTAAAACTGACCATAAATCATAATTCAGCGGATTAAGATCGGGACTAGACGATGGCCAGTCTTCAACTCTGATGAAGTCCGAAACGTTCGTTTCCAACCAAGACTGCGTAGACCGAGCTTTATGACCCGGCGCCGAGTCTTGCTGGAAGGACCATCTTGAGCCTACCTTCTCAAGAATGGTATCTTGATACACTTGTGCCGATGTTTTGATACCTTTTTCACAAAAGTATGGCTCAGTCACTCCTTCATAGCTAATACCCCACCAAACCATCACTGAAGTCGGATAGTGCCCCGGTTGCACTCTGTCGACTAATTGGGAAGCTTCCTTAGAGCTTTGAGCATAAATACGGTCATTTTGTTTGTTAAAATGTTGCTCAATTGTAAAAATTTTCTCATCCGTAAACAAAATTTTTCTGTGACCTCTCTTTGCGTACCGTTTCAGTAGTTGTTTCGATTTTACTACCCTATTCTTTTTTAAATTATCAGTTAAGAAATGACCACTGCGTCTCTTATAGGCTGTAAGTCCTAAGTCATCTTTTAAAATACGCGACAAGGTTCTAGGTGCTATCTTCATCTCCCGAGATAAAATCTTTTGCTTTCGGGCAGGATTTCTTCGAATTCTTTCCCTTACTGCTTTGACCACCTTTTCCGTACGAACACTACGTGGACGGCCAGATCTTTTTCTGTCACAAACAGAGGAGGTCTCATTGTACCTATTAATAGCCCGGTACACAAACATTTTACTAATACCAAGCATATGGAGAGTTTCAAACATTGCATTTGGCTCCATACCTACTTTGTGTAATACAATCACAGCGATTCGGTTCTCTTTACTACCCCACTCCATTTTAATATCGCAAAATATTGTACAATGTATTGGCGCCAAAATGAGAAAAATCAATGAACAATCATATAAAAATGACAGATTCCAAATTCAAATGTAATATTTTGTTTATTTTTAATTGTAACATTATTTATGGCCAGACTGGGTATATTCAAAAGCCAAAACAAAATCAAACTTCATTTGTAAGGAGCATGCTCGGAGGAAGTTCTTCATAACCTAATGGATATCAATGATAATAAAATAGTCTTCAAATCACTTCCGTAAGTGTGGTCATAAATCTTTATGCTGAAATCACAGTTAAATATAGATTATATTTATTTAACACGTTTTTTACATTATAAGCATAAAGGTGCCTGTTTTAGGAGGGTTTCATCTTCCATAGCTGTAACCTTTCTTACTAAAGTACTACAATACGTATCTGTGCCTGTTTGTGTGTTTATATGGGTGCGTATGTGTTCAACAGTTAATTATTTTAACAAATTGCTTTTTACTTATATTAAGGCGGACTAGCTAGCTAAATAATATTATCCATTCGTTATCATTATTTTACATTCATGTTGTTGTTAACTGTACATATTTACCTGTCTATTTATATTATTGTATAATCAAGCTGACCGTTCATTGTATTGCTAACTTCATTTTTTTTGGAGGAACTTGTGCTACAAAATGTTTCTTTCTTTAGAATTTATTAGATGTTCCTTTGGAACTGTATATACTCGTATATGATTTTGATTTCTAACGGATAGTAAATTACTAGTATTTGTGAAATACATTGTTTTTATCAGGTATCGTTGTGCTCGCTCTACTTCGATGAATTTCCTTTTTCTCTGCGCGGCCCGAGATTGAAATGCAATATGTTAAAATAGATTGCACCAAAGTAACGTACATCTCATTTAAGATATTTTTTGGATAGCCCGTGTTAGTACTAGTCGAATATTTTAGAACACATGCCTCAACGTCTCAAATATCCAACTTAATTTCTGATCCTTATAATATAACTTAACAACTTGTTCAGCTGGTTTTAACAAGACAATCTTTGATCCACCGTCGTAACTAAGTGTTCAGTTTGTGTTACTTTATTAAGTGTCGGGCAACTGAAGCTGTATGTAGGATCATTTTACCCGAATTTCAGTCAGGACGATCATCGTTTTAAGTTCAAATAGATTACTTTTCACCAATTAATGTGTGAAAAGACTTCCGTGTTTAAAAACATCTGTAAAATTAGATCAAATTGCACTTCATTTCTTACTTGTAATATTATTGTGTAGGTTATATTTTTATACAACGTCGGTGGACATACAACTGTACGGCCCACCGGGTGTAAAGCAATTACCGTAACCTATAAACGCTTGTAAAATGTTAAGAATCACTCGTACGATGTCTCCTCTGCTGCTTATACAGCAACTCCTTAGAAGCTTACTGGTGACCTCACTCACACGCAGGAACACAACAACCCTCTAGGGAGTTTTTATTTCGCTGCGGCTTTTCCGTGAGGTGGAGGTACTTCCCCACATGGGCTGCTTTAGTGCGCCCTACCTCTCTTAAAACATCCAGACCAAGACAAAGAGACATGTTCATGCACACAAATGTTCCCACGGAAACCAAATGAATTGTGGAATAAAAACGTATATGTACCTATGTCAAAAGACCAATCAACCACATCAACCTTTACTCATCCCGCTGCAGGGATACGGGTCTCCCTTCAACCGAAGGGGTTTTTTTCTTTTTTTTTTACTTGTACCCCTGCCATGGGCAAGGCTCTTTTTATTACATTATCATTTATTATTACAAAAAATTTTACACGTATAAATAAACACATTCATACATCACTCTCTCTTTCATTCCGCAATTCATCTTCCATTCATCATCTTACAGTTTTATTTCCAAAAATACTTTTTTATTTTGGCCCATTTTAGAACGCCGGTGAAGCTATCATAACTACATATTTCCAGTTGCCCTCCCTATACTGCGTCAGTCCAGACAGAATTCAGTACTTCTATTGTCAAAAAGGCTGTATTATACTTTTTGAGCATGATCTTACCGCCGCTGAGTTTATTATAATGTCTTATAATGTTTTCTGTTTCGGTATTTATCATATAGATATAATTTGATGCATAGCATAAACCACCCATGTCCTTTAAATCGACTAGCCTATGAAGCCACTCCTTTTGAGTGGCAAGTAGGTTGTTTTTACAATCATCGCACTGCAAGTTTTTAAGTAATTGGTACACCACAAATCCTGAAATATACCCAACTATCTGGCTTTTGATTTTATTGTTAGGAGTTTCGTCTATAGCTTGCGACAAATGGTCGCAGTTACATTCATATTTACTTTCTGTTGCTCCTTCAATAAGGCGCTTCATAATAAATGCTGTAGAGATGGTTTCTTCATCGATTTCTTCATGGCGATAATTTCGAGCAGAGTTGTTTATGTTCTGGAAACCACTTTTCGAAAAAAAACGCACATACAGATAAACGCACACACAGACAAACATATAGATTTCATATAGGAACGGTGTTCCTGATAATGTTCTACGTTAAAATTAAATAAAAAGAGCGACTATATAGTTTTCTATTCTGACTGTGTTCTTGTCGCGTCTTTTTTGTCTCTTACTGACGCGTGTGAGTGAAAGAAATGGGAATAATTATTAATGGGTAATTGTATTTAATGAAATTAAATTGTTTTACTCGTACTATATTATTTACACTTTTTCGCGTGTTATCTATCATGAAATGATTTAACTTAACGGTGATAGGTCACACCATCTTTTTTTTGCATCGTTTGGGTATTATTTCGGCACTATTTTATAACACACTTCGGCATGGTTACGGCTTTGCGATCAACATACGACTAAAGCGCAAGTGTGCTTACTCTGCCTTTAAGCACACTTTTGCCGTTCCTTTATTAGCGCGTGCATGCGAAGTCCATGTGTAAAGAAGGTCATTGTACGGAACCCTACGTGCGCGAGTCCGACTCGCACTTGGCCGATTTTTATTTTATCACATCAGGTGTAAACAAGCATGCGGCTCTCCTGATATTAAAAGGATGCAATGCAACACAACCCCGCTAATGTTTCCTAGTGGTTTCACTCATTCACAGGAATACATGTTTCTAGAAAAATCTAGTAAATTGTAAGTTGATTGTAGTCTTCTGTAACCTTACAGCGCAGCGCATTTCAGCTAGCTAGTTTCGAAATCCCTTAGGATTGGATGGATTCGCTACCTTCCTAAGAATTTAGCGAAGATATTGATTCTTTAAACGGAGTGCCTGCCGTCAGACCTTCAGAAGCCAAGAAGAAAACCAGACCTTTCTTAGATTAGGTCACATTCTTTTCGAATTTTTTTTTTTTCCTCACGATGTGTCCTTCGCCACCGAGCAAATGATTATTATAAATATGTAAAGTTCGTATTTTCCCCATGGAACTGGATTCGAAACAGGATAAAGGGCTAATTGGCTGGTTCTTCGTTCACTACGTTATCACTGTTCTTCATTTATCAATTGAAGTTTCGTATTACGAAGGTTAAAAAACAGTGAATAAATTCCAATGAATCGACCGATCGGGCCCGAAGCCCTTTCCAATAAAAAAGAATTCTCATAATCTGCTCACAATCGGCAAAGATGTCCCGGAAAAAAATGCTGGTCAAATTGAGATCGTCCTTTGACGTCGGTTTCAAAGATGGCGAGCCACTTACACTCTAACATTGTTAGTCCCTTGTTCGAAGTTAAACCGATTCGGATAAAATTGGTTATGGAAATAGCTGGTTCTCTGGGACTACACGCGGTGCACTTCCAGACGCCGTGCGAGCGACGACGCGCGCGACGTCTAGTAATACATTTTTCCGAAGTGTTTGTTTGTGTCGTGAACTCGTGACACTCGCGCCGTTTGAGCGCGTTTAAAATATTTATAATCTATGCGATGGAATCGAACGATTTGCTGCGAGCGAGCGCGCGCCGGGCTAGTCCAGGGGCCGGCTCCAGACGGCAAGTTCAATATTACAGTTTCTATATAAATGTCCCAAAAGGCGAAATAATTTTTTATTAATCTTTCTAACAGCATGTATAGATGAGAGAGTGTGTTTTTGGTGACGTGTATGCGTGGGTAAATAAAATTGTGTGTTATATTATCTGGTGAAATAATAAAACACAAGTGCTAACTTTTTAGTGGTTACATTTCGACGTAGCGGGTGCATGCTATTCACATTTCAGATGACAGACACTCACAGAAACGACCGCAGCAGCCGAGGCAGAGACGACCGGAGCAGCCGGGGCAGGGGCGGCATGCATCGACGTAACAACCCAGCCTTAGTTACGTTTTGAGCTTAGACGAAACAGTCGGTTCGTTTTGACACGTGAAGTTATAGTATAGTAATAATTGTTAGAATAGTATAGATGTATATCTTCACGCCAGCGGGGTAGGCAGAGAGAACCGAGCGCCATAAGACCGCATACTTCACACCGAAGCGAGTGAAGTATGCGGTCCTTACATACTTCACTCGCTTCGGTGACATTCATGCACGCTCGCCGGTTGCTGGGGCTCCTGACATCACCTTCTGATGAAACACGACCAATTTGGTCATGGTAGGTTAGTCTCGGTCTTCCTCGGCTCCTACATCCTTCCACTTTTGCATTGTACATCTGTTTCGTCATTATTTCGTCCGGCATTTTTTCTACATGACTGAACCAACGGAGCATGCCTTTTCTTATCTTAACACCGACGCTCTCTATCAGACTAACTCATTCTCTCACGTCTTCATTACGAACGCGGTCAGCAAGCGTTATGCCAAAAATTTTGCGCTCTCATCTCGACCGCATGAAAGTAGAAACTTTCATACTCTCTCTGCCATATAATCTATATATCTCTCTATGTGTACGAGCAAAGCACCGTTCATTAGTATAGTGGGCATATTGCACTTTCACCTAGTTATCAATTTTATCAATAATAACTTTTGACAATGACAAAATTGCTGTTTATTGGTATTGATATCTCAAAGGACCAATGTTTGATCACATCAACCAATGGTCACATCAAAACATGTACCCATTTAGGGTAGTATGAATAATACATACATACAATGTAATAAACAACTTCGTAAGTGAGTAACTATACGGTAATTATTATTTGATTAGATTTATTTTATTGCAGTTGTCACATCCCTAGCGGATGAATTAAAAACAAAACTAATATATATATATATATAGTAAAAGTATTTATTATGACAAAATATTGTATAGGATGTGGGTACTTGAAGTTATCGCAGACCGAATAGTACAATAGACAAATAATAATACCACTGCCCTGTTTGGTCCTCGTTCTTAAATGATCGCCGGAAGATAGGGGAGGCCTTGTAGAACCTTGCTTCGGAGTGGTTCGCTTGTGGTAGTGTGCGAGCAGGATGGCGTTCCTGGATATGGTGTTATAGTAGCGCATAGGATAATTGTTGCAGAGGAGAGGTGAACCCCAATTTTGGGGCTAAACACAATTTGAAATAATATATTTCGTTTATGGTTACAGCAGTAGTAGGTAGCACTGTTTTTATTTAAAACCTGAGCACAACGTCCGACCTTAACGGCGGTTAGCAGGGAATGTTATATCGTTTTCGCACTGCACAGCTCATTCGAAAATCGTTCGTTCTTCTACTCATGGTCATTCGTACGTTTTGTGATTTAGAAACAAGTGATATTACGCGGTTTTGCTTTAGAGTTAAATTAATGGTTCTGTAAATATTTTTATTTATATTATATTCTTAGATTATTTACTATTTTACCAGTTAAATATGAATGTAGATAGTTTTATGTTGACTATTATTATTTAATATAACGTAAGCGTACACAGTTAAATAACAATAATCATGTAATCATTAATTTGTTTTTAAATGAATTTAAATAGCTATGTACTACTTAAATATATATATGTATGTTTAACTTCACCGTAATCCCTTGCGAGGTGGGCAGAGAGAACCGGGCGCTATCTAGTCAAGTGAAGCGAAGCTACCTTTAAAGGCCGAATATAATGAAAAATTATGATATTCCAAAAATAAGACTATTGAACAATTCTATTAATTCAAACGGAAATTGAAACAACGCGTTTCGAAACTTGTAAAAGGCTAATCGCGATTTGTGCTCAACACTTCTGAACTGACCAATGATTCACACACTAACTGTGCGGTTAAAACTGCTTCGACTGGAGAATATTATTACGAAAGTTCGTGAAGACTTCGTAGCGTGTGTCCGGGGCCTGTCCCCGGGACTACGCGCTCGAGAACCGATAGCGGCTGAGTGGTTCATAAATATTTGACGACACATGTATGTGCCATCGCCTACACCGCCGCGCGTCGGCCGATACACTCGCTGCCGGTGTTTTATTCACAAATTACACGTTCACAGTACAGCATCCGCGAGCACAGAGTAAAGAAACAGTGCCGGCGAGAAATGAATTGCAGACAGAGACCCAAAACGAGCAAAGAAACGTATCGAGGCTGTGGCCCGGGGGAAGGTCGGCGTTAGTGGTGCGCACGAGGATATCGATTCGGGCTCATCAATCAACAGTCAATATGAGAGTAGTTCAATTTAAAGGAGCACTTTTTCTCCACTATTCGCGGAGAAACGAGCGGGACGTGTCATATTTGTCAACGTCGCGCGAACATCGCGCACGCATTTGTTACACAGTTCGTGTCGCTCGCTCGCTCGAGTACATCGCTCTCGGCGGCGGCCCCGCTCGGCACACTCGCCGCCCCCTAGTACGGCGACCAGCCGCTGCCTACTCTACAAGCGCACCGCCATACAGACACGTTTCAATAACACTCTAAATAAGTACCTACCTTCGAGTAGATTGTGGAACAAAACACTTTAGATTTACGGGAATACAGTTTAATTTTAATACATGCCGTGATTATTGTAGTCCAAGTAAACGCTTGTGATATAAGAAGAATCGCCCGCACGTCGCCACAACCACTGCTAACTGTAGTCACACGTTGTTTGGCCGCGATTCCAATGATGCGGAGATACTTACTAAGTCGCGCTGTTTCGGTACCTCTCGCACCTAGTTCGGCTCTACCTCTCTGTCATCAGAACCCTATTTGTCACTTAACATGGTACACCACATGCCTTTGACTATAAAGTTAATAGAGAGCAACTTACGCTCCAAAAGCTGTGTATAATAATTGCAATGAAATCCAAAAATTAAGATCTGACGAGGTGGCGCAGTGGTGGAACGCGCTGTTACGCTACTTTGACACCAACGCTCGTGGGTTCGAGTCCCACACAGTACAAACATTTGTGTGCATGAACATGTCTGTTTGTCTTGGTCTGGGTATTTTCTATGTATAATAAGTACCTATGTATTTACAAAAAAAAAAAATATTTACGTATGTTTATCAGTTGCCTAGTACCCATAACACAAGCTTCGCTTACTTTGGGGCTAGGTGGCGCTGTGTAACTTGTCCGACAATATTTACTTATTAAGATTGCCTGTCCCTGCCCGTATTGACTTGACACGCTGGATCGAGAGATGGTCTGTCAGTCGGAATAGATGTAATCAATTATTCAGTCGATGAGTGCACATATTCATTGACTGAACACTGTCACCGTGACGGGGTTGATTAGAGAAGCAGGTGTTTTTCAGGAGAACGGAGCACGTGTAGTCAATGAACGACAGTTAGAGTAGAGTCGTGAGATGGCCGTGCGTGGACTCTGTACAGTACGGAGTCTGCGGCTTGTCTGTTCACGTGAATAGACTTTCATACACTTGGACATCCATGACCGTCATTTTTAAGGGTGTAATTTAAGGGTGTTAACACCAACCTATTACTAAAGCTCCTCTGTGTGTCCGTATGTCACAGGGATATGTCATTTGAACCGTAAGAGCCAGATAATGAAAATTTGCACGTTGCTTTTTTTCTGTTTTTTATACAACTAGATAGGCAAACAAGCATGCGGCCAGATGGTAAGCGGTCACCGCAGCCTATTGACGCTCGCACCACCACGAGGAAGTTTATTTTCTACTACGTCGGGAGGCATACAAGCATACGGCCCATCTGATGTAAATCGGGTACCATAGCCTATTAACGCCTGCGATATATTAAGTATCACTCGCGCGATGCCTCCCCTGCTGCTTACACAGCAACTCCTTGGTAGCTTACTGGTGACCTCACTCACAGGCAGGAACACAACAACCCTCTAGGGAGTTGTTATTTGGCTGTGGTTTTCTGTGAGGTGGAGGTACTTCCCCAGATGGGCTGCTTTGATGCGCCCTACCTCTCTTAAAACATCCAGACCAAGACAAACAGATATGTTCACAAATGTTTACCTTGTGTGGGAATCGAACCGACCTCGTCGAAATGTTACTCGCGCGCTGCCAATCTTGTGACCTTTAGCTCTTTCGTCACAGCATCCAGTAATTTCTCTGCCATATCTTACTCTTCAAACTGGAACACAGCTATATAAATATAGCTGCTTGGCGGTAGAAATAGATGAGACAGAGGTACCCACGCAGATGACAACTGTAAAGTCTCCCTCTGATAAATCTTTACATAGTGTGCGTTACATCAGCGTGGCCGATATAATGACAAATAATAAAAATAAAAAGGAAATCTTCGTACAAGAAATGTGTTTTTTTGTCGTTTTTCTACTCACATTTTTTTCGAGAAAAATGTATGAAGGTGATACAAAAGTAAGGTTATTTTTGCTTATACAAATAACGGGAAGCATACCAGCATACGGCCCACCTGATCTAAAGCGGTCACCGTAGCCTAGGAATGTTTGCAATATATTAAATATCACTGGCGCAATTCCATCTCTGCTGCTAATACTAGCTGTTTTCGCAGCAGAGATGGAATTGCTCCTTACAAACTTCCTGGCGACCTTGTTCACTGGCAGTAACATAACACTGTAACAGGGGAACGCCTTGCTTGAACATGTGTTCCCTCCTTCCTCCAATATGGGATCCTTCAAACGAAACGTGAAGAAGCATCTTGCAAGCCAGCATGGCAGCGTTAACTGACAAGACACTGTGTAGTCTTTTGTCAGTTGCATTCGCAATTTGGGCTCCTCTTTCACTTACCATCAGGCACAGTGGAACCACTATGCTGAACATATATAAGAAAAAACACTCCTTTATATATATATATAATTTGTCTACGATTTTCTGCAAAGTCGAGGGACTTCCCCAAACAGACAGCTTTGATGCACCCTACCTCTCTTAAACATCCAGACCAAGACACACGGACATGTGTGTATTGCCCACAAATATTTGCCTTGTGTGGGAATCGAATCCACGAGCTGTTAAAGTAATGTTATTAATTACTGCGCCACCAAGCTCGTCAGAATCTGGAAAATCACAACGCATACCGTAATATCCTTTTAGACAGCTCTATGTATATATCTTCAGCTCTAGTACTAATTATTTGTGATTTTTTAACATTCCTAATGTTACAACTACTTAAAAAAAAGTAAAAAATAAAGATATATATATATATATTTTGTTCCCCCGCAACTCCTACGACTACATCGTTAAACACGTAATAAACTAATCATTCTATTTTATCTGTGTCTTCATTACAAATAAGAGATAAAATACCTCAACGTAGTGGTTATAATTTTTTATTGACAAATATAAAGATGTCCTTCATCGCCAAGTGATAACTGTGTTACACCAAGTGCGAGTCGGACTCGCGCACGAAGGATTCCGTACCATTATCTATAAAAACAGCAAAAAAATCACGTTTGTTGCATGGGAGCCCCTTTAAAATATTTATTTTATTCTATTTTTTAGTATTTGTTGTTATAGCGGCAACAGAAATACATCATCTGTGAAAATTTCATCTGTCTAACTATCACGGTTCATGAGATACAGCCTGGTGACAGACGGACGGACGGACGGACAGCGGAGCCTCAGTAATAGGGTTCCGTTTTACCCTTTGGGTACGGAACCCTAAAAAAGATGGGTACTCCCCACAAATAACATGTTTTCATTTACATTGTATATTATAATTGTTAATGCATGCAACCTTCGAACTCGATCTGAATGCACTCCAAAACACAAAGAACTATAGTAATGGCCGACCAAGTACCGGCGCGGATCGCGTTCGCGTGTCACTTCTTAAACACTGTACACGCGTGCTCCCGTCCAGCGACCGATGGGAACCAAAACCAATGGGAAAGCACACGGTGAATTTCGATATGGCACATGATGTACGAATCAAGATTTTTCACTCCGAAATATCGTGAAGAAGCTATGGAACGAAAGGATTTTCCCGTTTTGTGGATCTTGAGAAGGCATTTGAAAGAGTCGTGCGAAAGGACCTCTAGAATATTTTGCCCGGATATAAGGGTTGACGGTGATACGCTTTGTGGTGTGCAATCCATTTAAGAGGAATGTGCAGCGTCTATGACGATGGACGAAAGCGGCCGTGGTTTGGTATCAATATTGGTATCGGAACTCGGTGGCGCAGTCGTGAATGACGCGACTTTGACACCGACGCTCGTGGGTTCGATTCCCACACAAGACAAACATTTGTGTGCATGATCATGTCTATAGGGGTATTTTCTATGTAGCATAATTATGTATTTACAAAAAGTTTATCAGTTGTCTAGTACCATTACACAAGTTTCGCTTACATCGGGGCTAGATGGCGCTGTGTAATTTGTCCGACAATGTTATACTATCAATATTAGATAGGGCTCTGGACTGTTGTCTTCAGAGTATAATATCTATGAATGTGGGATTGCGAATGGATGGCTTAGTGGCGAACTGTCTGCTTTATGCTGACGATGCTGTATTAATAGATAAATCACCATTCGTAATGTAGACACACGGCGATCACAAGTCGCAGTAACATCAATGAAAGATGATTATATTACAAATTAATGCAGAGAAAATAAAGATAATTGTATTTGAAAGAGAAAAAATGGATTACGATTTGTTATTGTTGTTGTTGTTCTTGTAATATCTTTATTGTACGTAACATTTAAAATAAATTACAATAAAAATAAAGCTAGTGTTACAAAGGCGGACTTATCCCTAAAAGAGATCTCTTCCAGCCAACCTAAAGTCTTTAATATAACAATTTACATGGGCGAAAGAACACACGTATTTGTATATATTAGAAGTGATTTAGCAGCAGAAGTTATAAGTGGTGATGTCAGGACCACTAGAAACTCGTATACGAGCGTGCATAAATAGAGCTATGAATATTAAAGAAATGAACGAGGTATGTAAGGAACTCCTCTCATAGCGCTCGGTTTTCTCTGCTTGCCTCGCAAGAGATCTGACGTGACATAGTAGTAATATGTAAAGTGCTTTATATTATAACAATTTATACATTTTAATGTACATAAGGATAATTAACTTAGATACAAAAACAATAATCATTTTTAACAAAAAACCCAGAGTCACCAGTTCCTTTATAATTATCATAAGAATGGCGGCAGCATGAGAAACCTTTAAATTTAGTTCTACTTTTTGTATCTGAAATATTACGAAGAAGTTTTATATGTTTTAATTCCTATTATGTTTATAAATTAAGTTCCCGTTGAGTCATTTCATTATGTTGGTCGAGTACAGCACAGTTGGGGGCAATCCGGAGCCCGCGGGCGCGAGTCCGACTCGCTCTTGGCCGGTGTTATTGTCCCGCGACGTGCCCGCCTGTCAATCCCTTTTAGTGACGATCGTAATACGCGTATAAAGGGAGGAAGCAATTTCTAAGCGATTCGCTCATATTCACCCGTTTACACAAAAAGTAACAATGAAAGCAATACCGGCCGGTAATGTAGCGAGCGTGCACAGTGCGCCGCGCACACTCGCCGGACATACAGACTTACTAGTCCGTCCGATTTACTTTGTCGACTGTCATGGCGGTTACATATATTAAATTAGTTAATTTAGTTATTTAAGCTCAGTTAATTTAGCTTAAAACACGAATTTTATAATATTTATACTCTTTTACTTAAATAAAATTCGATGTGTGTAATATATCCTAACACGCGGTTACATGTTTCCTATGGACACAAAAACGGCTGACAGATTTCACATACAGCGAATTTTATATAAGATGCAACAGCGGAAGGCATGCATGTATACGTACCACCCAATGTCAATTCGTTACCGTACACTATGAACGATTGCAATCATGGAGGATCTTTCGCGTGTTGCAATTTACATAATAACCCACGAGAAAGTTCTTATTTGGTTGCGATTTTCTGTAAAGATATACTCGCCCTGTCGGGTTGCTTCGATGCGCATGCGCCTTAATTCTCCTTGAAACACCTAGAGCAAGACAATCAAACATGTTCATGCAGATCAATGTTTGTATTGTGCGGGGATCGAACACCCGACTCGTTAAAAAAAGAATAATGTATATAAATAAAGGATATCTCAACAAGAACAAGACATATGTAACATGTTTTCAGATCGTTGTAGTTCTAATTGTTATCTGTGATAAGAATCACTTACTTCGTTTTACAGTAACTAATGAGTTTAATGCTCTTCAACAAAGAGAATTTCATAATTATTAAACAAATTTTTAACGGAAGTATCGCATGTTTTATTTTTTTGATGAGCCTGATGTTTCGAATGCTTTGCAGCATCCATGGTCGCAGGAAGAGTAAATAAATAAATAAAACACGCGATACTTCCGTTAAAAATTGTTTAATTCAATGTGTAACAATCGCGAAAACCAAAGAGAATTTCATAAATCTATCAATTTTATTAATTTAAAGGATCGCGTTTACAAACACTTCAGTATGTAATTGGTCTATATATAGAATGTAAATGAGCAGAAAATAATAAGTGTTTGTTTTTAAGTGAGGTAGGGCGCATTAAGCAGCCCGTCTAGGGAAGTACCAACACCTCACAGAACACAGCAGCCAAATAACAACTTTCTAGAGTGTTGTTATGTTCCTGCGTGTGAGTGAGATCACCAGTAAGCTCCTAAGGAATTGTTGTGTTAGTAGGAGAGGAGGCATCGCGCGAGTGACACTTAAGAGGGTGCACAAAACTAAGTGGCGCCCTCATTTTGTTTTTGTTAATAACGCTGTATTAACAATTATTATTATTATGACCAATTCCAAAAAAAAAACGCTCTATAGGGCACTGAAGAACCATATTTATGTTTTTTGAGACATATTCTGTTTTTATTATTTATGTAGAATTAGTCATACTTTTGATTATTGCTATAAGTGGCCACAATAAGCAATAATTAAAATGTTGGTTACTTGTCATAGATAATAAATACAAGATATGTTTCAAAAAAACGTACATATGGTTCTTCAGTGCCCTATAGAGCGTTTTTTTTTTTGATTTGGTCTTAAATACAAAATGAGGGCGCCACTTAGCTTTGTGCGCCCTCTTAATGTATTACAAATGTTAATAGCCTACAGTAGCCGCTTTACATCAGGTGGGCCATATTCTTGTATGCCTTTTGACGTTGTATATTTAAAAAACGTTAATATCAACGATAAATAAATCCAATGAGGCACAAAATTTTAATATTTGCAAATATCGCAAAAAAAAATCTGATGAAGAACCCTCAGCTGGTCTCAGCTGTATTAGAGATATGGTAATACCCCCTTCTACTATGAGAAAAAACTGTGTCAAATAAGAAAATCTAATAAAATAAATCAATATGGCACGTTTCCACAAAAAGAAGTGAAATCCCACCAAAAACATTCTGTAAAAAACTAGCCAAGTCTTGATGGAGCTGCTTGTTTATCTCTAAAAAGTAATGAAATCTAGACAAAGTCTAAGGTTCCTTACTGCGATTTCTTTATTATTATAGTTAATGTTGTGTGACTTGGCCGTTGAAGGGTACACAAGGGTACAAAACCAGGTGCTCCATGACACCATTGCACCAATCTGTCGCCAGAACCGCTACCCATTGACGATGGAAAATTGCCACTTGGAAAACGTTGATTCAATAACCAGTCAATTGTAGGCTTGATAAAGCTGCGGATTTCAATAATACTTATGTATAGGCGAGCCTGAAACAAACAGTATAAAAATTTTTTTCCAGTACAGACGGACTTCTAATCATTGATAGAAGTCCGTCTGTACGTCTATTTTATGTTAGATCGGTGGTCGATTTGACGCTCCAAAAAGAAGAGAGCAGAAGTCAGCATTGTCAATGCTGAATGCATGTGTTGCACAATCAACAACAGCCTAAAATGAGACACTAGCGTCCAATTACCAACACCAGTATGGGCTATTATCTCGCTTAACAAACAAAGGTAGTTACAACAGATATAACATTACGTGTAAACAAAATTGACTTGTACCCACTAACGTATAAAGAATGTTCAACGGCCAAGTCACACAACATTAACTATAATAATAAAGAAATCGCAGTAAGGAACCTTAGACTTGGCACGACTTTGTCTAGATTTCATTACTTTTTAGAGATAAACAAGCAGCTCCATCGAGACTTGGCTAGTTTTTTACAGAATGTTTTTGGTGGGATAGTTACTTACTATTCAATTTAGAGAAGGGGAAACATTTTATTTAATGATTAGGTATTATTGTTTGATTTTATTAATCAAATATTTAAAAAATCATAGGTACCTATAAACTTTGTGTAATGCGTTTAAGTTGTATATTTATGTCAAACTAACTGTTTTGGTATACTTAAACACTACAAGAATCAACAAAATACATTTCAATAAAAAAAATACTGAAATTAAATCCGCCGTGTCTATGAAAGCTGATTTGGAAGCAGTGTGCGGCGCGGCGAGCGGAGGCGGCAGAGCGCGCCGCGCCGGGCGGACGCGCGCCTGAAAGGAAAATACGGCGGGAGATTGAGGACATTATTTCGCGGTGACACGTTTTATTTATGCTTTAATGTGACGTCACTGTTAAAAAGATGGATGGCGGATATAATAAAAGGCGGATCCGCACAAAGGCGCGCCGCGCCGGCCCGCTCGCGGCGACGCTCTGCTCTTCGGCCGAGCCCGCTGGCGCGCTCCTTTTACTTTCTAGACTATTGATTCGGTACCGAGGATGATGTTTGACTGATTATTTGACTGCGAATTCTTAGCTCACGGAATATGAATGTCTACTGTAACTTTAATAGAAGACAGCGTAGAGTTCTTAACCGACATAAAATAGGATAACCATGCGCGACGTGTGATTTTTTTATACATAATTATGTTATGTAACCAATAATACAAAAGTAATAAATGTCAAAATAAATAATAAAATTTAAAGTAGCTAGATAAAATAGAAAATAATATAAATATATATGTAAGATGATAAAAAATAATAATAAAAGAAAATGTATTTTACAGCAGTATTCGTATGACATTCTACTGTAGAAGGAACTGAAATAAACTAGCCTGGCAGTTTCGATATCAGTAAGTTGTCTCATTTTTATCAGCATATGCAGTAGAGCTGAGTTTATTTGATAGAGTTTTAATATGGGGATGCCAGTGCAGTTTACTATCCAACTCAATGCCTAAGAAAGTAAACGATTTCACATTTACCCTGTGCTAAGTAGGGCATATCAATAATGTAAACTAAAAAGAGAAAAGAACTCAAAATAGAACCTTGCGGGACACCCATTTTTATTTTAGAACCGGAACATACAAACTTGTTCATTTTAATTTTCTGAATTTTATTGCTTAGGTAAGATGATATGATTTTGATAAATATATCATCTAATCTATAAAACCAAGACCAAGTATTTCATTAGGCTCATTGATTAGGAATTGCTCTACGATAGAAGGACGCAGTTCTTTAATTTTCTAAAAAACTTTCAGTTTTACCCATGAACTGATGTTGTCTGTGTATAACTATATACTGTGTATAACTTTCGCCGAAATCAGTTCGAGAGCAGAGACAAACGTTACGAATATACATATATAATCACAAAAAAAGTTACATCGCACCAACTCTGTTTAAAAACAACAATCTATTTTTAGATTTAACCTTTTTTTGCAAATGGTGAGTCGCTAAGTAGACCGCGACAAACTCGATTACCTCTTTGTTTATCATTTATAATTTAAATTTGTGAATAAAGTAAGACGCTATTTATCGAGTTAGCAGCCGCCCGGCACCCGCTAACGAAGCCGGACTTTGCCTAATTAAATATACAAACTGCAAAAACTGAATAAGGCTGGATTAAACAGGCCGCATGCTTTCCCGCACGCTCGCGACGCCGCCTGACACCGAGGACTGCCGGCCGTGGTCACACCTAAGTCTTCAAATAATGCGTGAAGAGGTTTTTAGAGGGTCGGCAACGCATAGGCTACGGTGACTGTTTACCATACCAACCCACGGAGGTTAAGTGTCGTGTCTGGCACTACTCATCAGCAGATTGGGACGGCATGCGCGAATATTTTGCTTACGTCCCATGGGGGCAGTGCTGTTTCAGTGAGAAGGATCTCACGCAGCCATTATTGAGGAGATCGGCGTTGGCATGGAATACCACATGTCTCACTCCGATGTCGTCATCAAAAGCTGGAGACGCCCTTGGTTTAATCGCGATTGCGCTGCTGATTGTGTATCTGGTGTTGGTGCACCTCTTTCGTCTCCCATACTCGACCGGTGGTGTTCCGAAGGCTTAGAGAGAGGCCTATGTGCAGCCTGTCCCCAAAAAGGGAGATCACTTTGACCCATCAAATTACCGCCCCATTGCCGTAACTTCAGTGTTGTGCAGTCATGGAATGGATCCTTAACAATCAATTGATCCATTATCCAGAAGATCACTCCCTAATTAATGATCGTCACTATATTTATTTATTTATTTAAACTTTATGCACACAGGTGTACAACGGCCGACTTAATGCTATACAAACATTCTCTACCAGTCAACCTTAGGGTGATGCAGAAAATAGTATATAAGTAGGTGCACAAGGGAACATCATCAACAAATACAATGCAATTATATGCATATTCATAGATAAAAATTAAATATAGGTTATATACATATATACTACAATATAGACATATTACGTAATATATATAGTATAGTTTTAGACTAAAACGATCAACGGGTGATATTCTAGCGTATGTGACGCACCTCTCGGGGAAGGCAATCGATAAATATGGTGAATCCATGGCAGTCAGCCTAGATATCACCAAGGCGTTTGATCGGGTCTGGTTCAAAGCATTTCTCTCCAAACTTCCGGCATACTGCCTGCCCCTACAGCTTTGTAATTGGATCACTGGCTTCCTGCGTGAGCGTAGAATCCGCGTCCTTGCGATGGATGCGCTTCACTGTCAGTGAATGCCGGTGTCCCACAGGGCTCCATTCTATCGCCCAGGATGGGGGACCGGACATTTCTTCATATCAACTATATGCTGCCACTTGGTAATATTCATTGCTATGCAGATGACCGTACAATCCATGGGTGATATTTCGGTCAGCCTGGTGCTGGTCGATCGGAAATCGATGAGATGCGTGAGAGTCTTGTCGTTGAGCTGAATCGAATTTTCGATCTCATTAGTAAATGGGGTACCGATAATCTAGTTGAGTTTAATGCCGAGAAAACTCAGGTGTGCGCGTTTACAACAAAAATGACCCTAATCCTTCCCGCTTCCAGTCTTCAGGGCACTTCCCTCATTATGCGATATAGCCTGAATACGCTAGGCATGGATTTTCGCTGCATACGCAACCACTAAACTTCATCGAGAGCTGTCAACAACTTATAAAAAGCTCAGAGTCCTGAAGAGAGTGCGCCGGTTCTTCACGCCAGACCAGCTTTGTCTGCTTTATAAGACTCAAGTTCGGGCCTACGTGGAATATGGCTCGCTGGGATGGTTCCGCACAGTATATCTTCTCGAGGCTCTCAATAGGTTGCAGCGACGGGCTATATCCGCATAACCGGCGAGGAAGAGATCACCAAAAACCTAGAACCTCTTCAACTACGTAGAGACATTGGCTCGCCAAACGTATTTTACCACATTTACCATGTTGAGTGCTCTGTTTCTCTAAACCCACCCTCTCCCTTCCGTCATAGAACCACACGTGCAGGTTTGCCATGTCATTGTTGCACTGTTGAGAATATTTCTTCGCGTACCAAAAAGTTTGGCTACTACAATCTCTGTCGTACCATTAAAAAGTGGAACGCCTTGCCTGCACATGTGTTTCCTCCTACCTACAACATGGAATCCTTCAAACGAAGTGAGAAGAAGCACCTTGCGGGCCAGCATGGTAGCGTCAACTGTGTAGTCACTGGACACTGTGTCTTTTGTCAGTTGCCGTTACGATTTTGGCTCCTCTTTCGCTTACCATCAGGCGAAGCGGAGCCACTATACTGAGCTTATATAAAAAAAAGACAACATAATATGTAATTTTTTTTAAATTTGACATATTATGTTAAAATTAAAAAATTGACGAGCTCTGTAGCGCAGTGTGAAACGCGCTGTTACGCTACTTTGACACCAACGTTCGTGGGTTCGATTCCCACATAGTACAAACATTTGTGTGCATGAACACGTCTGTTTGTCTTGGTCTGGGTATTTTCTATGTATAATAAGTATATATTTAGAAAAAAAATGTATTTACGTATGTTTATCACTTGTATAGTACCCATAACACAAGCTGCGCTTACTATGGGGTTAGATGGCGCTGTGTAATTTGTCCGACAATATTTATTATTTATTATTATATTCTATTATTCTCACGGGCATTTACCCGGTCATTTGATAGGCGTGCGCGGGGATATTTATATATTATTTATTATTATTATTAAAGGTAAAAACTTCGTTTCTTATTTAAAAGCTTCATTTCGCGTAAAAGCAATGAGAACAAAATAACGGTATATGCTCGTACCACTCCACCGCTGTTTCCAGATTTATTTTATGGTCTGTTCACTTTAACGAACATACTCGTATATTTTTTTACAACTAGTTTGGCAAACAAGCATACAGCCGCATTAGAAGGTAAGCGGTCACCGCAGCCTATTGATGCTCGCAACACCACGAGGTGCTATCTCTCATTTTATTGAACAAAGAAGCAATAATGACTGACCTGAAATTTGTTAAAGGGATTGCCTGATAAGAGCATGCATGAAGAGATTGAGGAGTGTGGAATAAGCGAGCGCGGTATGTTTGGATCGGTGCACCTCGCGTTCTATAGTCTGCCTACCCCAATGAGAGACAGTCGTGATGATATGTATGTATATATGCGCACCAAACTACCGACAAACAACATCTATGACTAAGAATAAAAATACTTATCGTTTCGGATTATTTCTGAACGAAACGGCGCGTCTTCTGCGGCCGTCTGTTTTGTGAACTTTTGTGTTAAGTGCATATCTACACGTATGCAAAGCCTGCGTCGTCGTTGCATTGACTGGTCACTGTTGTTGGCACACAACTAGGAGCACCAAGCCAGGCGCGAACGAACGCAATGGTATACCATCGTTCCTCTAGTCAGTAGATAGGTAAATGTTTTCGACATTAAGTACTGCTGACAAAGGTCAAACTTGACACGTCGCCCAGTACAACGGAGCTGCGATCATGCAACAGAAGGATCCGACTAGAAGACGCGTCAAGCCCAACACGTCGCCCAGTACAAGGGAGCTGCGCATCATGCAACAGAAGGATCCGACTAGAAGACGCGTCAAGCCCAACACGTCGCCCAGTACAAGGGAGCTGCGCATCATGCAACAGAAGGATCCGACTAGAAGACGCGTCAAGCCCAACACGTCGCCCAGTACAAGGGAGCTGCGCATCATGCAACAGAAGGATCCGACTAGAAGACGCGTCAAGCCCAACACGTCGCCCAGTACAAGGGAGCTGCGCATCATGCAACAGAAGGATCCGACTAGAAGACGCGTCAAGCCCAACACGTCGCCCAGTACAAAGGAGCTGCGCATCATGCAATAGAAGGATCCAACTAGAAGACGCGTCAAGCCCAACACGTCGCCCAGTACAAGGGAGCTGCGCATCATGCAACAGAAGAATCCGACTAGAAGACGCGTCAAGCCCAACACGTCGCCCAGTACAAGGGAGCTGCGCATCATGCAACAGAAGGATCCGACTAGAAGACGCGTCAAGCCCAACACGTCGCCCAGTACAAGGGAGCTGCGCATCATGCAACAGAAGGATCCGACTAGAAGACGCGTCAAGCCCGACACGTCGCCCAGTACAAGGGAGCTGCGCATCGTGCAACAGAACGATCCGACTAGAAAACGCATCAAGCTCGTGATAATACACTTTTTTCTCTTTACTATTTGATAAACTTAAATGGGTACCTGTACATTTTGTAACTTCAAAATGTAGTCAAATCAGTTATTTCCATATTTTAATTTCTTTCCTATGGTACCGAAAGGATTTTTTTTTGAAAAAGATAGTACGAGTACATTAAGCGACATAACGTCGTTTATTTGATTAATGTACAAAAATGTTGATTAGTTCCCCAACGTTCATACGAGCAAAAATATTCTCCTTTGAACATTCACTAAGATGTTTCACATCCGCCGCCGCCATTTTTTTTAATGCAAACCGGAAATGACAGTCGGCGAAATGTCGAAAAATATTTAGATATTTTTCGAAATCGTCAATTGGATATTACAATATGTTTTTTTATAGAACGACGGCAGACATATACATACGGCGACCACCAGATGCCTATAAACGCTTGCAATACAAGAAATATTGCTCACGAGTTGACGCCCCCGCTGCTATCACAGCAAGTCCTCAACAGATTACTGTTTCTCTTATTCACTCACAGAAACACACCCTTCCGTCGGTCGGTCGGTCGGTGTGAGATTGCAGGTGGGACTGTTCGATGCGTCCTGCCTTTCGCCAGAAATTTTACTTTTAGTAATAAATGTCTAGTAGCCTTTAAAAACACTATCTAATCATTACGAAATATAATTATAGGTATTTACAAGCAAGGGCCTCTCGGTCAGACGGCGATGTACCAAATGCTACTATGTAGTTATTTCCTGAACGTTGTGAAGGGATCGCATCGCTGTCGTCTGTAAAATAAACATTCTCAATATACAAAATGTTTCAATGTCAGCTGCCGTGGATGTTGCGCTGTCTTATCGGCGACCTTCACTGTCCTAAAGGCCATTTCTATCGAACTTGATCCCCTTTTTTACCTTTATGTTTTTATTAGGATAATGCGTCGGCGAAAGAGACTTTTTAAATTAGACTTTTACTTTTCGGCTTTCTTACCATTCGATAACATTACGTTTAAATAATGAAAATCCCCACGCATGTGGAGTAAGCGTAAGTTACGCCAATTTCACGTTTGTATATTTTTCGTGTCGTGACAGACAGACGGCGCGGCGCGCCACGGAGACCTTATCACGGTTCCGTTCTCCGGCGTTGCGGAGCCCTAACCCCGAGCCGGGCGGGGATTGACGCGGTAATCCGGGCGGCCGCCTCGTCTCCCGGGATGTAATTATCGGCCTCCGCTTCTTTTTGAAGACACTTTTTGTGGAAATCTTATTGGGCGCGATAAGGAGCCTCCATTGTCCCGTAATGAAGACGCGCAATTCATTCGCGCTTCATTTTGATTACGTTACTGTCGACGTCGGCCGCCGCGGTGCGACGCGCGACGCCCGCCGGCGCCCGTCGCTCACTCACATCGCCCACACGTATGTCCATATTAGGGCCTCACCTATGAATTGTCAATTTCTTGCTACTAGCTAGTATGAAGATATGCTTCGTTCCACTTAAAATTCCAACTTTGCCTGTAAATTTGTCTTTCGCAAAGTAACGCCTAAATCTATTAACAAAACCAGTTGAAAATGCGCAATGCGCTTGCATTGCCAGAGGAACACCTGGCTCGTCAATTATATAACAATTCAATTTTTTTCTTTATTTGTCGGCCATTTTGATAATGTTCCTTAAGAGATAGGAACGGTGTTCCTGAACATTCTTATTCTACTTTTTTTATGCTGAATCCGAATCTGAAGTCAAAATTCGAATATTCGAAAACAAGCGACAGACAAACGCACAGACAAACATATAGAATTCATATAGGAACTGTGTTCCTGAAAATAGTTGTTTAGATTGAGGATAGCATGTGGTATTTAAACGTGTGATGTTAATTATTAAAATTGTAATGTATTTATTCAACTTGACACGAATAGGTATCCTGACATTACACCCTTTAAGGGGTGGAATTTTTGGAAACGCTGAAATCACTTTTTTGGATTCCAATAGAGAGTATCTGTACAAAGTTCCAAATCACTAACTTAAAAAAATATTTCTACTCCAAAAAAAAAATACAAAGTTTTAACCCACTTTTCAGCCCCCTAAAAAAGGTAATTTCAGGGTTTTCAAGATGCGTGTGGCATGAAAAACCCTGAAATTACTTTTTTGATGTCTGGATTGAGAGTATATATACAAAGTCTAAAGTAATTCACTTAAAAAAAAAACAATTTGTTAACAGTTCCACTTTTAATTCAAGCAATACTTCTACCCCCGCTGAAATTACTTTTTTAGGTCTTGATTGAGAGTACATTTACAAAGTGTAAAGTAGCTTACTTAAAAATAAACAATTTCTTAACACTTCAACTGTTTTGTAATTTATTTCGTAAATATTTTAGAACAATGTAAGTTGTTGCTGCCACAGCAATTCGCCGTCGTTGCTCCGCGTGTGACTCCATAGCGACTGAAAGTTCAACTGTGCTGTAGGCGGATCAGTGTAGATCGGTTGGAGCATGTTGGTGCGACCTGGCGGGATCGCAAGAAAAGTCAAGTTTGTCAAACGACACGATCCACGATCCATGCCTCACGCTCCCGGATCACGGATCGCAGGGTCGACGATCCAAAATTGGATCGTCCGGTGTAGATCCGGCTATTCACATGAACATTACGTCTACTCCTAGTCTCATTATTCGACAGCTTTCGGAATCGTTGTGGATTATTCTAGACAAATAATGCAATCTCCATGATGTATAATGACGGAAGTGTTAGAATTCTATGATTAATAAAATAATGCATACAACTATCGGCTATCATATTGTACTTTAATATCCTTTCATCTCAATCAAATTGTACGAACCCCCATTAGCAGAGCATTGTTATCTGTTGCGGGACTTCAATATAAAGACCAGACGACTGTGTACACGTATCTTGTAGATGGTTGAACACTGACTTACGAATTAAATAACATGACTATTTATACTATTACATAACAAAGGAAAATACATATTTTGACGTTTGAATCGGAGTACACGGAAGTGTTGCAGATCACGCTTTGTGTGGTGCGTGTAGTGTGTGGACTTGCTAATTTTATTATTATGCAGCAAATATCTTCGTAATTTCGCTGCATGTATGATTTAAAAGTGCGATCATATTTTGCATAAGGCTATGAACATATCAACACCATAGTCGATACTAAGCTTAAAAATGGAAAGTCGGCGGGAATTGATACGATCGCAGTTGAGATGATCAAACTAGGTAACACTTACATCCGGGACGCCTTCTGATATTTAAGCAATCTATGCTGGAGAACTAGAAAGGTCCCGGTAAACTGGAGACGCGCAGTCATCGTGCCCTTGTATAAGGGCTAGGGGTCACGCATAGACTGCGCCAGCTATAGGCCCATCAGTTTGATCAGCTTACAGCAAAGGTATATGGAAAGGTAATTGAAAGGAGAATGATGGTGAAATCTGATGAATTGCTATGGGAGGCACAGGGAGGATTCTGAAATGGAAGAAGATATACGGATCAAGTTTTCTCGCTCTACAATATGCATGCGTGGGGCAGCATCTGGGCATAGACCAAAAGATTTTCTGCGGTTTTGTGGATCTTGAGAAAGCATTTGATAGGATTGTGCGAAAGGAACTGTGGGACATATTGCCGAGATATGGGATTGACGGTGCACTGCTCCGTGCTGTGGAGTCCAGCTACAAGAATTGCTCAGCGTGTGTCTATCCGCATGTCACTCTGGTTTGATGTCAAAATTGGTGTCAAACAGGTGCGCATGTTGTCTGCGAGGCTGTTTATTCTGTATCTCTATAGTTGAGAGGTGAGCTGTCTGCTTTATGCAGACGATATCATACTATTAGCAGAAAAAATCATCCGTACTGCAAACACAATAATGAAATATGATTGTATGGAGAAAGGCTTACTATTGAATGCGAAGAAAATAAAGATAATGGTATTTGAAAGAGAAGAAACCAGAACCAATTTACGGATCACGGTTGATAACGAAGTGTTGGAACAGGGGAATGAGCTTGCAAAACTTGGATGCGTTTTCAGCAGGGATGGAAGGTACACCGCTGATGTGGAAAGACGAGTGAGTACTGGGAATAGTGTGAATGGTGTAATGTTAAAGCCTATTTGTTATAATCAACATACATTACATAGAATCTTTTCTTTGCATGCTCTGTTAACTCTATGCTCATTTGTCAGAAATATTGATTTGTAAATTTAAATTTTTTAAATGATAGATTTTAGTGTCACAAACAGGCAGTCTGGAGGAAGATTGGACCAGGAAAACATACTGTGCACCACGTCTGAGACCATCAGCCCCTGCTGTGTTGGCTACGTGCCCTTGCTGTGGACTACTCCGACTGATGACTGATACCGCTGCGGTGTTGGACCGCAAGGCAGTCCTCACCGATTCCATCATCTTCAGCATCGTGATCTACGACGTCCAAGTCCCTTGCGGGGTAAGCAGAGAGAACCGAGCGCCATAAGACGCGGTCCTAACATACTTCACTCGCTTCTCTAACATTCATAACTCTTTTCAAGCACGCTCGCCGGTTCCTGGGGCTCCTGACATCACCTTCTGATAAAAAACGACCAATTTGTTTTTCGTTTTTTGATGTTAAAATAAACCTCGGATAGCGTTTTTTCTTCCACAATTACATGAATTTTTACATTACACTATTATGATTACGCTGTTGCCACTTTAAGTACTTACAAGAGTGACACCCCTGGTCTTGCAAATGCCCATAGGCTACGGTAACTGCTTACCATCAGGCAGGCCGTATGCTTGTTTGCCACCTTAGTGGTATAAAAAAAAAGATTAGCTGTAGTTATTACGGAACTACTAAAAAAGTTGTTGCGTGAAGCGGCCGGCCGGCGCGGCGCGGAATTTCGGTCGGTCACGCAAAGCAAAACAAAGTTGCGCGGTCAACGCGCTGAGATGCCACTGTCACGACGCGATCGGCACACCCCATCATTAGATAAAATATAAGATAAAAAAAGATAATAATTCTTTACTTTGCACTTAGACACGTTTTACATTTTTTTTAATATAATCTTATTGTATCTTGTTCAATTCTCTTATTTTACTTTTTCTATTTTTTTGCCCTCACCACACGAGGGACAAACATCGGACCGCGCGCCGTACGCCGTAAGTCGCTCGTCTGCGCGGGCCTTTACAGCTGGCCATCTTACATCTCGGCTCATCGTCGTAATTCAAGAAATTTAATTCCGATCTACAGTTTAAACGTGAAAACTTTTTTCAGTGGCTTCTTGTGAGATGAATGAGCGCGGAACTCGGCGGCCACAGATAATAAACCGGCCAACTTTTAATTGTGAAACGGGAATCTCCGCCCCGCTCCCCGGCTCGGCCCTACCCCACGCGCCGCTAATTGCGACCACTTATCGAGTTACCCGGTGTTTTCGCGAGACTGACCGACCGCCCGCCCCGCCCCACCACGCCGACGCGGGCGTGACTTCATTATAACTTTAGAGCAACCTTTCGGTCATTATAAACGTTCTTCTGTGATCCGCCGCCGAGTTTTAATTATTTGTAACGCGATCCGCGACTGTGGCTGCTGCGAGGTACGAACAGTCCCAAAAGTGCACATTTTATACAATCTACTCGTACCACGAAAGATCGACAGCCAAAATATCGACCCGACAGAATGGAATCCCGACACAGACTAGATCGACTAGTAACCACTTCGAGCCAGTGTACGAAATCAGACTCCTTTTTTTGCCAAACCAACTGATGGAATACGGAACAATGTAAAAACAAAAAAAAAAATTTATTTAAAAGAATATTAACAAATAAATTGGTAAATTACGGTTCCGTACCGTTTAATAGGTACGTATTTTACAATAACCAGGCAATGCACTGGTCAATTGCTAGACTTGCAACTCCAAACAACACATCGGTACATTTAAATAGTTATTACATAACAATTATAATATGATTAAGGAAACACCGATGACTAATTAATGTAATTATTAACATACCTTTTAGTATATACAATAGAAAAGTACTTACTTAAATATTACCGTTAGGTAGGTTGGTACTTGTAAGTATTATATATGTGTCAAAAGTTTCGTTACCATTATATTCTTGCAGCAAAAGGAAGTTAGTGTTATTTTCTATTGTGTTTAAAAAAATCATTTATGTATAAAGAGTAGACCCGACTCACTGAATTATCATTGCCCATACTAAACTCTTGGACCTAGATAGCTGATTTTTTTCAGCAATACAGTACGCAACAAAAACGTTACGATTATTATTTTTGAGTGGAATGACCCATATAATAAGTATTAAAAAGAAATGATTCTATTATTAAGCAGAAATTATTTTAATTAATACTATTTAAATTTTTTTATAATTTTATCACGCCTCCGCTGCCGTCGAAAGACGCTCGTGAGTAATCTCGTTTCTTCTCTATTATCGCTGTGCTCTCCCTCCTGCCGTTCTCGAATCCATACAACTGCCTCTTCCGTGCTCCTCCGCGTAAACCACACGTGAGAGAATCCGCAAAGCCGCAAAGTTCTCCGCCGACGACACTAGATTCGCAAAGTACACCGGTCCAGTCTCCTCTTCTCTGCACTGTATCCCGTCCATCATCTTGTCACGGAAATCGGCATACCTAAGGCAGACCACAGTACGTGATCTCTGTCCTCTTGCCGTGTCCTCCTCTGATCGTGCCTCTTTCATAAGTCCAGCGTGGGTTATCTCAAAGTCCACTGGGAGAACATCGGCCAGCACAGGCAGGGCAATCGTGCTGGTGGATCTGTACGCCTTAGTCAAGAGCACTAGTGCCCCCTCTGACTTCTCAGAATGACACTGCGACAAACATACTTACATACTCTGTGGCACCAGATTACAGCAGTGTACGTAACGCTGCGGTATTCTCCCCTATATGGGTGGCGTGCTGCAAGAAGTGCAAAGTCGGGTCAAACACAACCCTGAGGACAGTAGTCGACGTGACGGTCTGTTGGTCCGAGTTTTATAAATGGAGGTCGTTGCAGCCTTCCTGTCACCATCGTCATCACTGACTTTGAAGAAGACAAGTCTAGTCTGTTGCTATAGCCCCAGATTCCGACTTGGCGCAGAGCCTCGTTTGCTAGGTTTTCCATGGCGGCTCGTGAGTTAGCCTCAACGACAACCGTCACATCGTCAGCATAAGCTACCATGTTCACACATCCATCAGGACGTTCTACAGCGTCGGTCCGAGCACAGAGCCCTGCGGACATTCCTTGGTAGAGACCTTCCACATCACTCAGTGTGATCCCCAGGTGATCAAGACCACACGGCGTCCGGAAATGTAGACCCCCAACATCCTATAGATGTTGGGTTGGCACCCTCTTCTTCTTGAGCAATATCATCAAAAGCCACCGAGATGTCGAAGAATATCAACTAAATATACTTACATACAGAATTTCCTGCAGTACCGTAACTGTTGATTTACCTAGGGAGAACCCATGCTGATGTTCAGAAATCCATTGGTAATCTACGGGGCACATCTTTGTATTACGCGATCTAAGATTTTACCAAATATCGGGAGGAGCGTGATCGGACGATACACTATATACATATAATATTATCGTTTATGATTACAAATCATCATCACATCAACCCTTAATCATCCCACTGCAGGGATACGGGCCTCGCTTCAACCGAAGGGGTTAAAAGCGTACTCCACCATGCTGCTCAAATGCTGATTAACATTAAATACACCTCATTGTATAAATACTTCACTGAAGTGATTATTGATAGCCGTTTGAAAAGATAAAATAATTATTTTCGTCTAAGATGACCATTTCGGCCGCTGTGTGCTGTCACGGATCTGCTCGCCTCGGACGCAGCAGTCGGACGGAGACGACACACAGACAATACATACGACACACAGACAATACGTACGACACACATACAATACGTACGACACACATACAATACGTACGACACACAGACAATACGTACGACACACAGACAATACATACTACACACAGACAATACATACGACACACATACAATACGTACGACACACATACAATACGTACGACACACATACAATACGTACGACACACAGACAATACGTACGACACACAGACAATACACACGACACACAGGCAATACGTACGACACACATACAATACGTACGACACACATACAATACGTACGACACACATACAATACGTACGACACACAGACAATACGTACGACCCACAGACAATACGTACGACATACAGCCAATACGTACGACACATAGACAATACATACGACACACAGACAATACGTACGACACACAGATAATACATACGACACACAGACAATACGTACGACACACAGACAACACGTACGACACACACAGACAATACATGCGACACATAGACAATACGTACGATACACAGACAATACGTACGACACACAGATAACTTGACTTTCAGAAAATAACATGTGTAACTTTAAGTTTCTTTATTTCTTTTTATATACACCCTCGAGATATAAACAAGCTCCCCTATATTAAAATAGTTACCGTACCCTATCAACACTTGCACTACCAGGAGCATCCCTAGCACTCTTCCTACCCCACTGCTAATAAAGCAAGCCCTCAAGACCCGATAGGTAATCACTCACTCGCAGGAACACAACAACTCTACAGGGAGTTATATTTTTTTTTCTCTGAAGCGAAGGCACTTATCCAGTCAGTATGCTATATTTGCTATGAGATAATAGCGAGCCGCTAATATATTTGAACTGATATATATATATTAGTTCAAATGCTCCTAAGCTACTACTGCTACTAGCAATGATAACACTCATCTTCTTCTTATTGTTTGATGTAGTGACATAAACTGCGTTACGTTATCTCCGCGCCGTCCCGTCCCATCCCGCCCCGTCGACGACAAACCGTGGCGTCGCCGCGGCTGCCGGCGCGATCATAGCGTTTAAATCAATGCGGTGTCGGCGATAAGGGCGCTCGTAAAATCCCGCCGAGTGTGCGGAGTGCCTACTCCGGCGACGAGACGTCGACGGAACGTATGCAAATAGGGGTGCGCGCTGATTGGGCACAAACAGCCCGCATCAGACGGCGCGGAGCGGGGCCGGCGGCGAGCTGTCTCTCCGTCGACACTACAGTTCCCTGGGAAAAAACTACAGTCATTGGTATCGCGGTGCTGTCTGATCGTCGGTTGTCGCGATCTCTGACTTTTATACGAAATAAGTCCCAGACATCAAACTTAATGTATAGTGTGTTGCTTTTTATACAACGCAGCCCCCCTCGGCTGACACAACAGGTATCAGTCGGTTACTGATGGTTAATAAGCAGGGTTCACCACGTGCAGGCGAGGTCGGCTGTGACTGTAACAACGACAGTGCCCCACCATCCATAACAATTCTGCTAAAAATCTAACAATGAATATATATTTTGTAAAAGTTACGAGTATTATTTATTTCCCCGTGTTTACGCTCAATATGCCTCCGAAAATTTCAGATTTTTCGAAACGTTCAATTCAGCGCGACTTCGATGTCATGAAAAGATGCAGTTTTATTTCCCGAGGCGCGGACGCCGTCTTTAGAAGTCATTAAGCCGAGTACAAAATGTGCTTTTATTTTTTATTTTTATTCTCAAAACCAGCGAACATTTTTGTTTATCTATCTAAAACTTCACGCCAAATCTCTTGAGGGGTTGGCAGAGAGAACCGAGCGCCATAAGACGCGATCCTTAAACAATTCACTCGCTTCTTTAACATTCATAACTCTTTTCATGCACGCTCGCCGGTCTCTAGAACTCTTGACATCACCTTCTGGTAAAACACGACCAATTTGTTCATGGTAGGTTAGTCTCGGTCTTCCTCGGCTCCTACATCCTTCCACTTTTGCATTGTATATCTGTTTAGTCATTCTTTCATCCTGCATTCTTTCTATATGACCTAACCAATGGAGTAGGACTTTTCATATCCTGACACCGACACTCTCTTTCAGCCCAACTATCTTTCTTACATCATCATTACGAACGCGATCAGCAAGCGTTACGCCACAAATTTTGCGCAATGTTCTCATTTCAACCGCATTTATTCTACTTTCATGCTCTTTTTTTTAAACTACTAGCATTTCAGATATGACCATTAGCGAAGAAGAAATGCTGTAAGAAACGTGCCAATGTAGGTCTCTTAAAATTGTCAATTAGATATTACAAAAAAAAATTACATATGCATATTGGTAGGTACAATAATGATTACAATGGTAAAACTAAAGATTATTAAGGACAGGTACTCTGTGCTGAACTATTTCCAGACATCTTTGTCAGTTACATATTCATCAATTCTATAATAAGCCCTTCTACAGAGAGTAGTTTTAATTACCTTTTTGAATACATTGTCAGGAAAGGACAGAACTGTTTCAGGCAACTTATTATAAAATCGAATACAATTTACAAGAAAATCTACCAGTCCTAGAAAGCCGATGTACCGGCGGCATACACAACTTATTTCTACTTCTAAGATTTTCACTGAAGTTTGAAAACGACTTTATTTTTTTACGGACATACATTATGTTTTCATAAACATATTGAGAAGAAGAGAACAGTAAGGACATTTATTTCTTTGAACAGTTCCCTGAGAGATTCTCTGGAGCTCATGTTATAAATAGAGCGAATGGCTTTTTTTGTGAGATAAAAATTGTCTCAATGTCAGCCGCCGTTCGCCACAACAGTATACCATCCGACATAATGCAATGAAAGTAGCTGAAATAGACTAAGAGCGCAGTAGCTACACCCGTCAATTGCCTGATTCTCCTAACTGCATATACAGCAGAGCTGAGCTTGCCAGCAAGTTTATTTATGTGGGGGCCCTATTGTAATTTGGAGTCTACTGTAATTCGAAGAAACACAGTGTTATTAACGAATTCTAATTTATTATTCCCAATGAGAACTTCTGTATTGGCAGAACTCACATTTGGAAGACTAAATTTGATGCATTTGGATTGAGCTGAGTTTAGTAACAGATAATTACATGTAAACCAATTTAAAATAGCAGATACAACACCATTTACCTTGTCAATATTTTCACACCAGCGGACCACATTAAAAATTAGAGAGGTATTATCAGCAAATAGTACTATATCCGCCATTTTCTGCATATAGGATAAATAGCCGAGTCGACATCACGCATCCCTGTCAGATACCAATGTTGGTATCAAACCAGGGCAACAAGCTGCCGTCCACCCGCACACATGCTGTACAATCTTCGTTCGAGGATTGCACAGCACGGAACTGGTCACCGTCAACCCCCATATCTGGACAAAGTGTTCCAGATATTCTTTCGCACGACCCTACGCAAAAAATCCTTTGGTCCATAGCCTTTATCGGATTTCACCCTCTCTCTCCTTTCAATGATGTTTCCATACACTTTAGCTTATTTTTTTAGGGTCGGCAACGCATGAGTGACACTCCTGGTGTCGCAAATGTCCATAGGCTACGGTCACTGTTTACCATCAGAGAGGCCGTATGCTTGCATACCATCTTGGTGGTATAAAAACAGCTGCTAAGCTGATGAAACTGATGGCCCTGTAATTGGCACCATACGTGAACCCTTGTATTTATACAAGGGCACGATGAATACGCGTCTCAAATCGGTCGGGACCATTCCGGTTCTCCAGCATAATTTGCTCAAAAATCAGAAAGCGTGCCTAAAGTAGGTGCCACCTAGTTTGATCATCTCAGCTGTAACCAAATCGATTCCCGCTGACTTTACATTTTTCAAACTTTGTATCCACCATTAAATCTCATCCACGGAAATGTCTTCATGGTACGCTGGCACTGCCGAGTCAGTCACAGACTCATTAACAGTTCCAGCGTCCTGGACATAATCATACATTTCTCTAAAATATTCACTCCACCGTTCTAACACTTCCTGAGCTAACAAGAATGCCACCAGCTTTTCATTTTATGTTGTTCATTCTAGAAGCTGTCGAACCACTTCGAGACTTCTATACCACTCTCCAGAAGAGTTTGGTATTAGTCTCGAAGTTCTTCATCAGCCTCTCTTTCTCATTCATAAGTAGTCTGCCACGCTTCTCTTTCACAAAAGCTTTGGTTTCATTCTTGCATCGTCGGTATATTTCCTTCTTCTTCTCTTTCATACCATCACTCTGATGCAAAGATGATGCATAATCCAGCCACGCTTTCTTATTTTTTTCCACGGAAGATTGAACCTCCGCACCAGGCATCTCCTCTCAGTGTTCTACGTCTCTGTGCACATCCACACGCTTCTTTCACATTGTCCACTTTCTTTCAGAACGTTCGAACATTAGTCTACATCTGAGTCGTGTTCGCAAGTCTTTCACTGACTAGACGTACTCACGTACTCATTACAATTTTATCTTCTAATTTTTTACTTCTTATTCTTTCATGATCACCGAAAGGAATACGCATACGCCAGTGCCTCCACTTCTTGAAAAGACTCACAAACCGGCTTATAACCAAATAGTTTCAAGAGTGGGACCTTTGAAGGCTCTTGTATCCATAACGACTTGCGGAGACGTCCATCTATCAAAATCAAATCAATCACATTTTTCTGTTCATTCCGTCTCCGTTGTACGTGTGAATATCCCTGTGATGAAAGAACGTGTTCGGCACAAGGAGGTTTCGTTCCATACATATGTCTAAAAGTAACTTACCAGCATCGTTCACTCTCTTATCTCCGTATGAGCCAAGCACAGCCTCATAACTGCTTCGCTTGATCCCAACCCGTCCATTTAAGTCTCCACACTTAATTCTGTTCTGTCCTCTGTTCATTCGCATCAGCCAAATCCAGAACACCCCTTACGGTCTCCTAAAACTTCTCGAACTCCTTAGAATTAGTAGAGCTTACAGGAGCACATGTTGCAACCAAAAAGTCTCGCGTAATCCCCAGTTTCATTTTAACCAAGTGAAGTCTTGGCTTTTTAACTATTTTTAAGCTATTGCATAGCTTTTATCGCGGCCTTTGAGCGCGGCGACCGAATCAAGAAATTCCGTAACAAAAATAAAACCTAACACCCCCCACTCCGCCTACCATGTAGCTCGGCCGAGCGTTCGCTTAACGTGTATGTATATGGTACGACAGTACGAAGCTCGCACGGATCGAGACGAGCTGCTCCGAAATCGGACGAATACGTAAGCAGCTGTTTGTGAGAAAGTATATAGGTGTATAGGTACTCGTATCTGTCATATCTTTATAATGCCACACTCACCGCATGTGCGTCCCATTAGTATACATGTAGGTATATATGTATACATAGGTGTACCTATGTACAACAGTGAATAGCAGTTGCTGGTGAATAGCTATACGCGTAAAATTTGTGTATAAAGTGTTTTAAATATGAATAAACAAAGTGCATTTATTAATAAAGAAAGTGATGAAAAAATAATTATAATTGCATAAGTTGATAAAAAAAATGCTATGCAACAGCTACGCGGCAGTCCCCGAGTGCCACACGTATTTTATTCTTGCTTACATTCAGAGCGTGTTAGCGCTGTATATTTTTAGAAATGTATAATATTGTCCAGGACGATGAACAGGGAGACTATAACTGATGCCGTATCTGCATTGGAAGACGACAATACTATGGATGAGATTGAATGGTCGATACGAAGCTTCAAAATAGGTAGTCGGCGGGAATAGATAAGGTTGAGCTGAGATGATCAATCTAGGCGGTTCTTGCGTCCGGGATGCTTTCTGATTCCTGTACAATTTATAATGAAGAATAGGAAAGAAAACACTAGATTGGATTCGTACTAGTCGATGTTATATGGGTAAAGTCAGTAATGGCATTTTTGAAGGTAATTTAGATAATTGTCTCTTCGTCGCACAAATTTATGAAATATACAAGCGGCCTTCACTACCTCCATAGTAAAATGGGGTTCGGTGGGGATGGCAGTGTGGAGTGCTCTCGACTTGCAGCATAATAATCCGAATGAACACTCAACATATCTACGCGCTCGACTAAGTCTATAAATAAAAAAACGTTTTTCTTTGTCAATATGTCGACTTGGTCGGCCGCATTAATTTTTTCTGTAAAGGAAACGCTTCATCTCTAACTAACGCGAAGGGTTGTGGAGGTCCATTAGAATTTGGTAATTTTTTGTAAGCTGGAGGTACTTACTCAGTCGGGATACTTTGATGCGCCCTCCCCTATGTGTGTTCACTCATTAAACCTCTATAACATCTCGCCTCTACAAATAGTTCGCCGGCGCCGGCGTGAACCGACAACCTAAACAGTGTTACGCCTGCCGCTTTCAACTTGTTCGCATGCAGTAATCTTTATTAAATCCAAACTAAAACTATCATATTTAGTCTCCGAACGAGACAACAACTGATTTAATTTGGAGACTATAATTGTTTACGAATGTAGCAAGTATGTAGTAGTGAGCGCCCGCGCCGCGGCGCCGCCTCCTTGTAGAGGGGAAGCTGTCGCAGTTGCTAGGAAAGGGATTGTCAAATTAGTCAGAGAGAGAGGGATCGTAAGGTAACATTGAGCGGCGCAGAGTTCCGCTGCGTGTCCTCCGTCGGTGACAGTTAATAAGTTGTATTTTAAAAGGACGACTGCGGCCCGCGAACAAGTGTCGCGGGTGTTATTTCATTACCTCTCGCGAGACGAACGCACAAGAAATGATTTTGATTTCATCTCCAACTCGATTGAGAATCAATAAGTATACATATTACCTAGTATTTTCAACAACATAGTTATGTTCTTCTTCTTTCTTATACAATGTCGGGAGATATACAAGCGTATTAACGTACATTCAACGTATATACGTATACGTACATTTTTGACGAGCTCGGTGGCGCAGTGGTGAAACGCGGTTACGCTACTTTGACACCAACGCTCGTGGGTTCGATTCCCACACAGTACAAACATTTGTGTGCATGAACATGTCTGTTTGTATTGGTCTGGGTATTTTCTATGTATAATAAGTATGTATTTACAAAAAAAAAATGTATTTACGTATGTTTATCAGTTGTCTAGTACCCATAACACAAGCTTCGCTTACTTTGGGGCTAGGTGGCGCTGTGTAATTTGTCCGACAATATTTATTTATTTATTATTCAAGCGTACGGCCGTCCCGATGTAAAGTCGATACTGCGGCCTGTAAACGCCTGCAATACTAAGTATTATCGCCCACGCGACGCCTCCCCTGCTGCCGACACGATAACTACAATTACAATTAGAGCAGTGCTGAATAAGTTTCATGTAGTCCGGTTACGTGTGCTCGCAGTACAGACTCCTCACAACTTACTATTGATTTCTTGGAAAACTGATGGACATACAAATGTACAAAACTATAAAACGCGTTAATCAACATCCTCGCCACAACTCTCTTAGGGCAACAATAACTATCTTCGACTAGGGAACTACAGAATGGCTATTGTCTGATTTCTCTATATACCGATGCGACCGAACGTACTTACTCGTTAAAAAGCCAAATTTCAAATTCTGAGGTCAACTAAAATACTCCGTAGGTTTTCAGTCGTCATTTCATGACTTTTATGAAACGACAGACCGACATACGGACAACGAAAAGATAATGAAAGGTTCTTTCTATCGTTCGAAGCACGGATCTCTGAAAATGTAAGACACATAAATGCCCGCGAGACCTGTTCGTCTGTACTATTACCTATTCTATGACAAATGAAGATATTTATCTTATGATCAATGTTATATTATTACTAAATGAAATCATTATTATTTCGGAGACGAGGTCGCGCTGCACTCCGAGATGATGGCGCTCTACAACTCAAATCCTAACAAAGTTAAGAAACATTAGGTAAAACTCTATTCACTTTCGTCGATTCCTGATGATGAATATATTATGCGAGCTGAGACGCGAGGGAGGCCGCGGGGTGGGGGTGCGAGAGGGAGGGGCAATTAGCGGCGATGAGATAAAACGTGCAAAGTCCGCGAATGATTCAAGTTTTACAATTAAAACTTGGTGTTCACACGGAGTGACGCGCCGCGCCGCGACGCGGAGGATGTGGGGCGCTCCGCCCGCGCCCACGACCACCACCCGCGGTTACAATGGCCGTGGTTCTACCCAACCACCACCAGCTGCAACCACCGAGGCTCTACACCGAGTGACGTGACCGGGTGCTGCGTCGTGAGATACCATCGAGGCTGCTGTAACGATCAACGACAACAAGCAGCTGCAGTCACGTCACAAATTCGGTGTTACTTCTCTAGTTCTCTAAGAAAACTACCCTCAGATCTGTGGACTTTCATAAAGGAGGAATTCTGATCTCAAGGTGTGGTAATTCAGAAGCTCCTGGGATGATTACCCAGCTGGTCTCTCGTCGTGAACTCAACCATTAAGTGTGCAGCTTCAGTGTACAGTTTTTTTTACTACGACGGATAGCAAACAAGCGTACGATCCGCCTGATGTAAAGGGTTACCGTAGCCTATGAACGCTAGCAACAAAATGAATATCGCTAGCAAGTGCCACCCCTGCTGTCAACTCCTCATCTTTTGGTGTTTTATATACACGTTGGGCTGCAAGGTCTGTATTTGCGGGCTTATATGATTTGTGACTAAATAAATAAAGATAAAGGTAAAAAAGATAAAGATAAAAATTCTTTATTTGCCATTGGGCCCTCGCGGGCACTTAGACACGTCTTACAGTTTTTTTTTAATGTACTACGATTTCGGAAGTGACCATTGGCGAAGAAGAAATGCCGAAAGAAACTTGCCAATATAGGTCTCTTTTAAAATTGTCAATTATGTATTACACAATAAAATTATATAAGCATATTGGTACAATAATGATATCAAATCGTAAAATTAAAGAGTATTAAGGACTGATAGTCTGTGCTGAATTATTTCCAGACATCTTTGTCAGTTAAATATTCATCAATTCTATAATAAGCCCTTCTACAGAGAGTATTTTTAATGTGTTTTTTGAATACATTGTCAGGAAAGGACAGAACTGTTTTAGGCAATTTATTATAAAATCGAATACAATTTACAAGAAAAGATCTACCAGTCCTAGCAAGCCGATGTACCGGCATACACCACTTATTTCTACTTCTAAGTTTATCACTGAAATTTGCAAACGACTTTAAATTTTTACGGGCATACATTATGTTTTCATAAATATATTGAAAAGTAATAGTGAGGATATTCTTTGAACAGTTCACTGAGGGATTCTCTGGAGCCCATGTTATAAATAGAGCGAATGGCTCTTTTTTGTAAGATAAAAATTGTCTCAATGTCAGCCGCCGTTCCCCACAACAGTATACCATAAGACATAATGCTGTGAAAGTATCTCAAATAGACTAAGCGCGCAATAGCCACATCCGTCAATTGCCTGATTCTCCTAACTGCATATGCAGCAGAGCTGAGCTTACCGGCTAGTTTATTTATGTCGGGGCTCCATTGTAATTTGGAGTCTACTGTAATTCCAAGAAACACAGTGTTGTTAACAAATTCTAATTTATTATTCCCAATGAGAACTTCTGTATTGGCAGAACTCACATTTGGAAGACTAAATTTGATGCATTTGGTTTTAGCTGAGTTTAGCAACAGATTATTACATGTGAACCAGTTTAAAATAGCAGACACAACACCATTTACCTTGTCTATATTTTCACAACGGCGGGTCACATTAAAAATAAGAGAAGTATTATCAGCAAATAGTACTATATCCGCCATTTTCTGCACCATGTAGGACAGATCATTTGCATATACTAAAAATAAAAATGGGCCCAAGACAGAACCCTGGGGCACCCCGATATTAACATTATTGCCTTCAGATTTAACCCCATTTATGTCAACTGTCTGCAGTCTGTTGTTTAAATAAGATTCAATCAAGTTCTGGGTTTTACCGCTAACTCCATAATAGTTCTGTTTGAGTAACAATGTCTGATGATCTACACAATCAAAAGTTTTAGAGAATCAAAAGCATAGAGAGATCACAGAAAACCCCAATAGCATCCTGTGATCTATCCCATGCGTTGAGGATATGCCTAACCAATGCCACTCCTGCATCCGTAGTAGATTTATCAGCTGTAAATCCGTATTGTGCATCATGAAAAATTTCATTGGTCTTAAAAAAGAGTTGCAATTGATCAAGCATTATCCTTTCGAATATTTTACTTAAAACTAGTAGTATAGATATGGGTCTGTAATTCTCCAGCTCACTCTTTTCCCCTGACTTGAATAAAGGAATAAGTTTACAGAATTTCATCAAGTCTGGGAACACACCCATATCTATACATATATTAAAAATATGTGACAAGTGTGGAGCTATTGCCTCTAGAATACAATAAAAAACTTTAATGGACATTCCCCAGTGATCCTCCGAGTTTTTAATTTTCAAATGTTTAAAAGTTTTAATAATTTTAGTGGATTCGATATGTGTAAACTGAAAAAGTTCCACAATAGGTTGTACATTTTATTTTAATAACTCAGCAGCACCATCTGGAGATGAATTAAGGGAGTTAGTGGTAAGGTAAGGGATATTGATGAAGTAGTCTTGAAATAGATCTACTATTTGTTTAACGTCTGTAATGTTTCGATTGTCATAATTTACAGAACACTCATTATCCTGTGGCTTATATTTACCTGTTTCTTTACTAACAATATCCCATACAGCCTTAATTTTATTTGATGATTGCTTAATTTTGTTTTTAATATGCATAGACTTTGCTTCTCTGCAAACATTTTTAAATATTTTGAAATAGTTCTTGACATAATTGACAAAGTCTGGGTCAAATCTGTAACACTTTTCTGCATACAAATCAAACATTTTGTTTCTGCTTCGCAAAATACCTGAAGTTGTCCAATCATTAAACTCAAATTTCTGAGTAACATCAATTTTTTTATGTTTAAATATTTTTTGATATTCACTAGATATAGCATGAAACAGATTGGTATAAAGAAAATCTGGATCATCTACAGTGTAATCCAACAATTGCAACCTGTCCTCCAATACATTATTGTATCTAATAAGTCTGTTTCTGATCATTGGTCTGTACAAGAGATGATTTCTCAAATCTGCATTATGTGAACCTTGATAAACTACCAACTGACCGCAATGATCTGAGGGTAAGCTGCTAATTATTGTTTTATTTATATGGTCGCAATTACAAAAAACATTATCAAGACTCCTCAGCTACGTATATAGGTGGCGAACCCTCCTCCTTCCTCACGTAGATCTTCCCTAATGAGTACCATGTGGTGAACATCTGGTTTGATTTGACATACTCGCGGGCTAAGTAAAACAAATGTCTTGCTTTAGTAGTCAGGTACTCGGAGATATAGATGGTTCGTGATACTCCAGGCACATCAAGATGTTGGGAATTGAGAACCGGTTCTTTAGTTGCGCGTTTGGACTTATTAAACAACTTGAAGGATCGAATTAGATTTTCAGTTGTGAAGTCTACCACGATGATATCAGATCTATTACGATAGATATCTTTGATTTCAAAGTCCTGTAACGACTGGGAAACATTTAACGTTGAGTTTAGTTTTTTCATGATGTTTATCAGACTTTCCTTATCTTCATCTTTTTGTTTAGGCAAATTACGGAGTTCCATAGTAGTACAACGAGTATTCTTTTCCATATATCAATCCTGTTTTCTAACATTGAGACTGTTTCTTTATACTTACTATTTTCTCTTTCTAGAGTATTAACTTTCATTAGAAGTTGTTCGTGTTGGTTGGTCAAGATCTCCACAGATTTTTGAATGCCTTGATTTTGTGTTAAAATAGCTTGTAATGTGTTAGTTAGCAGGTCGAACTTACTATCCTGTTGGCAATTAATCTCTTCGAGCATAGTTTTGATTTCCGAGGACGATGTAGATGGTTCTGTTGCAATCTCAGCAAAGGTGCGCTTATGACGTTTCGTAATATTAAAATAATTATCCTATGGTACGGTATCATTAGACTTATGCAGTGCAGAATCCGAGTTGTAATGGACATGGCTTGCCCTATCCGGGTTTAGCAGGTGTTGCGATGTGGGTGGTGACCTTTGCACTGACATTATTTTTAAATACTCCAGCGGCAAGTACCAGATATTTGTGAGAATTCCGGAAGAAGAGCTTAAGACAACTAACCGTGGAGCCGCACGTAGCGTGGCTATATGTGTAAGATCGGGTCATTAGAATCTGAATATGTGTTATAGTACTCACTACGACTAGTTCCTGCCAAGCTCGCAAACCGCGGTCAACGTCCCTGTCACACTATTGCTACAGTGACGTAGTGCACTTCTGGCACTATTCTTGAGATACGACGCTAGTGGGTTGCTCTATGATGTATCGTAGCACAGCTGCCACGCTCATGTATAGTCGTAGAACTCACACGTAGCAGATATTTATCTCGTAGCAGTTTGCACTGATTGAGAGCCGTAATTTCGTCGCGGGCGGTACTGTTCGATTGGCTCAGCGGGGGATCACTAACTCACTAACAGCGCCAAACGTTCCAGGTTTGTATCTACGCACGGTCACAACAGAATTCACTTTAATATTTATTTATTTTAACTTCAAATAAATTTGTAGTTTGAACTGCGACAGCCAGTGGGCACGTCCAAGCCTGACAGCGGTCCGGGGGGAGCTTAATTTATTAATACATAAAAATGGTTTGAAGTTTAAGCATATTTATTTGTACTCAAAGACAACTTTTCAATCAAAGTATCGCTTTTTAAGTCAGATTATGAAGAAAATTTCAGGGGCCAAGTTGTTTATTTTTAATCATAGTGAAGAAGTTATTCATCCGAATGAAGCATTACAAAATTCAGTTATGATATTCGACGATGTAACTTGCGATGATCAAATAAATATAAGAAATTACTTTGCTATGGGTAGGCATAGACTGATAGATTGTTTTTATTTGTCTCAAACATACTCAAAAATACCTAAACAATTATTGCGGGACAACGTTAATCTTCTTATTATCTTCAAACAAGACGATACTAATTTAAAGCACATATATAATGAGCATGCAAATACGGATATGGATTGGTTAAAATTTAAACACCTTTGTTCTAATATATGGCAAAATCATTATATTTTTTTATTAATTAATAAAGACTGTTTATTAAACAATGGCTGATTTTGACACGTTTGTTTATTTCTGAAAATCCTTTATATTACCACATGTTGTTGAAAATTTCTCATTTAACATCTAGAATCTAAAAATAACGCTCGTTATTTAAGTCGTATAAAATGGATGCGGATATAAAGAACAGGTCGTAAAATCAATTGATAATATAAAAAATAAAATAAAAATAATGCAAAATGATGAAGATGTAGCTAACCTAAAATTTAAGAAAGTTTTTAAGCCTATTACTGACCCCCTTGAGACACTAACCAAAGTAAAAGAAAAATATTCCAATGCAAATTTGACAAACATAGATATGGATGATACGATTGGAGAAATTGTTAACCACAATATGGGTGTTAACAATACAGATGAGAGCTTAAATTCTTCTCTAGAATACGAGGATTTTAAGGACTTAGTTAAAAGAGATTCCAACGAAGACTTAGAATATCATGATTTCACTGACGATGATAAAACTCCTATTAAAAGAAATAATGACACACTTATTTCTCTCAATAAAGAAGAAATGATGGATATCTATGATGACTTAAATGTGCCATTTGGAATACGTAGTGAAAATAAGAAACTTATGATGGGAAACACAACAGTGGCATTTTCGCTTACAAAAAACAGTTCGGATAATAAGAAAATTTATGTAGTCACGATACAAAATATGAAATAACTCCTGGTTTAAAGGAACTTTTGATACGCAATAAACCTAATCCTAATCTAGTAACTAATGAATATAAATTAATATATAAAGGTTTACTTGAGAATACTAGTGCTCATAAACGAGATTATAATCCTAATGGACAGATAAAAGGGGATAAAAGTCTAAAAAAAGGCTCAAATAATTAAACCACTGTTTTCACACTTAATTACTAAACAATCTACAAATCCAACGGAAACAAAAATTGGTGGTTATTTATCGAAATTAAAATATTATAAAACTAACAATGATTACATCAATTGGGATAATCCTAATGAATTGATTGAAAGACATAAGTTACTAATAGCATCGAAAAATGCTGGTAATAGCAATCATGACAATGAAATTGTATCAATCATTGAAGAATTACAGGAAGCAGGTATTATAAAAGAATAAGAATGCTTGCAATATAATATTTAAAGTTAGTAATACAAAGTGCATTTAACAGGAGTGTCGTTTAAAAATGAATAATGAAAACCTAAACTATAATTTTGTAAACATCGATAAAAATCCTATATTTCAAAATAGTTCTGCAAAAGATTGTAGTCATAAAACTTTAATTGATTGCGTGACGGAAATCGCGTATATAAGTAAACTGATTGTAACTCTGCAAGAACGAATAAAAATAATTGAAAAATCCATTAACATTATTAAAATTGCAGGAATATTAAACAAACATTATGAGCAAAGCAGACGTCGTAAATGATATTCATAAAAATGTTTGAGTTAATTTTCCTAGAAGATATGTAATTCTTAAAGACATAGATGATCTATGGCAGCCAATATTATTATTGCAAGCATTATCGAAAGTTAATGCTGGTTATAAATATATATTAATAATAATTGATGGCTTCTCAAAATATGCTTGGGTACATCCATTGAAACAAAAAAATAAAGAGCTCGTATCTAAAGCTTTTGAAAATGTACGAGGGTCATTTGAAAAGTTCTTAGCCTAACATACTTAATGAAACCACACGATTTTGAGTTTATTTTTATTTTTCAACATACTCTCCTCCGAGCTCAAAACACTTTTTCCATCGACCCGGTAAGGCTTCGATACCCGTTTTAAAAAATCTTCATCTAACTCCTCAAAATAAGCGTCCACGGCGGCTATGACCTCTTTATTTGTAAAAAAATGTTTACCACCTAAAAATTTTTTCAGCTTTGGGAACAGATAAAAGTCGGACGGTGCTAAATCCGGTGAATATGGGGGAAGAGGTAACAATTCGAAGCCACATTGATGGATTTCTGCCATTGATTGCACGGAGGTGTGAACGCGCGCATTGTCCTGATGAAACAAGACTTTTCTTCTCAATAAACCTGGACGTTTTTCTTTGATTTCTTCTCTCAAACGACGCAACAGGTTGCAATAGTAATCGAAGTTTATTATTTCATCCTTTTTTAAATAATCCACGAGAATTATACCCTTTGCATCCCAAAAAACGGATGCCATGACTTTGCCCGCCGATAAAACCACCTTTGCCTTCTTTGGGGTGGGCGATCCTGCTCTTTTCCATTGTTTCGACTGTTCTTTTGTCTCGGGTGTATTGTGGTGAAACCAGGTTTTATCCATGGTTATAAATCTTTCAACAAATTCTATTGGGTCAGCTTCATATAACTCTAAACAGTCGCGAGAAGTTGTGAGTCGGTTGCGTTTTTGTTCCACTGAAAGCAGTCGCGGTACCCACCGCGCAGACACCTTAGAGAATCAGTTAGAGAGAAGTTCAGTAGTAATAATATAATGTGTTCGCTCAGATGAGATGCCTACAGTTTTAGCTATATCCTCGACAGTCAATCTTCGATCAGATAAAATTAAATCACAGATTTTTTCTTTGTTTTGATCAGAGGAAGCAGTCGAAGGCTGGCCACTACGGGGCTCATCTTGAATGGTCTCACGACCACGTTTAAACTCTGCCACCCAGTTTTTAACAGTCGCATACGAAGGAGCGGACTCACCCAAAGTAGCAGACATGTCTTCATGTATAGCTTTTGGAGTTAAACCTTTCAAATTCAGGTATTTTATCACTGCACGATGTTCAATTTCCGGCGGTGTAGGCGTATCTCTGTTGTTGTTTCGTTATGAAACACAACAGAGATAAACGTAGCGACACTGGTCAGCCGCGGATCGCACAGGTACTACACGGAGCGAACGTCGGAACGTGCTCAGTGCGGCGGGCCGTAGCGGTCTGGTAATCGATCCCGTTTTTTTTTTTTTTATTTTATTTTCGCCCAAGAAAGTTGAAGACCCACAAAGGAAGGACCAACCCACACCCGGGTGTGCATTGGTCATTCCTCCGTGAGGGGCACCCTCCGGAAAACGGGAGGGAGGAGGTGAAATCTTTTAAAAATACCATTTCGTGCGAACGAACTGATTATGTCGGATTTCCACCGACTAAAACACCCCCTGGGACTGCCTTTAGCCGGGAGGGCTACAAAGGCTTCATCTGAAGCGATCACCCCAGGGGAACGGGGTGACGCAAGCGTCACTCTAATAAGAGCTTACGCTTAGAGAAGGGTCGACTTCCTCCTGAGGACGCCGACCCTGGACCCTATAAGCGCCTAAACCGAGCGACCGGAAGGGTGCTCACATGGTGGAGGACTGTTGCCCTAAGGAGGCTTCGGCCGCTGCATAGCGGTCCAAAGCTCTCGAAATTTTATTTGGTTGATCTAAGAGGACACTACGTGGCCTGCGGTTTTGATAACGGGATAAAGGAGGCTGGGGCGGGTTGTAGGCCGCTGCCTGCTGGATGAGCGGGTTAGGATGGGTCTCAGCGGTTTCGAAGAATCGCTTTGACAGGAGTTGGAAATGTTGTTGGATTGATGGGAGTTGGAGGTCACGGTGGAGTTCAGCATTACGCTGAGCCCACTGAGCATTGGTGGCTCGACGACAAAAGATATTTTGGATCGTTTGCAGCCTATTGATGGCTGCAGGACTGGCATGAGCGAACACCGGAGACGCGTACGACATCACCGGCCTTATACAAACCTTGTACAGGGTTCGCTTATTTCTGAGGGACATTTTGCTGTGCCTTCCCAGCATAGGGCTGAGTCGGTTCAGATAAAATCTGGCGGTACTAGCTACCTTTCTAATGTGGGGGACAAAGGAGAGTCTGGAGTCTAGAGTGACTCCGAGATACTTCGCCGTGCGTTTCCAGGGGACTGACGCCCCCAGCATACGCAGGCGGGGAGTATTGTGTGGGAGTTTGCGTCTCGCACAGAAGTGAACTGCGGAGCTTTTCTCCAGGTTCACCTCTATGCGCCATTTTCTGAACCATCTTCCTAACTCAGTAACTGAGGTTTGAAGCTTGGCTAACGCAGATGACACTTGCACACTCTTTGAATAGAGGGCTGTGTCATCGGCGAAGAGCGAGAGCTCAACGCCTTTAGGAGGGGTGGGAATATCGTTGGTGTACGATATATACAACAGGGGTGCCAAGACAGAGCCCTGTGGGACCCCAGCCTTGAGTGGGCGTGGGGTTGAGAGCACTCCTTCGTGTCTAAAACGAAAGGAGCGATGTTTGAGGTAGGAGGCCGCTAATCGGACAAGTCGGTCTGGGATACGAAGCTTGTAAAGCGTGTATATAAGTCCTCCATGCCAGACTTTATCAAAAGCCTTGGCAACGTCAAAGAAGACAGCTACTGTCTTTTGACGCTTAGGATAAAAACCGCTCGAGATATACTCGACTATGCGGTGGACTTGCTGTGGGCAAGAGTGTTTGGAGCGAAAGCCGAACTGGTTGTCTATTATGAAACCGTTTGAGAAGAGATGCTCTCTCAGTCGAGCGAGTATTACTCTCTCAAGAAGTTTCCCCATCGCCTTAAGTAGGCTGATGGGGCGGTGGCTACTAGGGTTGTTGAGTGGTTTACCCGGTTTAGGTATACCAATGACCGTAGCATCTTTCCAGGCGGTTGGAAAGTGGCACAGGTCGAAACAGGCGTTGAATATAAGGGCTGAGAGCGTCAGCACTTGGGCTGGGAAGTACTTTATTTGAAATTCCATCAGCGCCTGGGGCTTTGTGGGGGTTTAATCCTTTGATGAAAGAGCTAATTTCATCATTGGACACTGTGATGGGGTCTGCAGTGAGAGGGAGTGAGCTCTTATGTAAGACCTCCTCCTCCACTGTTTGGACATGTGCAGCGTCGCATGGCTGCGTGCTGACAGAACATTGTGAAGCAATGCTGTCAGCGAAACATTCGGCTTTCTCTTCGTCCTCGAAGGCGATAGTGCCATCGGGACGGTGGAGTGGTGGGGTGTGAGTTATTACGTCACTACGCAGTGCTCTCGCTACTTTGTAGTACGTAACATGAGAGGGAGCTATATTCTCCATGAGGTCGCCCCATCGCTCTTCCCTCAGGTTGGAGAGAGAGGACCTCACTTGCCGCTGAAGGCGGTTCGCGAGAGTCCTGTTAGACGGGGTGGGATACAGCTTGGCTCTGCGGAGCGCTGCATTTTTGGCTTTGATCAGGTCCCTGACAGCCTGCGGTAGTTTTCGGCGGTTATCCACCTTCACTACCCGCGAGTTGTCCTGAACAGCTGATTGAACCAGTTTGGTTAGAGAATCCACCGCACTGTCAATCTTGTCCGGACTATCGAAGTAGTCGGACGTGAGAGCGTACGGTGAATCTGGGGCATCAAAGGCTGCCTCTAGGGTGGCCTTAAAACCTTTCCAATTGGTGAAGGTCTTGTTGGTGGAGGAGGGGTGGGGATCCAACGGCCCCATTACCAGTGAGACTGGACGGTGGTCAGAGCCCAGATCATCGAGTGGCTCGATTGATCTGAGCTGAAGCGACACTCCTTTGACTAGCGCAAAGTCTAGTACTTCAGGAGTGGCATCCACCCGATCAGGGTAATGTGTGGGCGAGAATGGACAAAGGACGTCCAGATCTAGGGCTTGGGTAATCTCCAGTAGCTTCCTGCCACTGGAGTTAGAAGCCTGACAGGTCCAGTCTGTATGTTTGGAGTTGAAGTCTCCAAAGAGAATGACAGACTTTCCTAGTTCTAAGAGCGCTTCAAAGTCGCTTCTTAGTGGGATTGTGCCGCTAGGTATGTAGATGGACGCTATGAGTATGGACTGATGTCCTGTCATAGCCACCTTACATACTGTGGCCTCCATACTACTCAAAGGAGGAGTATCTATAGGCGAGCAATGAAGTGCTCGTCTATAGTAGATAGCAGTACCGCCGCCTCTATGGTCATCATATACAGTACTTTCAATAATTGAAGTGTCGTCGTCATGTTACGCTCTGAAACCATACTGCTCGTCGCGGGGGATGATGTGCGGGGCGAGGTGTTTCAGTAGGAGGCGTTCGTACACTTTTGATTGTGTAGATAGCAGCGTGATGGGCCGATAACTCTCCGGTTTCAACACGTTCTTACCGGGTTTAGGCAGCAATATAACGCGTCCGTCTCTGTAAATAGACGGGAAGTGTCCGGTGCGATTTATACCGTTGTACAGTCGAGTTAGCGCCGCGACGGCGCGCGGCGGTAACCGACGTAGGGCTTCGTTGGTTATTTTATCTGCACCGGGCGCCTTTCGCAGTTTCGCGCGTTGTATTGCACGCTGCACTGCGCCCGGGGTGAAAACAATTGGATCGTCATCGGCCACTATCGGTGTAGAAAAGTAGCCTCGTAGGTAGGTAGTAATGATCGATCCCGCACCGGGCCCCATATTTATACCCCCGGTGTGGGAGCGAGAGGCACTACTGTGTGAAAGAGATAACGATACCAAAAATCGCCCAGAGTTGGAGGAATTACCTTAACGAGCTTGCTTTATTTTCATCAAAAATATTTTCAAGTTGTTCTATTTTTACATACATTTGACCCTTTTTCATACAAGCTCATAAAACTTTTGCTAAAAGTTGTTGCTAAAACCTATGGGTCAGTGAAGTTTTACACATGAAATGTTTTTATTACAGACTTAAAAACTATGATGATAGGTACTTATATTTACCACTAAGCTGTTGCCGCCACTAATCAAATATCTATAAACTTTATTACATATTTGGCTTGCAACAGCTCGTACCTATAACTAATGTAAAATGTAAAAACGTGTAAACTTATATCTAATAAACTAAGTACCCATGTAATCTGTGTAAAATGCTTATTCTATGCATCTATATAAAGCAACTATAACTATAAATGTACCTTACTAACTACGCGCGACGGTTATTTATTTATATACATAGTTGTCGCGAACATTTATATAGAGTTATTATGTAAGCATTATCCTGTAAACGTCGACATAGATAGACTCAACACACATTTTTCATCTTCTACCACATTTGATGCCGGTACCAAGGCAACTACCATTGCATATCTTTCATCACTTCCAACTCCAGATTATCCACCTTTCTTCTTTAATCAGTTTACCGATTGTGATGTTGAGAAGAATATACGTTCTGTAACTTCGAACGCCGTGGGGGATGACAATGTTAGTCGTTTAATGATCTTACCTATCCTAGACATCATCCTTCCAACTATCACCATGATCCTCAACAACTCAATTACCGCTGCTGTCTTTCCAACTATCTGGAAAACTGGCCAGGTTGTCCCACTGCCTAAAAAATCCAATCCATCATCTTTTTCTGACTATCGTCCCATCTCCATTCTTCCATTCCTATCCAAAATCTTAGAACGTCTAGTACAGCAACAATTACTCGATTTCTTAAACATAAATCACCTCCTCAATCCCTACCAATCCGGTTTCCGTCTCGGTCATAGTACAACTAGTGCTCTTATCAAAATTACTGATGATATCCGTTGCAATATGGATAAATCTCACCTCACCGTGTTGACGCTTCTGGACTTCAGTAATGCATTCAACACAGTGGATTTTGATGTTCTACTGCAACGGCTGCGTTCTCTCAACATATCTCCAACGGTAATTGACTGGTTTCATTCTTACCTGTATGGACGTCGCCAGCGGGTGCGTATTGAGAATACATTTTCTTCGTATTGTGCAATATCTGCTGGTGTGCCTCAGGGTGGCGTTCTGTCTCCTCTTCTATTTTCCGTATTTATCAATTCAATTACTTCTGAACTTCGCTCCTCCTACCATCTTTACGCAGATGACCTTCAAATTTATGCGCATGCACCGTTAGATCAAATTCCTAATGCTATTTCCACAATAAATGACGATCTTACGCTTATAGCCCGGTGGAGTAAGTCTCACGGCCTCACTGTTAATCCAACCAAAACACAATGCATTATAATAGGTAGCCCTCGTTTAATATCTAACATTAACTGGAGTTGTTTAAACAATGTAGTATTCGATGGGATTGTAATACAATATAGTGAGAAAGTAAAGAGTCTCGGTGTGTACTTGGATCGAACTTTATCTTGGTCTGCACACATTACAGATATTAGCAGAACATTGTTTGCTGCCAATTGCTCTCTTAGAAGACTGCGTAACTTCTTACCGATGGACACCAAAATTGCGCTTGCACAATCCATTCTCCTTCCCATTCTTGATTATGCCGATTCCTGCTACCTTGACCTCACTGTACAGCAATTAAATAAACTTGAGCGTCTTCAAAACCTTTGTATTCGATTTATATTTGGACTCCGCAAATATGATCATGTCTCCGAATTTCGTTCTCAGCTCAAGTGGCTCCCTATCTCACTTCGCCGCAACTTGCATTTGCTATCTCTTCTCTATTCTATTTTCTTCAATCCCGCTTCTCCTAATTACCTGAAAGATCAATTTATATTTTATAGCGATGTACAGGGTCGTGAATTACGTCAAAACCTTCTTCTTCGACTTAAAACTCCATTTCACTCCTCTCAATTCTATTCCAAATCGTTTTCTGTTCAAGCAGTACGTCTTTGGAATGCTCTACCACTTAATATTCGTTGTGCTCAAACACTTTCCTCTTTTAAATCTCTTGTCAAAGAACACTACCTTTCCTGTAACTTTTCTTTCTTTTTCATCATCACCGAGTCTCTGACATTACTGTAACTACAATAACTTTTAATACTTTTTCATGTATATAATAATTTTGTTTTAATTCGTATGATTTGCTCTGCACCACCTACCTGTATTATTACAAGATAATAGTTTTCTCTCATCTTAAGGTTGTCTGGAAGAGATTGCTTAGCGATAAGACCGCCTAATTGTACTATAGTCTCTAAGTATCTTATGTTTACAATTTTAATTTGGTGCAATAAAGAATATTTGTATTGTATTGTATTGTAAGCAAAATTAAAAAGAAAGTTTTAAGAGGAATTACATAGCTTGGGCCAACCATACCTAGGAACTGTTCTAAACCTAGAAATATGTCTACACAATGTTAATATAATATGTTTAATGAATATAATAATAAAAAAAATAAGTACCTTGTCTTGTTCGCCTCCGCCATTCTACGAACATTTTCTTTGTATTTTTATTTTTCTTTTATATATTTTCTTTTTAGTGTTCCCCATTATTACAACACTATACAGCTAAACCTATAATATTATTTACTACTTATATCTAATATTAATACACTTACGCTAAATACTATAATATAGAATATTTACAAATATTAATTATAAAACTTCGGTGTCGCGATGTTAATGGAGCGAGCTTGAGCAGACATTCGACATAGATCTCACCTCAAAGCAGGCTGCAGCCGGACTGGCTGGCCCATGTAGTTAGTCAATGCGTTTATAATCCTCATTACCGCACAATAAGGTCGAAACCACGTAGCACCCAAGACGAATGTGATCGCTTAGAAATTGTCAGAAACTTGAAATATTTTAAAAAAAATTCATGTTTCAGTTATCAAAATATGCAGCAACCAAATTGTAAACATAGATATTACTAATAGAACAATTTCGTTGTAATTTCAAAAATAATGATTTTCAGGAGGTGTTTTCGAAAGTAATTATTATCGAATCAATTTTACACAATCGCGTATTTGAGCAAGCAAATTCAAGATAAAGAAATGAAGTTCTTTATATTAAAATCTTAGATCCGTCAGTTTAGTCGGATGTAGCTACTGCGCGCTTAGTCTATTTCAGCTACTTTCACAGCATTATACTGTTGTGGGGAATGGCGGCTGACATTGAGACAATTTTTATCTTACAAAAAAGAGCCATTCGCTATATTTATAACATGGGCTCCAGAGAATCCCTCAGGGAACTGTTCAAGGAAATAAATATCCTCACTGTTACTTCTCAACATATTTATGAAAACATAATGTATGCCCGTAAAAATTTAAAGTCGTTTTCAAACTTCAGTGAAAAACTTAGAAGCAGAAATAAGTTGCGTATGCCGGTACATCGGCTTGCTAGGACTGGTAGATCTTTTCTTATAAATTGTTGTTGCCTGAAACAGTTCTGTCCTTTCCTGACAATGTATTCAAAAAGCACATTAAAAATACTCTCTGTAGAAGGGCTTATTATAGAATTGATGAATATATAACTGATAAAGATGTCTGGAAATAATTCAGCACAGACTACCTGTTCTTAATAATCTTTAATTTTACCATTTGATATCATTATTGTACCAATATGCTTATGTATTTTTTTTTTTGTAATATCTAATTGTCAATTTTAAAAGAGACCTATATTGGCAAGTTTCTGTCGGCATTTCTTCTTAGTCAATGGTCATTTCCGAAATGCTAGTAGATAAAATAAAGGAAAAAAGTAAAAAGAGAATTAAATAAGATACAATAAGATTATATTTCAAAAACTGTAAGAAGTGTCTAAGTGCCCGCGAGGGCCCAATGGCAAATAAAGAATTTTTATCTTTTATCTTTTAGTCATTGGCCTATATTATTGAAGATGAAAGTTGGTCTAATTTTTCGATGTGTCGCCTTAAAGAACGTATACCGACACTTAAAACAGATAATTCTTTTCGTATTATTAAAACCCCACTAATAACTCCAAAATAAATAATATCATATTATCATATCATTATTAGTTAAATGACTGTAAACTTCAAGTATGTTATTAATTCTGGTGAAAAGAAAAGAAAATTAAAACAGAGAAATCAAGGCAGTCCGTAGCGCCGCGGTGCGGTCGCACTGAGGCAGCGTCCTAATAGAACGCGAATGTGCGATCATCGTAGGTAGGTTCGCGCGAATTTTACTCGTACGCACGCGCGATCAAACATATTGGATTCCAATAGGTATCCTAATTGAAATTCGCGCGATAATTGCGTCCATGTTTACGATACGATATTTTACGGCCATGGTTGTTGGTATCGACGTGCAAACACGCGATGGTCGCATCGCTTACTCGCGCGATGATCGCGCATTCACGTTCTATTAGGACGATGCCTAAAACTTGCCACTCGTTCGCGCGACGATACTGGAAACTACAAAGTAACGCCGCCGGCTGTCCGCTCCAGTAGTAATTTTTATTAGTCAGTTCAGTGGTATGTATGTATGTATATATGTATATCTTCACGCCAAGTCCCTTGCGGGGTATGCAGAGAGAACAGAGCGCCATAAGACGCGGTCCTTACATACTTCACTCGCTTCTGTGACATTCATAGCTCTTTTCATGTACGCTCGCCGGTTCCTAGGGCTTCTGACATCACCTTCTGATAAAACACAACCAATTTGGTCATGGTAGGTTAGTCTCGGTCTTCCTCGGCTCCTACATCCTTCCACTTTTGCATTGTATATCTGTTTCGTCATTCTTTCGTCCCGCATTCTTTCTACATGTCCACGAACCAACGGAGCGTGCCCTTTCTTATCTAAACACCGACACTCTCTTTCAGACCAACTCTTTCTCTCACGTCTTCATTACGAACGCGGTCAGCAAGCGTTATGCCACAAATTTTGCGCAATACTCTTATTTCGACCGCATTTATTCTACTTTCATGCTCTGTCTGCCATACCCAGCTCTCACTTCCATAAGTTAGCGTTGGGATTAGCACCGCGTTGTGTACAGCGAGCTGTGCCTTCTGGCTTAGATTTCGGCTGCCTAGAAGTTTACCCAACGCTTCATTCACCCTATTCCCTGCACTCACTCATCTTTCCACATCAGCGGTGTACCTTCCATCGCTGCTAAAAGCACAAGTTCAGTGGTAATCATTATAATTTAGTTTAAACCGTAGTTTAAACCCATCACCGTCACAGTGTCAACATCACCGTAATTTAATGTGAAGGTGCGCGTGATTGTATATATGACGTCAGTGTATGTACTAACGTTTTTGATATTTTTGCGTATCAGATTTTATTGGTGTAGAGTTGTAGGTACATATTCAAAATGCCGCTAAGTGCTCGCGCGTATTTACATTTGAGAATATTGTATGCCGGCTGTAACTACAACGGCAATGAAATAATATCGCAATACAGAAAGATATCCTCTGCCATATCCAGTGAATCCTAGAGTGATGCTGAGAGGCTTACAATGTTCTCCGGTGAATGCATTCTGAACAAAATGTGCCACCGCCATCTTGCACAGCACGACACGGTGGAACTTTTGAACGTCGGATGTAAAAGTAGGTAAGTTTTAATAAGCTTAAACTTTAAATCCATGGAAAGGTAGGTAACTAAAAGCACGCGGTCGCCCTGATCTTTTATGTTCTTCTATAGAGGAAGTGTTGGTATGTCTGTCGATAGTACGATATACGAATATCTTGAATATGACCGACGGCTCCATACCCACTTTGTGCAAGGCAATCACTGCAATCCTATTTTCTTTAACACTCCATTTCATATTGTAATTTGATAATAAACATGAAAAAAATATGTAAAACGGCGGGAAATCGAAAGAAGTTATTAACATAATAAACTCGTTCCAAATTCAAAATAATTAAAGTTGAAAAAAGAAAAGATTCTATGTAACAGTATTTATGTCCAGACGAGTTACATCGGTGCAAGCGAGCGCCATCTTGTACATCACGCTAGAGTCAACAAAGACCAAGAGTAGCATCGATAACAGTTGCTGCAGCAGGGTGGTCTTGGATAGACTCCTCTTACAGGTTTCAAATTGATCAATGACCGCGTACCGCGTGGTTCCAGAGAAGATTTATATTGTGGAATGAACTGTCTGGGGAGGTTTTTAGAGATTACAACATGGGATTCTTCAAGAGAGGCGTGAAGTACAGGCTACGATAACTACGTACTTACAGGCCGTATGCTTATTTGCCACCACATGAGAAATAAAACGGCGATAATAAATTAATCATGCCAAGAAATGGTCTCACGTTCTCAGAGTGTCGGGTGTCCGCTCCTGGAGTGCATCAGCTCTTGAATACGATGTGGACCGAACATTGTACTCGTATCTAGGTAAGGTTTTGCTTTTTAAGTTTATCTGTGTCTTAAATAGTCAATAGATTCAGGCGTTATTATGCGGAAGTCAAATTTACATACAATTTGATCTAACCTGCTTTGTGTGCTTCCGCCACCAACACTAAGCAGATCAAATTGCATATCTATGAGTATGTCTCGCCCGGCTTTGTATGATATAATGCGATTTTACACAAAAAAAAACAAAATGCACACCCGGTGACTCTTGGTTGCCCAGATGTTATCTAATAATTAAATCTAATGAATTAAAGGGAAGGATTTTTTTTAACTCAATAGACATCACGCCAGCACGTAAGATTCGGATCATGAACAGTTCGCACAGCTCGTCAGTGGACCGAGTTACAAGGCCGGCGGTGCGGCCCGAAGCAGAAGCCGCGGCCGCAAGCAGAGCCACGGCGCGCGGCTCCCGGGCACAATGCGGGGGCGCGCGGCGACACGTCACATTTAATTATCCGACCGTAAAAGATAAAGCGATGAAGTGACGAGCGCTCAGCGAACTGTTTGTTGGACGCGGCCGGCTCACTTTCACCATCTTACAGAAGACCGCAGCCTCAATGGTCTGATTATTTGTTAATTGCTAAGGAAGAGTGAAGTTTATGCTTAAAAGGAGACTTCGGCTACATTATTTTTATAAGAAACCTTTTGTAATGGAAGAAATCAATTATTTATATACTTATTTGTACGTATTTATATGTATGTATATCTTCACGCCAGGTCTCTTGCGGGGTAGGCAGAGGGAACCGAGCGTGTCATAGTATACTACATTATGGAAAATGCAAGCATGCACCGAACCACATACATTGCAACATCGCCGTGTGACCGGTTTCGGTGAAACGCGATCGCCACGTGTGCTGACGACGCATGACGCCACCTCGCCGGGCGCCTTGCGCAATCCGCGCAATACATAGTTTTAAGTAAATGTTATTTTTCGATTCATTCTGTTTCTAACATCGATCAGAACTAGACTAAGTTATAATTCGGGACATAGGCTCTCTAAGCGTATTTTACCGCCTTTACCATGGCGAGTGCTCTGAAGAACTGTTTTCCCTTATCCCACCCTCACCCTTCCGTCATAGACACGTGCGGGCTTGCGATGTCATAGTTTCACGGTTGAGAATATCTCTTCGCGTACCAAAAAGTTCGGCAACTCCTATCTTTGTCGTACCATCAAAAAGTGGAACGCCTTGCCTGCACATGTGTTCCCTCCTTCCTACAATATGGGATCCTTCAAACGAAGCGTAAAGAAGCATTTTGCGGGTCAGCATGGCAGCGTCAACTGACAGGATACGGGATGTAGTATGTTGTCAGTTGCAGTTGCGATTTGGGCTCCTCATTCGCTTACTATCAGGCAACGAGGGGCCACTATGCTCAACTAATATAAAAAAAAAAATTAAAAAAAATTGTAATTTTGATATTAATTAAATTAGTTAAAATAATTTTGGTTTTTTTTGGGTCCTCCGGCTGTGACAAATATATCTAGCGCCATAAGACGTTATGTTTATATATTTGTTATTATTATTATGACTTCCAACAATTTCACTGGACGGTCGAGGACGGAGGTCGGAGGTACGGCGCATCAATGTGGAATAGGAAGTACTTCCACCTTATACAAAAGCCGCAGCCAACTAACAACTCCCTGGATGCTTTTTGTGCTTCTCCGAGTGAACGAGGTTACTATTAATAGTGAATAAAGCTGTGGACGGAGTATTGGGCAGCAGCTAAATTAAATAATATTATAGAAGGAACTTACTTGTATTTCGGGGTACGTTTCACCCGAATCTATTAATTGTCAATATCAAACACAAAGAAGTGTTAAAAACAAATATATAAAAATTACATCAAAAAGGTAAATATATCTAAAAAGGTCTGTCGCCAACAATTACCATGAAGCTCCTAAGGAGTTGCAGTATTAGCGGCGGGGGTGGCAGTTTCCAATATTACATGCGTTCATATGGTACAGTAACCACTTTACATCAGTTGGACCGGATGCAAATATGCCTCCCGGCGTTGTTTAAAAAAGAATGTCAATTTTATATAAATAGACTGAGCTGTACAGCGTGTGTACACCAACTGCACGAATCTTCTCAGTTGCTTCATGAACGGTTACAAAGAAAATAGAACGCAAACTTTTTTACGCATTCATACATAAAGCACACAAAGCCATAAAAAATAGTAGAGAACGAGTTGCGAGGGCTTGGTAAGCGAACATATAAATTTGGTTATCAAGGACTACAAATAATTGTATATTGATGTTTTTTTTTTTTTGAGAAATTCGATGTATATCCTTATTTAGTATTTTAAGAATTAATATACAAGTGTTATATGTACACGTTTGCTCTATATTCAATGGTTTAATTTCTTTGTATATTTGTTTTGTTGGAGAAAGAAAATTGTATCGGAAAAATACTTTTATTATTTATTTTGCGCTATTTCTATTGTATTAATAACAAGCCAACGGCGACAAGTCAAATTTCGATTAGGTAATCGATATGGGGTTTTATAAGTGAGTTATATGTTTTATATGGTTATCTTATTTTTATTGACAAACATTTAACTATTCCTCGTATAGCACCTGATAGCGAAGTTAATTTAGTTTTGAATTTTTCAATATGTGGTTTCCAGGTCATAAAGCAAAATATTTCTCTTTTTGAACTTTATTTATTGGAAAATTGTTAATTGTTAGCGAGGAATTGAAATGAAATTAAATCTTTATTAACTGAAGATAGTAACATATGGAACATAGTAGTACTATGACTGCACACTAGGCTAAGCCTTCATCAACGTCAACTCGATATGAATTTACACAATTTTAAACAGTTTTGCGAAATTATATGTTATTTTTTATTGTTAACAGTAAATATAATGAAATTTGTTTTGGTTGCATTTATTATTAAGAGATTCGACTTGAGCCACACATTTAATAAATTTGGATCATTTTGTGCACTGGTTTTGATGGTATCAATTGAAGTTCCAAAATAAAATAGACTTGTGTCGTCGGCGTATAAAGTTACATCAGCTGTAAGACTAAAATTTTATGTATGCCATTAATATAAACTAGAAACAATAGCGAACCCAGGATAGGTCCTTGGGGGACCCCAAAGAAAATTGGTTTAGGAGTACTTAAACTTGAGCCAAGTTTTACAATTTGGTGTCGATTAGATAGATAAGATTTGAAAATTTCATACGCAGGTCCATTTAGTCCAACAGCCTTTCGTTTACCCAACAGAAGATCATGGCTTACAGTATCGATTGTTTTTTAAGATCGATGACATTTCCTAGTGCTATTTGCTTATTGTTTATTTTCATTTTAGTGACAAGGTCCACAGTTGCCGAAAGTGTGTTAGAAGTATGTGTGTATGTGTTAGTCTGAAGCCGTACTGCTTGTCGTAAAGAAAAATCTGTGTTGAAAGATGATATTGTAGCCTATTGTATAATACTTTTTCAAATTCAAAAATCAAATATCTTAGAGATTACCGGTAGGACTGAGATTGGACGGTAGTTTCCTGGGTCAGGGGTGATTCTAGCTAAGTTAAGACTGTTTGGAAAAATACCCAGTTCCCGACATTTATGTCAGTTCAATTGCTATTATATTTTTAATACATTTTAAAGCTTTTATACTAATGTCGTCATATTCAGAACTCGTATTGGTATATAATGAGTCAATAATGTTTGTTATTTCAGCAACCGTCGCCGGTTCAAATTCATGGCGCGTCGGTACGCTACAAATTGATGATGTGGACTTATAATGTACTTCAGAGATCTGATTTGCTAGGATCGAGCCCACAGTCGAAAAGAAATCATTAAAACATTCCTTCGTAACGGTGCCTGTTTGTGTTTACAGCTTGGAAGGAACTTCAGAATTTCTAACTTTATATACATTTATACACAGATTATTAATTATCTACCACATCTTCTTTGGTTTGTTTACGCAATTCAGAAATGCCTTTAGGTAGTAATATTTCAGGATTACTTTTATGTTGATTCTACAGAATATTTCTTTTATTTATATCTTCAATTATATCTTTCTGAGTCCAGTCTTGTCTCAGTGGATTTTGATTTTTGTTTTTATTATTTTACTCTTCTTCAAACTGGATATAAGTTTTAATTCAAAATTGGCAGACAAGTTGTCTATATTTGTATTTCCACTTTCAGATACATCATAGTAGAATTTTCATTTCACAATAGTAGAGAAAGCTCAATAAATAAAAGATAAAAAGACGTATGCTCCTGATTATATTGTGCTGGGCAGTAAAAAAATTAAAGAATAATGTACAACAGTAGAGAAAGCTCAAAGGCCAAGCATATGTCGCGTTAAGTCGAATCAAGACGCTAGAAAGCTTTGCCATTTGTGCATTTCATCTAAGAAAGATTAATAACCGACGTGATAACTACTGTCTGCAGGAATTAAATTACCTGCGAAGCTTTGCACGAGCTAATTTATAATAATTGTTACATAAAGTTACATTTCCAAAACAAATATTTCAAAGAAAGGACCACCAACCAGAACGAACACAAGAATCACGGTTAAAAAACACTTGTTCCAACACTATGATGTAGACATTTATTCCTGCTAAAAGCGCTTCTAAGATATACAATCTCTTCCACTTGTTCCAACACTATGATGTAGTAGGACACAGGAATAGAAGGTACACCGCTGATGTGGAGAGACAAGTGACTGCTGGGAACACTGAGATTGGAGCGTTGGGTGAACTTCTAGCAGTCAAAATCTAAGCCAGAAGCCAGCCGCTGTACACAACGTCGTGCTAATCCCAACGCTAATTTATCGAAGGGAAAGCTGAAAAATAATCGAAAAAACCTTTTTATTGAAAAGGTTTTTAATTATTCAGTTGAAAATCATCAACTTCTTATTTAAAAGACTATTAAAACATCTTAACAAGCTGTAGTCGCAGCTGTCGCCGTGAGCGAGTCTTGGTCACACTTCCATTAGTGAGCCTTCTTACTTCTAACAGATCTCCGGCATCCAGACGGCAGCTGCGCGGTCTCGCGACTCGATCTTTGGCAGTAGTACTAGCAGCTGAAGCTCGAGCCTCTAATGAGGCCAAGGCTCGTGAGCTCGAGCCTTTTTAACAACACCTTCATCCTGTAACAGACTATCGAACGTCGCCCCTCGCGGCGGGGGAGGAGGGGGCGCGGTCGTTCTTGAACACTGAACGTCCGGCTTAATTTCACATTAAATTCCATACAAAACCTTTCTCAGTTGTAATATTATGTAAATTCGAGAGGATAGTGAACAGAAGTCCGGAACGAATGGCCTTTTGTGCTTCGAACAAATTGTTTTATATTCCGTGAGAGTTCCGTCGAGAGCCCGCCCGCCGCCCGCCGCCCGCCGGGTACCGAGCTGCGAACTCGCTGATGACAGTTTTATGAACTCCGCATTTACATTTAAATTGAAAGTTTGAGTCGGTCCGCGGATGAGATCGACGCGGCGCGGGCGAGCTGCGATGGCCGCCGCACTCGCTCGCGCCGCCTCACTCGCAGCGCCGAGCTATTCATTACACTCAACTCGCATAACTATTGTCTGAACTCGAGCCGAGTATTAACACCACATCGACGAATTAACTTCCTTCATTGCAGCTGGGCCCGAGAAAAGTAATCGTACTGTAGTAATTTTAATGTTCAAGAAATGAGTGTGTGCGCCCATCGCGCTTGTCAATGTCCGCGGAACGTAACACGCCCATCGCTCAGACATTTGAAAAGCTGATATGTCTATAACTAGTGCTATTTATTTATCTAAAATTAATATATATAATTAATATATATATATATATAACGGCGCGTGACATCGATTGATGATTACAATCAAATTACGTTATCATTTTTTTAGAACAATTTATTTTGTGATTGTTCGGAGTGTATTTTGTTATTATTCTACCCCGAAGTATTTTGTATTCGATTAGTCGTAATTTTAATTTAGAGCGGGTAACACCGAATGGAGTTGCATGTGACATGGCGGGCGGCGAACGTAAACACGTCATTCGTTTGGCGGGAGTCGCACGTTGTGTTCGTGTGCAAACCCATTGGCTCTTTAAATCTTTCCATATCATTGTAATCACTAATTATTTACGTAATTTCTAATCTCGTTTGATTAAAATAGTGACAGACCGACATTGCAGTGTATTTATTTCAACGCTTCCTGAGATTTAACGCCCATCATGGCTACCCGTGCGGACGAGATCACGGACCAGCAAACGGAGATAACAGCCCGGCTTCCCGACGTCCCGTTATCAGATGTGGGATTACCAGGGACTTCTCAGGAACATCAAACAGGTCAGAGCATTGAGAGTAACCTTAATAGTGAAACGGAACGTTGGAAAATATTATTTGAAATGCAGTAACGTAGTATGATGGAATTAATTCGTGCCATTAAGGAACCGAACACGGTTGATACTAAGCTAGCCTTTTCCGAATTCAATCCTGATTCTCGAGACGCCGATTCACGATCGTGGTGCAATACTGTAGACCAGTGCATGCAAGATACACAATTATCTAGTGGTAATTTGATTGTTGCCATGAGTAAAGCACTAAAGGGCACAGCGGCCTCGTGGTTAGCTCAATGCAATTTTCCGGCATAACCTGGCCTCAGTTAAAGGATTTATTTCTCGCTCGATTTGATTACGTGGAGACTCTTTCGGCCACGTTGTGTAGACTTTTCAACGAAAGTCCAAAAGAAGGAGAGTGAATGTCATCCTATGCAAATCGTTTCCTGAGTACATTAATGAACCATTGGCAGTCTCTGTCAATCGAACAAATCGCAATCGCTGTAACTCTTGCTCATACAGTTAAAATTGAACTACGGCTGCAAAGACTGGCATACACGGAAAAAATCTATACGCATGTGAAATTGCAACAAGAATTAATGGCGCATGCCTACCGAAAGAGAGGGCCTCCGGTGCAAGAAAAATCGAATACCCAGAATGACCCTAAGAGACCGCGATTTGAACAACCGAGGAAGTGTTACAATTGTGGCAAATTAGGCCACATGGCAAATGAATGCCTAACCAAAGACTCTCGCAATACTAGCACTAATTCGAAACCTCAGTTTTCAGCGACCAACAAACCACACCAGAAGCAGGACGGCAGTGTACCAATCAAAACGTCACAGCCTACGTGTTACTACTGCCACGAGCCAGCACACATCGCTACTCGCTGCCCGAAAAAGGACACCAGCACGAGCAATGGCAACGTGAAGCACCGAGTAAATACCTGTACTATGAAGCCAGCCATGGACTATCTAGCAATTGAATCCAGTGAGAAATTTTCATTTTGTTTCGATTCCGGTGCCGAATGCACCCTTATAAAAGAAAGTTTAGCAGATAATTTCCCGGTAAGCGACATCATAGCTTAGTGATCTTGATAGGTATAGGCGAATCGAACGTTAAATGTAACGTTCAAATATTAACAACAGCATCTATACAGGGGTACTCGTTGCAATTGTTATTGCATGTTGTGCCAGACTATTGTATTTCTGATACAATAATGATTGGGAGAGATTTACTCTCAATGGGATTTTCGGTTGAAGTCTGTGAAAATCAACTTTTATTGAGAAAAACTCGAACCGTTTTAAGTTGTGATGTAGGTAAGAAAATTAGTAATTTTAACGATGTTAATACCGATATTCCCACTGAGTATAAACCACAATTAATATCGCTACTCGAGTGTAATTCAGATTATTTTGTAGAGGGTACCCCAACTGGTAGAGTAGGCACAGGACAATTAGAAATTAGACTAGCTGACCTAAATCGCACAGTGCAACGGCGGCCGTATCGTTTAAGCTCTGAAGAGAGGGAAGCTGTGCGCACTAAAATTAAGGAACTTCTAAAAGCTGGCATTATTCGGGAGAGTTGCTCGCCGTTTGCGTCTCTATTGGTTAAAAAGAAAGATGGGAGTGATCGTCTTTGCGTGGATTATCGAGAATTAAATAACAATACAGCACCCAACCGCTACCCATTGCCACTAATTTCTGATCAGATAGGACGTTTGGTCGAGTCAAAATACTTTACCTCGCTTGGTATGGCGAGTGGGTATCACCAAATACCCGTTAAGGAAGCCACCATGGAGCGCACAGCTTTCGTAACGCCGGATGGTCAGTTCGAATACTTGACCATGCCGTTTGGTCTTCGAAATGCACCTTCGGTATACCAGCGGGCAATAAATAAAGCTCTTGGGCCTTTGACAGAGTCATTTGCTGTGGTCTATATTGATGACGTCATTATTCCGTCTCGCACTGTTTTTGAAGGCCTAGAGCGCTTGTCTATGGTTTTGGAATCATTAACAAATGCCGGGTTTTCGCTTAATCTTAATAAATGTGCTTTCATGAAAAGGGAAATAGAATTTCTAGGGTACTACGTGTCTGCCGGCGAAATAAGACCAAATTCACGTAAAATTAGAGCGATGACAGACCTTTCCCCACCTGAAACAGTATCACAGTTGCGGCAATTTATAGGGTTAGCTTCTTATTTTAGACAGTTTATACCAGGGTTTTCACAGAAAACTGCTCCCCTTTACCGACTTACATCTGGGAAGGGAAAAATCAATTGGACGCCAACACTTGAGGCCATTAGACAGGAAATTATTCACGTACTGATAGATACACCGGTGTTGACCATTTTTGACCCTACTAAGCAAATAGAGTTGCATACTGATGCCAGCGCTGAGGGTTATGGCGCTATATTAATGCAGAAAATTGAAAGTAAACTGCACGTAGTTGAATACTATAGTCGTCGGACCTCCAGCGCTGAGTCCAGGTATCACTCTTACGAGTTAGAGACACTCGCAGTGGTTAATACCATCAAACACTTCCGACATTATTTGCATGGGAGAAAATTCACCGTAGTAAATGACTGCAACGCTGTTAAAGCTTCTAAGTCGAAGGTAGATCTAACTGCACGAGTGCACTGATGGTGGTGTTTCTTACAAACTTTTGAATTTGACATCGAACACCGTGTCGGGAAAAATATGGGGCACGTTGATTTCTTATCGCGTAATCCTTTACCCTCGACTAATTTTCAAAAACCAGTTCCAAAAATAGAGCAAAAACTTGTCAATTTGACTGATCAATCATCAATTTGAAATCTCAGATACTTGGTTGCAAGCTGAGCAGGAAAAGGATAACGAAATAAGTTCTATCATGACTAATCATCAGAATAATGACCTTGACCATGACCTTACTATAACTTACGAAATCCGACGAGGTGTTCTACATAGGAAAATAGAACGTAACAACCGAACTGTCTGGTTGCCAATAGTGCCAAAAGCGTTTCAGTGGTCAATTATAAACCACATTTACGAAAGTATAATGCATTTAGGGTGGGAGAAAACCTTGGAAAAAGCGTATTGTCATTACTGGTTTCCGAACATGAACAAATATGTCAGGAATTTTGTCGAAAATTGCATCACGTGTAGAGTATCCAAATCTCATTCGGGGAAAGTTCAAGCAGAATTACACTCAATACCAAAGGTAACCGTACCTTGGCATACCATTCACATGGATGCAACGGGAAAGCTAAGTGGTAAGCGAGATTCTAAGGAGTACGTGTTTGTGTCCATAGATGCTTTTACAAAATACGTACTTTTACATCATACCATGAACATTGACGCTAATAGTGCCATAACAGCGCTACAGTCAAGTGTGTCATTGTTTGGACCCCCTATGCGTGTGATTGCGGATCAAAGAAGATGTTTTGCTGGGAAGGAGTTTAGGGACTTTTGCGCCGCACATAATATTAGTTTACATCTTATCGCTACGGGTTCTAGTCGCGCTAACGGTCAAGTGGAGCTAGTAATGTCCACACTAAAAAATATGCTTACGGCAGTTGAGACGGGCAACCATAAGTCATGGCAAGCTGCATTACCCGAAGTGCAGCTTGCTACTAATTGCACAAAGAGCCGCATAACTAAAGCAAGTCCCCTTGAACTTTTAATAGGTAAGCTTGCTAGACCCTTACAACTCAGGACATTAGATACGGACGACATGAATATACTCGTAGATTTAGACATAGTTAAAGAGCATGCGGCGCAGGAAATAGAGGCAAACGCTATTACAGAAAAAGCTAGATTCGATAAGAACAAAGCGAAAGTAAGACATTTTAAAGTAGGTGACTATGTAAGAAAATCATGAGCGTAATAAAACAAAACTAGAACCTGAATTCAAAGGACCCTACGAGGTGGCCGAGGTGTTTGATGGTGACAGGTATATACGTATTATGCCGGAGTGCTATGTTCCATCGGAGTTGAATGTAGCTCTAGAGACCCCAACAAACAACGTAGAGTCAAAATGTGCCGATAACGGCATAGGTGAGTTATAGTGCACTTGTGTTTAGTGTTAAGTCTCTACTCGGCCTGTGTGGCATCGGCCTGTGTGGCATCGGCATGTGTGGCAGCGGCGTGTGTGACATCTGTCTGAGTGGCATCGGCCTGTGTGGCAACAGCCTGTGTGGCAATAACCTGTGTGGCATCAGCCTGTGTGGCAATAGCCTGTGTGGCAACAGCCTGTGTGGTATCAGCCTGTGTGGCATTGGCCTGTATGGTGGCACTGGCCTGTGTGGCACTTGCCTATGTGGTGTCCGTATGCGTATGTGTGGTTGTAACTTATGTGACAATAGTCTATGTGATAATCTAGCTATGGTTATGTGTTATCTGGTAATTAAAAGCTTTATCCATGATAATGAAGAAATTTATTTGGATAAGTCGTCAGTTTCAACATCCACCATACACGTAAGTTAACATTTGTTGATCTGGTTCGTCAACATTTGATTTGTTGACGAACCAGGTGTTGCTCTGGCAAAGCTTGCGCAATCTCAACTGATTTATATTGTTTTTAATTATTTATTTACACGATACTGTTACATAGTACAAATTATTACGTTCGCCAAACTGTTATAACAGTTTGTTGGCGAGTATATATGATGATAGGTATTTAAAAAAATAAGGAACTAAATTAGATGATTTACATGCCTGCCTGTTCGTCTGCTAGTCTGTCTTAGAAAGTTTCACGTACAGACTTACATAGTTACATTTTAGTCGTAGAAGCGTATAATTAAAGTACAAAAACATATGAAAATATTCCAACGACTCCGACAATCCGTAATTGAGGAGTTTCGGGACATATCTTCTAAGATCTTTTGGTTGAAATAAGAACCCGTACTCCAGTAATGAAGTGAGTATGGGTTAATAATGATGTTGATGGGTTGATTATATTTATACAGGTAATTGTGAAAGATACGGAGGGTAGTCGTGTAGATTATTCTATACCAATGATTTATACCACGTTAATCAAGTTAATCACGCACACACACATGCTTTTGTGTCAACACATAAATGTTAATCAAGCATTTTATATTGTCTGAATTTGTAAACTTTTAAATATGTAAAGCTCAATTAAATTATAGTATTGACAGTAGTTTTAATATAATGTTAGTACTAGGCTGTCGATATTACATGCTAATAATGCGTTACAAAATTAAAATTGTCCTATTTTCCAGACCGATTATCCGGGGCTTCCAATAGCGACGGATACTACATTAACACCATGAAAATTAAAGCTTACTTTTGAATTGAGACTGAAAACATTACTGGCTGAGTCACGCAAGAAGAAATTAGCTATATTAAGGTCAAAACTAAACGACTTGAAATAAAAATGCTGAACTATCTGTCATTATACAGAATTTTAATGTAATCGATGTATAGATGATAGATATCATTATACAAATTAGAGGAAAAAAGTGAACTAGGGAATTAAGGGACCGTAGCAGTTTACGACCTTTTGAGTACAATATGTGAAAGGATAATCCTGGATCAATTGTAGCTTTAGTTTAAGTCTAATGAAAACCATGATGCGCAATACAAAATGTTTAAAAACAAAGATTGTTTACCTTTGTTTAATATTTACACTTAAATCATCCCTGGCACTAATTCTTTTTTACTTGACAATTATTGAAAATTTTTATGCAATATGTTTAATTTTAAGAAGGAATAATCCGCATTTATTGTGTAAAGAAGATTTAACTAAAAACCGTGTATGTGACCATGAATATTCGACGGCTGTTTAATTCTCACGATATTTATATAAATACACGATGTAGAAAAATTGATCTAATAACATTGATTTCAAGAATAAAAATCTATGAAAAAATAAACATTAATATGTTTGTAAGGCACGAATACTTTTATTTACAAATTGTCTATAAAGTGTTTTTTATCTTTTATCTCATATCTATGCCTATATTTAGTATCATGTCATCACTTGTATTTTAAAATATATGTCTAAAATAGAAAAATATATTGTTTAATTTATATAACTCTGCTAGGTTTGACCAATCTCCTATCCTTATTCCAATGATTTCACAGATCTTACTGAAACTAACTCAGGCTTACTATTAATTAATAGATCTATACAGTAACTCGATTTGCGTAAAAAAATACTATTCTAATAATATTAAAGTGCAAATATGTTTGTTGATCTATTCAGATACTGTAGTTTTCATACGTATGTAAATATTAACTTTTATTACTTTGTGTGTAGAAATGGCTGTATCGACTTATTCGATTTTTTTACATTGCTAATATCATATTATGAGTATATTATTATAGCACACAATACACATTCTATGCATGTTTCTGGTAAACAGTTATCTGGGTACATTGTAAATTTCAAATTGTCGAAACGCATTATGTAGTGGGGTAAAATTTCCACAGTCTGGTAACCTTGTTATTAAATGTACTTTTGTTGCCGTCCCTTACGGGTGTACGCGTTTGTCAACTCTAGGTATATACTTCCTCTGAGATCTACATGTACACGAATTATTGGGTAGTGCATTATTGGCCGTGCTTTCCTGGCCCTGCAATACTGGCCGTACATTATTTGTACAGGGTGTAATGTACAGCCAGTATTGTACGACCAGATAAAAGGAAACCATCTGTCATTGGTTGGAGGAATTGAGCTCCTATTGGTCGGTTCACTTGCTCTGTTTGTGCTTCGTTTAGAGGGATTGCAGGGAATGTTTAGGCAAGTGGATGGTCAGTAATGAACAGTGATCGGATAATCGGGCGCTTATATACCTAAACTTCTTTCCTTGAAAGAATAATATGGATATTCCTTCCTGAATTAATAAGTAATCCGGGATACCCGGGATTGAACAATTTAGTAAAAACAACTATAAGTAACATAATGAAAATATAGCAGTGGTTACTAAGTGTGTGTGTGTGTATGTGGTACTAAAAAAAGTTCTCATTCATATTTTTTGTGAAAGATTGTATAATTATAATTTGCTTTTGTACGAAAAGAAATGGTGCTACACATAAAATTACAATTGTTTCAATTCCATAAGTAGTTTAGGTTGCTGGCCTGTTACGAAACCAGTTTTCATATAGCTTTTATTGTAAATTAAAAGTTTCATTAGAATCGGCTTTTTAAATCTAAAAAAAAATACAATAAGAGTTTAACAAGGAACAGTCGTCTTGAAAGTACGAGAGGGTATGTAAGCATTATTCAATGAAAATATATCATTTTCACAACGAGTTCTAACTATATTTTGTATGCAGGTAACATTTTTAGCAATCTCAGGAATTTCAAACGACTCCGGGATCCGGGGTTCTGAAAGTCATGTCCGTATTATTCTTTTGTGGGAATAAAAATGAAGTTTAGGTATATTAGCGCCCGATTATCCGATCACTGGTAATGAAGCTAGTTGTCGTTTTTAAATTGTAATATTCTCTTTGTCTGTGGTATGTAAACTGCAGGATTGGGTCTCGGTACTCTTGCTAAGTCATTTGGCTTCAACTGTGCTAACAGTTGCTGAAGGTCGAACTGAATTGAATGATTCTGAACTGAAGTCTTAGCTGTATTGTCTAAATCCCTTTGCCTGTCCCCTCGGGTAGAAAAAGATTTTTTTTTTATTTAAGTTTTTTATTTTTTATTTAAATTGCATTTGATCTCATTGACATTGGTGCAAGATATAAACATATAACTAGGAACTGTGCTGTGTAGAACTAGTGAAATGGCAAAACAATAAAGTAAAATGTAATAGGGATATTTGTGCGATGGACATGCTAGGATACTCTGCGACAGGAAAGTAACGTAACGTTTCTTTTCCGTATAAGTATTCATGTATGTGATGTTTAGTTATCAAATCAAGTACGTAATGAAGTGACTTCCTGAATAATATGAAATTTACTTTGTATACTAGTGTCAAATGATATATTTTCATCTCTTATGAAAGGGAAATTTGGTTTGCCGTATCACCCATATATTTGATGATTCGGCCAATGTATAACTTGTTACAATTAAGGCCATAGCTAAATTAAAACTGGAGGTATGTATTCTGCAAATATACATGGTTATCACAAGGTTCCTGTAAAGTTACGTTAAAAGAAACACATGGGAGATGCTCTTAGTGCAATCATAGTACTACTGTCCATGCTATGCTTCACATAAGGTCTGCTTTGTACTTGTGACTTTGATAATATTAATAAAGGCTAAGAAATGATTAAATTTTAAGATAAGTGTAAATATATATTATATAAGTCTCAAGTCAGACTTTTGGGCACCTGGATACCAGCTTCAACCATGTGATTCGATTCAGAGACGAGCTGTGAAAATTGTCGACAATCGTAAGCTTACACACGGCATTGAACCCTTAGGCTTAAAACGCACTAGCGGCTGGCCGTGATACGGTTTACCGGCACGCTGTATTCCAGCTAACCGCATCGCCTCGGTACTAGTGCGGTCCACCGCAATCGTCAGTACTTCTAGAAATATTGCACGTGATGGATGTCGAAGAACTTGCTGCAGTTATTTAAATATATTATCGTAGAAAATGTTGTCAAATAAATAAACAGATTTTGGATATACCCTCTAATGGAGATACAACATGACGGCAGAGAGATTTAATATTTTTATTTCAGAACTAAAGAAATTTGAAGATAAGTTTAAGGAGAGTTTTTGCTTCCCTTCGTGTGTTCTACCGATTGTACAACGGGTTGTGTTCTGAATCGTTCGAAATGATGCCGACAGCTACTTTTTATAACCGACCGCTCACCGACGGCGGTGAGTTCACCCTCATATACTGGAACCGCAATGGTCGCGTACTATGCGGTTCCAGAGAAGATTTCTTCCGAGAACTCTCAAGCTGTGGAATGAGCTCCCAGCCGAGGTTTTTACAGCATGGAATTCTTCAAGAAATGCGTGAAGAGGTTTTTAGAGGGTCAGCAATGCATGAATGATACCCCTGGTGTTGCAAATGTCCATAGGCTACGGTGACTGGTTACCATCAGGTGGGCCGTATGCTTGATTGCCATCTTAGTCGTATAAAAAAAAATTAACTAACCTAAAATTATAATTAACTAAACTAAATTAATTCTAGAGTTCCATTACAATAGTAATAAATTTGTGATATAATTTTACAATGAAATGTTTTGTGCTTAACTCTGTGTCAAACCAACATTGTGTGAACATTGCTAATTGCATCAATAAAGATCTAAATGTGCTAGCACTAAATCTACTGTTTTTTTTATACAATGACAGAAGCATACAAGCATAGGGCCCACCCGATGAAATGAAAATAGTTAATGTAACTTAAATAGAAGCTATGAATGCTTGCAATACATTAAGTATCACTCGCACAATGCCACCTCTGATGCTATCACAGCAACTCCCTCGCACAATCAAAAGAAACATGTAGGGAGTAGTTATTTGGCTGCAGTTTTATATGAGGTGGAGATGAGGGTCAGATATTCTTCTTAAAATCACCCACACCAAAACAAACAGACATGCGTACATATATTATGTTTATTAGCTATAAAATTATACATGTGCTTATGTTAATCCTTATCGGTTGCAGAAAAATAACAACTTAATTGAGCGAAATTACTGATCAGGTCTGAGTTTGAGATATGGTGCTGGTGTAGTATTTTAAAATGCTATACTCACACATGTTTCTAAAGACTTCTAGAATATTTCAACAACATAGTCAGCAGGGAAATAGGTATGTATAGTAATAAACCTAGGAAATTTGATGAGTGAAAGTGCAAGAAACCTTAGCAATGTAAACCGTTGCTCTAGATCTAGACCAATTCAGTCTGTGTATGAGGCTATATATATAGTACAAACAAAGATTGTAAAATATTAGTATAATATGAACATTTCTTGTGAAGGCTATCATGAGCATCATCACCGAGAGTCAACATTCAAAGAACTGCTCAAATATTGCTCTCTATGTTTGGTTGTGTGTTTGCCAAACTCAGCTAGAGATAGCTGTGTACTCACCTGAAGTTTACATGCAACAAGTCATGTATTGTAAATTTACTAAATACATGTGCCTGTCTGAATGTAAAGCCGTATTTACTAAATGCATGTACCTGCCCGAATCTTATATAAAAATTTTGATTCTAATATTTTCCAATAAAATGAAACAGAAAGATGGATTTGCTGTTAATTAAATAAATAAGTATTTATCTGTATATTATCTGTTACAGTCTACAAATTGTATTTATTCAATAAAATTTGTGTAGCTAAATTGTCTTTCATTCTATATGCCAGTACTAATGAAAATTAAATGAAAATACTATCATGCAGTGTTAACCTTTCTGTGGATGGATTTAATTAAAGTGAGCCTGAGTTTGCAGAAGTTATGACTCCTGGCTGTTATAGATAGATGTGACTGTTAGGTCTATTGAAATCACTTATCTTGTAGGGAGGTAGGCTTGTAGTCTCATATACTAACAGTAGGATGGGTATGCGGTGGCAGTAAATTTTCAGTTCAACCTAATTTCAGGTGGACTAAGTAGTAGACATAATATGAAAGTGTAAGGATATAGGAGCTGAAGAAGAGTTGTTACCATGATGAATTTTGTCATGTTTTATTAGAATATGTCAATACCTCTAGACATTGCAAGCGTCCATGGGAAGAATCCTTTTTGCTGCTATTTAGAACATAATTTTGGACAGCTTGTTGATATTGTACGTTAAAGGATACTAAACTCAGGCAAGCTTGTAGATGACTATAATTGTGTAAATGTAATTGGATTCCTAATAAACAATGTGGAGTAAATAGCTCATAATCATTGTTAGATCAGTAGCTAACCTCTCCTATATGTTGACATATACCCGAATACCCTGAGAATTAGTAAATGAGGCTTTGCCAAATGTAATAAAGCACAATTATATATTTAAAAGTTAGCCGAAGTATCATTTTGAGGGTTGTACCCAAATAAAAATTTCTAAAGGTCGTGTTATTCTAACAAGTGATTATGAGCAAAGAAGTCAGTGAGATGAATTATGGTATTAGTAGTGAAAAAGGAATTATAATGTGCTTATGTTGCAAGTAGGTAACCCTAACCTAACTAAACATTAATGCAACATTTACATACTAAGGATAATGATAAGTTTTGAAATAAAACAATATGTGTCACAGCCAATTTCATTTTTAAAACAAAACATTTTACTTAAACATAACAATTTGTAATTTTCTATTCAGATTACAGCAGATTTTCAGTACCTATCTCAACATACAAGTAATGTCACTGGTGTTAAGAGTTTAGGACTAGGTCAGGAAATGTTTACCAACAGATATATTAAATGTTTCTTTATTTGCTGCCAATCGTACTTATACGGACTATAACACATTCTCGCACTGACCATAATTATCTTTGCTATATTTTGAGGAATTGAAGCAGATATAGATGCAGCAAATTAAATATATCACTCATAGGCCCCACAAAGGATTCCACCAACTATTAACTTATCTACAACATGTTTCTATTATTAAGTACTGGGACGGATCAGTCTTGAGACATTTGCATCTATTAATTAGTGATCTTTGGATCCATCAGGCGGCACACATTCACTTTTATGGTCGATATCTTCTAGTTAAGGTACGAGAGTCGCCTTAAGGGGCCGTACTTTTATATTAATTTGGTCATTACAGAACCTATATACCATTGCAGATGTCGGTCTGCAAGCTAATGGCTACACATACTAATACACTGCACGGCACAAGATTGGTATTTGTATAAACGTAGTCCAACAGCGAACGGCTTCGGCAGGATTGACGATTAACACTTCACGCCCAAAAAATGTATGCACATGAATTACAGGCGTACACCGATAATGACTGGAGTCAGAATATTTTCGAGGTTATAATACCTAATGAAAGGTTAAAAAGAAAATGTCAGGATGAAACTTAATATAAACTATTTAAAACTATGTACAATAAAATAATTATTAAAAAAAAATTGACAGTGTTTAATTTTTTTTATTTACTTAGACAAAGTATCATGGTCAATGCCAGGCAATGGTTTTATAACTAAACAGCCTTATAGTTTTTTTTCCTTACTGTGTACCCTGGCATCCGAGTAGCGACAAGCGCCACGTTTTTTCCGGGAATCATGGTGTGAAGTGGGTTGCCGGTTACAGAAGTGCAGGCGACCAGGCATCCTACAGAATGGATGCTACTAAAAGAACACTTAAATTGCGCAACACAATCCGCGTAGGTACTTGGAATGTCTGAGGCCTTCTACAAAAGGGGAACTTAACATCCTAGAACAAGAGCTTGATCGATGTAAATCCACTATTACTGGTATAAGTGAAACTCACTCGAGAGACAGCAGGCACTTCAACACCGACAATCACACAATCTTTTGCTCGGGTAGCCAAACAAATGGCTTTGATGGAGTAGCCGTGGCCATCCCTAAAGCATGGAACAAATCCGTTATGGCTTATAACCCCATTAACGAAAGATTGATAAGGGTTAGGAGTTTTACAAGTCGCTTGAGGAATGTACTGCCCAGATACCGAAAAAAGAGCTTGTAATAATACTTGGCGACTTTAATGCGAAGGTAGGAGACACCAGCATGGATACAGGTCTACGGGATATAGTGGGGCACTACGGTCTAGGTGTAAGAAATGAATGAGGTGAGCGTCTGATACAGTTCGTAAACATCACCCACGAAGACTCTACACTTGGACCTCTCCTGACGGTAAAAATAAGAACCAAATTGACTACATATTGATAGGAACTCGATGGAGAAGCTCAATATCAAACGCTTTTGTTATATTAGACATACAGTCAGCGCCAGGTAGTGTGTGCCTACCTGGCGCTGACTGTATGTCTAATCACGAGTTTCTTATATGTAGTCTGAAGATAATACTTCGTAATACTATCACTAGAGGAACCTCAAGGAGACTGGTAATCACGGATAAGAACTCCTTCGCCGAAACTATCCGAAAGGAGAACTTGGATTGGATAAAGGACACGGAAACCGACTCTAATACTCTGTGATTCTCCACAAAAACCTTTATAAAGGACTTAATCACTTAATCCCAACCCAAACCAGCTAAAATAAAACGACAACATTGGCTGTCTGATACTACCAGGAAATGCAGCTTGAAAGCCGGGGGCACCGATGTTAAGGTGCTCAATTCTTATAATGCCGAAATTCAGGCTGCTTGTCGGAGAGACCGGAACAAGGCCCTCCAACACATCTGCGAGGAGCTAGAACAAAATTCACTGAAGTTTGAAACAAAAGATCTACATCTGAAAATCAGATACATAACCCGACAATTCAAAACACGGTATTGGGCTATAGAAAATGCCGCTGGTGATACAGTCACTGATATCGAGGGAATTCTCTGGGTATGGCGAGAGTACTGCAGATCATTATTTGTGAGCACTTCGACAGATACTGCGCCACCACTAAACAGAAAAGACGAACAAGAGCCTTGCATACTGAGAGATGAGATTCATGCGGCAATTAAACATCTTAAAAATGGCAAAGCGGTAGGTGTGGATGAAATACCTATAGAAGTCATCAGAGATTTGGGCGATGTGGGTGTCGACATGTTGTATGCTATTTGCTCCAAGGTATGGGAGAGTGGTAAATGGCCTATCGACTGGTCGAACTCCCTGTTCATTCCACTCCACAAGAAAGGGTCTACCAGGAAATGCAGTAACTACAGGGTTATTTCCCTCATATCGCATGCCAGCAAAATACTACTATGCATCCTCAACACCAGACTTGCAGCGTTTTTAAATCGGGAGATCGCATCTGAACAAGCCGGATTTGTCAAGGATCATGGAGCAAGTGAACAGATTCTTATTCTCAGACAAATCATTGAGAAATCCAGAGAGTTCAATAAACCTCTTTATATTTGCTTTGTAGACTTCCGGAAAGCTTTCGATACGGTGATTTGGTGCAAGCTGTGGGAGATCCTTTTAGTGATGGGTGTACCGCACCATCTGATACACCTTATACGATCGCTGTACGAGAGTGGCACGGCATACGTCAGAGTGGACGGAGTCTACTCTGCGAATCTAAGAACGCAGGCAGGAGTAAGACAAGGATGCATACTGTCACCGTTACTGATCAACATCTATACAGAATACATCATGCGGATTGTTCTGGAGAAGTGGGATAAAGGCATATCCATAGGGGGGCAGGTGATCACTAATCTAAGATACACCGATGATACTACTCTTCTGGCATCAACTGAAGAAGACATTAAATACTTTTTAGAGCTTCTAGAGTCGACCGCTTTGGATTTTGGTCTTGCCATAAATCGTGACAAGACCAAGATTATGATAGTGGACAGGGCAAACAACAACCACCGTACAGTTAGCGATATAGCTAACTGTAAAGTAGTAGCAAGCTACGTTTATTTGGGTTCCAGTATCACTAACACTGGAGGCTGTGAGGATGAAATAAAAAAAAACGTAGTGCTGTGACCAGATCAGCCATCGAAAAACTTACAAAAATTTGGAGGGACCGCAGAATCACGAAAAACACAAATGTCCATTTAATGAACTGCTTGCTCTTTCCAATTTTCCTGTACGGAGCGGAAACGTGGACGCTAAAACTACAAGACCGAAGAAAGATCGATGCCTTGGAAATGTGGTGCTGGCGACGCTTACTCAGGGTGAGCTGGACTGCTCACAGAACAAACATATCCATCCTTAAAGAACTCCGAATCAAACAAAGGCTTTCGTCGACTGTTCAATTGCGAATTTTAAGATTTTTTGGACATATTACACGGAAAAACAACGCCATGGAACGTTTAGTTATTCAAGGTAGAGTAGAAGGAAAGCGGTCACGTGGTCGATCCCCAACAAGATGGCTTGATCTCGTGAAAACAGCTACGCAACGCCCCATAACGGAATGTTCCCGAGACGCCACCAACCGGGAGAAATAGAGGAACATAGCGGGAGCGGCGGTCATGGATGACGGGCACACTATAACCACGACCACTCTGTCAAGAGTACACGACTGAGAAGAAGAAGTACCCTGGCATTAGCGAGTTTTTTTTTGTACTACGGCCATTGGAGTACAAACAAGCATACAGCCTTCCTGATGTAATGTATTTACCACAGCATATAAATACTTGTATAACGAGAAATATCGTTTTCGCGTGTCACCTCTGTTGCTAACACAGGAACTCCTCGGGATTTGACAAGTAGCCTCACTCACTCTAAGGAGATGTTATATGGCTCCGATATTCTTTGATCCACCCCACCTCAGTGTCACCATAGTCTCGTTTGTCAATTTGTAGGGAACTCTCCGTGCAGGTAAGGCTGGCTTTGACTGTAAAGGTGGTAATGAGCCATACACTCCACTAAGTTTTAATATAATTTGATTTTCACGATGTTATTTCGAAAGTTAGAAATTCAGAAATAACTCTGCCGCTGGATTCAGACATTTGAAAAAAAAATTCAATGGCTCGACCTGTATTTTTTTCTGAACTAAGTCAGATGCCAAACAAAAATCATCTCATCTTATAACAGTAAACAAGTCGGTAATAAAAAGGCGTATGCGTATCGCTTTCACATTACTACGAACACTGCTAACACACACAGCAACTGCTCATGACCTAATTGGTAACGTCATTCACTTACAGGAACATAACTCGAAATGATGGATAGTCACAGTAATAAGTGTTTCTTTGTAATGACGTTGTTACTTGAATTTTCTTCAGAATTTCTACTATTTTCTGAAATAAGAATGCTAGTAATAACAGTTCGGAAAAAGCATTCGTTTCTTGAACGTCACTCACATTTATTACTATAGATAAGAGCCTAAACGTTGCATAAAAAAACTGAACAACAATTAGCCTCTAAAGACTACTACTATACACTATACTAGTTTTTCACAAATCACTTGTCGACCTGTTTCTCAGCCTATATTTATTAAAAAAATATTTATGCGCTTATTATACGTTAGCATTTCTTTAAAAATATTTATACCTTCATTATAAAAATAATAAATAAAGTTTAAAAGTAAAACACGACTATGATAAAAATTACCACTGCGAAGGAATAAATAATAATAATAATAAACCCCGCAGGGCAGCTTGTGGCGAGCTGTTGGTGCGTAACGACACCACGGGTACCTGAGTGCTCCAGAGAATCGAACAGGGCCTCGTCTCCGGCGTGTCTTCGTCGGTCGGAGTGGAAAGTCAAGAAGGCCCGCAGGGCTCTCAGCTCTGGCATACCTTCATTGGCCGTCCAGAGAGGAGTCGATAGAGCATATTGCTTTATCAGGTGATATGCTCCAGGGGTGGAAGTGTTAAAGGGCATAACGCCGCGAGTAACTTCGGAGAAAGCGCAGCATACCTCTCGACACCCCTGAGTCACTCACACAGGTGTTGCCTCCGGCCGACTTTCTTTAGCATTTCGGCGGTCCATCTAGTGAGTGGCGAGGCACCGCCTGCCGAAAGTAACATCAGATATGATAGTTATGGCAGGTGTCCGTCTCTCTTCTGTAATAGCCCAGTACTAATAATCCCTCCAGATCTCATTTCAATAGCTCAATTATTTCCGACACATTTGCAATAGTCCCAATACCCAATGATATTATATGTTAACTAGATTGGCAGTTTACGGCACCGACGCGTTGACACTTCGAAGATGCCTGCAGGCATATCTGATATCAGTTGCCAGCTTACCATTGAATGAGTTTGACATATGCGATAAAGTTATTCAAAATGGTGAAATGTGCTATTAAAAATTGTGTATCACGGTCCGAAAAGGATGATAAAGCAAGTGGCGTTACTTTTCACAAGTAAGTTCGTTTAATTTTGATCATACTGTCTAAAATAACATTAAAAACAAAATAAACATTAGTAAACATTAGTAAATGGGGTTCCAATAACCTGGTTGAGTTTAATGCCGAGAAAACTCAGGTTTGCGCGTTTACAACAAAAATGTCCCCCTTCCTTCCCACTCCCAGTCTTCAGGGTGCTTCCCTCAGTATGCGTGATAGCCTGAATATGCTGGGTATGGGTATTCGTTGCGACCTTAACCAGCGTTATTACATCGAGAGCCTCATCTCAACAGCCTCAAGAAAGCTCGGAGTCCTGAACAGGGTGCGCCGGTTCTTCACGGCGGACCAACTTTGTCTGCTTTATAAGTCACAAGTTCGGGCCTGCGTGGAGTATTGCTCGCATCTCTGGGACGGCTCCGCACAGTATCTTCTTGAGGCTCTCAATAGGTTGCAGCGACGGGCTATCCGCATAATTGACGACGAAGAGGTCACCAAAAACCTAGAACCTCTTCAACTCCGTAGGGACTTAGGCTCTCTAAGCGTATTTTACCGCCTTTACCATGGCGAGTGCTCTGAAGAACTGTTTTCCCTTATCCCACCCTCACCCTTCCGTCATAGAACCACACGTGCGGGCTTGCGATGTCATAGTTCCACGGTTGAGGAGATCTCTTCGCGTACCAAAAAGTTCGGCAACTCCTATCTTTGTCGTACCATTAAAAAGTGGAACGCCTTGCCTGCACATGTGTTCCCTCCTTCTTACAATATGGGATCCTTCAAACGAAAAAAAAAACATCACGGCTTTGTTGACTACGGATTAGATAAAAGAAACGATTGTCAAAATTTGGCTTCTTCAGCATTAGTACTGCTACTGGTATGTTTGAATCAGACATGGAAGCTTCCAATAGCATATTTTTTTACTCATGGGCTCACTGGAGCGAAACTCGCAACTTTAATAAATTTGGCATTAGAAAAATATGCTCAAGTGAACATTGACATTGTCTCAGTCACATGTGATGGCAGTCAAACCAACATTGCAGCAATGAGAATTTTAGGTTGCAAACTCGACGATCCCAAATCATTAAAACCGAATTTTAGACACCCTACTACTGGAAATGACGTTGTATTGATGCTAGATGCATGCCACATTCCGGCTCGCTGCGCTCGGAGTGCGGACGTGTCTAACTGTCGAAGTGTAGCTAAGTCTAAACGTTGTTAAACTATAGTGAATTCGATATGGTACAGTGCAAAAAATGCAAGTTATTTGTGTCTGTGTCAAAAGACGACATCGTTAAGTGTAAGGGATGTGAGGCTGTGTACCACAAAAAATGTGTGCGAAGCATGAAAGCGTTTCAACTACGAGAACTATGCGAAACATGTAACAAAGATGAAAATCAAATACCATTCCCACGTATTGAGGTAGATCCAAAACGGATGACTGCGGATGCAGTACTAGAGGAGGTAAATAAGAAACTTGAAGTAATATATAGCATAGAAAAGAAAATGGAAAGTTTAAGCGAAATAGTGGATTTTTATTCTGAAAAGTATGAGGAGCTAATGGAGTTCAAACGAACAGCAAATAAGAAAATTACGTCATTAGAACAAAAAAACATATACTTGGATAAATGCAATACAGCTCTAGAACAAAGGATTTCGCTGCTAGAAAATCAAGGAAGGGAAAATAATATAGAACTGGCATGCTTGGAGCAGCTAGAAAAAGAAGACCTGAATAAAGCGGTAAGCAAAATAGCCGAAAAACTTGACCTTGACACCAAAGATATACAAGAAGTGCAAAGAGTGGGCGTTGCGAGAACATTTGAGGGTGGAAGACAAAGACGCCCGCAACCGGTTATCGTTACGCTCCGCACGAAAGCATCACGTGACAAGTGGCTAGCAGCACGGAAAAAACAACCGATGACTAATCACATTATATATGGAAACGAGAATAAACAACGTATATTTATTAACGAAGATGTATCTAAATCAACTCGTCAGCTGTTTTGGTCTACAAAAAAACAATTAAAACCATTGTATACCTATATTTGGATACAACAATCTAAAATATTAGTTAAGAAGAGCGACACAGAGAAAAAGATTTATAGTGTCAACTCGGAGTACGATATAAGACGGCTGATGGACAGCAATAACCGCTGTAGTACAAACGCATACAATACCGATTACGCAGGATGATACTCGAGACGCAACTGGGCCACACTAGGTGATTTCTTTTAATATTTACATTCACAGATTTAACAGAAATTCCAACTGAAATTGAATATAATAGATATGATAATTTGCAGAAATGGAGCGATAATATAGTTTGTAATGAACATGGCCTTAATATAGTACATATAAACATAAGGTCCTTGCGAAAACAATTTAATTAATTTTTGATTTTATTAAAAACATGTAAAGAAAATATTGATATTATAATATTCACAGAGATAAATATAAAAATAGAAGAGATAAGTTGTTATAAAATAGATGGATATATAATACACGCAAACACAAGGGAAAACAGTAGAGGAGGTGGAATAATCGTCTATGTAAAGAATGGCCTAAACTTCTCTTCCGACATACCAGGAACATGTGCATCTGAAATAATACATGGTAAACTTTTAATGAAGAATAAATATAACATACATATTATAGCGACTTACAGACCGCCAAAAAATAATAAAATTCGTTTCGTGAAAGAGCGGTAAGGAAGACGGTGTGGTTTTAGTAAGTGATATGAACTTAAATTTGATGTGTGACAGGGAAAGTAATACGCTATCCAGCTACAGAAACACGCTGTGTGGACTGGGCCTACAGTGTGCAATACCGCCGATGGAGGCTACACGCCATGCGATCGTCAACGGACAGCTACAGACATCGTCAATTGATCATATATGGGTTCGTGCAGCGCCCGGAATGAAAAAAGTCGACGCACACGTGCTCACCTGCAATCTGTCAGATCATCACCTGATAGGCTTGAGAGTCAACGCGCTGCCCTGTGAACAAATATGCATACAAACTTTCGCATTTATAATATTAGTGTAATAACTTTTTAAATATAATAAATTGTACGGCCAACCCGCACTAATCTTTCTCGCAATTTCAAATCGATTAAAGTGTTATTAAATTCTGTTCAGAATATACAACATTTGTCACACGTAATTAAATACGTTTATTAAATCAATAAAAACATTTATTTTTCCTTTTGGGGAAATTACTTCTGAACACCGGCAACTCTGTCAGATTTCACGACAGCATGTTTTGTCTCATTTCAACGTAATTAGTTCGAAGGTGGAAAAACGAGACAAATATAGTTTACTATGTCATATGTATCAGTTTCAAGCTACGTCTTTTGAACTCTCAAGTGGTTACGCATTTCTGCGAAGTGTTTGTATGACATTGCTACTCTAGTATTTGTAAGCTCATTGCCAATACCTGACGTAACCTGTTCGTGGGTATATCCTTCCATTGATATCTCCTAGAGCAGGTCACAGCTGGTATAATACATCACATTAATCTTTTCTAAGGGGCTTCTACGCGTTGGATCCGTATCCCCGCACACGCCTATCAAAAGATAAGGGATTAACACCCGTGATTAAAGAAAAAAAAATAATAACTTTATTTCGGAAAATAAAATATGGGTGCGTGTACTTATGCACGCGCGTGAGAAGTTATACTTCTCTGGCATCATTAAATAACAAATCCCTGGAGGGAAGTTGTGTTCATGCGAGTGAGTGACGTTACCACCGCACAGGCAACTGCAGCCAAATAACAATTCCCTGGACGGTCTCTTTCTATTCCCCCTACCCAGGAGCGTTGAACGTTTAACGCAACAGTGCTTTCATACCCCCTCCATGGTAGCGTTAAACGTTTAACGCAACCTTGTTGGAAGTCGCATTAGAAATATAATTTCAATAGGTTTAAAACAGATCCGGGTTATACTGACCCCATACTAGGCTAGGCCTGTGTCGTGGGCGTCAAATGAGTATTACTTCTTAAAAAGTACCTTAAAAAAATGTTGTGTTGCGGCGAGAAAAATGAGGTGATAAACAAATAATAAGGCACAATTTCGAACAGAAGATTAGCAAAAAGAAATTGCATGCACGCCTGGTTTCCATGTGCATCAAATTTTCTTGGTAGACGAATCGCGTGACATTTCCTTGTGTTCGTTACTGCGTAATTTAACTTTGATAGCATCTAGTCTTCTCAGACGAAGATAAAATATTTCATAGTATTCTCATAGGTTTTCGCGATTGTTACAGATTGAATTAAACAATTTTTAACGGAAGTATCGCGTGTTTTATTTATGTTGTTGAACCTGACGTTTCGAATGCTTTGCAGCATCCGTGGTCGCAGGAAGGTCCTGCCATACTTCCGTTAAAAATTGTTTAATTCAATAAAATATTTCAATTTGCCATTGCCCCCTCGCATCTTAAACACTGTCTGACATTTTTTTTTAAATGATATTGTATGTATATTCAATTCTCTTAGTTATCATTCCCCTTTTTTTTAATCTAGCAGCATTTCAGAAATTACCTTTGCCAAATAAGAAATGTCTATAGTAACTTGTCCAGCTTGGGTATCTTTTTAAATTTATTTTCAATTTTATCTAAATCAAATCAAATAAATTGAAATAGTTATAATAAAATCAATGCAAAAAGGTGATACAAATAAAATGGAGAATCTATAATTTGTCAACATACATAAACTAACATAAAGTAGTCGAAAACTACTTGAACTACGAAATTGTTAGAAAAATGTAAAGCATTAGGAAATTAGCAAAATGGATTTCATAAAAGTAAATTGAAAACACTAGTGTCCTTTAATTTGATAAAAAATAGTGACAGAAAACATTGACTAAGGAATAGATGGTAACTGAAAAACAGACGATTGCTATATTTTTAATAAGCGCAAGGTGTTCGATTTTGTCTGAAATAAAGTGAAATATTTTTGCATAAATGTAAAAAATATGCATTGAAACGAATACGACAATGACGGTTAAATGTTACCTCCAAAATCGATGTAAATTTATACAAATTAGCAAAGTAAATAAACAAAACGAAGAACTCAACCATTCAAATATCCCGAGGCCCATTATATACTTGTTGCCGTAACGCGCATGGCGGAATTCAGCCACCTGGGCCTCAACGGGTGAAGGACCCCGGTGGCCGAGAGGTCAGCAATACTATTTTGACGCCGACGCTTGTAGATTCGATTACCACACAGGGCAAACATTTGTGTACAGAATATATCTGTTGTTTTGGTCTGTATGTTTTCAAGAGAGGTGAGGCGCCCATAAAACTACTCCTGGAGGATTGTTGTGTGCGAGTGAACGAGGTTACTAGTAAGCTCCTGAGGAGTTGCTGTGTTACAGCTGGGGTATCTTATCTTACAATCCTACCCTTACATTACATTCCACGCGCCTATAAGCCAATCGACTGCCCCGCCGCTGCATGACGTTCGCACCAACAGGGACGAGACGGTGCGCGTCGCCTAGGGGGCCGGGGGACGCCCTAGCCCGCACTTCGGTGCGCTTTTGACTATTTAAAAATACATTATCAGCAAGTATTATATATCTCATTTTCGGCACCATATAAGACAGATCAATGACAATAATAAGGGCATAACAGAATTAAGATTCCTATAATAATATAATAGCAGCTTCAAATTTTCCTCGTCGATTTTTATCCGGCGAGCGTGTATGAAAAGAGTTATGAGCCATAAAATTATGCCGTAGCTAAATCAGGCAGGCAGGATTTAAATAAATTTAAAAAGTTGTAGGTAACAGTATTTTTCTCCAAGATATTTGTATTAAAGTCTCCACAAATTATAACAGTTTTATGGCTATTAGATAATTTATTTAAGGCATCCTCCATGATATTTGAAAATGTTTCAAAGGGCGTGCTAGGAGGTTTATACAGGTTCATAACAATGAATCGTTTCAATTCAATGCATAACTCGCTCTATCTACAACTCGCTCAACAGAGAGGCTCACAATGTCACACCTTTCTTTAAATTTAAGCAACTTATTTAATAATATTAAAGAGCCACCATGTATATACTTCTCTCTGATGAATGAGCTTGCAACCTGGTGGTTATTGAAGCTGAAAATGAATTGATGGTGTTTTAGCCAGTGCTCAGTTAGACATAAAATATCAATATTGCTACAATTCATAAACACCTCCAATTCTAACTCCTTTCCTAACATCCCCTGAATGTTTTGGTGCACCAGGTTGATACAATTATTATTATTTCTATATTCTTGCCAATTTACAATTGATGGGGATATTGTATTATTATTACTTTTAGTTTCATTTTGAATATTATTATTATTACTATTTACATTGCCAGAGTAAAACTCTATTGTCTTGTAACCTAATTTAAAGAATTTGGAATACCTTCCAAGGTACCATTACATAATGTCAAATTATCTAACTGCTTAAAAGAAGCAGGGTTGTCAGCCAAACTTTTGGCTGGTTTCTTAAAACAATATGATAGCGAATCTACTATTTGTCTTTTATAAAAATATATAATAAACCTACTGCTGAGTTACATGTCTCCGAGAAATGCTTTATGCATAGTTTTCAAGTAAACTTGTTTTATTTACTTACCTACCCTCTATAAATAACTACCGTCTGCAAATAATACGTAAAAGAGTGGGTTTAAGAGTTTTAATGAAACTGGTACTGCAGTGTTACATATTTAAGTATGATGTGATGTTATACATAACCCCCAATTTTATTATATTTCTTGTTTTTCATTTGGCGATTCATTCTCTTTATGGCGTTTTCTACTTTACCAAGATAACATGTACATAACAGGAATCACAAGATTAGCTCACGAAATTGCAATTAAGTAAGTTTGTCTGTGGAGATCTTATCAAAAATATCGAGCTATTTCGGAACCGAGCACTCGCAGATCTAAAGTTTATTATGCCCTCCTCAATCGTTTCTGAACGATACTATCTTATTGGCTTGAGCACTCGCTCACCAATTCTGTCTATTCTATTCTATTTTTAATAATGTGGCTCCATCGTTGATTATTTAACGATGATTTTGCCAATGTCGAGGTTGAGAAAGCCACGTTCCGGTTGGTATGACTATTGATCGGTAGCGAATAGCGAGTGGCCGCTGGGTGATCTAAAACAACACAACACAAACATACAGTTAGTACCCTGCCCAGACAAATGTAGATTAGTACATAGAACAAATGGGGTATAAAAGAGTTGGTATATAATGGACTACGCAACAGAAGGACAAAAATGTTCTAAGGCTTACAAATACAAATTATTAATTTTTATGAACTTGACCAAAACGGATATAAAAGGAGAATACACCAGGGTAAGTAGAAAGGGGACATTAACAGGGCGAGGTATATTGGGAGGGAGCATATCGTACAACGATACCTGTAGTTTCGTGCAATTAAAAAAGAGATGTTCAAGGGTTCCCTCCTCCAAGCCACACTCACACAATGAGCTATCGAGAATTTTGATTTTAGCTAAGAACACCGGAGAACAAACATGACCTAGACGTAGCCTCATAATAACAGATGTTGGATGTTTGTCAAAATGGCGATATTTGAAGAACCACGGTTTACGGGGGATATCTGCTTGGATTTTTGAATAAAATTTTGCATGTGTGGCTCCTTGTCTCTGCCATAACCCATCCCAGTCTCTTTTCAACCGCATATTAGCCATCGCTCTAAGATCTCTGGAGAAGCTGATGTAGTATTTGTCAGTGCCTGAATGAGTAGCTTCCCTAGCACACCTATCTGCAGTTTCATTACCGGCAATGCCACAGTGTCCTGGAATCCAGGCCAGTCCCACCTCTGAACCTGAGGCGTGACAATGGAATAATGCTTGTCTTATTGCCAGTATAAAAGGAGACTTGAGCAGATCTTGAAGACAGCTCTTCGAATCTGAAAGAATTAAAGCTTTGGGGATATGGTGAGATTCTATATATGAGACAGCTTCAAGAATAGCTGTAGCTTCGCCTGTAAAGACGGAAGACAGATGGGGACATTTCAGGCTTAGGATTATATGGAATTTAGGAATCCATACTGCAGCTCCTACATCACTGACCTCCGAGGATTTGGATGCATCTGTGTATAATCTGAGCCAATCGGTCCAGTCCTTTTCAAGCAAACTGGAGATCACTTTGTTTGGGTCCATGGTCTGTTTATTGACTCCTAGATCCAGGATAACATGCGGCCGAAAGATGAGAGCTGGGTATTGCATTGCAAACAACGGATTTTGATGAAATTTTTTCACAGGCAGGGAAACTTCTTTATAGCTACTATAACTATTAATGAGAGGCGACGGGACTTTATGGGACCAGTATGAGGAGTTAGGGACTGACTGTAGGAGGCGTTCCAGGATGTTTGGGAGTGGATGTGATGAATTTTGTAGGGACTTGTAAAAAAATCTATCAGCCAAAAACTGTCTCCGTAGGTGAAGAGGAGGATCTAAACACTCAACCTGAAGGGCCAGTGTTGGAGAGGATTTCATAGCGCCTGCGATAATCCGCAGACACCTCGACTGGATTCTGTCCAGTTTACCTAATGCCATTTTACTGCATGGTTCAAGCAAAAAACACCCATAATCAAAGTGGCTACGGACTATCGCATTGTACAAAATCTTTTGGCTGTAAGGATGAGAGCCCCATCGAACTCCTGAAAGGGCACGTAAAACATTTATGCTGTTCTCAACTTTACTGCAGATGTAATTCAAGTGTTGAATGCCTGACAATTTGGAGTCCAGAATGATGCCCAAAAACCTCACTTTCTCCTGAACTGATACAAGTTCCTCTTTGACTTTAAGAATGATGGGAGGGATGATTCTTTTCCTTGTGAACGCCACTGCACTGCATTTGTTGACGGCTAAGGTTAGGCCATGATCGCACAGCCATTCATTTAGATAAAACAGGGCTGAATTGAGGTTGGTACAAGAATTGGGAAAGGATGAAGAGCTAGAATAGATAACAATGTCATCGGCATACTGAAGGATTTTACAAAAACTGGTGACAGATTGGTCTAGGTCTGCTGTGTAGATGTTAAAAAGAAGGGGACTAAGAACCGAGCCTTGAGGTAGACCTTTCCAAACACGTCGGGGAGGAAGAAGAGATCCATTAACACAGACGCAGATGTAACGTGACATGAATAGCTTACATATTATGTTGACCAGTCTCTCAGGGATACTCAGCTGTAGCATTTTCTGCCTGAGCACTGGAAGCTGGACGTTATCATATGCAGAGGCTATGTCTAAGAAAACCCCAATCAGATGTTGGTTTTGTGAGAAGGCCAGTCTAACCTCAGAGGTGAAGATGCTCAAACTGTCATTAGTTCCCATACCACGTCTGAATCCATACTGGGTTTTGCTTAAGAGTCCTTTATTTTCCACAAACCACTCAAGTCTGATTTTAATTAGATGCTCTAAAATCTTAGCAAAGACAGATCGAAGAGCTATAGGCCTATAAGAAGAGGGGTCCGAAGGATCCTTACCAGGCTTTGTAATGGGAATCACAACATCAGAGGACCAAGAATCTGGGGTAATCCCAGATAGGAAAATATGATTTAGGATTTGGAGAAGGATTATCTTTGAAGAGGTAGTAGCTTTACAGATAAAGGAATATGGGATACCATCAATGCCAGGGCAAGAATCCTTCAGATGGTCGAGGGCACAGTGCAACTCCGCTAGTGTAAAGGGGTCATTCATACTGTCTTTTGTGGTAGGAGGAGGAAGAGGATCGGGAAGGAAGCAGTCGAGGTTAGGGACATATGGAGGAGCTAATTTATTCACGAATTCGTCTAACCACAAGGAGGAGTCGTTAGACTGTTTATTTTGTAGGGAATAGGAACCACGAAAATTTTTTATCTTCTTCCATACAAGAGCAGCAGGGGATCTGGGGGATAGTGATTCACAAAACTTAAGCCAGCCTATTTTTTTTTTTTTAGCTAGGAGCCTCCTTGTGCTTGCGCAGGTTTTTTTATATGATATGTAATTATCCATATTCGGGTTTATTGCATATGATTTCTCTGCTTTCTTTCTCTCTTTTACACTAACGGAGCATGCAGAGTCCCACCAAGGCGGTGAGGAAATGTAGTTGCGGGCGGAATTTTTTAATGGAATGGTCTGATCAGCAGCTGATTTGATGCATGAAAGAAGTTGGTCATAAGCGGAAATAAAATTGTTCTCGTTTATGGGTGGAAAGGATGACAATTTATCCTCTAGACAGCTTGAGTATCTTGACCAATCGGCTTTATGGGTCTTGTATTTAAGGAGAGGCTGAGGGCTAGGGGAGGGTGTGAAGGAACTTTGGATGGAGACCACAATGGGGAAATGGTCACTACCATAGGAGTTAGGGAGGACAGACCAAGAGACGGTGGGGACTAAAGAGGGTGAAACTAGAGACAGGTCAGGGGCACTTAGGTTTTGGACTGGGGACACTCTGCGTGTGGCAGATCCATCATTTAGGACACATAGATTATGTGTATCCAGCACATCTAGAAATAAGGATGATATGGGATCATTGGAGATAGAGCCCCAAAGAGTGTGTCGGCAATTGAAATCACCTAACACAATCATTGGGTTGGAGAAGTTGGAGAGGATGGTGCTTAGTTCATTAAGAACTTGGGGGGAAGGGTGAGGAATGTATGCAGATATAATAGAAATGCCGATGCTCTTTGCAGCAACTATGTGTATCTCAGGGCTGTGGGCGGGAATAGGGATTTGGGTAAAGGAGAAGGAGTTAGATATAAAAAGGGAACATCCAGCACGACCGTCAGCTCTGTCGTCCCGGAGACACGAGTAGCCTGAAACCCGAAAACGAGAATCCGGTCTTAACCACGTCTCCGACATGGCAGCAGCGATCGGTTTTAGCTGGTTAAGGAGATATACGAATTCAGGTTTTTTAAGTCTTATGCTTCTACAATTCCACTGTAGAAGGTTTCGTTCCATTATTACGTATTAAGGCTGATAATAGGTCTTGTATCAAGCTGGTGACATTGGACGGTAAGGCATCGCTAAATTTAGATATGATATTTATAAGTGAGCATACCAAAAGTTCTATTAAATTATCATTTGGAGTTGATATAGGAGTAGGGCTCTCAGATAAAGCACAGCCGTTGGGCTGCACAGACTTTGGGGATCCAGTGATGAGGTTGTGCGCTTCATAATCATAGGGTTTTTCACTGGAGGACTTTGGACTGGGAGTATAAAATATGGTTTTCTTGTAGGACTGTCGGATAGGAGAAGTATTAGCAGGGTGATACGAAGGAATATTTTGGGACTGAGGAGGGGTAAACAGGGGTTGTGATTGGGACTTGTAGCTAGAGGCTATATCAGCATACGAGCGTTTGCTAATTGGGAATCTTCTTGATGCTTCTGTATAACTGATATTCTCCTCAGACATCACAATTTTAATGGACTTCTGCCTGCCATGTTCTGGGCATTTGGGGTCTATGGCCGAGTGATTACCATTTTGACACAGGAAACACGAAATGCTATCCTCATCCACATCGCATGTGTCCCCAGAGTGTGGTTGTGCACATTTATAGCACCGGGGTTTGGACCTGCACTGGGTGCGGATATGGCCGAACCTGCAACAGTTTCTGCACTGGATTGTAGGGAGCATATAAATATGTACATCCATTGCCATATGATAGCAAAAGATTTTCTGCGGTAACGTTTGTCCTTGAAAAGTTAAGACTACTGTAGTGGACGGAACCCATGAAACACCCGATTCTGAACGTTTTTTAATATTTAAACGCCTGGCTTTGACGACGGGACCACACCCACGAGGCGTGGTGATGCCGTCCACCAGTTCCTCTAGTGTCCAGTCAGTTGGTATTGCTCGCACGATTCCCATACGAGAGACTTGGTATTTTGGTATTGACACTGTATATTTTTTATTTGCCAAAATAGGGTTAGTCGAGAAATTGTTGGCGTCGGCCGGGCTTTTGAAGGACACTGCCATTTTATTTCTGCCTACTGTCTTAATGCCGCCGTCAACAATTCCTCGGAAGTTATTGCGATGAATAAACTGAGCGAATTTAAGGGACCTAATAGTAGAGCCCGCGGACGTATCGATTTCTTCACGAGATACATGAACAACGTATGGGCCCGGATCGGATTCCGAGTATTTAAATGCGGATTCATCTTCAAAGCCAGGTTTAGTATATACCGACTGCGATGAATTGGATGGGGAGGTATTTTTTTTAGCTTCGTTTTCTAGGCTGTCATCAGCCGGTCTTTTGATCCGATTGGCATTGTTTTGATCGGGTAGCGACGTATCTACCTCTAGACAGGGAGGACCTTCCCCGTCAGGGGGGTCCTCATCCATCCCGAAACCAACAATTTACGGACGACACTTACCCTTTCTAATCACTAAAACCGTCACCAACACAAAACAAACACAGAATATAGACAACTCAGCGGAAAACCGCGATAAATCAAAATTTTGTCTCAACCACGTGTGTCAAACAACACAGCGACGAGCAAAAACCCAATTCTGTCTAAACGAGGCACGAACCGTCTTGACATTGACAGCTGTTGGTTGCCAATTATTTGGCCGTACATTATTGGGCTGTGCAATATTAGCTGTGCATCATCAGCACGGCCTGATATTGTACGGCCAGTAATACACGGCCCGATTTTTGGAAGCCTGACCATGAATTATAGGGTTGTGCATTATTGGCCGTGCATTACTGGTCGTACAATATCAGGGTGTGCCGATATTGTACGGCCAAATAATGTACAGCCAGTATTGCACGACCAAATAATTCAAGACCATGGCTCTGAAAAGTCAGGCCGTGCATTACTGGCCGTACATTATCAGGCCGTGCTTTATTTGGCTGTACATTATTGGCTCCCGTAATTTGAAATCGGCAGGCCGCCATAATTGTTTTTATAAATTCTTTATATGTCAGTCGTTTTCTCCATGTTTATTTTATAATTCTATAAAAGTAATATAGTTTTGTTGCTGTTGTGTATAGTCATCTTATAATTGGAGTGTTTTTATTTATATTCACATTGTATTTCAAAGTTGCGGTAGGACGTTTTTTTAACGTACTGTACTGTTTGTTTTTATATTTATATTATTGTTTTATCTTGTGTTTTTAAACTGATCTCTACATTGACAAAATGAATAATCGGAACAATTACAGAAAATGTGCAATGTGTGGAAAAACACGAGCCGATGATATGTCGGTTTCCTACCACAGGTTTCCAAACCCAGGAATCGCAAATATTACAAAGTGATAATAGTTTTTCCTCGAAGTGTACCATGAGATATAACTTAACAGTTTGCATAATATTACCCGTCTGGAACTGTGCAGTACTAAGGCCATTATAATTCCCATGTGTAAATATAAATTTACTTCTACCCCAGACCAGTGAGAATAGGTTGCACAGACCTATTCTCATTGTCATATTTGCTTTCTCACTTGTTTAATACTAGTTTTATTACATCCTATCCTTGTTTACATTTACCTGATTATTAAACCACACTTGTTTTATTTTCAGAGCTTGTGCTTGGGCTAAATATTGTTGACCAACTATGGACTCACTGTCTCTAGAATTTTTACAATCACTTTATAAGAAAAACATTTCTAGGTTCTATGTGGGAGACACTTTCGACTCCTCCCAACTTTATGACAATAATAGACAAAAACTGAATAAACTTGCTGTGCCTGATTCCACTAAAGTAGAAGAATTGTTACAAGATAGTGAAAATAGGTTTAGCCAGGTAACTATGAATATAATTATCTTAACGCAATGGAATGATAAAACTCAGATCTGCCATTAAATCAAAAAAAATCAAGCCATATGCAATCAGTAAGCAGATTCCAAAGCTCAATTTTATATGTGTCAGTAGGCAAATAAGCATATGGCCCACTTGTGGCTTAATCTCTCATTACCCGCGGGCCGCTTTTCTGTCAAGTTTCATGTATGGGAAAACGTATATAACGGGGTCTGACAGGTTAAGCATACCACTTGTGAGTTACCATACCTGTAAAAATCATATCTTTTTTTAGAACTTCATTCTGTTGTCCTTTTCTAAGCAGAAATATTATTTCATAATTGTTTAATTCGTCTTTATTATGTATGTAGATGTGAATAGCTAAATAAGCATAGCAGTTCTGAAGGATTTTTGAAGAACTTCTGAAAACTCAAACTTTAAAATTCAAGTCTCTTACTGCACTTAATTGTAGGTGTGGTCAAATGTGCATCAAGCTCGTTATTATTTGCCCAATTAAGTCGGCTTGACATTTCAATAGCTGAATCTCATCAAGCACTATTTTGTAATTGTTTATAGAAAAGTATATTTTACTATCTAAATTAGAAAATAATACAATATACCTTAAAATCTCTGTTGTGATAAATATATACAGTTATATTAAATTGACAATTATCAGGATATAAAACAGTCAAGTATCATTTCAAGAACACCTTTATCATCCATACAAAACATTCTTTTTGGACAGGGGAATTTCAGCATGCTGCATCAATACAACAAACTTCTGTGGCAGCTCAAAGTTCATCTGAATCAACATATAGTGAACAAGTAAATATTGTACCTAAGTTTTTCAAACTTAAAGTATCTACTAATATAAAGATTCTATTTCTAATGTATATTAACCCGTTGAGGCCCAGATGGTTGAATTCTGCCATGCGCGTCATGGCAACAAGTATATAATGGGCCTCAATGAATTAATGTGTATATATAATACAGTTATCATCCAGTGACAATACTGGATTACCCTATAAAACTATTTACTGAGTAGGCTTAGTATGTATGTACCTCCTCCAAATGGAAGAGTATGTAGCAGTGTTATAAACACTGCTACATACTCATCCTGCTGCTATTACAATGCAGTAGCTATTGTTTAAATTGTGGCTTGTCTACAATATTTTCATAACAACTTTTATTTGTATAATTTGCAGAATACGAAACTCTACTGAAGAGGAACAATTAATATCTAAAGCACCACAGTCAGTCATTAAAAATTTTTCACTTGAACATTCTACAGCTGAAATTCAAGCTTCAGTATCTACAGTGCAAAATTTTCTGGATGTTCCAAGTACATCTAAATAGACATATCTTGAACAGGTAAATATATTTTTTATAGTTTTTTTTACTCTAAATCTATTACAATTTTGTAGTTACTAGTTGCTCTGTTGGTAGAAAACGTGGCAACGCGTGAGTCTTACTATCTGTATTGCAAGTGTTCATCAGTTAATATTGGGTAATTAGGTGTCTATAATCTTTAGCGCCCAAGTAAACCTCAGTTGCACATAATAAATATTGCCGAATAACAAACGACGGTCTAACAAAACAGGCAGCGGATAATGGAAGAGAAGTATCTTCACCTCACAGAAAACCACAACAACAGAACAGTTCTAGAAGAATTATTCTGTCTCTGCTAGTGGGCGAGGTAACAGCTCCATTGAATTGTAATGATGAGCTCGGTGGTGCAGTGGCGAAATGCGCTTTATTCCATTACTTTGACATCAATGCTCGTGGGTTCGATTCCCACACAGGATAAACATATGTGTGCATGAACATGTATGTTTCTCTTGCTCTGGGTATTTTATAAAACAGTCAAGTATCATTTCAAGAACACCTTTATCATTCATACAAAACATTCTTTTTGGACAGTCTACAAGGGAATTTCAACATGCGCATCAATACAACAAACTTCTGTGGCAGCTCAAAGTTCATCTGAATCAACATATAGTGAACAAGTAAATATTGTACCTAAGTTTTTCAAACTTAAAGTATCTACTGATATAAAGATTCTATTTCTAATGTATATTAACCCGTTGAGGCCCAGTTGGTTGAATTCTGCCATGCGCGTTATGGCAACAAGTATATAATGGGCCTCAATGAATTAATGTGTATATTATATAATACAGTTATCATCCAGTGACAATACTGGATTACCCTATAAAACTATTTGCTGAGTAGGCTTAGTATGTATGTACCTCCTCCAAATGGAAGAGTATGTAACAGTGTTTATATTATTACAATGCAGTGGCTATTGTTTAAATTGTGGCTTGTCTACAATATTTTCATAACAACTTTTATTTGTATAATTTGCAGAATACGAAACTCTACTGAAGAGGAACAATTAATATCTAAAGCACCACAGTCAGTCATTAAAAAATTTTCACTTGAACATTCTACAGCTGAAATTCAAGCTTCAGTATCTACAGTGCAAAATTTTCTGGATGTTCCAAGTACATCTAAATCGACATATCTTGAACAGGTAAATATATTTTTTATAGTTTTTTTTATTCTAAATCTATTACAATTTTGTAGTTACTAGTTGCTCTGTTAGTAGAAAACGTGGCAACGTGTGAGTCTTACTATCTGTATTGCAAGTGTTCATCAGTTAATATCGGGTAATTAGGTGTCTATAATCTTTAGCGCCCAAGTAAACCTCAGTTGCACATAATAAATATTGCCGAATAACAAACGACGGTCTAACAAAACAGGCAGCGGATAATGGAAGAGAAGTATCTTCACCTCACAGAAAACCACAACAACAGAACAGTTCTAGAAGAATTATTCTGTCTCTGCTAGTGGGCGAGGTAACAGCTCCATTAAATTGTAATGATGAGCTCGGTGGTGCAGTGGCGAAATGCGCTTTATTCCATTACTTTGACATCAATGCTCGTGGGTTCGATTCCCACTCAGGATAAACATATGTGTGGATGAACATGTATGTTTCTCTTGGTCTGGGTATTTTAAGGTAGGGTGCATCAAAGTAGTCAGTTTTGGGAAGTACCTTCAACTCACAGAAAACCGCAGCAAAATAACAACTTCCTAGATGATTGTTGTGTTCCTGCATGTCAGTGACATCACCAGTAAGCTCCTGCGGAGTTACTGCATTAATGCAGAAGCAGCATTGTGCAAGTGATACTTAATGTATTGCAAGCGATTATAGGTTGTGCTAACCGCTTTTCATCAGGTGGGCCACAAACAATACATGCGAAATCTGCTTAGAACTAAATCTATATTGCATAGTGTATTTAAAGGTATTGTTCTTTCAGAGTGCAACCATATTAGCGTCTACTTCTCAGTCGAATATCTCATCTAAGAGAATCTATTGTATTCTAAAAGCCATTAATGTAACAAAAATAAGAGAAATGACATCAAGGGAAATAAAATTATACGAAGGTCATTTCAAAAGTTCTTAGCCTTCTACTTAATGAAACCACAGGATTTTGAGTTTATTTTTATTTTTCAACATACTCTCCTTCGAGCTCAAAATACTTTTTCCATCGACCCGGTAAGGCTTCGATACCCGTTTTAAAAAATCTTCATCTAACTCCTCAAAAGAAGCGTCCACGGCGGCTATGACCTCTTCGTTTGTAAAAAAATGTTTACCACCTAAAAATTTTTTCAGCTTTGGGAACAGATAAAAGTCGGATGGTGCTAAATCCGGTGAATATGGGGGATGAGGTAACAATTCGAAGCCACATTGATGGATTTCTGCCATGGATTGCACGGAGGTGTGAACGTGCGCATTGTCCTGATGAAACAAGATTTTTCTTCTCAATAAACCTGGACGTTTTTCTTTGATTTCTTCTCTCAAACGACGCAACAGGTTGCAATAGTAATCGGAGTTCACCCTTTTTTAAATAATCCACGAGAATTATACCCTTTGCATCCCAAAAAACGGATGCCATGACTTTGCCCGCCGATAAAACCACCTTTGCCTTCTTTGGGGTAGGCGATCCTGCTCTTTTCCATTGTTTCGACTGTTCTTTTGTCTCGGGTGTATTGTGGTGAACCCAGGTTTCATCCATGGTTATAAATCTTTCAACAAATTCTATTGGGTCAGCTTCATATAACTCTAAACAGTCGCGAGAATTTGTGAGTCGGTTGCGTTTTTGTTCCACTGAAAGCAGTCGCGGTACCCACCGCGCAGACACCTTAGAGAATCCAAGTTCAGTAGTAATTATATGATGTGTTCGCTCAGATGAGATGCCTACATGTCTTAGCTATCTCCTCGACAGTCAATCTTCGATCAGATAAAATTAAATCACAGATGTTTTCTTTGTTTTGATCAGTGGAAGCAGTCGAAGGCCGGCCACTACGGGGCTCATCTTGAATGGTCTCACGACCACGTTTAAACTCTGCCACCCAGTTTTTAACAGTCGCATACGAAGGAGTGGACTCACCCAAAGTAGCAGATATGTCTTCATGTATAGCTTTCGGAGTTAAACCTTTCAAATTCAGGTATTTTATCACTGCACGATGTTCAATTTTATCCATTTTCAAAAATAGCTCTGACTTGACTTACGGTATCACGTGTAAACGAACAATGAGTTACTGTGAATAAACTAAACTGTGCATACTTGTTGCTAAATAATGTAACTACAAAATGAGGGTAGTTATAAAAAAAACCAATGACTTTAACCATGTTAGGCTAAGAACTTTTCAAATGACCCTCGTACAATGTCTGCAAAAGAAAATTAAGAGAAATTATGAGGCTCAGAAAATAGCTTGAAAACAAGAAATAAACATAATTCAAAAACTTTCAGAAGATGACAATATCCAAAAGTTTCAATATTAGCAATTCTTTCCTTACATTACTGCAAACCCTTCAAAATTGCCAAGAAAACCAAAAGGGAGAAGATATTCATTGAACCAAAAAATAATGGCTTTGGTAATTTATAAAAAATCACCAGCTTGCTACCGATTATTGAGACGAATGTTTGCATTGCCAGGTCAAAGCTGTTTAAATAAGTTGCTGAATAGAGTTCCCTTGAAACTGGGTGTAAATAAACACCTGTTTAAATCACTTACAAAAATGGCTCAAAACCAGACGGACGAAAACAATGTTTGCATATTACTATTTGATGAAATGGCAATCAGAAAGCATCTAAATTACAATTGTAAATTAGATGAGATCCAGGGCTTCCAGGATCATGATAGGCATGGTAGAGTCATGAAATTGCCAGTAAAGCCTTGGTATTTATGCTTGCTGGAATAAGAAAGAAGTGGAAGCAGCCCATTGCATTATATTTTTCACATTCTATAAATGCTGAAAGATTGACAGTGATTCTAAAAGAGGTAAATATTGTACTGATAAAATGTTGTGTTATGATAAAATTTACTATGAAGATCTTTGTGTTATACAAATAATGTTTATTTGCTTTCAGATACTTACAGAGTGTTTCAAGGCTAATATGAATGTTGTGGCTACTGTCTGTGATTTATCAACAGTTAATGTAAAAATGTTGAAAACATTGGGCTTAACAACAAGAGAGCCTTGTTTTACACATTCCGGACTGGAAATTCTGGCAATTTTAGATCCTCCTCATCTACTGAAATGTACTCGCAATCTGTTAATGAAGCACAAGGTTCAGTGCTCAACAGATTTTCAGTGTAACAATATGAATGTAAATGGTAAATATTATAAAATTACTTATCAAGCATATTTCGGTCTATAAGTGGCCCCGCATTTCCGTCATCTGTAGAGCAAAATTCACATCGTGACCCGTACCCTGCTAATTAAGAGATGAGGGATTGGCAAAAAAGAGAAGCAGAACTTTGGAAGTTCTGATTATGCTCACCTTACAAAACTAACTAAATTTATTGCCTTGATGGTTGTGACTACTACGCTGATTTCGGGGAGTTCACCCTTTCTAGGTTCCAGAGAAGGTTTCTTCTGAGAACTCTTCAAAGTTGTGGAATGAACCCCCAGCCGAGGTTTTCCCAAGTGACTACAACATGGGGTTCTAGAAAGGCGTTATCAGATCATGACAGCTACGCATTAGTCACCCCTGATGTTACAAATGTCCGTAGACTACATTGAATATTTAGCATCAAGCAGGCCGTATGCTTGTTTGCCACTATATTGGTATAAAAAATAGTCTAATGGGTAAGATCAGCCAGCAGTTCTTGAGGTGCTGTGTTAGCAGCAATGACAGCAGCAAGAATATGTTTTTATATCACTAAGGAAAACAAGCTCAATCCCCACCTTGTACACTAAATCTACATGGAGTTGTGTTGTACTTTACTCTGTTGAGTAGACTAATATTGTTTAATGGCAATTTTGATGATGGAATGAACATTTCTTATATGTGATATAATTATTATATTTAATTTTTCTTTTATTTAAGGCATTGCAAAATGGAGTTACATTGAATTTTTTTATAATCTGGACAAAGATAATGCTAATTTCGTATATGCTCCTGCACAACAGACCACCACATACATCCAAATGTCAAGCAGCAGATGAGGGTAAAGCTTGCAGCGCAAATATTTAGCCACTCTGTCGCAGCTGGTATATTGGCAAAAATTGCATCAAGTGAGTGAACATATCCAATATAAATTTTCACATCAACCTATCCCACTATCAGAGACTATGTTACCTCAACTTGCATTGAAGCATATGGCCTATGTGAAGCAGTTATGTCACATATGTACACATAATTAACAAAATTGAACAAAACTGAGTGTTCAATATAATAGATATCAATAGTTTTGAACTATTAACTATATACATAACTACAAACTATGTACATGAGCGGGGAGTTCACCCTCACACGCTGGAACCGCAATGGTCGCATACTGTGCGGTTCCAGAGAAGTTTTCTTCTGAGAACTCTCAAGCTGTGCAATGAGCTCCCAGCTGAGGTTTTTCCAAGGGACTACAGCATGGAAACACTACTACTACAGCATGCAATTCTTCAAGGTTTCTTGAAGAATTGCAGTGAGTGCGTGAAGAGGTTTTTAGAGGGTAGGCAACGCATGAGTGACACCCCTGGTGTTGCAAATGTCCATAGGCTATGGTGACTGTTTACAATCAGGCAGGCCGTATGCTTGATTGTCACCTTAGTGGTATAAAAAAAACGAATAATTATTTTGTTTTTAATAAGAATATCTACCAATTTCTATATTTCTATAAAAATAATATCTTTGCAGATGAACTTCCACCAGAAGCTTATGCAACTGCAAGTTTTATAAATAAATTTGATGAGTTGTTTGATGCAGTCAATGCGGATAGTCCTGATCTACACAGAGGGAAAAAGTTTTCTACAAACCTAACTGCACGGAGTTTTATTTCTTCAATGAAATACTTGGGAAGCAGAACTAATCTTCCATCTCAAGAAGGGTGTATACATTCTCTAAATGCAATTGAAAAGTTATGGAAAAATTTGCAGACCAAGAATATTAAGAGTTTATCTACACAACGCCTGAATCAAGATCCATGAGAAAATTGTTTTGGCTGCATCAGATATAATTGTGGCTCAAATAGCAATCCCACAATTCAACAATTCATAGCTGGGGTTAAAACGGCCATAATTACAAATTTACGTCACTGAGGTAAAAAAAAAAAAAACTGCGAAGAAGACTCTGCCATTTTGGCAAATAATTTGTCAACATTTCTAACGTCGGACTTTCAACAGCAGGGACAAAAAACTGCTGAAATGAATGTTGAAATGGCAGCGTTATTAGCTGATGCAGTCGAAGCAGTGGAGCAGGCGACACCGGAAGGTCAAGCCTGTGCGTGGCAGCATATGTGTGTGGCTTTATATTTAAAAAACTAAGGCATTCCAACTGTCAAGATTGTCGAAATATATGTATACTTAACAAGTGATCTTGATGCCATTCACATATTTACAAGCTTTAAAGAAAATGACGCCACTCACAATTCTTTAAACTATATTAATAAAAACATAGCCCAATGTGTAGAACATTGTGCCTTAATAATCAATGAATATTTAAGAACCAATTGTTATGATTTGTCACAATTAAGGCGACACCTCGATCGTGAAGCTTTAAAATGGCTCCGCCCAATCACCCCGCGCCCCTCAAGTGACACTCTACGCTCGATTTGTAAAATTTGAAATTAGCGCCTAATAGGTAACCTGGGGTCAACGTATAGTCAATGCAAACGAACAGAAAAGCTACGGAGTCGCGTCACACCTAAAAAAAATTATAATATCAATATTTAATAAAAAATATTGATTTAATTATTATTTAGCTTTATACATACTGAACCAAACATATTTATTTAAGCTAGACGGAAAACAATAGTAATAAAAAACTACAGAAACGTATTCACTTTTAAAAGTTTATTGAAAGAGAAATCAATGACATCGTTTTATGTTTATATCTCTACAAGTTAACATGTCTCGGTATCTATGTTGTTCTTACTTAGGTCTCGTTCAGTGGCGCCCTCATTGAATAAAAAATCATATCATAGCATAGAAGATAAACATTATGAAATCCTATGTTGCATTTATTACGAAGATAGTAAAGTATTTTTACGTCATTAAACCAACACTCAAAATATTCCACTATCGTTGTTATAAGCAAAAGTGCTAAAAGAGGCCGTTTTTGGCAATTATGCCTATAACAACGAAAGCAAAACATTTCAATTGTTGGTTTAATGACGTAAAAGTACGTTATTGTATTTGTAACACACGCAACACAGGACTTTATAATGTTTATCTTCCACGCTATGATACGATATTTTATTCCTTGAGGCGCCACTGGATGGCATGTATCCCCCTTAAGAAGAATGAAACACCAGCTACATAATACAACATTGTTTATCGAGAGGCTAAAGCGGGCCATTTGTTGATTCGGGCACATATGTTCGAGTGTCATAATGGCTGATAGCGCCGAGTAAACACAGGATTTTTTTATTTCGAATAAATAAGAGAAATAAAATTATCAGATTGAATTAGAGAAAGTATTCCCGCTATTACTACTAGTTTTTATATAATTTTCGCAACACATTAACATAATGTGACCTCCAGGATTTTTTTTCTTTACAAAGAAGTTAAGGGCTATAACTTATAACACACACTTTAGCCCCTCTACGTTATACCTTTAATGCTATTTTTTTAGAGCACGAAGAGTAAACATTTTATTACAAGCTTTTAGCAACTTTTAGTGCATAAAATGGTATACGGCATCTACACAACTTTCACGCGTCATACCTAACATCGACGAATATATCATTCAGGTATCTACTGAAAGATTGCGTACCTAAATGATAAAGAAATTGTATATTTTGATCATTAAATGTAAATTTAACCTTTACCAAAAATTTATCAAGCACTTGGAATCCAATCAGCGAAATGTGAAAAAAACACAACCAATATTTTAGGGTATCCTTCGAAAGAATAAATTATAATGATTAATTTCATCTAATGATATAGATTTATAAATTTATGGAAAATATTTAGATTTAACATTCAATTATCACTAAGATTTTAAAAATTGCTGTTTTTGACCCTAACCGTTATGTAGCTAAATAAATTGATAAAATTATAATTTATAAAATTAATTTTTATTCCTTGAGCCTCTTTAATAAGCACAAATCTTGATTTGGTGCCTTCACCACCAGACTACATTCAAGCTATTTCACGTAATATATATAACCGCTATGAATAAACAAACGTCTTGAAGTACTCGTTTATCCTTGGCGCTAATTTTGGATTGGGATTGCAACAAACATATTTTTAAAGAGTAAATAGCTCTAGCCATCTACCTTGCTTGATGCATCGCCAGGATCCAGGAGGTCTGATTTTAATTTTTTTCTCATTATCTCCTCCTAGGAATGTAATGGATAGTTCAATTAATTCCCGATAATCGTCACGTACAATGTTTTTTTGTAATTCTTGATTATAAAATATCAACAATTCTTTTATTATTGTATTACCAAAATGTTGTGTTACAATATCGGTGTACGATTGAATAGCAGCAGGATTAATAGTTTTCCAGTCGTCTCTAAATTTTTTGAACATTGGGATATCAGGGCTGCTTGTGACTTGGTGGATTTTTGATTCGATTTGACACAGCTTTACCTTGATCCTGGCCGGAAGAGCTCTCTAGTTTGGGTACAGCCAGAAGTTGTTCATTTTCTCTAAATGGAATTAAAATTGGCAGGCGTTCTTCTTTAGGGCTTCTCACGTCCAGACCAGGTAACAATTTCCCATTCCAGTAAACGGTCACCATTTTAGACATATTATTTTGAAAATCTGATTTTATAGATTCCGCTCTATCTTTTCTACTCTGAGTGCTAATGCGTTGATAGACGATTTGTTTATCGGTAAATCATCACAGCTAAAATCTAGTGCTTCTACTACAGCCCGGTGTATATAGACAGAATCCCTTATGCTTAATTGAGATCTATCTAAATCTGCAACTAACATAGGCGTGATAAATTCTTCCTTCCTCGTAACACATTTGGTCATGTCTTTTTTTTCTCTTCTTTTAATTTTCTCTGTTTGGTCCTTTCTTCTTTTTCGGCTAACTTTTTTTTGTGCGCCTGCTAAACATCCTGAATTATTTATATAAATATTTTGTCTTCTTCTATTGTAATCCGTTCTAAAGCATCAGCGTGTGCTATATCGAATAAACTATCCAAATTATTTTGAAAGTCCTCACGGCGCTTGTAAACATCTTGTATTTTTTTGGAAATTTTTTACAACTCCCTCTCTAGATTCACAAGTTATTTTACACAGTTAGGTATATCTCTGGTAGGGATCCTAGCTTTTTCCCTAAATATAATACAATCTCGAATGACTAGGTATGCGCTTTCACTAACAGTCAATTTAACTTCGCGAATTTTATAAAAAAGTACAGGAAGAACATGACGGTTAGACTGTAATTTTGCGCCTATTATTTGATAATTTACGTCTCCAACTAAGAAAATACTTGATTTATTGCTTCTCAATTCCAGTGCCATCTTATAAAAGTTAAAACATTACGTATTAATCACGAGAATAACTGACATTCAAAATTAATAGACGGTTAGGTAATTATGACGAAGTTAACGATGCTCTCACTAAAGTTATTCTTTGGTTTAGTGTTAATAATCTGCTTTTAAATGATAAAAAGACTAAAGTAATTAAGTTCTCAACACCTAATGTAAGACAGGTGGCTACCAATGTACATGTTAATGGAACTAATTTAGCCTCTGTGGAGACAACTGTGTTCTTGGGTATAACAATTGACTCCAGACTACAAAGGGGCCCACAAATTGAAAAATTATCAGGAAAACTAAGTTCTGCAGCTTATGCAGTGAAAACTATTAGACGGCTCACTGATATTGATACGGCTAGAATAGTTTATTTCAGCTACTTTCATAGTATTATGTCATATGGAATTCTTCTTTGGGGTAACTCCGCGGATATTAACACCATCTTTTTATTGCAAAAGAGAGCCATAAGAGCTATCTACAAACTTGGTCCCCGGGAGAGCCTTAGAGAAAAATTCAAAGAAATAAATATTTTAACAGTCGCATCGCAATATATCTATGAAAATCTTTTGTATGTCCATAAAAACATAGACTCATTTTGTAAAAAGAGTGATACTCATAACATAAATACTAGATATAAGCATAATCTTGTGTTATATGCAAGCCGTCTCCACAAAACAAGTAATTATTTTATGGGGCAATGTATACGGTTCTATAACAAACTTCCCAGCAATATAAGAGATTTGTCAATAAACAAATTTAAAACTACTCTTAAAGCCAAATTGTGTAGCAGGGCATATTATAAAGTATCTGACTATATTAATGATAAAAATGCCTGGGAGTGAGTCGATCCAATTATAATGTAATTAACAAAATATGTAAATTTGTTTGGATACCAAAAGAGGGATGCCTGAGTTTTTTGGCAGTATTTTTATCAGTGCTCACCTAGTCATAAACTGCACGGTAGGGAAAAAAAATGTGACGATTCCAAACAAATGTAGCCATTTTTACGGAATAAAAAGATTTTGACTTTGAATTTGAACAAATGAATACCGCGAGTACGTGCGGCACTGCCGCGCAACTTGAATGAACATGTTTCGATGTAATTCGGCACGGATTATCGTAATCCAAATAAGTTAAAAATTAATTTCCGAGTGTTTTAAAAGCAAATGAACAAAACTAAGACATATGCGTTAGAAAATAAAAACTTTGAAAAATAAGGGACACCCTAATATACATATATACAAATAGATTTTATAATCTATTCATATTTAAAAAAAACATGTGACAAATGATTTTCTTGCTGTTTCATAACTTTAACTTCAGTATAATGACATTTATTGTATTTTACTTATGTATACTCTGTGTTTTGTATTGTTGTACGTTTCCTTGTTATTTATTAAACTCTCAAGAAGAAAGAACCAGGACCATCTCTGATGTTGCAAAATAAATCTAATCCGTACAATAGTTCAATACTAACCACAATGTATAGAATAGATGATTTTTTTGTGTTTTCAGTGTTGGTTCATAGTAAATATTATTTGTTTTCACGAGTACCATGGGTATAAGTATACTATCTATCTATATCTTCACGCTAAATCCCTCGTGAGCGCCACATGACTCGGTACTTACACACCTCGCTCGCTTCTTTAACATGAAACATACCGAGTTTTTTTAAAAACTATCAAAATATACTATTTTACTAGTAATTATTTTAATACAAAAAAAAAAAACCTCCACTGGTTTTCTATCTTCTGATTGGATAAATTTCCAACGTAAACTAATCTTCACCTACGTACAATGTCTAAGTCGGAGTTCGGTGAGCTTATAATGGTTACTATGAGTTTGTCGTCCCGTATAACACTTACGTTAAAGTAGCATATAAATCGAGTAGTGATTCTTCTAGTGGAATATGTTTATTTAGTAAGTTTCTCCTAAAAAACAAAACAGCAAAAATATTCTATTTTATAAGTTTTTATTTTAATACAAAGAAATAAAGAGTCTCCACTGGTTGCTATGTGCTGAGAGCGCGAACCTTATTGGTATAAATTTCCAACGTAACCTGACCTCCACCGACGTACAACTTCTAAGTCGGAGTTCGGTCAGATTATAATGGACATAATAGGAGTTTGACGTCCTATATAGGTACGCGGTCAGCCTGTGGATAATGTATACCAATTATCAAATGTTACTGTTTATTCCTGCAAAAAATAACTCTTATTTAATTAATGCAGTTTTATATAGAGTTATTAAGTAAGCAAAATTAAAAAAAAGTTTGAAGAGGAATTAAATAGCTTGGGCCAACCATACCTAGGAACTGTTCTAAAAACTAGAAATATGTCTACATAATGTTATTATAATATGTTTAATGAATATAATAATTAAAAAAAATAAATACCTTGTCTTGTTCGCCTCCGCCATTCTACGAACATTTTCTTTGTATTTTTATTCTATATATTTTCTTTTTAGTGTTCCCCATTATTACAACAGTATAATAAATATATAGGTATAAACCTATAATATTATTTACTACTTATATCTAATAATAATACACTTACGCTAAATACTATAATATTGAATATTTACAACTATTAATTATAAAAACTTCGGTGTCGCGATGTAAATGGAGCGAGCTCGAGCAGACAGTCGACATAGGTCTCACCTCGAAGCGGGCTGCAGCCGGACTGGCTGGATGTAGTTAGTCAACGCGTTTATAATCCTCATTACCGCACAATAAGGTCGAAAACACGTAGCACCCAAGACGAATGTGATCGCTTAGAAATTGTCAGAAACTTAAAAGATTTTTAAAAAATTTCATGTTTCACTTATCAAAATATGCAGCAACCATATTATAAACATAGATATTACTAATAGATTTAAGTAATTTTGAAGCGTATAAACAGAACAACTTCGTTGTAATTTCAAAAATAATGAATTTCAGGAGGTGTTTTCGAAAGTAATTATTATCGAATCAATTTTACACAATCGCGTATTTGAGCAAGCAAATTCAAGATAAAGAAATGAAGTTATTTATATTAAAATCTTAGATCCGTCAGTTTAGTCATTAGCCTATACTATTCGATGAAAGTTGGTCTAATTTTTCGATGTGTCGCCTTAAAACAGAATATTATGTCCTCTTTAGGCAGTTGATTACGCTTTTTTAAATAAATGTAGCGTTCATTTAGCGGACAATATCCAGCATATATTAAAAATAGCACATTCTGTATAATAGTTAAAAGATATGTTGTGTTGAGGAATAGAGAGATGGAGGAAGAAGAGAAAAAGAAAGCACTCCAGTTTTTCTTGCAAGAAAAATTAGAATTTTACAAAATAAATGAATGATAAAAACGTTTATTGTTTCAATTGTTATTATTATTTTACTATTTTTATTGTCAAACGAAACCAATATGGGTCTTACGGCGTTTAGTATATAAAACAATAATTATAACGCTTGCGTAATCGCGTGTCACGAAAGCGGTTTGCGAAAATAATCGTGGTAACGCAATTGTAAAATAAAAAGAAATTTACATTGTTACTTTTTATTTTACATGTCATTACGATTATCATCGCAAACCGCTTCCGACCGTACATAAATATCCTCTCAAAAATTCCCGCCGCGTGGCATTCAAACTGTTTTGTGCTATTCCGCAATGGCGCTAGTTTCTAATTGTGTGTAAATCTATGGTTACATTTTTTTTTTATGACGACATCGTTCTCCCGTCAGGGAGTTATTATATTCTCAGAGGAAGTATATACCTAGAGGTGACAAGCAATTAATAATACCAAGATAGAACGTGATAGATGTATACAGTTCCTGATAAGAAGGAAAGAGACAGATAAAAAAATTTTTTAATTGATTGTTTGCCACAAAAACAAATTCGTAGCAAACAATCATTTCGTTCCTTGTAGTACAACAAATTTTTTGCATAAATTACTAAATATAAGGGAAATATTAGTGCATATTTGTGTTCTTTTGCTTGTTTGGGATTGTCTTTTTACTTTAACAATGATACGTTGCTGTGTAAAAGGCTGCAAAACCCTCAGTAAGTAAGTGAATTCAGTACTTTTTCGGGAGATATATTCAATTGAACACTCTTTTATAACCACGTGAAACTATTCAAATGTCTAATGTATTTATTATAAAAATGAAAACAAGCACATTCTAGTGGGGGAGTTTAGGTGACTTCAGTCCACTTCAGTCCATTGATATGAACAGATATTTATTACACGAAATTAATGAACAATCGCTAAAAAGTAATTTTAGAAATAGATTCCTGGATAAATTTGCCACAAGATAATATTTATTACACTCCTAATAATAATTAAACATAAACACATTTTACAAATAAATTTCGTACGACGGACATGTCGAAAATGCCGGCTTCACTATTTTTGAATGTTTTTTCACGAATAATATCCCGTTATTCACTAAAAGTAATAGAATAACTTGAAAGAACACAAAATTTCCAAAAGATTGAAGCTTATTACATGTAAAAAGCACTGACTGTTTATTTATAACAACCATTTTTATCGGAATCCATTACACACACAGCAATATCAAAATGGCGCGAAACGGAAAAATGTACCGACTCACTCTGATTAAATTTTTTTACTGGTCTTCGGAGCAACAGGTTGGTCAAAACCGACCTTATTATAAACTGAAATAACCATAGACAAGGTACAAACATTTACAAGCTAGCCAAACGAATAATACGGAAGAACCAATGAAATAAAAGTGGGCCAAACCGTTACGCACATATACGTGCCTAGCACACTTTAGCCCATTTTGCCTTAGGCACGTATACGGGCCTAACACGCTCGAGGGGTTAATGAGCGTTTTAGGGTTACCAGTATGTAGTATGGGAAAACACCCCGAAATTATGGGTAAATTATATGGGTACAGACACTTTTTTTTTTAACGTCTTACTTTTTGTATACTTCTTTGTTTATAATTTCTCGTCAAAATGTATTTATTTATTTTTAAATTTAAAATGTTAACATGTGTAATCTTAGATGTATGTTTATTTTTTAGATTTCCTAAAGTCGTCAGTATGCGTAATGCATGGATTTTTGGTACTGGACGACAGAATTGGGAGCTGAGTACAGTCGCATATATTCCAAACATTTTAAAGACCACTGCTTTCGGAAGAAGTTTATTTGGATAAGTCGTCAGTTTCAACATCCACCATACACGTAAGTTAACATTTGTTGACCTGGTTCGTCAACATTTGATTTGTTGACGAGCCAGGTGTTCCTCTGGTAATGCAAGCTTGCGCATTCTCAACTGATTTATATTATTTTTATTTATTTATTTACACGATACAGTTACATAGTACAAATTATTATGTTCGCCAAACTGTTATAACAGTTTGTTGGCGAGTATATATGATGATAGGTATTAAAAAAATAAGGAACTAAATTAGTTGATTTACATGCCTGCCTGTTCGTCTGCTAGTCTGTCTTAGAAAGTTTCACGTACAGACTTGAAATTTTACATAGTTACATCTTAGTCGTAGAAGCGTATAATTGAAGTACAAAAACATATAAACATATTCCAACGACTCCGACAATCCGTAATTGAGTAGTTTCAGGACATATCTTCTAAGGTCTTTTGGTTGAAATAAGAACCCGTACTCCAGTAATGAAGTGAGTATGGGTAGATATGATGTTGATGGGTTGATTATATTTATACAGGTAATTGTGAAAGATATGGAGGGTAGTCGTGTAGATTATTCTATACCAATTATTTATACCACGTTAATCAAGTTAATCACGCACACACACATGCTTTTGTGTCAACACATAAATGTTAATCTTTGTTTTTAATCAAGCATTTTATATTGTCTGAATTTGTAAACTTTTAAATATGTAAAGCTCAACTAAATTATAGTATTGACAGTAGTTTTAATATAATGTTAGTACTAGGCTGTCGATATTACATGCTAATAATGCGTTGCAAAATTAAAATTGTCTTATTTTCCAGACCGATTATCCAGGGCTTCCAATAGCGACGGACACTACATTAACACCATGAAAATTAAAGCTTACTTTTGAATTGAGACTGAAAACATTACTGGCTGAGTCACGCAAGAAGAAATTAGCTATATTAAGGTCAAAACTAAACGACTTGAAATAAAAATGCTGAACTATCTGTCATTATACAGAATTTTAATGTAATCGATGTATAGATGATAGATATCATTATGCAAGTTAGAGGAAAAGAGTGAACTAGGGAATTAAGGGACCGTAGCAGTTTACCACCTTTTGAGGACAATATGTGAAAGGATAATCCTTGATCAATTGTAGCTTTAGTTTAAGTCTAATGAAAACCATGATGCGCAATACAAAATGTTTAAAAACAAAGATTGTTTACCTTTGTTTAATATTTACACTTAAATCATCCCTGGCACTAATTCTTTTTTACATGACAATTATTGAAAATTTTTATACAATATATTTAATTTTAAGAAGGAATAATCCTCATTTATTGTGTAAAGAAGATGTAACTAAAACGGTGTATGTCGTCCAAGTAGCGTCGTCAACCTCGTTTTTCTTATTTCGCTTGTACGCGGCGTTGCACAGCTGTCTTCTGATCCGCAGATGTTCAATGAACTGCAGTACACGCGCCGTAGTACGCACTAACTTTAATCAACTTGAAAAACGAGTTGCGTCGGGCAGTGCTTCCTTTAGTGATGCGGTGTTTCGAACAAAGTTGACTCGTTCCTCGCCGGTCAAGCCCATATGGTCGGGTTCATTGACCTCTCGCGGCCATTCTGCTTCCGACTCGCGTAGAAAAGCGGGCCCGTGGAACCACCGGTGTTGTGAGTCGAAGTCGTGTGGAGTGTCGCGCGTTGCGTCGTCTGCAACATTTTCCTTGGTAGGCACCCATCTCCACTCGCTGGTCTTCGTCTCCTCGGCGATCTCCGCGATCCAGTGGGCCACAAACGGCTTGTACGCTCGCGGGCCAGTGCGTAGCCACGAGAGTACAGTGCGTGAATCCGACCAATATACTCGACGGGTCGGCTTTATGTCGTGTTCGTCTATGGCTGTGCGCGCAAGATGACATCCCAGTACAGCCGCTTGTAGTTCGAGTCTCGGTATTGACGTCACTTTGTTCAACGGTGCAACTTTTTTTTCTATTCGATTCGACGAAGGATCGAGGTTACACACAACCTCTCCCGGTACCTCCTGGCCACGAGCTCGCTGCGGCTGCCTCTCTGCAGTTTCCGGAGATGGTAGGGGTCGCTTTTCTGTTGACCTTCCTGCTTGAGAGTCGTCCATAATTGGGATGCTAGTTGACGGGGGAGGGGAATACCTCATCCGCGATCCGTGTGCAAAAATAGAGCGCCGCTCCCGCTCACGCTCGGCGCGCACCCGGTCCTCGCATTCACCGTCGCTAACACTCATAGCTCGAGACGACAATGAGCGCGCATTAATACGGCACTAGGGCCTACTAACACGACTTTTCTCACTTTGTACGCGTGCCAAAATATATATACACTCCAATGACGACAGTAAATCCGAGATGACAGCGTGCGCGACGTGCAAGAGGTTTGGTAAGCCAGCAGCCCACCGTACAGCGTCAATAGACTGCCCAGCGCGAAAACATGCTGAGGGACGCTATATAGCCTCCGTTAACTATGGATAGGGGCTGCAGCCATAGCTATGGGGAAGCCCGGAAGACGGGACTTAAGCTCGGCCAACTTAATCTGGGTGGATCGGCGGTTGCAACCAGAGAGATGGCGGTGATCGTACAGGAGCAAAATTTGGATTTCGTTATGGTGCAAGAGTTCTATCCGGATACAAGAATCCTATCGCTGGGTCAGGGAGCTAAGGCGGGTTTATAAGTCGGGACGGATCGTCGACCAGTCACTGTGCTAAATGATCTGAGCACCACCCACTGCTTTGTGGTCTGCGTTGATCCAGAGATTTACATCATTTCTGCCTACTTTCAATTCAGTGACCCGATTGAGCCGCACCTACAGCAGATGGAACGCGTACTTATGGCACTAAAAAGCAGAGCAATAATTATCGGGGTCGACGCAAACACGCACTCCCCACTTTGGCATAGCGAGAGGCGACACTTTGTAGGGCGGGGTGCGGAGCCAGGACAAAGGCGTCAGCATCTGGAATGCCTCATTAATAGCATGGGTCTCAGGGTGAACAATAAGGAGGACAACCCACATACTTTCTGCGGTCCAAATGGAGTTAGTAATATAGATGTAGCTATGTCTACTGGAAACGTCAATGTGTTAGGATGGAAAGTCGACCCTGATGTGAGTAGTTCCGATCACCGCCTGATCACTTTTACTGCAACGAGGGACCCTCGCGTGGACGGATCTGAGCGTCTACAGCCATACGAGGAGCCACCGCGGTTCTGGGATCGTAGGGTCGACTGGCCTAGCTTCGAAGCGCTACTCCAGGTAAGAATGGGAAGCCTGAATGTTAGCCAACCGGCTGGTGTCTTGTGTAAGGATTTTCTGACAGTTATTGAGCGAACGGCATCTGAATGCTTGGGGTGTAAAAGTCCTAAGCCGACAGTAGGCTATGAGTGGTGGAACGCGGAACTAGAGCTGCTGCGAAAACAACAGCAAAGGGCCCGCAATGCTTGGCAGTGTGGACGGAAAAAAGGTGGCAGATCAGAGGAGATGGCACGAGAGGTCTTTCACGAGGTGCGTCTGAAGTATAGAAGGGCCATGGAGAGGGCCCAGCTTGACTTCTTTCGTCAAATGGCAGAGTCGGGCAACAGAGACCCCTGGGGCCTGGCCTACAGAGTTGCCAGTGGGAGGATTAAACCTCCCGCCAACATAATAAATGGAACCAAATTTGTGGCAAGCCAATCGGGGTGCTTGGAGGATGCGATGTGCGGCCTGCTGAATGGTCTGTGTCCGGACGATGACAAATCTAAGGACACAGCATACCACGTATTGGTACGGCTGATGGCGACCTTCACGCCCTCGGGCCAAGCCTCACCCTCTCCGACTCGGGAGGATCTGGTATAATAATTAGAGAAAACTTAAAAAAAAAAATTGAAATAAGAAGTAATGAAATTCACAAGAATGTTTTTAATTTTTAGGTGATTCTGGTTATGCTCTACGGGAGCATATGATGGACCCCTATAGATAATGCTGCTGAGGACTCCCCTAAAGGAAGATATAATTCTCTCCAAAAAGATATATATCTATAGAACGCACATTTGGTATATTGAAAGGTCGCTGGAGATGTCTTTTGGCAGCTCGGGAACTTCACTACTGCCCTGAAACAGCAGGTAAAATTATTATAGCCTGCTGTGTTCTACATAATTTATGTATAAGGGCTGCTGGTATTGATGTTCCCGAGTTGACAGAAGAGCAACTCGAGAATGAGAGAAACAGGCAGGTTCAGGAACCTGCCTGTGTTTCTGCCACGTCAGCCCCTCAAGCCTTACAGGCAGGCCGAAGGGCAAGTCTCCCCCCGGAGCACACCTCCAAATAGGAGGACAGAGAATCAGGGTGAGTGCCCAGATGATGTACCTGGGCCTCACCCTTGACGGGAGATGGACCTTCGGCCCCCACTTCGAGCGGTTGGGACCGAAGGGCATCAGGCGCTGGGTCGCCTCCTGCCCAATTTGGGCGGGCCCAGCGCCGCGTGTAGGCGGCTGTACTCCGGCATCTGCCGGAGTATGGTAAGTACGGTGCCCCCATATGGGCGGACGCCCTCTGCTGCCACAACAAGGCCCAGCTGCGCAGAACGCAGCGGGTTATATTATATTATAGCGCAGAGGGCGATAAGGGAGTACCGGACGGTGGCCTGGACGGCCGCGACCGCCCTCGCTGGCGACCCGCCCTGGGAGCTGGTGGCGGAGGTGCTCGCCGAAGTGTACAATTTTGTTGCGAGTAGGAGGGCACTCGGCGAGCACCCCACGATGGAGGAAATAGAGCGGTGTCGCCAGCGAGGGCATGTAGAGATGATGCGGAGGTGGGGGGAGGACCTGGCGCAGCTGCGGTATGGAACCCGCGTTGCGGAGGCGCTGCGCCCGGTCCTGGAAAGATGTACGCTGCGAAAGCGCAAACCCCTCACCTTCCGCATGGTGCAGGTACTAACCGGGCATGGGTACTTCGGGGAGTATCTGCACAGGGTTGCGAGGCGGGTGAAGCAGCCGGACTGCCATGAGTGCGGCGCGGACGAGGACACTGCTCAACACACTCTAGAGCAGTGTCCCATGTGATCTCGGCAGCGCCGCGATCTGGTGTCCGTGCTGGGAGACGCAGACCTCTCGCTCCCGAGCGTGGTCCGCTCCATGCTCGGGAGTGACAGGTCCTGGCAGGCAATGGCCTACTTCTGCGAAATAGTTATATCCCGGAAGGAGGCCATGGAGCGGGACAGGGAGGATGATCCCGAGGCTGTCCCGCTCCGGAGACGGCGGACGAGAGCTGTATGGGCTGACTGCCCTCTTGGCTGGGTTCAGCAAACTCCACAACTGGGGCGAGAAAATCCAGTCTATTAGGCTGTGGAAAATTTGTTGGCTCGGAGGTCGGATCATCCAAATGCTGAGGTGGGCTGGTCGATGGGAGTGGTTCAAGACTCTGAAAATAAAGCAGATTTTTTACTTATTAGTCTGATTAATATTACAATTCAGAATTGTTCTTAAATACCTAGTGTTTACGCTACCTCGGATGGCAAAATGCACATAGCCCGCCAGATCTAATTAAATACCATAGTGTATAGATGCTTGTAATACAAAAAGCATTGCTTGTGATTATCAACCTTGCTATTATGTACATATTCTCTGAGTTTTGGACCATACAATAAATACTTGGCAGCAGTATTCTGTAAAGTGAAGGTACTTCCTTTTTTGGATTACTCAAATTAATTTGGTGTTTAGCAGAGTTGTGGAGGTGAGGTTAGCGTTGTATCATTTGAGTTTAGCGAGTCATTTGCACCCTTATCATATTGCAGTGTATTAACTAATATTGTAGAGTTCAACATTTAAACACGTAAATGGTTAATATGTTACTTACATGAATAATTACCTCGGGGAAGGCTGGCACTCGAGCTCCGGTTTGACGGTCACCAAACCCATCTCCCATTATCGACAGCACTTTCAATTCCCATGTTGAAAGTTGTGGTGCTGTCGATGGACCACCTCCAGTTGCAGAAGCCGACCTCCGAGATTCAGCAGCAGCTTTCTTGGCCAAATGTTTTCTATCAAACCATACCTAAAAGTATTTAATTCATATATGAGTACACTTAGAGTCTAAAGTTTAGACTTACAATGGAAGTAATCTAAAACTTACTTTTTGCCACTGCTGAACATTCTTAGTGCAACCACCCATAGAATTGAGTGAGTTGCTTATTTCTTCCCTCAGCCTCTTAGCTTGGACTTTCCCTTCGACACTCCTCAATCTCCCGCGAGCTAAGTCTCTATGACCATTCAAGAAATTGAGGAGTGTATTAATTTACTCTGAAGTTGCCGACCCGTATGTGGAGCCATTTTAAACTGAAAAGAAGCAGTAAATATAAGTAAGTGATAAAAAATTAGAGTATTTAGTATTTAAATAAGGCTTGTGTTTAATAAAAACATGAATACAATGCACAATTATACTTACAAAGCTTTTGAATCGAAAACAAGCAACTTGTGGAGACCCAGAATGCAGACTACGACTCGAAACTTTCTTACGGAATCTTGATCTCGTACACAATAAAAAAAGCACTTGATAACACAGCACTTGAAAAACATACTTATAAGTGTCTAAACTAACCAAAGAAATTCAAACTATTCAAAGAATGCAAACAAAAACTTTAGCTGTCAATTCCGCACGTAAATATACGGAGATTTTAGGTTGTCTTGAGTTATAATCCGACCCAGTACATGAAATACTACTTCTTCAATTAGTCGGATAACAATAGGTGTTTTATAGAACCTCTGGTAAAATACGTCAAAAATAGAATTTATACATATATATAATGTTTAATTAAAGTATCTACGGCAATATTATAAGGCGGCGATCCTGAAGTTAAAACTCAGGAACCGCGCCCCGGGCCCGGAAGGTATACCTGGGCAGGTCCTAGCCCTTGTGGTGCCGGTCCTCGAGGAGCAGATCCTGTCCCTGTTGACGGAGTGTTAGGTGTCGGGAACGCTCCCGCGGCGGTGGAATACGGGTAAGCTCGTGCTGCTTTGGAAGCACGGGCGCCCAGCCGAGTCGCCGTCGGCCTACCGTCCTATTGTTCTGCTCGATGAGGCATGCAAGCTCCTAGAGCGGGTGCTCGCTGCGCGACTCGTCGGGAGCTTGGGGGCGGATAGGCCAGATCTCAGCGGCGACCAGTTCGGCTTCCGCTGTGGGAGATCCACGCTAGACGCCATATCCCGTCTCAGGGACAGGGTGGAGGAGGCTGTCGCCCAGGGGAGCGTGTTGTTGGCTGTTTCGCTGGACATAGCGAACGCCTTCAACTCCATCCCCTGGGGACAATTGAAGATGCGCTGAGGTACCACAACGTCCCGTGGTACCTCAGGCGCGTCCTTGCGGACTATTTCGTTGACCGAGCCATTAGCTATCCGGCCCGGAGCGCAGTGATCCGCAGGGACATAACGTGTTCCACAGGGGTCGGTATTGGGATCGCCCCAATACCGACTAATATTACTTTAAAAGATATTGAAGCAATTGAAGAAAAAATAAGATACCGAGAAGCTTTGTTGTTGAAGGAGATTTTCTTAGAATAGTGCAAAAATATATGAATCAACGGTCCCAAAAAGCAAAAACCGACTGTTATTTCCAAAAGTATCAAAAAGGGAAGTGTACAGCTCAAGCAATCGGGATAAACAAATTTGGTAATATGCCAAAAGAAATAGCTACGTTTCTTGGTCTGCCGGATGCTGAGTATTATACTGGGCACAGCTTCAGGAGGACCTCTGCTACATTATTGGCAGATTCAGGAGCCAATTTGACGTCCTTAAAGCGACTAGGAGGTTGGAAGTCAGACAAAGTCGCAGAAGGCTATATGGCTGATTCATTAAACAACAAACTAGAAACTGGGAAAAAAATCACACAATCAATTAATTTAAAGTCCAGTCCGTCTCCTTCACATGACAATACTGAAGAGAACGTTCGTCCATCTACCTTCGTTGATAATGATAATTTATCAGATCCAATTCCATCAACTAGCAAACGCCATTGTATAACACCTTTGACAAATATACATGAACAATCATAAGAAATTAATAATCGTTGGTCTCAAACAGTAAATATGCAACCTAAAACTTCCCCAGTTAGTATAAAAAACTATTCCAATTTCAATGTATATGTGAATTATAACTTTTATAAGAAATAAATGATTAGTTAGTTGAGTTTATTGTGTTTTTATTATTTTATTAAATTGCTTCATTTTTTCGCAACTGTATTAAAAATAGTTGTTCAGTACACGTGCGGAACCGTCATTGCAAAGAGTTCTGACTGTCAACTCTCACCTTCGGCTGCGCCTCGGCTCGGGTAGACATTTGTCGGAACTTTTTGCAATGACAGGCTTTCCGCACTCGTAATGACATATACTATTTGAGTTTTATCAGAAGGTGATGTCAGGAGCCTTAGGAACCGGTGAGCGTACATAAGAAGTGCAATGAATATTAAAGAAGCGAGTGAGGTTTGTAAGGCTAGAGTCATGTGGCGTTCAGTTCTCTCTGCCTACCCCGCAAGGGATTTGGCGTGAAGATATAGACAAATTTTAGCGTTAAGTACAGATATGTAGGCAATATGCAATCAGTGTAATGTTTAAGTCTAAGATTATATGTTTTGTAATAATTTAATTTTGTTTGAAAATAATATTCAAAGAAAAACTGTATTTGCAACATTTTTAAATTATAATTTTAATAGATATATGTATTCTATAACATTTGTTTATTATTTAAATAGGGGTTATTAACTTTTAAAAGACATTATATAATTGTATTAATTAATTAATTTTACTTACATTCTTAGTCACTATATTACAGGTGAATCACTGCTTGGTTACTACAATAAAAGAAAATCATATTTAAGAAAGGTTTTGTGTACATATAACTAAGTACATACATAATGAATGTATTAAACAGAAATCAAACTTAGACAGTGTTTTCCTCCAAACAATCGACAGTTATCCTTTGTATTGCAATTTTACTCAATAACTCAGTGCATTATTTTACACAACGTCGAGGAGACACAAGCATACGGTCCATCTGATGTAGAGCTTAGCATAGCCTACACTTGCTAGGGACTAACTGCACAGTGGTCGCTTGCCACGCATTGAGCTGACTGACTTCAATCAGTGGCGCAGATGTCGAAGCAGGTGGCGATTGTAGTGATGTTGCAGTAGATCTAATGGAAAGAAATAAAAATATCTTATTAATATAAAATAAAATATTATTAAAATCGCAAATATCTCAATCAAATTCTGAAGGTAAACATTATCAAATGACATTAACAATGATTCAAACAAATACATAACAGCCTTTTGTTTTCAGTTTGACCAGAAAAAGACTGGTGTTTTAAGCTCAATACAGACAGTCACAATATTAAGTATTATCTCGTTCGTGTCGTGTCATGGGTTCGATTGTCACACAAGACACATTTGTGTGTATGTCTGTCTTGGTCTGGATATTTTAAGCGAGGTAGGTCGCATCAAAGCAGCCCGTCTGGGGAAGTACCTCCACCTCAAAGAAAACCGCAGCCAAATAACAACTCCCTAGAGGGTTGTGGGGGGTGTTACGTGTGAATGAGGCACCAGTAACATCCTAAGAAGTTGCTGTGTTAGCAGTAGAGGTATCGCGAGAATCATACTTAATGTATTACAAGCTTTCATAAGCTACAGTAATCGCTTTACATCATGTGAGAATCGCTTAGCCGTACCCTCAGGAGTCGGGGATGATGATTGAAACAGCTGAATACTTGCATACATTTCCTTTTACTTCTAACAAATTACAAATCTAATCAATATATCAATAATCGTAATGCCTGCTATTTTATTATTAATCATAACTTGTAACTGTCCTTCTGCTTGCCGTCCGCTCAGTCCGTACAGTCCGCACAGTCCGCACTGCCATCTCTCCGTCCGCACAGTAACCCTTGTTATAAACAGTTTTTCTTCCATCCTTTTCCACCGCTAACAACACCGCTGACAATACTTGTTTAAGACAAGTCAGAATTATTATTATTATATTATAGTTACAAATATAGTGTAATTATTACAGGTAGTATTATAATTATAAAATTACATCATACACATGTGAGTGATGCGCGCCGCGGTGCGCGGCCATTGGTCTCTCCCTCACAGAGGCTACTCAATAACGATACTAATCTCATTTGTAAAATGCGGGATCGAAATAAAAGAAAGGCGGCAATTTATAATGCGATATTATTCAATGCACACTATTGCACCAAACATTCAACATACTTTTAAAAACTGGATACGACTTGATGGGTGGAATCACTCGAATGTGTCTGCCCGTTTTGAGTACCGCAAATTGGTTATCCTTCTCCCCATTTGATCCATCCCACTACTAGCCCGTATTCCGGTGTTGCCATTAAAATAAACGCTACATGCTAGTGTTGCTATATTTATGATGTATAGTAGTTGGTGTTACACATTTATAAGACAAGTCAGTAAAATTATTTTTATAGCATCATTACAGCTAAATATTATTAAAATTAAATATACGAATTTACAACAAGCAGGTGGGCCGTATGCTTGTATGCCTTCCGACGTATAAAAAAATATAACAAATCCTGTTACTTAAAGCAGTAACAAAATAAATGAGGCAGGTAATGAATTAGGGTTAAAGTGTAGGTCTGTATTAGAAGTTACGATACATAAAAAAAAATGACTTAATTTTTTCCATTCATTTTTGTTTATATGACGTCGGAAAGGCATTCAAGCATACGGCTCACCTGATGTAAAGCAGTTACCGTAGCCTATTAACGCTTGTAATAAATTAAGTATCACTCGCGCGATGCCTCCTCTGCTGCTTACACAGCAAATCCTTAGGAGCTTACTGAGTGAGATCACCATCTCACTCACACGCAGGAACACAACAACCCTCTAGGGAGTTGTTGTTCGGCTGCGGTTTTCTGTGAGGTAGCACCACCAATAGACATTAATAGCATTGCAATTTCATTCCTCATGCGTACTTGAGTACCGGCCTGGGTCCTAGAAAGGTCACCGTGCCTATAACATAAACAAAAAAAAACGTGTGCGTTTAGGGACGCCCGACAGAAGTGATAACTTAAACTAATCTACATATAATTAAAGCTGCCGTATGCGCAAGAGAAAGGTAAGTCAGACTGGCGCCGTAACGCGTTACGTAATGAAGCGGTTTATCCTCCCATAAGAAGTTATTATTTGAAAAAGCCGCTTGAGACACATCCCAATGTTCTACTTATGTGTTCTGCACTCACTTCCCTTCCCGCTTCTCCGCGAGTCGGGTGCGCTTATTTTCTCCGTGTATTTGTTTGCTTGTTAAATACGAGTATTTTACTTCATTGTTATTGTACAGTGTGTGTGATATTCCGTTAAATTTGGTTTACTGTGATATAAATCTATAAATTCCGCGTCGATTTTTATCTAAATTAAGGTTTATTTGTAATATTTAATCGCAGTGCAATAAATCAAGAAACTTGTAGGTAGTACGGACGCACGGGTCGTCTCGTCGTCCGCGGCTTTGTAAAAACAGGTTTGCCCCGTTGAAAAGTAAGTAATTATTCCATATTTTGTTTTCTATTCGTTTGAAAAGAAATATTTAAGATTAATTAGTAGCATTCAAATAATAACAGCGTATGCAAATTGTTATCTCCTGGTGTTGTCAGTTAATAAAATTACCCCGACATCGGGGTAATATTTTGTATTGATACGTATTAGCTTTATTTAAATTTATTCTACCTTTTTGGTTACTAAGTTCGTTTTTATTATATAATGCCAAGCAGTCCCGATGACCCCGGTGGTACAAAAAATAATACGCCGGTTTTTGGCCGTAGCAACTTGACCCCACGCTCTCCGCCCGCAACAACAAGTAATGTCAAAAGACTGCTAGGCGATATATCACCCAATAATTTGTCACCTAAGAAAAACGACTACAGCGGTCGTCAAGCTTTGAAAATATGGCCAATTTAAGTCGTAATAGCTCACTTGAAGTTGTAGACTCGAACGTTGACAATATCGAGTTCGTCCGCGAATCATCACAATGTTTGGCAAAAATTAATGAAATTATAAACGGCCTGACGTACCGCATTGGTGTCGCTCAAAGATCGGCTATAATGGATATGACTCAGCGGGGTTACTTCTCTAGTGTCTATGATGGCCATAGTGTCAGCAACAACGGAAACAATTTGCAGTAACAGAACATGATTTGTTAGCACTCAAATTGGAAGCAAAAAATAACCCTGTAGCATCCGTGAAAAAACCGGTGAATTATACTCCGATAAATTGAAACTTCGTTTGCCCAAGCAAATTAAACCCGTTCAAACACGCGAACCAATGCCTTGCATTGTGGCATATCCTACTGAGACACGATCCGCGGAGTTTAAAACGTCCGAAGCCACGAAAGAGGCTCTCATGAAAGCAATCAAGCCATCCGATGATGGTTTTCAAATTGTAGGCGTTAAGAAAACTGCCAAATCGGGTGTAGTTCTACGCGTGTCGAATGATGCTCAAATCCGTAAGCTACAATCGGTAGAAGGCCTTAAACTCGAAAAGCCCAAAGGACGCCGACCGCGCATTATCATAAAGGACATTCCCGAAAAAATGGACGACACAAAGTTTTTGTCAGCTTTGTATAATCAAAATATAAAAGATGAAATGAAAATTACATTGTCAGAGTACTTAAAAAATGTAAAAATAGTACGTCGTCGTCCGGTAGCCTACGGTAGAAAATGGATGGGTATCGAACTTTCCCCGGAAATACGCAAGCACCTTATTTTAAGTAAAGAAATTTTTTTATCGATTTTGCCACTTGTAGATTCGTAGATGACATTGAAGTAGTACGTTGTTTAAAATGTCAACAATACGGCCACGTTAGTAAATATTGCACAGAGACCAAATCAACCTGTGCTCACTGTGCTGAATCTCATGACTCTCGGGAATGTTCTAAGAAGTCTGAAAAAGACTTCAAACCGACATGCGCACCATGTAGACGGCGTCTGACCACAAGACCGGGTCTGAATCTTGTCCAACTTACGCAGCTAGGTTGGAGTACAATATATTAAATACCACATATGGATAACGTCGTGATTGCTCAATTAAATCTCCACAACGATAAAATCGCAACATCAGAGTTAGATAAGCTCGTTGCGGACTATAAGCTCGATCTAGTTCTAGTTCAGGAGCAATACCAACGAGCCCAACTAACGAGTAAATTCCTACAGCTCAGTAACAGGGCACGCGCGGGTATTTATGTTCCAAAAAACGGTTTAACTATAACAGCGATAAATAACTTAATGCCCACGCACTGAGCGGTAGATGAAGTAACATCCCCCGATCTAAGAGTGTTTGTAGTGAGTTGTTATTTTCAATATTCAGACCCAGTAGGCCCTCGCTTACATCATCTGCGTAGAGTTTTACATGCGCTTTCTGGTCATAAAGTAGTTATAGGAGCAGACGTAAATGCATCATCGCGATTATGGTACGGTAAGCTGAGAGCAACCGATGCTGACTGACGCTCTGCTGTTGAAGAGTTCATTGCTGAAATGAATCTTCTTATTCACAATACCCCAGAAGCACCACCTACTTTTAGCAGCCCAATGGGCGAGTCTTCTATTGACGTCACACTTTCTAGTGTAGACGTCGGAATACAAAACTGGCGCGTTTTACCTGAGGCTTCTTGCAGTGATGTGTGGAGTGAATATTTTGAGGAAATGTATGAGTATGCCTCGGACGCTGGCAATGAGAGTGAGTCGGATGCTTACTCCACGTTGACGGCGTCCGACGAAGGCATAACTATGGATGAGATCGAATGGTCGATACGAAGCTTGAAAAATGGAAAATCAGCGGGAATTGATCTGATCACAGCTGAGATGATCAAATTAGGTGGCACTTACGTCCGGGACGCCTTCTGGTACCTATGCAACCTATGCTGGAGAACTGGAAGGGTCCCAATGGACTGGAGACGCGCAGTCATCGTGCCCTTGTATAAAGGCAAGGGATCACGCATGGACTGCGCCAACTATAGGGCCATCAGTTTGATCAGCTTAGCAGCAAAAGTATATGGAAAGGTGATTGAAAGGAGAATGAGGGTGAAATCCGATGAAATGCTGTGGGACGCACAAGGAGGTTTCCGAAATGGAAGGGGATGTACGGATCAAGTTTTCTCGCTCCGCAATATCGTAGAGAAGCATCTGGCCATAGACCGGAAGGTTTTCTGCGGTTTTGTGGATCTTGAGAAAGCCTTTGATAGGGTTGTGCGAAAGGAACTGTGGGACATATTGCCGAGATATGGGATTGACGGTTCACTGCTCCGTGCTGTGCAGTCCACTTACAAGGATTGCTCAGCATGTGTGCGGATAGACGGTGGCATGTCACCCTGGTTTGATGTCAAAATTGGTGTCAAACAGGGTTGCATGCTATCTGCTAGGCTGTTTATCCTGTATCTCGATAGTTGTCTGCAGAGAATAAAGTCAACGAATGTGGGATTGCGCATGGGTGACCAAGTGGTGAACTGTCTGCTGTATGCAGACGATGCCGTGCTATTAGCAGATACACCATCGAAACTGCAAACACTGGTCACAGCGATGAAAGACGACTGTATGGAGAAAGGCTTACTACTGAATGCGAAGAAAACAAAGATAATGGTATTTGAAAGAGAAGAATCCAGAACTAATGTAAGGATTACGATTGATGATGAAGTGTTGGAACAAGTGGATGAGTTTGTATATCTTGGATGCGCTTTCAGCAGGGATGGAAGGTACACCGCAGATGTGGAAAGACGAGTGAGTGCTGGGAATAGTGTGAATGGAGCGTTGGGAAAACTTCTTGGCAGTAAAATCCTGAGCCAGAAGGCACAACTCGCTATACACAATGCAGTGTTGGTCCCAACGCTAACTTATGGAAGCGAGAGTTGGGTATGGCAGAAAGAGCATGAAAGTAGAATAAACGCGGTTGAAATGCGAGCGCTGCGCAAAATTTGCGGCGTAAGGCTCGTAGACCGTATTCGCAATGATGATGTTAGAAATAGAGTTGGTCTGAAAGAGAGCGTCGGTGTTAAAATAAGAAGAGGCATGCTCCGATGGTTCGGACATGTAGAAAGAATGCAAGATGAAAGAATGACGAAGCAGATATACAATGCAAAAGTGGAAGGATGTAGGAGCCGGGGAAGGCCAAGACTTACCTACCATGACCAAATTGGTCATGTTCTATCAGAAGGTGATGTCAGGAGCCCTAGAAACCGGCGTGCGTGCATGAGAAGAGCAATGAATGTTAAAGAAGCGAGTGAGATATGTAAGGATCGAGTCGAGTGGCGCTCGGTTCTCTCTGCCTACCCCGCAAGGGATTTGGCGTGAAGTTATAGATAGATAGATTCTTGCAGTGATCACCGTCTGATAGTCTGTAACTTCTCCTCGGTCGTTGACAACTTACACCCGCAACGGCATATTGGCTTTCAATATAAAACTAGAAATGTTGATTAGGCAGCCTTTGCTTCTCTTTTCGCTTTTCGCGCCGGGGATTTCACTCGTGCTGAATTAACAGTCATAGAAAGTGTTCAAATTATGTCTGATATATTCACATATTGTGTCGACGTTATTATGGGCCGAAAAGCTATAGTAAATAAGAGACGTTGTGACTGGTGGAATGATATGCTTGTCAGGCTGCGTAGGAGTCTCCGCTGTGCCCGACGTAAGATTTCTAAATTAAGAAAACGTAAATTCGAAGGAGAGCCATACCAAACAGCTCTGAGTAACTTGCGTATTGCTAGATCTCACTATTAAACTTGATAATTCCCACACCCTCGGTATAGAGGAGACTACTGATGCACTTTTGCATGCTTTAATTCCGGATGACTGCAACGAAGCTTGTAAAGTAGCTGCGGAACCTATTTAAAGGTATTAAATCGGTGTATTGTAGAAGGCAACTTTCCTAGCGTTTTGCGTAGTGGTGTTATAAAGATAATACCAAAAAGCGGTGATAAGCAACCCGACGATCCGAAGTCTTATCGCCCTATTACCCTACTGCCATCGTTGGGTAAACTACTTGAACGTTTAATTGTACCACGTCTGTTGCCTTCGCTTCAATGGAATATCAGTTGCAAATAAAAACTCGGTTTGTTACTTGGGATTGCTGTTAGACAAAGGTTTATGTATTAATGTAATTAACATTAAACACATAAAGCAGGTTGGAGAAAAAGCATGAATTCGAGCAAACAGCACATCATGTTCTCTGGGAGTGCGATCTCTGACGACGAGCTCGGTGGCGCAGTGGTGAAACGCGTTGTTACGCTACTTTGACACCAACGCTCGTGGGTTCGATTCCCACACAGTACAAACATTTGTGTGCATGAACATGTTTGTTTGTCTTGATCTGGGTATTTTCTATGTATAGTAAGTATGTATTTACAAAAAAAAAAAAATTTACGTATGTTTATCAGTTGTCTAGTACCCATAACACAAGCTTCGCTTACTTTGGGGCTAGATGGCGCTGTGTAATTTGTCCGACAATATTTATTTATTTATTATTTATTTACCTCTGGCATCGGGAGCGGGACGATATGTTAAATTCCTTGCGTGTCACATCCGGGGTAGTATACTATTCTGATTTGGCAACAAGGGAGAATTACCAGGCGTTTAGGCGGTTCTGCAATCTATATTATTGGAATCGATGTGTTAGGTAACAACTCACAGTTTAGGTCCCAATAGTGTTAGATATTTAATAATCCGTGGTGCACGGCAGTTGAGCTTCACTTGACTAGCCATCTCTTTGAGGTTTTAAATGCCTTATTTGTCATATTGCTGTCTCTCATTTTGCCAAGAGGGGAAGTCAATTCCAAAACTTCCTACTCCTACAAATTTCTTCTGATTAAATTCGTTGTGAGTTCCAAGGCAGCTGTAGTTTAACCCCCGGGACGGCAATGGACTTCACTGTTCATTGCCTTTTTTGTGGTCGCCGCTGTTAATTCTGGCTACACAGGAGACACAGTGGTGGGTATGAGTGGTGGGCCTGTCATGTGTTCTGCAGGCGTTATCTACATGCAGGGTAGGGAGGGGGAATGGCGCTTGTCATATTGCTGTCTCTCATTTTGCCAAGAGGGGAAGTCAATTCCAAAACTTCCTACTACTACAAATTTCTTCTGATTAAATTCGTTGTGAGTTCCAAGGCAGCTGTAGTTTAACCCCCGGGACGGCAATGGACTTCACTGTTCATTGCCTTTTTTGTGGTCGCCGCTGTTAATTCTGGCTACACAGGAGACACAGTGGTGGGTATGAGTGGTGGGCCTGTCATGTGTTCTGCAGGCGTTATCTACATGCAGGGTAGGGAGGGGGAATGGCGCTCACTGGGTAATGGTGCTCACCACTGTAACAAGTTAGTCAAAATGGAACGTAGCAACACGCCACGTCGCGTGAAGCGCGAGGGGAGGGGGCCTCTAACAGATAGCGAGCGATGCAAGCGGACAGTCAGCTCGCGTCATGTGAGCGTGAAGTGTGTTTCTTCTTTGCGGCCGCGCTGATCTAATTTTTGGTTAGGTGTTTTTTGTGGGTAAGTCCAAAACGTTAATGCTTATTTAATTATTAATTTTACTTTTCTGACAGTAAAACTATTCTATTTTGTGATAATGCGATCTATTTTCAACAATTGTATGATTTTTTTTATTTCAAATTAATTACAAAACGTATGTTTGGGGTTATACCGCTCATCTGAGCGCCATTACCCCTTAGTGACTTTTTTTTTTTTTTGTAGATATGCTGAGAAATCGTGAAATGACCACCGCTAAAGCGGCTTGTACCGAAGATGACCTTCAATCTGCTAAAACTGCGATTAAAGGAGGTTTGTCCAAAAGAAAAGCCGCAAAACAATATAACATACCATTTACTACTCTGAGAGATCGACTAAAAAATGAAAACATGAACAGCCCAAGACTAGGTCGCAAGCCAGTTTTCACCCAACAGCAAGCACTGCGATGATGACAGTGATGATGAAATGAATGTGGATGATGAAAATTATAGCAAATGTATTATCTTCTATATATATGGTGTTCTTAAATAATATGCCCAAATTGACATGGGAAATAGTATTATGTATGCTGATTATAATAATAAATATATTTTATGCCCCACGTGTTACAAATTCTTTCATACAAAAAAAAAATCCATCATAAAAAATAGCTATCTGTTGTATGAATCCAACAACCTAGGAAAATACAAGTATGCCACGCGATACGGTACGCAGGTACGCAGGCGCGCTTAGCGGGCCTTCGTAGAAACGCTAACCGCGCATGCGCCATCCATGTACCCACCGCGCTGCGTAGTAGATGGCGCACGCGTGGTCAGTCTGTTCCGAGTGTCGCACACTACACTACTACGCGTGACCGTAATCATGCCTGGACGTTGTTACGATATAACGCCGATGGATTTTTTTATGAGGTTGTGTGAAAGTGTGATGGAAAGTTTGTGACCTTTTTTAAGTTAAGTTTAAGTGGATCAGCTGTTATATCCGGTAAGTTTTATTTAACTAGATAGGTAGCGAATGTGAACGCACATAAGCGACGTCTCTGGTGTTAAAAATGTCTAAATGCTACGATAACTGCTTACAATCAGGAAGAGAGCACCTAAGCTTGTTTGCCACCTTAGTGGTGTAAGTGTACCTTTTCCTATATCGAACCTCGTACACAATTACCAACAATAGACATATCATTTTTTTTATCGTTCCCATAAACAAACTTAGAATAATATTCTAAGTAAACAAACCACTCATGAAATACCTACCTAATTCGTTGAAAATGTATCTAAGTGTAAACTAATCAGACTTAGTGATGGATGTTTGTCATATGAAGCAAATCAGCTGTTTCATACTTTGGATCAGGCGCATCTTTGTTTTTTACTACGTCGGGAGACAAATAAACATACGGCCCACTTGATGTAAAGTGGCTACCGTAGCCTATGAACGCTCGCACTAAGGTTTATCGCACGCGGGTTTCCACCCCCGTTGCTCACACAACAACTCCTCTCACTGCCTTCTGGTAACATCACTCACTCACATAAAATCAACAACCCTCCCGTAAGGTTATTTTGCTGCGGACTTCCCCTGTCGGACTGCTTTGATGGGCCCTACCTACCTATGTAAAAAACATTGTTAGGTGATGTTTCAGCTGGCATAGTCACAGCCGTCATAGGTATTTCTTTTTTGTATACAACGTTGGGAGGCGTACGGTCGACCTGATGTAAAGTGGTTACCGTAGCCTATAAACGCTTGCAACACAGGGAGTATCGCTTGCGCGTTGCCAACCACGCTACTGATACAGAAACTCTTCAGGAGCTCACTCGTAACCTTACTCACTCGCAGGAATAGTTGTTCTTTGGCTGCAGTTTTCTGTGAGGTGAAGGTACTTCTCCAGACGGACTGCTTTGACGCATCCTACCTCTCTTCACTGAGCCTTCCGACTGGCAACTGTCAGGAACTCGGGACAGGCTGTGGTGGTCGCTGCGTAAATGGCGTGTTCGATTAGACCCGCGACCCGTGCATCGACCCCGTCAAACTGAATTATTAACAACTGATGATGATGACGGGGCAATCATTATGCACCATGAATCAAGTAGGCACTTTATTTATTTGATTTCTCAAACTTTTTTGACGATGCCGGGACACGAAGTTTCTTGTCTATCGTAACAAATAAACGATATTCTTTCTCCCATTGAAGTTCGGGCATATAAAAAAAAAACACCTTATATATAAAAGGAGAAGCTGACTGACTGACATATCAACGCAGGGCCTAAACTATAAGGGTTAGAAACTTGAAATTTTGCACAGGGGTTCCTTTTATAACGTAGGAGAGCACTAAGAAAGGATTTTTGGAAATTCATCCCCTAAGGGGGTAAAACGGGGGTGCAAATTTAGTATGAAACTTTGCCGTTTTTGAAGTTATTCGAATGAAATTCAGCATGAAGGTTCTTTACTGAAAGGTATGAAACATGAGTAAAATATTTTTTTCAAAATTCATCGCTTAGGGGGTTAAACGGGGGCGCAAAGTTAGTATGAAACTTTGCCGTTTTAAAGTTATTCGAATGAAATTCAGCATGGCATGAAACACGAGTAAAATATTTTTCTCAAAAATCATCCCTTAAGGGCGGTAAAACGGGGATGCAAAGTTAATATGAAACTTTACGTTTTTGAAGTTATTCGATTGAAATTCAATATTAAGGTGTTTCATTGTAAGTCATGAACCAAATGTAAAAGTAATTTATATATAATATATAAATTTGCAAAACAGCGGTTTCAAAAATTCCACCCCTTAAAGTGTGTATCTAAAGGGGAGTCAAAAGTATTTCTTGAACTAAAAGTTGAATTGTTAAGAAATTGTTTTTATTTAAAGTGAGTTGCTTTAGACTTTGTAAATAAACTCTCAATCAATACGTCAAAAAATTAATTTCAGCGGTTTTCAAAATTCCACCTTTAGGGATCTGAAAAGGGGGTTAACAAATTGTATGGAGTAGAAATATGTTTTGAAGTTAGTGACTTTGTACAGTTATGTATTTAAAATAGGCAATGTTGTGTATTTAATAGAGAGGTGCTTTGAGTGTATTCAGTCAATATCAAATAGTTAATGAAAACCGAACAGATCGTGACATATCTTCATTACTACACAAATACGAATATTTGGTACTTTTACTAATTATATAATGCTGACTGTACCAAAAAATAAGAAGTAAAATAAAAATAAGTAAAACTGTCGAAATTCTAAAAACTACGCGTGCGAAGCCGCGGGTATAAGCTAGTTTACAAATAATTTGGAAAAAAATACGAGTTGTGGTATCGCTACACCATCTGCGGACTGAGGGCTTATGCTGTACCTATGTTCAGGTATTCGCCAGATGGATACATCTGTGATTTATGTATCCAAAAATAAAATACTACTATTTCTAATTTATCTTACCTCTAATAATAATTATTATTTTAGATTATATTATAATAATTGATGTTGATTAGACATCGAAGACTTTAATATATTTGTTAAATTGAAAAAGACTTATCTTACGTACAAATGTGGATAATTTATGCTAATTTGTAATTGTAGACTTTATTTTTATTGCATAAGTTTGATCTCATTAATATTTATTTAATTAAAATGTATCTTACTTGTTATATTCCAAAAAACATGTTTGAGGGTCATTACCCCGTACCCTGAGCGGCATTACCCATAGTCAGGGGCAATGCCGCTCAAACATGTTTTTTTTATAATGTTTTTCTACTATTAGTAGGTCAAAAATATATGCTTTTGTTGTTAAATTGTTGATTACCTACTCGATAATTAAAGACTTTGTTATTTTTCTTAATTTTGATTTATAATAAATAATTTTAAAAATACACCATGTTTTCCTTAAGTGAACGTCATTCCCCCTCCCTACCCTACATCTACGTAACTTTACTAGTGGATTTGGGACAAAAATTATAATTTCTTTAGAAGACGTAACTTTTCATGAAATCTATAAGAGCTGTGAATTGCTCGGGCTCCGGTTACATCTATCAAAATATAGTTAGAAGTTAGTCATCTATCAATAAAATCATTGTAGACAACTTACCTATGGGCATAGTAATAATATTCATAAATAAAAGTGAGATATAAAGTTGTAACCATTATATAAAATACTTTCCGCTTTCTATTTCACAGAATAAAACTTGACGAAACACAACAGTCAACACAGCAATTGGGCGCACACAACTTTCAACACTCGACACTTCCCGCCGTAACCGCGACCCACTCACTTCAACAAAATGTCAAACTGATTTTTTTTTTTGGTTCTTTTTATCCCCGAGGGGAAAGGCAAAGGGATCTAGCCCATACAGTCAAGTCATCAGTTTAGAACCATTTGAAAATCTTAATTCTATGTTCCAGCTTCAGGAACTGTGCTGAAAAAATACCTGGGAAGGGTGGGTACCTAGACCCAATCAACCCAATTTAAATAGCACCCGTAAAACGATAGTGATTTTTACAAGGTTTTCTTGATGAACTTATTCACGTCTTCCAAAAAGTGCATAAACGTGTTATATTTGAGTTTTTTCATTGCTGTATAATTTCACTAGCACTTTTGTTACAAAATACTATCGAAATTGTCGCACTAAAACTAATTTTATACTGAATTGTAAAAAATTCAAGTAAAACAACAATGTCACTGGTCAAAAGCGCGGGAAGAAGTCCATGTCAAACTGGTTTGCGATAGAAACCATAGACACTTTAGTGATTTTTATCGAATGTTCGAATAGAATAAGCGTTCGCTAACTGCTTGTCATTTTCGCTACCAATCTACTATCGTTAACGTTAAGGCGTTAGCGTTTGTGGATATAGAAACGCTACGAAGCATTTGCCATGTGTCTAGGCCTGCTGACGTGCTCCCGTCAGGGAGTATTATATTCTTAGCTAACGTGGCTATTGAGTGTTGAGTGTGTGTGTTGTGTGCGACGTCAGCGGGACATCTGTTCCCGCGGCTCTACGGCAACGTAATAGTTGGAACTTGGGTACGAAATGGTGTTCCCACTGTCGGGGTCGGTCAAGACTCACGAGACTGATCGTACGGAATCGTCTCGGGCGCAGTGAGAGGAGGTCGTAACGCGTAGACTCGTCGAGGCTTATACCGGACAGGCGTAGCCTTCGGCTTCTTCAACCGGTTGTTGGGTCCTTCGAATGGTAGGTACTCGAGTCGATCACCGCTTCTGGATGACTGGTTTTATTCATAATTACTCGTATGTATGTATGTATATGTGGACCGTCGGTCGGTTTCGGCGGCGAGCCACCGCGGGCCCGACCTGCCCTTTAATGTATTGCATGTCACAGACATCACAGTTTAATAAAACACAATAACGGCGTGGTCATGGCTCACCTGGTCCCGGGCAGACTCTCAGTTGATCTATTACTGGTATACAATCAAAACAGTATTACTAGGCAATTAAAGTGATTGTTCAAAGTACCAACATTAATTTAGAGGTTACACTAAAAATATTAGAGATCTGCAGTTTGAGTGCGTCACCGCGAGCGAGTCCGCCATCCAGTCCGCCAGCCCGCCAGCCCGTGGTACGTGTGCGGGGCGCGTGTTGTTTCCGAGTCGCGGCAGACTCGCAGGCGGCGCGTCCCGCGCGGCGTCGCCGGAGGAGGCCGCCCGCCGCCGCCGCGCCGGCAGTTTGCCCCGCGCCGTCTCCGCGCTCTCGCGTATATGCAGTGGTCCGCGCGCCGCGATACGATCGTGACACCATTAGTCGGTCGTCGGTGAGTAGTTTGTGCGATTGTGTAGTGCCCAGTGTGTGTACGAAGTGCGCGACATGGCCCGCCCGACGGGCGATGGTGAAGAGGCAGTATGAGGCGCCCGCGCGGCCTGTGGCTGCTGCTGGCGTTGGCGGCGGCGCGCGCCTGTCCCGCGCCACCGCCGCGCTGCGCCTGCGGCGATGGCGGCGCGCGGCTGCAGTGTCGCGGCGCCGGCCTGCGCCGCCTGCCGCCGCTGCACAAGGACCTGCTCTCGTTGTGAGTACCCGCCGCTGCATCCACTCGCCCGCGTCGATGTTCACCACCACTTGTAGGTCGTTGTTCTAATGACGGAAGTACATGTCAATGTATGATATTATAATTCAGAACATCTAAATCTATAATTTCCTAAATTTATGATCTCTGTTCGGGATATATATATATATATACACTAACATTTAATAAATTCATGTCATGAATTCTTTTTTTATATACAACATCGGGACGCATACAGGCATACAGCCGACCTGATGTAAAGCAGTTACCGTAGCCTATTAATGCTTGTAATTATATTAAGTATCACACGCGCGATGCCTCCTCTGCTGCTTGCACAGCAACTCCTTAGACGCTCACTGGTGACGTCACTCACACGCAGGAACAAACCAACCTTTATGTTAATATTAATAAAATAAATTCAATTTTATAACAAAAAAATAACACAATAAATCACAGACTTTCGTTAATCGGCCCAACAAACACACAAATCTGTTCATTTTTACGGACCGCATCTACGAGTGTGTGCTGTTTCCATGTTAGATTCGAGTCTATGGTCATGCCTAAGACCTTTGCTGTGGTGGAGTCGGTGATAGGGTTATTACAGTAGGAGATAGTTAAATCTAGGGGTTACCCATTTCTGTTATAAAATAGAATTTATTTTATTAATCCTACTAATATTATAAATGCGAAAGTTTGTATGTATGGATGTTTGTTACTCTTTCACGCTTAAACGGCTGAACGGATTTGAATAAAATTTGGCACGTAGATAGATTATAATCTGGATTAACACATAGGCTACGTTATATGACTCCACGCGGGCGGAGCCGCGGGCAGCAGCTAGTATTATCATAAAGGTTGTCGTGTTCCTGCGTGTGAGTGAGGTCACCAGTGAGCTTACTGGCAAGGAGTCGCTGTGTAAGCAGCAGAGGAGGCATCGCGCGAGTGATACTTAATATATCGCAAGCGTTAATAGGCTACGGTACCCGCTTTACATCAGGTGTGCCGTATGCTGGTATGCCTCCCGACGTAGTATGAAAAAAAAAAAAAAAACAATTATTTATCCGAGAGACATGAAATTCATCTGACTGTGTAAAGTGTAAACTAAAGCAAGAGGAGGTCGCCGTCACTTGCCCGAGAGATACTTGACTTAGATAGTAATTTACAATATCTAATAGAATTTCTCTTTCTGATAAAAATAATAAAGCATTGTTATATGGTATTGTCTTAGGTTTTCGCGATTGTTACACATTGAATTAAACAAATTTTAACGGAAGTATCGCGTGTTTTATTATGCAGGAGTATACAAATTAGACTGCGAATGTGGTTTATCATACATCGGGCAAACAAAGAGAAGCATAGGTACTCGTGTGAAAGAACACATTGCTGACATGAAGAATAGGCGCGATAAAAACTCTGCAGTAGGTATGTGAACATACACTGGACCAGCCAAACCATTACATCCGGTTCGATAAACCACAAATCCTCGCCAAGGAGAATCGCTACATGCCGAGAATGTTACGCGAGGCTATTGAAATAAGAAAACACCCCAATTTCAATAGAGAAGATGGTTGGCAAGTACCACCTGCTTGGGATCCAGTTCTAAAAATAATCAAGTCACAAACCCAGAGATATAACTAACAAACGTTCGGACACTATGAGCGATTTTTGTGTGAATCGGAATATATATAATTAATCCATCCGTGTCGGTAGATGTAATAATTGAATAACTAATGAAAGACAAATATCACCTTAGTCTTCTTGCGACCACGGACGCTGCAAAGCGTTCGAAACGTCAGGTTCAACAAAATAAATAAAACACACGATACTTCCGTTAAAAATTGTTTAATTCAACATTGTTATATTCTTTTCTTTTTTCCTTCTATTAACACTATGTATAGATGAAGTCTGTTATTTGTACATTTGATCGCGAGACGCGGCCCGCATGATACAAAGCTATTCTATACCCTTTGAACGCTTGCAACACATTAAGTATCCACCTCTGCTACTAACACACTTGCTCCTTAAGAGTTTATCGGTGACCTCACTCACCCGCAGGAACACAACAATCCACTAGGGAGTTGTTATTTGGCTGCGAGGTGATTTGTGGTGACTTTTTGTGAGTTCCAACCACGAATTAATAGTTTACGAAAAAAAAGTGAGAATTGATTGGTTAATTAATTAACTGATAGTGCTGTGAGCGGATGCAAAAAAGTAAAGTTGGCCAATCAAAAAGGTGATTTATCCAACTTTACTTTTTTGACATCTACTCACAGCACAAGGAACCAATCAATTTTCACTTATTTAATTTAGAAAACTCCCCACTGGGAGTGGTAAAAATAAAAAGAAAAATAGTAAAATTTTTTGTGTTGTATTTATTCACATATGTAACTTAATAATAATTAATAGTGTATTACTATTAATTATTATTAAACATTAATAATAATTGGTCACTTCTACACTGACAATCACATTACAGTCATAATTCAATGGGAGGGTTGTACTTGATGGATTGACAGCAAATTATCAATATTTGGCTTCAGTTTTGTGGAATATCCGCAAATCTCCCCGTTCCGATATTCAATCTGCTCCTCTTTTGTTAAAATGTTTGTAACGACACTAAAACTTTTTTCGACAAGATATGACGAGGGAAACGCTATCAAAAGCTTTCTCGCATTTCCCCACAGTCCAGGATATTTTTCGGGTATTTCTGCCTGCAGCCAAAATGTTTGATACCCTCTTTTAAATTTCACCTTCAGCTCATAACGCTTGCTGACCGCGTTCGCAATGAAGACGTGAGAGAAAGAGTTGGTCTAAAAGAGAGTGTCGGTGTTAAGATAAGAAAGGGAATGCTCCGTTGGTTCGGACATGTAGAAAGAATGCGGAACGAAAGAATGACTCCATTAAATCATTCCATTAAATTGGAAACTGGTTGATATGACATCGACCTCCATTAAATTGGGAATTGGTTGATTTGACATCGACCTCCATTAAATTGGGAACTGGTTGATATGACATCGATCTCTATTAAATTGGGAACTGGTTGATATGACATCGACCTCCATTAAATTGGGAACTGGTTGATATGACATCGACCTCCATTAAATTGGAAATATTTATGGTAGCGCGATATTTCATTGAAATATGTTGTAGACTACTTCCATTAAATTGGGAATTTTTTTGGACGACTAATGAATTTGGTTAAGCTACCACCATTCAATTGGGAACAGCTAAAGTAAGTAGACAATTTCTCGGTTGGGCATAGTTGGGAGAAATGAAAAAGAGCTTTGTTTATATACCTTGATACATTTGACATAAATATTCCAAAGAAAAGAGCAACATTATTACATTTTGGAGGGCAAACCTTCAAGAAATATATTACAACCTGGTGCCCACGTTGAAGCTGCTGGAAAGGTAGACGTCTTTAAAGTCGCCGTCGACAAATTGGACGAATTCTTTCTTCCAAAACAGAATCGAATATACGAGCGTTACTTGTTCGACTCATAAAGCAGGAGGAAGGAGAAAATTTTTAAAGATTTTTGCTGCGACTTCGAAAACAGGCAGATAAGTGTAATATTGATCGGAAAGATGATCACCTCCTTCATCAAATAACCGAAAAATGTACTTCCAAAGATCTGCGGAAAAAAACCGGCGATTGGTGATGAAATCACCCTCGATAAAATTGTAACCGAAGCAAATACACTGGAGGTTATTAATGATCAGATGCAAAATTATGGAAATACAAAATAGGGAAGTCAAGAAGTTAATGCAATATATAACAACAAGGAAAGAGAAGAAACAAATACAAATTTACAGATATACAAAAAAAATAAGAAGAAATGCTGTAGTAGATGCGGGGGCAGTAAACATCGGTCAAAAGACAGAGACTGCCCTGCGAGAGTAAAAACATGTTACCATTGTAACAAGATTGGGCATTTCCGTCAGTATTGCAGATCTGCGTAAATAGTTACAAAGAGGAAGATAGACGAGAAAGAGAGAACGGGTAACAACAATTCGGAAGAAAACAAAAGGAAGAGGATAGAAGTGGACTACGTATTTAATGTCGAAGATGATGCGACCGTCGAGTGCATCATAGGTGGCGTAAAGGTTGACATGCTCGTCGACTTGGGCTGTAAAGTCAACTTGATAACTCAAAATACATGGAGGATCTTGAAAGACGAGCAAGTCAAAGTGGAAAATCAAACGCAAAAACCTAATAAAACCCTTTTAGTCTACGGAAGTAATACACCACTAAACATTAGTGGATCTTTCGAAACTTCTATCGGAATTAAGGATCGTATGGAACGTGCCACAGTATACGTTATTGCAGGAGGTACCTTCTCGAGATTTGCTGAGAAAAGAAACAGCTATATGTTTAGGTGTCTTAAAAAATTGGCATAGCTGTCAACAAAATTGAAGACTTACTGATGCCCCAGCTATTTCCTAAAATGAAAGATGTGCTAGTGGAAATTCCAATAGATGATACAGTAAAGCCGGTATCGCAGCCATATCGACGTATACCTATACCACTAGAAGCTAAAGTAGAAAACAAGATTCAGGAGCTGCTGGATTGTGACATCATTGAAAAGGTGCATGGTCCTTCATGATGAGTATCTTCGATGGTACCTATTTTAAAAGAGAATGGTGATTTACGTCTGTGTATCGATATGCGGCGAGCAAACACCGTAATCATGCGAGAGAATCACCCCTTGCCTTGTATGGACTAACTGTTGTATAGCGCAGGGCTCTACCGCGCCGTCGCACCCACCGCGCCTGCGTACAAGCCTGCGTCAACACCTGCGCAGTAGGCCACGCGCCGACTCAACCAGCGAGGAACGCTGCGTTGCGCACTTACTTTAGTATCCGAGTACCGTCCGACCGGCTTCGACACTGCGCACGCTCGTCGCGTGACGCAGAGCGCCCCGCGCCTGAAATTGTAACTTGAGTCTCATTTTCGAACCCAATAAACTTTATCTCCAACGCAAAGCGTTCTACTTTCTTTTCCCTCGTAATAACTTAGTAACCGACGTTCTGTATCGGGCGACTTCATAACAGCGCCCAACGTCACCCTATAGTTGCCGAAAATCGGGAAAGCCAAATATTTCAGCAAATTGGACATAAAAGTGCCGAGCTCAAACCATTTTGATCTGATCAGCAAGACAAAGCTTTTGAAAACCTGAAGAAGATATTAACAAATATACAGTCATGGGATACTATGATGTCAGAGATAAGACCCAGATAATCGCGGATGCAAGTCCAGTTGGACTTGGCGCTATTTTAGTACACGTGGACTCAAAGAGACCATGAATAATTGCTTATGTGAACCGGACATTGACAGAGTGCGAAAGAAAATACAGTCAAATCGAAAAAGAGGCATTAGCCCTCGTTTGGTTAGTCGAACATTTTAATGTATTCGTGTTTGGCAAAGAGTTCCCCCCGGGGTCCACCTGGACCACTTTGGGAACTAAGGATCTAGTTCGATTCTTCGAGGTTCGAAGGTCCGAGGAGAGTCGGTGACACTTTGAGAAAAGTCACTAGGTTTGAGACACAGAGGGAGGCGAAGTCTCTCCTCCACTCGAGGACTCAAAGTAGTGCATAAACGTGTTTAAGAACTGTCGACAATTCTTTCAGTTTGTCTCTGAACGAATCCCAGTTCCTCGCTGGTAAGTGGGCGCTCCGTAAAATTACAGCCGGCCGACATTTAAATAACAATATATATGTATAGTGTCCTACACTGAACAGACATGTATTACAAAACAATATTGGAAGGGACCGATATTTGTTCAAGCACCTGAGCACTCATTTGGCTTTGCGAGGTCTTTACCGCTCGTAGTACTCACTCAGTGCGCGCGCGTTGATGTCTTCCGAATGCGGCGCCCGCGCCGTGTCGCGTAGAGCTGCGTGCATGGCCTACGGCAGGCTGGGCACGGGGCTTGTACGTCTGTCGTTGTTAGTTGTCGGCAATAACGTCTGGGGTTAGGGATTCCGCCGCGCCCCGCGACTTCGTCCGCACGTGTGTCCGGTATCGCACAGGAACAGTTTTTTCTACTTTCTTTCTTTTCCTTGACCTCTAAGAGACGATGATGTTAAATAGCGTATTATAACCTTTCTCTTGAATTGACCTATCAAAACAGAAGAACAGAAAAAAGCGTTCAAATAACCTGCGAAAACTTATCATATATATATTTATTATTATACATATTTGCCTAAATTTGTACTACCTAAATATAATAATTTACATGGAATGAGAGTTTGAGAATTCATGTTACCTAAATTACTAAATCAACTGCCTCCAATAATATGTAATAAATTGTCAGATAATAGTAACATGAACTCCAAAAGAAGTAAATCTGTTCTGAAGAACTTTTATCTGTCTCTTGATTGAGTTTCTTAAAGCCTAAATGTATGATGATATAGTTCATGCATTTAATTCTATAAATATACTTAAATATGTTATTATATTGTATCGAGTGAGTGATCTCGCCGTGTCACGCATAAACCTTCGTCAGGGTTTTGTGGACGGCTTTATTATATGTAATATTGTATCCAATTACGTTGATAAATAAATAAATGCAAAGCGACTATTTGAAATCCGAGCGGTAGTTCCAATGCCAGCGCGTCCAAACGAACAATCAGTATAGATAAGGTTCAGTAAACACTTGTCAGGTGGACCGATGTTTGTTTGAATAAAACGAAACTAAATATTCATTTTTTTTAATAAGGTAATTTCCGTAGCTTCCTCACCCCGGACACCACGTCTTTCTTAGGTAAGGTCACACGTTTTTCGAGGTATAATTTCATTGAAGGTGCGGGTTTGCTCACTATGTTTTCGTTCACCGCCGAGTAAGTAATAATTATAAATATCACTGACGTCTCCCGGAGCCACGTGCTGTATGTCCAACACACGTGCACCCACAGCCAGGAGCAGGGCGCCCTCGACCCCGAGTCCCGGTAGTATGTGCCAGTGGTTCTTTCAGACAAGCCTGTCAAATGCTTTCTCAAGATACGGAAAACGGCAAAAACTTCCGGTTCGGTGGATTAGACTAATCATAAGAAATATATCGTTACTATTCGTATACTACCAAGGTGTAAACAAGTATAAGACCTGCCTGATTGTAAGCGGTTGTATTATATTTATGCATATAGCACTATATTTTGTATAATGTAACGTGCTGTAACGTACAATTCACAAAATAAATTCATTCGATTTTTTAACGTACATCCTCTTTCATTCGAAGTCCTGGCCGAGTCTCCCAACACTTTCCATCGAACTTCACACTATAAATATACCCATGAACCTGATCAGCTTTATTAATAATAATAGCCGGCGCAGTCATCCGCTGCCTTCGTCTCCGTAAGAAAGAATGTATCGGCAAAACAATTTATTAAATCATTTGAAAATTCGACGAGAAGTGTTTATTCATTTTGGAGGGTGTGGATATAAATCGCAGCTTCCGGTGACGTGTCACGGAGCGGGGGCAGGCGGACTGCCTCCCGCCGCCGCCGCCGGCCGCTCGGGGCTCGATGAAGGTGACCATTGGGACCATAGCGAAAGTGCCGCGCTGCTGCAATTTGCTGCGCTATCGATATGAAATAAGGAATGCTTACTGGTACTGGACTATTAAAGACGAGGGACGAACGCCTGTAACATTCAATCACTCACACTCACAACTCTCTGGAAGCTGCCTTGAAATGTCAGAGAAAGTGGCCGGTCGGCCGGGGGCGACACCGGCGAAACGTTCTTTCTCCGAAATGTCCTGTCCTGCCCAGTACGTCTTCAATTACTATAAATTGAAGAGGGATTCTACAATCGTATTATCAATTATTATTAGATTTTATCATAATAAAAAATCCGTTATATTGAAGTTTTCTCGAATCATTTAAAGCAGTAATATCTTTTTATAGAAATATTTTCTTATATTTTTATATGTAATATCTTTCCTCTCGCTTTCCTGCAATGTGTGGGAGTGATTTCGTGAAAAGGGTCGTAAGTGTGTCACAGGAAGCCCGGGAAGCGCGTTATTTCATTTGGCCGACGAGCTCGCGGCGGTGGGCTGGCCGGCAGACTGTACCGACACATTATCCGAGAGGTTGGATCTTTTATAATATAATTTACAGTGTGAGCTGTAAAAAAACACATTCACATAACTTACCACAAAGTGATTAATAGAAGATGTCAATAATCACTCAAAACAAGGCAGACAACGCCGCAGACAGACTAATATCAATGGTAAAGAACTAAATTAGGTCCTTACATAACAAATTGGCATTTTATATGGAAAAGGTAAAAAGAAAACAAATATATTATGTGCGCTACAGAGTGAGCAAGTAGTATAAAGAGGGTCGAAAAATGGTTAAGCAAGACACGTTCTTTGAGGTAAAAGGGTATAATAATCAAATACCTATAGGAAAATACAAGAAATCCGTACCCGATTATTTATTCGTAGGTACCCGAACATAAAAGCGAAAACCTACCACCGACACCACGTCACCACGTCACTAACGTCAAAATCCCAAAAAAAGATGTAAAATAACTAAAAGGTTGCCTTCGGCAACATATGTTATTAATCGATCGAAGTATGAATCATTATCATGCATGAACTTTCGCCACTTTATAGGTTCCATTGCTGAAAATATGTGGGAGCGAGAATCAATAAAATCTTTGAAGGTGATTTGGGCTGCCCTATTGTTACGGTGTAAATGTGCACTTCCATGTTATCTGCAAATGTCAGTACTGCCAGCGTCATCTGTTAAGAAGACAATTAATTCATCATGATGGCAACACGCAGCCGTCAACTGGTAGGTTTGGTTTAACAAATATAGATTCCGCCTTTTTGGGCCGTAGGATTCCATATAGGAAGCATGTAAAGTTCTCTTTGAAAAGAACTTTGTGTGTCTGAATTCTTTTTGAGTAATAAACTCTGCTCTCCAAATACGACTTTGAACTAATAAGTTAACACAAGGTTCTAATCCTGAAGATTAAATACATCAGGCTTCGATCGGGAAGCATGACGGCATCGCGTCACCTACGAAATTAATTTTGACTTTGAACTCAATCCCAAACTAAGTTTCGATCGCAGTTCGCCGTCGTAATTCGCAGTAAACAGCCGCGTGCTAATTCACCGACTGCAATCCTGTACTCGTAGTAGCGCGTAGTTCGCAGCTCCTGGGCGTCCATATATACCTAGTCAGGTCATAAGTTCTGTCAAAAACTTTTGACGTGATTAATGATACACTTTTTGATTATTATGTAAAAGTTATATATGAAATTAAAGGTAATTAAATGTACAATAAAATTTTATTTACTTTATTCGAAATGCTCTTCTCCATTTTGAATACATGCCCTTAATCGATGCGGCCAGTCATCGATCGCAGCACGCAGCACATTTATATCTATTTCTGCCGCTGCTTTAACCAGAGATGCTCGGAGAGAAGATCCAAATTCTGATGAGGATTAGCGCAGACTTTCTCCTCCAAATGTTGCAATATCTTGTACTCTAGTGGGTTTAAATCTGGACTAGAAGAGGTCCAGTCTTCATGCCCGATGAAGTCAATTCCACGGGCGGTCAACCAGTTTTGAGTGCTTCGTGCCTTAGCTAGTGCAGAGTCCTGTTGGAATGACCAGTGTCTGTTTTTGAACATTGTTTGAGAAAGAGGTTCTACTATGTTTGTTAGGATGGTATTTTGGTACCTTGTGAAAAAGATGTGAAAACGGCACTGGTATTCACATCTTTTTCACAGAAAAACACCTCAGTTAAGCCTGAATATGAGACTCCAAGCCAAACCATGATTGATGAAGGATAATGCCCTTGCTGGACCCTCGGAATACGCGCGCTCGTTTCTTCACAACTGTGGGCATACACCTTATCATTTTGTTTATTGTAACTTTCTTCGAAGGTAAAATCTTTTTCATCCGAAAACAAATTCGCGGTATTTTTTTCCCGCGTACGAGCCGTAACAAAACGCGGGATCTTTCCATCCTAATTTTTTTTCAATCGCTCGTTCAAAATAATCTGGTTTTTTTTACGATAAGCTCGTAGTCCCAGGTCTTTATTTAATATTCTTTTGGCAGTGGTTCTGCTTAATCTCATCTGAAGAGCTAAGATTTTTTGTTTACGCACGGGATTTCTTTGGATTCGCACCTTCACTGCTTTGGTGACCGCTGGTGTAACTGTGCGAGGTCGGCCGCTACTCTTACGATCTTCGAAGCTTGAATCTTTAGTATATCGTTTGATAGTGTGATAGGTAAACCGTAGTGTTATTTTCGATTTTTGTAGAATGTTGATAATCTCTTTTGGCGCGTAACCACAGCGGTGCAACGCGATAACCGCGACTCTATCTTCCTTCTTCGACCACTGCATATTTGAAAATGAATGAAAATGATTTTATTTTTATTTACGGCAAGCGGGAACGTTCTATTTTTAAAATTAATCAAAGTATTTCTGGTCAGTATACCAAAATTAAATAATAAGGTAATGACAGAACTTACGACCCGACTAGGTATATATATACGTGAGAGGTGCAACGCTGGTTCTTCTCATCATATCCGAGTCTCCGCTTACAATCAGGTGATCGTTCTAATGTTTCGGAATTTTCTATAAAGTGTTAACTTTTTAAAAGAAAAACATGCACTCAAAAAGTAATGACATCTGCATAAATGTACATCTGTCTTATACAGAATGCGACTTTATACATAGGCCTAATGCAGTAGGCAAATTTAAATGTATGTGTAATCTAGCTTAAAGCATGATAATCTAAACTAGAGGAATATATAAATGTGTGTTGTCCATATGAAGGGAAATGTATTTACTCTTTAATTATATTTGAATGTGCCGTGTACAATATGGACATATGAAGATTGATTTATGTTTTCTGTCAAATTAATTTAAGTTCCTATTAATTGTGTCTGAAAGCGATCGTGACGTATAAATACATGAATATATTCTCTTTATAAATATAAGTTTGTGCATTACTTTGTATGACCTGACAGATTTAGGTTAAATCAGGTGGCGCTCTTTCTTTCTCTTATCTATTGTCTTTGAAACAGACAGAAATTATCGACTCCCTGGTTTGCGGCCTGCAACACTATTTGAACACGCGCCCTCTGCTCTGCCGCGACACGCACATAAATGTTACATCATCGGAATTGTTTTTTTTTCTTGTAAGTATATCTTCACGCCAGGTCCCTTACGGGGTAGGCAGAGAGAACCGAGCGCCATAAGACGCGGTCATTACACACTTTACTCGCTTCTGTAACATTCATAGCTCTTTTCATGCCTTTCGGTTCATAAGGTTTACAATATTAAAATATCAATAGTATCAAATGCACACTCGCCGGTTCCTAGGACTCTTGACATCACCCTCTGATAAAACACGACCAATTATGGTCATGGTAGGTTAGTCTTGGTCTTCGTCAGCGCCTACATCCTTCCACTTTCGCATTGTATATCTGTTTCGACATTATTTCTGCATTCTTTCTACATGTCCGAACCAACTGAGCATGCCTTTTGTTAATTAACACCGACACTCTCTTTCAGACAAACTCTCTCTCTTACGTCATCATTACGAACGAGTTCCGCAAGCGTTATGCCACAAATTTTGCGCAATGCTCTCATCTCGACCACATATATTCTACTTTCATGCTCTCTCTGCCATACCCAGCTCTCACTTCCATAAGTTAGCGTTCGAATTAGCACCGCGTTGTGTACAGCGAGCTGTGCCTTCTAGCTTACATTTCGGCTGTCGAGAAGTTTATACAACGCTCCATTCACCCAACTCCCTGCACACACTCGTCTCTCCACTCAGCGGTGTACCTTCCATCGCTGCTAAAATCTCTTGCAATATATAAAATCTCATTCGCTAGCTCCAACACTACATCATCAACCGTAATTGTAGTATTCGTTCTGGTTGTCTCTCTCCCAAATACCATTATCTTGGATTTCTTCGCATTCAATTGTAAGCCTTTCTTCATACATGTTTCGTTGTAACTAGTGTTTGCAGTTCGGATGGTGATTCTGCTATTAATACCGCGTCGTCTGCATAGCCTGCTTTATGCAGACGAGACGGTATTAACAGCAGAACTAACCACCGAGTCACCCATTCGCATTCCTACATTCACATTTCTTATTCTCTAACATCCAAGCCAACGCAGTCTGACACCAATGTTGGTATCAAACCAGGGCGACAAGCTGCCATCCACCCGCCGTCTGTCATGAAGTGTGTGTGCGTTGTCCTGAAGCAGCAGTGGGCTAAAGCAATCGGTCTCGGTTGTTGAATACCTAGCAAACTTTTCCGTTATGGTTTGCAATTGTTGACAATACAGTTCTGCCGTAATCGTCTGGCCAGATCTTAAGAGGCTGTAGTGTATGACAGCAGCACTGGTTTACCAAACACTCACCATTACCTTTTTCAACTTTCGCTTGGGACAGGATTTAGCCGGTTCTCCTGGTTTCAAGCCACTGTGATGAGATTGTCGTACAGGATCCATTGTTCATCACAAGAAAAATACGATTCAAAACTCCTCGTTATTGCGACGGTTGAGTAATGTAACGTAGCGCTCAATACGTGTCTGTTGGTGTGCTTCACTCAATTCATGCGGTACTCATTTTCACTTTTCCAATTTGTTTCATGTGAATTAAAACTGTTTTGTCACTCACGCCGAAGCCTGTCGCTAACTCTGCCGTGGTTTGCAATGGATCAGCTTCCAGGATCACCTTTAATTCTTCGTTGTCAACTAGGGTCTCCGGCCGTCCACGGGGTTTGATCTGTTGAGCAAAATTTTCAGAACGAAAACGTTGGAACCAAAAACGTCCCATGTTTTCTTTTACAGTAGCTTCCCCATACACATCATTAATCCTTCGAGGTGTTTCTGCGGCGTGGGTGCCACGGTGGAACTCGTATTCGTAAACAACGCGATATTTTTCCATATTGTAAACAGACCGATGTCAAAGAAAAATCAAATGGATTTTTGAATTTGGAATTCCTAACCAAATGCCACATATTTGAGATTAAAGTAGCCAGTTTGACAAAATGCCAGTTTCATATGTAAAGACCTAATAACTTTATTACATTTTTTGTAAAAGTATTAATCAAAAAAATACGTATTTCATTGTATTTACTGGAATTCTGATTTATGTGTAAATATGTAATATAATATGTCACACTGGCCGCTAACGAACTACATTTGACTTCTTCCCGCGCTTTTGACGAGTGACATTGTTGTTTTACTTGAAATTTTTACAATTCAGTATAAAATTAGTTTTGTGTGACAATTTCGATAGTATTTTGTAACATAAGTGCTAGTGAAATTATACAGTAATGAAAAAACTCAAATATAACACGTTTATGCACTTTTTGAAAGACGTGAATAAGTTCATTCATAAGTTCATCAAGAAAACCTTGTAAAAATCACTACCGTTTTATAGGTGGTATTTAAATTGGGTTGATTGGGTCTAGGTACCCTTCCCAAGTATTTTTTCAGCACAATTCCTGAAGCTGGAACATAGAATTAAGATTTTCAAATGGTCCTATACTGAAGACTTTGACACTGGCATAAAGTAGCAACACTATTGCCATATATATATAAAAAAAAAAAACTACATTCAGTTGTTTACTGAACGTCATTTCCGTTTGAAAACGTTATTTCCGTCCGATCTGAAAGATCTGATTGCTCGTTAGTTAAAACATTTCATTAATTACAGAGATCACTTCTTTGATATTAATAATTTCTTAAATATTTATAATTGTAATTTATTCTAGTTGTTTATCGCCGAGGCGAGCTGTCAGATGGTCACACGAGACTGCCGTGAGGCTCGCTCGTTTCTTTATCTTCTTATTTCTCTTTACTCAATAAATAATTTTGATATTGATTATTCAATTTTATTGAATACAGAGATAAATTTGAATTACATATTTGCATTAATAAAACATCAAGAATTAATTTATTAAAAGTACTTATTGATAGTTTTTAGGGTTCCGTACCCAAAGGGTAAAACGGAACCCTATTACTGAGGCTCCGCTGTCCGTCCGTCCGTCCGTCCGTCCGTCCGTCTGTCACCAGGCTGTATCTCATGAACCGTGATAGTTAGACAGTTGAAATTTTCACAGATGATGTATTTCTATTGCCGCTATAACAACAAATACTAAAAAATGGTACGGAACCCTTCGTGCGCGAGTCCCACTCGCACTTGGCCGATTTTTTGTAGAACATATTAGTCGGGTGTGGAGGTCGGCGTGCCGGCCCCGCTCGGCACCGCTCACCGGCCACCGCTCGTCATGTGCGGCGTTTGTTAAGCATACTTGTTGTTCAGCGCCGGTTATTTCGGCGGTGGCGGAGCTCGCCAGGCGGTCGCTCGGTGTGTCACGGCGCCGTTTTACATATAACATATCGGAGGTGGAGCGTGATAACAAACAACTCCGGTTTTTGCTACGTCGCGATTTGTTTACGAACATCAGGGTTCCGTACTCAAGGGCACATCTTACTAAGGCTCCGCTGTCTATCCATCTATCAGTATGTCCGTATGTCACAGAATCACAAGGAATGTGTTATTGAATTGTTTTTGTACACGATGGTATTGCAGAACTCTTCGTGTCCGAACTCCCACTTGGCCGGTTTTTGTATCTTCACGGCAGCAAGTCCCGCACGGTTACTATATAGCCTATGGATACTTACAACGTTAGGACTATTACTCATTAAGAAGAGTCTAATCATATCATTTATAAGAGCTCCTCGCTGTATTCTCTCGGCTCAACGTCGGCGCGAGGGCTGTCTACGAGCTAAGCGAAGGCACGTGGCGAGTGCTCTGAACAACTGTTCTCCCTTTTGCAGGTTGCAGGCTTGCAATGTCATTGTTCCGCTGTTGAGAACATTTCTTCGCGTATCAAAAAGTTCGGCAACTCCTATCTTTGTCTTACCATTAAAAAGTGGAACACCTTGCCTGCACTTGTGTCCCTCCTTCCTACAATATGGGATCCTTCAAACGAAGCGTGAAGAAGCATCTTGTGGGTCAGCATGGCAGCGTCAACTGACAGGACACTGTGTAGTCTTATGTCAGTTGCAGTTGCGAATTGGGCTCCTCTTTCGCTTATCATCAGGCAAAGAGAAGCCACTACGCTGAGCTTATATAAAAATAAATAATAAGCATTCACGCAAAAATCACTCTACAATCGCACATTACGCGACCACTGCGGTTCTACCGCGGGAGGATGAGTCCCCAGTCGACGGCGACCAGTGTTTCTGCAGTATTAGAAGGCATCATATCGAACAATTTCTCTGAATAAAATCTCTCCGTGTGTAAACTTGAGATCGCCCACAATTCTCTATTCGGTATATATAAGTACCTAGTCCAGCCGTAAGTTCTGTTACAAATGAATATGCATTTATTTTTTATGAAGTAAGATGCTTTTTAATCTTAATAAAACTTGTTTGTACATATATATGGAAATCAAAATACGCGCTGTTTCCTTAGGAAATTTAGTCACTGTTTGCTTCAGAGATTTCTTAAGAGACATAATGTCGGCGAGTCGTTTCGAGCGGGCCATGTCCTCTAAAACTGACCATAATTTGAAGTTGAAAGGGTTCAGATCTGGATTAGACGAGGGCCAGTGGTCGGCTCTTATGAAGTCCGGAACGTTGGCTTCGAGCCAGGCTCGGGTAGCTCGTGCCTATGACAGGTGCAGTCCTGCTGGAAGTCCGCGGTACATTTTAAAAAGTGTATTACTGAGAGGTTTCACAACACGATCCGAGACAATCTCATGATACACTTTGTCTGAAGTCTTTTTCACAAACACGAAGCTTTGTGACTCCTTGATAAAACAGACAGACGCAGGATGATGGCCACGTTCTACCTTTCCGACCACTTGGGCGGCTTCTTTAGGACTGTGTACGTACACTTTGTCATTTTACTTGTGCTCTTCAATGGTGAAAATGTTTTATAGATAGGGATAGAAGGCGTTTTGATCGATCTACTCTCTTCAACTGTAGTGATTGATTTAGACATATCCTGTATATCGCCGATAAGCGCCGAGTTTCAGGTCTTGTTTTATTATACGCGACGGAGTCCTAGCGGGAATCTTCATTTCTCGCGATTTTTTGTTTTCTAATGGGGTTTCGGCGAGTTCTGGTTTTGACAGCATTAACAGCCGTAGTAGTTCTAACGGCACGCGGTCGCCTCGATCTTTTATGGTCTTCAACCGAAGAAGTGTTGGTATATCTGTCGATAGTACGATATGCGAACATACGGCTGATACCAAGTTTTGAATATGACCGACGGCTCCTTACCCACTTTGTGCAAGGCAATCACTGCAATTATATTTTCTTTAACACCATACTCCATATTGAAATTTGATATTAAACACGAAAAAAATATGTAAAACGGTGAAAGAAGTTTTCAACATAATAAACGCTATCCAAATTCAAAATAATTAAAGAGTTGAAAAAAGGAAAAGTTTCCATGTAACAGTGTTTACGCCGGACTGTGCACTCGCTGCGCCGGCTCCGGCCCGCGGCCGACGGAGCGCGCTCTGCACACATTTCTGAAAGGACGAACGTACCTGTCGTCATGGTTACGATTACGTAAGTGGGCTGCGGTCGCAGCCGGGGGTAAGGGCGATGCTTTTCAATCAGTAGGGCACTTTATGTGTATTTTATTCTCGATCGCCGACTCGCTGCGGGAATCCAAATATGTTTTATAGTGGGCACAGCCTAGAAATTATGGATTTCTAGGCTTTGGATTGTGTGTCGAAGGACGGCGGGCGTCGTGGTGTGTCAACAGCACCGCGCGGCCGGTCCGCGCCGAGACGTCGATTGTATTACGTATCTATCGCTCGAAAGTGGCTCTGAAAGTGCGTCTTCCCGAGCCAGCGTCCGGCGTCCGGTGCGTGCGGCCGTCGGCGGCCCTCCACGCGCTCGCTCGGCGGCGGCGAGCACCGTCCGTATCCGCAGTGTCGCGCCGTGATTGATGGGGCCGCAGCGGGGCGGGCGGGGCGGGGCGGGCGGCGGGCCTCGTCAGCTTTTAATCAGAGCGGAATGTTAGCTATTTTTCGCAGTCGGCTGACACCGATATACTTTTAGTGGTGAGGTGACGGGACATTTCACAAACGCCGGCAGATGTTGAAACGACTGGCAGGTGCAACGTCTCGCACGGCGCGGGCCCGCTCGCTGCGATCTTCGCCTTGCCTGGGACAGCGCCGCGGAGCGGCGGTCGGCGCGGAACTAATATTTGCGTCTGCTCGTTGAAAGTGTTCGTTATCATAGTTTCTTAGAGCGATACCCGCCAGTGGACACGGTTTCAACACACGCCGCCGTGGTGGCTGGTGGCACGAGAGCTGTGCACGCCGCACGATGCACCTAGTTAGTCGACGGTGTGTATTTATAGAGCGGGCGAGGCTGGATGCACCGGCGCGGCTGCACTCGGCGCTGTTGCCGCATCCCGATACTTCGATTTACATTTATTTATAGAAACACAGTCCGCGGCGGCGGGCGGCGGGCGGGCCGCGAGACGCCGCCTCAAAGAGCAGATCACGCTCGGTGTTCATGTACGTAATATACGGATAAGAACGGAATAAATGTCGCTGGAGCACGTCCAGTCGGTTGGAGCTCCTCCCTCGTCTGACGGTTATAAATCACAACATTTACAAATTTGTTCATGTGTAGATAATTAAATCACTTCGCAATCACATGCGCTAGATGGATACGTCACATCATCATCATCTCAGCCTGTACTTGTCCACTGCTGAACACAGGCCTCCCTCTAGAGTCCTGTGCCGCCGGCCGGCACACTGCCACTTCAGCTTGCTTATCCTGTGGGCTATGTCGGCTACCTTAATTCTATTGCAGATATCCTCATTTCTGATTCTATCACACAGAGATTGTGTTTTAAGTCAAATTTGTGTATTTGGGAGTAGTTGCCATTCTCCGTCGTACGAACAATTTGGGTAGAGTTCTACAAGATGCACCAATGATGTATAACAGCTATAATAATCAGTCGGTCAAATTACGAGTAGCATGTAGATGAGTTTAAGAGTAACGGCAATTTGTATTTATTGATTTAGATGGCGAGTGTTTGATAGTTTTGTCGAGTTACAATTTAACATTAATCACATCGATATCACAATTTCAACTGTTTGATTTGAACGTCACTCATTTAGTTCACTTTTACAAGGAAGTTACCACGGTAAAAATATATTTCAATGGTAGGATTATGGTTCGACTAATTGTGATTATGTAAAAGGGTTTGATTAAAGATATCGGGTAGGCAACGGGTAGATAAATACTAAAGGACCTTATGTTAGTAAGTATTATTATTTATTTCCGGAACTATACTCTACTATACTCCGGAACACTTATTATACAGGCCGTGCTAACATCCCTCGTTCCCTTGTGGAAGAAAGCCGCGATAAACTTGTGTCTGAAATTGAAGGTACTTTAAGTGAAATGTACAGTACAGTTCAATCCTATAAAGACACAATTTTGCACGTTCATCGCTAAGAAAACCGCATTTGTTGTAGCTTCTTATTTCCAGAACACGCCCCTTGCCATTGCTAAGAGCTTTGGGATTCTCGGTATCGATATCTCCAGCGATGTTCAGTACCGCCGCAGTCACCTGGAAGAGAAGGTCAAGCAGGCGTCCAAGAAACTCGTGCTCAACAGAGCCAAAGAGTACTTTAGCTCGGGGCAGACTCATGTTATATAAATCACAAGTCAGACCGCATATGAAGTACTGTAGTCACCTTTGGACGGGGGCACACGGACACCAACCTTGTACTAACAATACAACGACTGAAAACCTTGTGACTCGGTGCAAAAACGAGCTGTGAGGATCGTTGATGATCCTAAACTCACTCACGGTATTGAACATTTAAGTTTCAGGAGAGATTTTGGCTCCTATTGCGTGTTCTACCGATTGTACCATGGGTTGTTTCGAGGAGTTGTTCGACATGCTGCCAACAGCCTTACTTTATAATCGCACCTCTCGCCGGCGGTTGGGAATTCATCCTCATACACTGGAGCCGCAATGGTCACGTACTGTGCGGTTTCAGAGAAGTTTTCTTCCGAGAACTCTCAAGATATGGAATGAGCTTCCAGCTGAGGTTTTCCAGAGGGACTACAGCAAGGGGTTCTTCAAGAAAGGCGTGAGGAGGTTTTTGCAGGGTCGGCAACGCAAGAGTAACACTCCTGGTGTTGCAAATGTCCATAGGCTACTATACCAACTTACCATCAGGCAGGCCGTACGCTTGTTTGCCACCTCATAGGTATAAAAAATCTTGTTTTTTAATTTTAAATCACCAATTCGGAGATTTTAAACAAACCCCTTTTCGAGGTGGATTTGGATTCGCTTTTAATATTGATTATTTTAGGATATCTATACCAAATGATGTCTGGTTTTTAGTATTGATTATTTTAGGATATCTATACCAAATGATGTCTGGTTTTTAGTCCATTTCCATATATTAGCTCCTGCTTTTTGCATTGCTGAAACAAGTGCTGAGTCATCTAATACCCGTAGTTCTGTACCGACATATAGGTAGTTCTTGGTCGTGTTCAACGAGAGAAATCTCCTGTTTTTACATTTGTCTAGTCTATTTTGTATCCTGAGTCCCCTTCTCTTTACATTCAGTATTCGTGTGTGTGTACTGCCGCCGTCTCGACGCGTCTCGGCCAGATCTTTTCTTAGGACGTGATATAATTGAAATTTTCGTATTTTTTCTTGGAGCGTCGTCTGACAGAAGGAGATCTTTTGAGTCCCGTCGTTGTACGAACATCAGGCTGACGCTTAATTCTTAGTGACGCATTCACTTTATAGGAAGGATGCTTCTTAGAAGTTGTCAGTATATTAGGCTTCTTGGAAGTTTTCGATTCCGGAGCTTGGTTAAATTCAGTGTGTTCTGCCGGAGGGTGGACACCAGCATCCGTCATAACCGTCTAACTTTGTGGTGGCACATTCTCACCTGCCATAATTAACTATTTTAAAAAGGTTATCTGTGAAATAAAATACTTTCGGAATGACTGAAACTTTTTTAGAGCGTTAACTATTAGTACTCTAAGTTATATAGATTATAGAGTATACGTTAAAGACGATAGCTCCTATAGATTTTGCTGCGCACTTAAATTTTACAACTCCACCTTTACACTTGTAGAATGGCCGCCTGATCACGTCAAACTGACTGTAGGGTTACCAGTTACAATGATAATGATAAATTTATTAATGCTACAGACGATAATACTCATCTACTCGATATTGTCGAACTCCGGGATGACAATGAACTTCAATGTTCCTTCCCGGATGTCGTGTTCGATGTCCGGCCTCGTGTGGCCTGCAGCCGCCAAGCGCGCGGCCGGCCGGCCGGGTGGCGGCTGCGAGCGACACGTGGCCCACCACGCTTCATACAGCGCTTGCATCACATGCGGACGAAAATACGTCACACATTTTATACCCAAACCGCGATGAACGCCCGAAAAATGGTCAACAAAAACGGAGTGTTAATTGTGTTTACTGGTAAATAATAGCCAGCGACCGCCTGAGGCTCTAATTAATGGAGTGTCCCGGCCGACGACCGCGCGCCGCCCCCGCGCCTGCCCCCACCGCCGCCGCCGCTGGTGCACAGGCTCGATACAATCCCCTGCATCCTCTGACGCCGGCCGCCTCCTGCGTGGGTGCACTGATATCTGGTTCATACTCGCGGCACAATTCATCGACTTTATGCATACAGTGTTGGTTGCGATGCTAACCTCGTACGTTGCGTGTCGAGCGCGCCTCCTCCACTCGCCACCTCCGGGCTCCGCTAAAATAAGACGAGACATCCGCTCGAGCCGAGATGTGATATTTCTAAAAAGATGAATTACACTTGCCAAAAAATGTCTCCTCAAGGACTACCCGCGGATGGTACTTATTAATTTCGATGAAGACATGTGTCAATCACCCGAGGGCGGCGGGCGGCGGGGGCCGGGGGCCGGGGTCGGGGGTCGCGGTGTCGTCGACTGCGATGATGGATGGCGCCAATAACGAGTGCGCGGGGGTCGTTATCGGCGCGCGGCCAGCGCCCCCCCGCCCGGCGCCCCTCTCCACCACAGCCTCCGCGTACAATATCCGTCGAAAGCGAGCTCGATAACAACGAAAGAGTGTCGAGAGAGAGCGGCCGCCTGACCAGCGCCGGCCGCCGCCGCTCGCGAGCGGGCTGGCGTGCGGCGTGCGGCGTTGTCTCAGAACGGAACGAATTATAGGCTACGGTAACTGTTTACCATGAGGCGACCCGTACACTTGTTTTTCACCTTAGTAGTACAAACAAGCAAAAACTTGTCTGTGTAATATTTCCTGCAATGATCCAATTCTGTCTTTGACAGCTTGATACTATTTATTGCAGCTTCACTTTTTGCAAAATCCAGAATGTACGCATGATTTCTTTTATACAACATCGGAAGACACACGTGCACACGGCCCGCGTGATGTACAGTGGTTACCATAGCCTATGAATGACACAAGCGCGAGTCTGCGAGTCACCACCCCCGGTTGTAAAGCAACTCTTCAGAGGGCGCAATACAGGCACTGGAGAAACATATTTTTGTTTTTTTGAGACATATTCTGTTTTTATTATTTGTACAATTAGTAATAATTTTGATTATTGCTATAAGTGGCCAGAATAAGCAATAATTAAAATTTTGATTACTTGTACATAGATAATAAATACACAAATGACAAATGAGGGCGCCACTTAGCTTTGTGCGCCCTCTGAAGGAGCTCACTGGTTACCTCGCTCACTGGCACGCGGTTTTCTCTGAGATGGAGGCACTTCCCCAGTCAGGCGACTTTGATGCGCTCTACCAGTCCAAGTTCCTTGCGGCAGGCAGCGAGCGCCGAGTGCCACACTCGGGCTTTACACACCTCACTAGCTTTTCTAACATTCGTAGCTGTTCTCACGCTCGCCGGTTCCTAAGGCTCTTGACGTCACCTACTTATAGAACACGACCAGTTTGGTCATGGTAGATTAGTCCACGTTCGCATTATATATCTGTTTCGTCATTCTTTCGTCTTGAGCATGCCTTTTCTTATCTTAACACCGACACTCTCTTTCAGACCAGCTCTCTTTCTCTTGTGGCATAATTACGAATGTAGTCATTATTGAATATCAATAATGTATTAAACCTTAAGCCTTACAGGTTTCATTTGTTGGAATTGATTACAGAATGTAACCACATACAGTGTGCAATTAAAATGTACCAAAGACAATGTATCCTCGATTCGTCGAACATATTGTTTTATTGTTATCTATTTTCCTAAAATCCTGTCAGGACTGAATACAATTCGTATACCTATTCTATTGTTATATATGACATATTTTATTAAGTACTTATGCAGCTGGACTCTTAACCTTGATGCAGAATCCAACACAGTAATTAATTCTTTATCCAAAATGCCCAAAAAGTGCAGAATGGATACTACACACAGTGATAGCTTGAACTTGGATTTACCATTTAGTTCACTTTTTCTGGAAATATTTTAGAGTTGCTGAGAACAAGTTTTTCTCGGTACGCCATACAAAACGATCAGCTGACCTGTAAGATACGCGGCGGTTATATAAACAATACAAAGTACTGACTTGTACTGTAATGTATTCGACTATTCAGCTAATTGCTAATAATGAGAGCTTTTCGATATGTGATTGATCGTACACTGAGGCCGCGTGGCGAGTGTCGACCACACTGAACCGCTGCATCAGCAGTATGCCAGATGACGCATCGAACATGCTCCCAAGGGGGAGAGATTGAACAATCAGGAAGCAACAATGTGAGGGTTATGTGGGACAAGAGGATAACAATGCTTAGCTTAATGCTAAAGGTATTTAGTACAATTTGATTGAGATAAAAGAATATTAAAGTACAATATTATGCAACATTCATTTGCTACACACACTAAAACACACACGTGACGCATTCTCATTTCGCTGCACTACCGAGGACGAAGTTAAAAAGAGCATTCTCTCCATTACCACCAAAGCTGTGGGCAGTGATGGCTTGAGTCGTGACATGTTGATTCCAATTTTGGACTACGTAGTTCCAGTAATTACGCACATAATAAACTTTTCTCTCTCTACAAACGTTTTTCCAAAAGCTTGGAAGATGGCTCAAGTCATTCCGATCCCTAAGACTTACAACCCTACATCCTTCTCCGAGTATCGGCCAATTTCTATTCTTCCACTATTATCTAAAATCCTCGAAAGTATTGTTCACAAACAACTAAATTCATATCTCAGACATCATAATCTTCTCAGCCCCTTTCAGTCGGGTTTCCGTCCTCATCACAGCACAACGAGTGCGTTATTGAATGCCACAGAAGATATACGACATGTTATGGACAATAAAAAACTTACCCTTGTTATTCTGTTGGACTTCAGTAACGCATTCAATTCTGTCGATTTTGACATTCTCCTTGGAATTCTTCGCTCTTTGATCTTGTCCTCCTCTGTGATCGAGTGGTTCGATTCTTATCTTCGTGGACGCTGGCAATGTACTAAAGTTGATGAATATTCATCAGATTGGGCTCTATCGACTGCTGGTGTACCACAAGGCGGTGTTTTATCTCCACTACTTTTCTCGATCTTCATCAACGAATTATCTAAAGTAATCACTTCTCCTTACCATCTTTATGCGGATGATTTGCAAATATACAGTCATTTTTCCTACTCTGATGCATCCAGGGCTATTTCAGCCATGAATGATGTACTTTGTGCAGTCCGGGGGTGGGCTGATAGCTTTGGACTCCTAGTCAACCCATCAAAATCTCAAGCCATTGTTATCGGTAGTCGCCAGATGAAAAAGAAAGTTAAATTTAGTGATTTGCCGCAAGTTTCCTACAACGGCCTACCGATTGCTTTTACAAGCAAAACAAAAAACTTGGGTTTGATCATTGATGAAACTTTATCGTGGACAGCGCAGGTCAATGACGTCAGTAAACGTATGCATTACAATTTTCATACACTCAAGCGGCTTCAGAATTTTTTACCATTCAAAACTAAAGTTATGCTTGCTCAGTCTCTTTTACTCCCTATTCTTGACTACACTGATGTTTGCTATTTAGATGCGACTGAGGAGCTACTTAACAAACTAGAACGCCAACAAAACCTGGCTATTCGTTATATTTACGGTTTGCGAAAATATGACCATATTTCCGAATTTCGTACAAGATTGAAGTGGCTCCCTATCCGCCTTCGCAGAAATGTGCACATATTATGCTATCTGTACAAAATCCTAAATAACCCTGAGACTCCCCAATACCTCCGATCCCGGTTTTCACTTAAATCAACTCCTATCCGTTCCCAACGTCCTTGTCTAACCAAAACTTTGAATTATTCATCATCCAACACTATCTTCTACTTTCGTTCTTTCACTGTTAATGCTGCACAGCTGTGGAATAAATTACCGCTACAAATACGAGACAGTTGCACTTTAGTTACTTTCAGGAAAAGGTTGAGAGAGTACTATCTTACTCACAATAAGTGATATTATATGTATAGTACTTATATATTTATATGTGTAGTTATTTATATGTATTGATATTAATAAAGACTATGTATGTATTTTATATACTTATATATTGTATACTTAATTTCGCATAACTTTTTAAATCCCAGCCAAAATAAAATTACTGCACACACGCTACGGCTAGCTGGAAGAGATCTCTTAAAGAGATAAGCTCACCATTGTACACTATTTTTAATGTAACAAAATCTATGTATAATGTTATGCAATAAAGGATATATAAAAGAGTCAGTTGCATGTTACTCATTGCTCAAAATTAAACATTGATTGTCTATTGGCGATGTCGAAATGTCCCGTTTTTATAATCGCAGACTCATGATGCATTGAACGTGACCGAACATTATGTAAATCGATATTGTTGGTAGTTCACGTTAATGAGTAGAATCATCTTTGAACGTTCCCGTCGTGGCGTCTCTCTGTGTGTATTGTTTTCGTCATGTCTGAAAATAAATACTTATTCAATTTTAAGATGTAACGCTTCCATGCTGACACTTTAATTTCATATTATGTTCAATTCTGTTGTCTGACTGTAGAACCATAAGCAGGACACCTTATATATTTGCTCATTACGCGATCTAGGTATTTCTTCAGGCATTGTTGGCGTGAGTTTGGCTTCCAACTCATCTATTAATCATTTGCCTTGGTCAGTCTCTGTTTTGGCGACTTAGCTTCCGTAAGCTACATTTTTTCGTGTTTTTGTTGTAGTAACAGCATAAATTATTATACGAGTACCTTTTTGTAGCGCACCATTTTACTTTTCGCTGTTTTTGACTCACAATATTATCGTAATTGTGTTTGATACATTCTGAAATTGTTATACTTACATTGTTTTTGATATATTCCGAAATTAACACTTAAATTTTCACAAAGTTAAATAAAATCCTTAGATCAACCTTGGCAACAGTCCTTAAAATAGTGGTAGATTTTGCTTTTGACATTAGACATCGAAGCTGTAGGTCGAGGCTGGAAGGCGAACTCAAGGCTGTTTGCTTTGTAGAATTCCAATTTCATACAAGAAACATCAAATTCGTGATATCATGTCACGCCGTACGCAGCGCTAGTGTCACACGGCCATAAAAAGCGACACAAGGAATTTAAATTTTGTGTTCACGGCTGTAACAGCCGATGTTTTCGAGGATGTGAGGATGTTTGCACTTAAAGAACTGCATGACAAAACAAAAGCGGAAACATCAAACATATTTTACATTTGTCAATTCAAGACTCCCGTCAATGTTGCCGTAAATTATTTCAAACGAGTTTCTAAATTTCAAACTTATTTAAATACACATAAGTAGTGAAAATATACATGAAGAGTGACCAATTGTCATTGAAATATACGAAATATGACTGTATTAGTTATAATAAATGGAGATCAAATTATATTTATTTTCAAGTGACTACCTTCATTCAGTCGAGTACTCCATTTATCTTTGAGTACTGGCAATCATTTCATTTATATGGCGAACCGGAACTTGTAACTTGCGCTATGATATCAAAGTATTTGTGTTTTATGTAATTTATTCTCTGTAGAAATCGTCTTATTTTTTTGGGAGACGTAAGAAAAAATAATGATCCGATTTTTAATGTTAATCTTAACCATGCACAACTTCAAACGATGAATGGGCATTCTCCTTTACATGATAATTTAAAAGTAAAAAAACTGTTTGGTGTACAAACATGTTACTGAAATACGTCCGCGGACTTTCTAAAACTATTTACGACATTGTCAGGAGACGCAACTACAAGTGATAAAACGAGGCCGTTTTCCGCATCATATTTACGAGATTCTATTCGAAGATGCAGACAATATCAATGCTGATTACAAAAAGCTGGATGTTATTTGTAGTCTCCGAAAAAGTAAATCTCGTGGCCCCGTGTAGTCCGGGCGGGGCGTGCAGCCCGCACGTCGCCGGTTTTCCCAAAATGAAAGATCAGATGAAAGCATTATCTTACACAAAGTCAGAAGAGGCCGCGACGGCTTTCAAACGAGACACAAAAAAGTCGTCCTATCAGTGATCCGTGTCGTGTTGAGTGTGGTCCGACTGAATGAAAAAATATTTAAAATGGAAAAGAGACTATTCTGGAAAACAAAAATAGATATAGTGCATTTTCCTTACAGCGCGTCCAGCGCGTTGTACAAACGTGGTATTCGTTTAATTCTATCGGTTAAAATTCACGTCGCCGTACCCACGGAGTCCCGCGCCCAGCGCCCTGCGCCCTGCGCCCCTCACCAGCGAACTGGTTTAATTGCTTATAGCTCCTGAGCGCTCCCTTAATGGTCATAAAATTGTGATCGCGCGCTGTAGTCAGAGCGCCTGTCGCAGGCGGCCCTACCTCAGCACACTAAATGTACCTATTTATTATGCGCGTTACTTTTCACTTAGTCAGGTGGTGAATGACGTACGGTCCACGGTGATATGAAGTGTTTACCGTAGCTTATATCAGCTTGTTACACAGTGGGTACCGCTCGCTCGTACCTACCGCCACTGCTAACACAGCAACTTCTCAGGATCTCACTGGATAGTCGCTATGTGGCTGGGTTCATCTACGATGTGGAGGTATTTCTCCGCCAGATGGGCCACTTCGACACGGTCTACCTGTCTCACGCCAGAGTATATATAATATGTATAATATCAATATCCTGTCAATCAGGATACCTGCCTAAAATCTGGAAAAAATTAGCTCCCTCCAAGATTTTGCTTAATAGGCAGAAGTCATAGAAGGGCAATGCGCAATGCAATGCGGGCTCCCGTAGCGGGCGTCGCGGTTCACCCGACATACACAAATATATCTCAGTTTAAGATACATTAATAAAAAGATATAAAATATCTAATAACTCACAGGAACTAAAATGATTTTTTATATACAACGTCAGGAGAATACAAGCATACGGCCCACCCGATGGAAAGCGGTTACCGTAGCCTGTGAACGGTCGCAATACATTAAGTATCACTCGCGCGATGCCATCTCCACCGCTAGCACAGCAACTCCTCGGGAATTGCTAGTAACCTCACGCACACGCAGGAACACAAAACTAACCAGGGAGTGGCTGCGCTTTTCTGTGAGGTGGAGGTACTTCCCCAGACGAGCTGCTTTGATGCGCCCTACTTATCTTTAAAACTTGTGTACCAATACATTCTGTTCATAGCGGAACAAAAATATTAGTTAGCAAACCTGTTAAAGAATTAACTAAATCATATTACGAAATAACACAATAGTTTACTTTTTTCAAGACTTTTGATAATCGTTATTTTCAAAGTGAAAAATAGTTGACTATTGTTGACGAAACGTTGACTGGCAAGTGATAATCGGCCAAACAATTTTCGGCGCAAAAGCAGAATATTTTTACATAGTGGTACTTACTGTTCGACGTCTGTAGCTGACGGGAGAAGTGGCAGTTCCGAGTTGGATTTGTAAACATTTACTAAGCAGTCAAGTACTCGTGCGTGTCGGGCCGGCAGCCTTCGCTCTTCTACCGCTAACCAATTGACCCCTCTACGGCACGCTGACCCCTCTACGGCACTTAAAGAAGAACCCCCGCCGACGTTGTCATCGTGATCGACACCCGACGAGACATCCATTCTATAGATAAATAAATAAATAAATAAATAAAACGAATACTTTTTATTTTCCAATTAATAAAAAAAATACCTACAGCTTTACACATTTCGAATTAAATTTAATACGTGACGTTTTACATTATATTTATTTTTTTAAATAGATTTCGGGAACCCTTATCATGCGAAGGCCTCTTCCAAAGATTGCCACTTTTGTCGAAGTTGTGCTCTTTGCCGCCATCGTAGACCAACTGTTGTTTAATATCAGCCCGCGCGGATGGCTTTGTTTGTTGTTTCCCAGCGGCCACTCCATGTCTGTTTTCGTCCATTTGTGGTCTTCGAGGTGAGCTGCGTGTTCCGCCCACTTCCATTTTAATTTCAGAGTATCTGTTGATTCTGTAATTGGCCTAATTTTTGTGTGCCTTATCTTATGTTTTTTCATTCAGCATGTTGCCTTCCATTCCTCTCTGCCATGTGGGTATTTTATTTGTGAATTCATACATATAGTATATATATTTATCAATTCAAATAATGTCTGTAATACGGCGGTTCGCTGACTTTGTACGTTGACGTTTGATATTGATGCGGTCGAACTTGGCTCTCGATACAAAACTGGTTACTTTAATTTTTTTTATTGACCATTTGTTCCTCTGTTATTGTATTTGTGCGTATCATTCGTATATCTACCATAGCATTTATATCATAAAAAACAACACTGATAAATTCTGTCCAGATCAATATTTTATTTTGGCAACATTTATGATAGATTAGAACTTGAGAAGTAAACGAGCGGGTATCGGGCAGCCTTCGCGCGGCGGCGGGCGAGGTCGCGCACCGTGCGGCGGCCGCGCTCCTATGTTCACTTTATTACGCAGATCACAGCCGCCGCGCGGTTTACGGTTATCGCCTTGATTGTGTCTGAACATTACAGCGACATGTAATTATTTGTCCTCAATTCGAACACAAATAAAGCCGTCCCTTAAATTACTGTAATACAACATGTGCTGAAATCTGCTCCACGCGATGTTTTACAGAGTCGATCAGACGTATTTAAATTAATAAAGATGTAGGTTTAAATTAATTTAGAAAGAACTCTTAAACTGGCCAAAATAAATTAAAAAACAAAGTTACAACTTATTTCTAAGAATTGAATATCGAAACGGGAGGGGTGCGGAGTCCAGCGTGACGTATAACTAAGTAAGTCGACATTCTCGTTTGTTCGTCCACTATTTTCTGAGATAAATTGGTGACGGACGGATCTTATAAAGAGATAATTTCCTGTGACGTTGTACGAGCCCGCCTCACAAAGTATTTCAGAAACGGAAAAAGGATCCGTCGAGGCGGCGCGGCGGCGCTCTGCTCGCCCGCACTTGGCTGAAATTAGTAATGCGCATAAAATAAAATAATTTAGCCGTTTCCTAATCAAAAACTAAATCCTCATTTCGTCGCAATCTGGTTTCCGTCCAGGTCCACAAGAGCAGCACAACTACTGCTCTTGTGGAAATTTGCGATGACATTCGCTTTGCCATGGATCGTTCTCATCTTACGATTGTAACGTTATTGAATTTTAGCAATACTTTCTGTACTGTTGAATTTGATATTCTTTAGGAGCAAGCGTTTGGGCGATGGTCGCTCGGAGGATGTTGAATACGAACCGTTTTTGGAGATAAATTAAAACGTCCACGAATGCGGATTTTGTCCAGCGTTCTCTCAACATATCTCCAATGGTCATTGAGTGGTTTCATTCATGTCTTAACGGGCGTCAGCAGCGGGTGCGCATTAACGATTCGATTTAGAACGAAGGTCTTAAACTAATATCGTGAATAAAGTGAATCCAACAAAGACGCAATCTATAATCATAGGCAGTTCTCGAATGGCTTCGAAAATTGACTGGTTAATATGAGACGTTTCTAAAATACTGTAAATAATCTTGGTATAAATTATGACAAACCTTTTCCTGGACAGGTCAACCTGCTTCAATTAGTAGGAAGATGTTCTCTGCTGTCGGCTCCGACATACTTTCTTCCGACTGACACCAAAATTGCGTTAACACATTCATTACGGGGGGGGGGGGGCAGCTTTATGTGTTAACTTCTGAAAAAACAATCGCGCAAGTCGAGGAGCAGAACAAAAACAATGGAGGGAAAAGTTTTTGGCGGAAATTTTACAAAGTGAAAATAAAAAGTCTTCTCATTTTAATGTGTTATCATCAGACCAATATCTAGAACTCGTTGAACAAGTTGAAGATGCAGAAAAATCGGGAAAAAAAACACCATTACAACAAAGAAGATTGAAAAGATTTGCTGCGTTAAAAATATATGTTAAAAATCAGGGATGTAAAAAAACTGATTGCACGGAGTGAAGGTAATATAAAATACTATCTTTTATCACATGAACTTTATGATGTGATTGACGCAGCTCATTGGTTCTCGGCCACGGTGGTCGTGACAGGATGTTGGCGGAGACATCAAAAAAATATGCTAATATTACGAAAGAAATGATAACCCTCTATTTATCTATGTGTAGTGTCTGTCATTAAAAGAAAACAAAGAAGAAAAGAGGATTGGTTTCTAAGCCCATTCTTCATTCGGGAATGAATAATAGGTGCCAAGTGGATCAGATCGATTTTCAGACACAACCAAAAATTGAAATTGGAAATTTTAAATTTATTATGGTTTACCAAGACCATCTAACAAAATTTGTTCTGCTACGCGCGTTACAGTCTAAGAGAGCGACAGAGGTAGTCTACCATTAGAATGATATATTTCTAACTATAGGAGCGCCGTGCATTCTTCAATCTGACAACGATAGAGAATTTGTCAATAATGTCATAAGTGAACTTGCAAATCTCAAAACTTGGCCAGAACTCAAAATTGTGCACGGAAAGCCTAGGCACAGTCAAAGTCAGGGCAGGGCTTAAAAACCAATCCTCTTTGCTTTTTTGTTTTCTTTTCATGACATACACTACACATAGATAAATAGAGGCTTATCATTTCTATAGTAATATTGGCATATTTTTGATGTCTCCGCCAACATCCTGTCAAGACCACCGTGGCCGACAGCCACATGAGCTGCGTCAATCGCATCATAAAGTTCATCTGATGAAAGATAGTATTTTATATTATCTTCACTCCGTGCAATCAGTTTTATTACATCACCGATTTTTAGCACAGCAAATCGTTTCAATCTTCTTTGTTGTAATGGTGTCTTTTTTTTCTGATTTTTTTGCATATTCAACTTGTTCAACGAGTTATAAATATTGGTCTAATGATAACACATTAAAATGAGAAGACTTTTTATTTTCACTTTGTAAAATTTCCGCCAAATACTTTTCCCTCGATTGTTTTTCATCTGCTCGTCGACTTGACGTAGGTTCATCCATAATATATATTTAAATTTATGCTTATTTATTTTACTATCTACCTAAAGACAGGATCTCTTGCGGGTGTTTCTCCTACATACTGCATATACCTTATATTTCGTGTAGGTGTCTTCATGTAGTGTGTATGAAAAATAATGCGCGGGGAACCCGGCCTACAAAATTCTGAATTCTGAATGCATTCGCCTTTTTTGTATTGATAATTTGTTAAAAAGGTACAGCCTGTTAATGTGAGACGGCTCCGTGCAAACCATTGCATTGACTCGTCGGCCGGGCGGGGTCGTGCCGGGCGGCGAGCGTAGCGGTCAATACTTGTCATAATTAGTAGATAAAGGATAATGCCCATTCATGGTACTGAATTGTCTCATGCCTCAAGATAAAAACATTTTATAAATTATTTTTCTCATTTTAGGAGTGTTCTTGCCCAATCCATGCTTGTTTTGGACAGGGGATATATTTTAGAAAATATGAAGATGTACTATTGACTACAATTTATCACTTGATTTTTATTTCCTCCGAATGTTGATGAAAAAAGTTGCCATAGTCAATAAAAAAAATGTTGAAAGAAAACTACGATTAATATTGTTATCGATTATAATTACAAACAATAAAAATGTAACATTACTAGGCACTAGTATATTACCATCATCGCTTATGAAAACATAAACACTTTGACTTCATTATTTTAGGAATCGTTCGGGTTTCACGCTACAAACCTACTCGTATTTGGTTTTTATTCATATCGAATACAGTGTATAAGAATCGAGTTACGCTAGTCAAACAATCGATTTTCATTTAATATCTATGGTGTGGTAACACTTGTAACATTTGTAACGCTGTACGAAATGAACATCTGCTGCACAGAGTAGGTACTTTATTATATCTGCTGTTCATTACTGCCATTTTTGTGTTGATTGAGATTATTATCAGCTTAAATTGTGATATCGTAAACATTATTTGTGTACAATCAACGACGGGACGTTTTTCTTGTGTTAGTGTTGTACTATGGCTGAGCACTTGTGGTTATAATTGACCGTGAAAATGACGACGAGAAACCGGTGTTCTTTTTTGATACCGAGAAACATAGGCAGCCATACCTCGGAACGAGCATCTACTCCAATGTTCAAATAATGAAATATTTCCCGTACCTATGCCAAGAAAACTTTTGTAGGTAATTAATTAATTATTAAAGTGTAAGTAAATGTTTCCAACATAGGTAAAGTGATCGTTAATTCACTCTGTAGGCATTTTAAGCAAAGATTAGTAAAAACTACCAAAACCAGATGAGAATTATTTTGAATTTTAGGTTATGTTACGTTTTCTGAAAAAACTTCGAAACTCCTGTTTTGAATCCTAGAATTACTAATGTTAAAGGTTTATTTATTTTTTATACACCGTCTAAAACAAATTTGGAATTGATGCAACGCCTGTACCATGGTCCATACTTTGATGGGCATTATCCTTTTAATAGGAATTTTATATTTAATTTTAATAGATTTCTGACACACACTTTAACATTTAGTAGGTAGTTTTGCTACAATTTCAAAAATGTTTAACAAGCAACTAGTAAAGTGGAGCACACGGAGCAGAATGACGAGTCAGTGAGTGTCGCGGCCGCGCCGGCGGGTGTCGTCTCTGCACCAGAGATTACGACGAGTCAGTGAGTGTCGCGGCCGCACCGGCGGGTGTCGTCTCTGCAACAGAGATTACGACAAGTCAGTGAGAGTCGCGGGCGCGCCGGAGGGTGTCGTCTCTGCACCAGAGATTACGATGAGTCAGTGAGTGTCGCGGCCGCGCCGGCGGGTGTCGTCTCTGCACCAGAGATTACGACTAGTCAGTGAGTGTCGCGGCCGCGCCGGCGGGTGTCGTCTCTGCACCAGAGATTACGACGAGTCAGAGAGTGTCGCGGCCGCGCCGGCGGGTGTCGTCTCTGCACCAGAGATTACGACGAGTCAGTGAGTGTCGCGGCCGCGCCGGCGGGTGTCGTCTCTGCACCAGAGATTACGACGAGTCAGTGAGTGTCGCGGCCGCGCCGGCGGGTGTCGTCTCTGCACCAGAGATTACGACGAGTTAGTGAGTGTCGCGGCCGCGCCGGCGGGTGTCGTCTCTGCACCAGAGATTACAACGAGTCAGTGAGTGTCGCGGCCGCGCCGGCGGGTGTCGTCTCTGCATCAGAGATTACGACGAGTCAGTGAGTGTCGCGGCCGCGCCGGCAGGTGTCGTCTCTGCACCAGAGATTGCGACGAGTCAGTGAGTGTCGCGGCTGCGCCGGCGGGTGTCGTCTCTGCACCAGAGATTACGACGAGTCAGTGAGTGTCTCGGCCGCGCCGGCGGGTGTCGTCTCTGCACCAGAGATTACGACGAGTCAGTGAGTGTCGCGGCCGCACCGGCGAGTGTCGTCTCTGCACCAGGATTACGACGAGTCAGTGAGTGTCGCGGCCGCGCCGGCGGGTGTCGTCTCTGCATCAGAGATTACGACGAGTCAGTGAGTGTCACGGCCGCGCCGGCGGGTGTCGTCTCTGCACCAGACATTACGACGAGTCAGTGAGCGTCGCGGCCGCGCCGGCGGGTGTCAAAGTCAAAGTCAAAATCTTTTTATTCCGTAAAAATGGCTATTTGTTTGGAATCGTCACAATTTTTTCCCCTACCGTGCAGTTCATGACTAGGTGAGCACCGATATAAAAAACTCAGGCATCCCTCTTTTGGTATCCAAACAAATTTACATAATTTATTAATTACATTATAATTGGATCGACTCTTTCCCAGGCATTTTTATCATTAATATAGTCAGATAAGTCAGACTTTATAATATGCCCTGCTATACAATTTGGCTTTAATAGTAGTTTTAAATTTGTTTATTGACAATTCTCTTATATTGCTGGGAAGTTTGTTATAGAACCGTATACATTGCCGCATAAAAGAATTACTTATTTTGTGGAGACGGCTTGGATGTAACACAAAATTATGCTTATATCTAGTATTTATGTTATGAGTATCACTCTTTTTACAAAATGAGTCTATGTTTTTATTTATTTATTTATTTTCGGGAAATTAACAGATTCACAAATCACGTAGTATAATATTATTAACATTGTGAAGATGCTGATAACAAATTTCTGCATATAACACGTTAACAAAGGATGATGAATACAAACAAAAAGAAAAAATGTTTGATAAAATAAATACTAGACTGAATAACCAAATGTAGTGAAATTATTAAAACTATCAATATAGTCAATGCTGAAAATAACTCAATGTGAGATAATTTCTGACAGTGTTAACAGACGAGCAGAACAGGTCAACATCAAAGTCTGATAATATTTTATTAAAATTTTTGCAGACTCTTACGAAGAATGAATTTTGCCTATAACTGGTGTTGCCAAAGGCAACATTCAGTAAGGAAGGGTATCTTATATTTGTACGGTGTATATTTAATACAAGTTTAGCTAATAAATCAGGCGAATCAATACTTCCATTTGCTATCCTCATTAAGTAGCAAATATCACTTATATTTCGTCTAACCTCAAGTGGCAAAAAATGATAGTGTTTACACATATGATCATAATCAGGTAATCTCATATGCGCTTTATAGTCCAGATATCTAAGATTTTTTTTCTGTATTCTCTCCAATCGTAATTTATATATTTCGTATTGGGGATTTCATACCTGAGAGATGTAATCAAGGTGACTTCGTACAAACGAACAGTATATGATTTTAAGAGTTTTTATATTGTTAAAATTGGCAGAGGTTCTCATTAGAAATCCTAAGGCTTTGTTGGCTTTGGAAACCATATTATCAATATGCTTATCGAATATAAGATCGTCATATATTATGCCAAGATCTCGAACAGTATGAACCCGGCTTAAGATTTGATTGCATAGTAAATACCTATAGTCAATAGTTATATTTTTTCTTGTATATATAGCATAACTACATTTGGCAATATTAAGATCAAGCTTATTGGTCGTACAGTATTGCGCAAACCTGTCTAGATCAGACTGCAGGTCATACTGATCTGATGAACAACTAATTACTTTTAGTATTTTCATGTCATCGGCAAACAACAGTATTTTAGAATTTAAAAAACAATTATTTATATCATTAATAAAAATAGTAAATAATACGGGACCCAAAAGGGTGCCCTGCGGCACTCCAGATGGTATGGACACCCAGTTAGATGTATACCCCTGGAGCACCACAGCTTGTGTACGATTTTGAATATAAGACGTGAACCACCGATATAAGTCTCCGTGAATACCGGCAGCCGCCAACTTAGACAACAGTACATTATGATTGATACGATCGAAACATTTAGAATAATCAGTATAGACTACGTCAACATGATTTCTCCCATCCATTCCCTCGGTAATTATTTCAGTAGCTAATATCAAATTGGACGCCGTAGATTGTCCCTTGAGGAAACCATGTTGGTCTTCAGAAAATGAACATTTAAGCGTGGTATATATTTGATTATATACCAATCTCTCAAGAATTTTTGCAAATAAACATAACTTAGAGATCGGTCTGTAGTTTTTCACATCAGATTTATCGCCCTTTTTGTGAATGGGTGTCACAAATGCCGACTTCCACATTGAGGGTACGATACCTTCAGTGACAGAGCGTTGAAATAATATGCAGAGGGGTACTGCGAGGTTTTCGGCACATCTAACAATGAAAATAGGTGGAATACCATCGGGACTAGCGGATTTATTTAGGTCAAGTGATTTCAATAGTTTAGTTACTTCGTCAATACTAACTTGGATAGTTGAGATATCATAAGACGTGCTTGCTTCAGATAGAGGAACACTGTTATTTCCACCAACTGATTGGTGTGCAAATGTTGACTGAAAATAGGCTGAGAATAGCTCAGTTATTCCACATCCGGTATTAGCAGTTGTGTCATCGTACGTCATGACATTAGGAAGAGCTGATGAATTATTTTTACGTTTAATATAAGACCAAAATGCCCTAGGATTTACTTCAATAGAGGATTCAATTTTAGACATGTAGGATTCAAAGCATTGCTTTTCAACAGTCGATACTCTCTGACGGAGAAAGGCAAAGGACTCATAATCACTTATATTTTTGTATTTTTTGTATTTACGATGGTATTTAAATTTTACTAGTTCGTTTAATTTACTATAAAACATTTCAACAGCTTGATCTAACGTGCCCGATTCAAATGATGTACACCAAGGTGTTTCCTTTAGTGCGGTATTTAATCCCTCGTAATCACCCCGATCAAACAATAACTTTTTCCGCGGCTTATCCTTTAGCTTGCATATCTTGGCAAAATCAGCAGTTATACAGAGAGATCTGTGATGACTGTCTTCTGGGAGCAGTGGTGACTCACAAGCTAGTACCTCAACTACATCATTAGACAAAACTAAGTCCAATATACGCCCATGCTGATTAGGTACACTATTAAATTGGTTAAGATTGTACATGTTCAAAGAATCTACAAAATAGATAATATTTTCTCCTCTGACATTAGTGGGCTCCAATTCGATCGAGCCGTCGATTTTAAACCATGTGATCCTTTAGATTAAAATCGCCCAAAATAATAAATTTGTCAAGTGGATGAGTCATAATAATGTCACTTAATTTATCCATATTATGGACATACAAAAGATTTTCATAGATATATTGCGATGCGACTGTTACAATATTTATTTCTTTGAATTCTTCTCTAAAGCTCTCCCGGGGACCAAGTTTGTAGATAACTCTTATGGCTCTCTTTTGTAATAAAAAGATGGTGTTAATGTCCGCGGAGTTACCCCGAAGAAGAATTCCGTATGACATAATACTATGAAAGTAGCTGAAATAAACTATTCTAGCCGTATAAACATCAGTGAGCCGTCTAATTTCTTTCACTGCATAGGCTGCAGAACTTAGTTTTCCTGAATTTTTTGTAATTTGTGAGGCTCATTGTAGTCTGGAGTTAATTGTTTCACCCAAGAACACAGTTGTCTCCACAGGGCTAAATTAGTTCCATTAACATGTACATTGGTAGTCACCTGTCTTACATTAGGTGTTGAGAACTTAATTACTTTAGTCTTTTTATCATTTAAAAGCAGATTATTAACATTAAACCAATGCATAACTTTAAAGAGAGCTTCGTTAACTTCGTCATAATTACCTAACTGTCTATTAATTTTGAATGTCAAAGAGGTATCATCCGCAAATAATACAATCTCATGTTTATCCTTTACATAATAAGGTAAGTCATTTATATATACTAAAAATAAGAATGGACCTAGAATTGACCCCTGTGGGACTCCCATAACTACAGGGGACCCCGAAGATCTTTTACCATTAACATCGACCTTCTGTATCCTATTGCCCAGATAAGAAGACATAAGTTCGAGAGCCTTGTTCCTGATACCGTAGTGGTGTAATTTTCTGACAAGAGTGTCATGGTGCACGCAGTCAAACGCTTTAGACAGATCACAGAAAATTCCCAAGGCATCTTGCGAACCTTCCCATACCGCGAATATACTTTTAAGCAAATGAATCCCTGTGTCTATAGTTGAACAACCTCTCGTAAATCCGAACTGTCTCCTATGAAGCAAATTATGTGTGTTGAAATGTCTGAGCAACTGGCTAAGCATTAGTTTTACAAAAATTTTACTGAGAATGGGCAGTATGGAAACAGGTCGAAAATTCGAAGAGTCCGAACTATCACCAGATTTAAATAATGGAATGATTTTACTATGTTTCATCAAGTCACGAAATACACCAGATGCCACACAACATTTGACATTGAAAATTGTAGCTAAATGTGGAGCGATTGAAATAATAATAGAAGATATGGTTTTGACAGATAGACCCCACAAATCTTTAGTGTTTTTCATATTTATTGATTTAAAAGCGTTCAAAACATCTTTTGGGCTTACAGCTGAAAATTCAAATATTGTGTCGCATTCTACCACGCTCTGTTTGAGAGCCAGTTCAGCAACTATAGAAGAAGACCTAAGATTTGTCGTAGTAATAAGAGGAATGTTTTCAAACTCAGTCACAATTTCTACATCATTTTTGATATTTATATCATTTATCTTTAACTGAAAGTCTCTACTACGTACTTTTGCTCTACCCGTCTCATTATTTATCATTAATTTTATTTCTTAAATATATAGACTTAGCATTGGAACAGGCTCGTTTAAATATTTTAGCATAATTTTTTACAAGTTCTTTAAAAGTCTGATTGTAATTACAGGTCCTTTCTTCATAAAGTTCATACAATTTATTCCGACTTTTGTAAATACCAGGAGTTGCCCAATCACTGAACGTCATACGGTCACTTACAGACAGTTGTTTTGGAGTAAAGATTGCATTAAATTCACTAGTGATCAAGCCAAACAACGAACTGTACAAGTGGTCCGGAGCACCGTGATAGGGCAACAATACTATTATATATAATATATATAATTTTTTCTGCTATATTAGACTTAAATATTTCTAAGCGGCTTTTACTAAATGGTATATAATTTATTTGCTTTCTCTGTATTTTTGAAGAATTTGGAAATGGAACCAACTGACCTGTATGGTCTGACTGAACTTTATTCATTATAGATTGATACGAAGGTTTTACATTGCTAAATATATTATCAATACATGTAGCACTTGTAGCAGTTACTCTTGTTGGCTCTGTAAAAATATGAAGCAAATTTTTTGATTTAAATAAATTTAAAAAGTTGTAGGTAACAGTATTTTTCTCCAAGATATTTATATTAGTCTCCACAAATTATAACAGTTTAATGGCTATTAGATAATTTATTTAAGGCATCCTCCATGATATTTGAAAATGATTCAAAGGGCGTGCTAGGTTTTTTTTATACCACTAAGGTGGCAATCAAGCATACGGCCTGCCTGATGTTAAACAGTCACCGTAGCCTATGGACATTTGCAACACCAGAGGCGTCACTCATGCGTTGCCGACCCTCTAAAAACCTCTTCACGCATTTCTTGAAGAACTCTATGCTGTAGTCCCTTAAAAAAACCTCGGCTGGGAGCTCATTCCACAGCTTGAGTGTTCTCGGAAGAAAACTTCTCTGGAACCGCACCGTACGCGACCATTGCGGTTCAAGCGTGTGAGGGTGAACTCCCCGCCGTCGCTGTCGTTTATACAGGTTCATAACAATGAATCGTTCCAATTCAATGCATGAAATCTCTACAACTCGCTCAATAGTAGGCTCACAATGTCACACCTTTCTTTAAATTTAAGCAACTTATTTAATAATATTAAAGAGCCACCATGTATATACTTCTCTCTGATGAATGAGCTTGCAACCTGGTGGTTATTGAAGCTGAATGTCAAAATATCTTTTTAAGAAACCAGCCAAAAGTTTGGCTAACAACCCTGCTTCGGTTGTTAGCCAAACTTTTGGCTGGTTACTTAAAACAATATGATAGCGAATCTGCTATTTGTCTTTTATAAAAATTGCTAAGATAAAATTTATCTTCTGTCAAATTATAATGTTTATTATTGAATATATTTATGTCAAGTATATAAAATTTGTCATCATATAATGTCAATGTATGCATTTTATCATTTAATCTATACCTAGATGCATTTTCCGCCTCGGGCAACAAATGACTGTATGCGAAAATAAATAAAAACACTTCCCACATTTATATGTCACATGCCTTAGAGTTGTACGCGGTACATTTAAAGTTTCAGTGATTTCCCGCTGAGTTCGCTCTTGGTTCCTAAGCAATATAGCTTCAGCGATTGAAGCTGGAGTAATCTGCATCGTTTCACTCTTATAGAACAGAGAAAAATTAACAACATTAAGTGCACAAACATTTTAATAAACAATTGTAACTTACCTGTATACTTCGAGTTCTAACATAGAAATGCGATTCAAGGGTCACCAAAGTTAAATAAACGAACATGTATTTTTAACTACCCTCAGAAAATCATAAAAACAAACATAGTAATAAATTGTCCCATAAAGTTTTGATAGCGACACTATAGCTATCGCTTTGTTTATACTTGGGCTACATTCCGTGCCGCTAAGTGTAGTGAAAGTGAGCCTGACGAAGAACTTCAAGGCAAATACAAAACTCTTCTGCAGAAACGTAAAAAAGTATTGTAAAAAAGTGGTTCATCAGCTTCCAGAATGGACAAGATTAAGTCGAAAACTGGTGGCATTTTTGTTAACACTCGGGAAGTGTTAGAACGATGGTGAAAATAGTTTAGAATAATATATGAATATGTCCAGGCTGCTGACACTGTGAATGAGTCCGTGACTGACTCGGCAGCGTACCATAAACACTTTACCATGAATGAGATTGTACGGTCGATACAAGGTTTGAAAAATGGAAAGTCAGCGCGAATAGATAGGTTACAACAGAGATGATCAAATTAGATGGTACTCGTACCTATGTTCGGGACGCCTTCTGGTTTTTGAGAAATTTATGCAGGAAAACCAGAAGGGTCCCGGCCGATCGGAGATGCTCGGTCATAGCAAGTGGTCCCGCATGGACTGTGCCTACTGTGGGGCCATCAGTTTGATCAGCTTAGCAGCTAAAAAAAATTATCGAAAGAAGCACAGAGTGAATCCTCTGCCGTATCGAACTCCACTCTGTGCTTGTCCTCGATGGGCGCAGTCCACGCGGGACGCCCCTATTTTATTGCTCCTATTTTATTTTCGGAAAACAAACGGCATGTTTAAGAGTAAAAGTAGACTGAACAGACAGTGAAATACCATGTTTCCGCATATGTAAGTCTAAGTAACCGCTTACCTGCATTAATAAGACATTTATATGAACTTAAACATATATATGCAACTTTACGTCTTTCTTGCAATGGGAGCAGACGGTGTCTTTTGCATCTTAAGTCGTATGTCTTACACTTATAGTGCACAAATAAAAAAAAAACGTTTTTGTATACACTCCAGTCTATTGATATATATGTCGTAACGTGGATTCCAAATTTGGGAACAATATTCGAGAGTACTGCGCACGAATGAACAATACAGGATTTTGACCATTTTAACACCCGTGAATTGAGAGCTTGATCTTATTACAAACGTCAATGCTTTATTAGCTTTATTCGCAATGTTGCCAATATGTTTATCATATAATATCTTAGAGTCACGTGTCCCGCCGAGGTCTCGAATTTCATGTACCCGTTTTAAACATTCTCCTTAGAGCTTATAATTGTGAAAAACAATATTTGGCTTTCGAGAAAAAGTAATAGTAGAACACTTAGGCCCGTTAAGAGCCAAGTTATTCGTTACACAACATTGTTCAAAACGATCGAGGGCCTGCTGTAAGCGACAACAATCATTATTAATTTTATATTAATTATTAATTTTCTTGAACATTTTTAGATCATCAGAGTTCAGTAAAAACTGTGAGTGCTGAAAGCAAGGACTCATATCATTGATGAATATGATGCAATGGACCTAATACTAGTGGTGCACCAGAATGGATGATATTCCAGTTTGAAATAAAGCCATTGCCTACAACAGCCTGAGTTCTATTTTCAATATATGATGAAAACCATATGTATAGATCTCGATGGATTCTGGAGTTCAGGAGTTTCATTAACAGTATGTTATCATCAATACGGTCAAAAGCTTTGCTGAAGTCTGTGAAATACCGTCCACTCGACTGCAAGATTCCATTGATGATGTTACAAATTCAACAAAAGAAAGAAGGTTAGATGTGGCAGATCGTTTCTGAATAAACTCATGTTGTTCAGGAATAAGTGTCTTGGAAATGCTACGAAAATATTTGAGAGTAAATAATACTTTCGAAAATTTTAGCAAATAAGTTGGAAATCGGCCTGTAATTTGTAACTTCACTGCGGTCACCACCCTCATAGACGCGAAATAAATCAGATTTCCAAATCTTCGGGATGATGATGCCTTCGTTAACGGAACGTTTAAAATAGGCTCAGTTAGACTCTCAGTTAGGCACAATTCACTATTAAAAGAGACGCTACGTTGTTGGGGGTCATGTGCCAGAAGCGTGCTCGTTCGCGACTCCTGCCAATCAGTCGATTGCAATTCTGGACCAAGAGCGCACCGACGTGCGGATTAGGGCGTCCCCCGTAGGCGACGCGTACCGATCCGCCCCCGTCGGTGCGAATAAAGCTGCATGCGGCGGTGGGGGCCGCCACCCACCACGCAGCGCCAATTCCGGCGGGACGAGGGGAGCCGAGTGCCGCATAGGCACGTGGAATGTGAGAGGTGGATTGAATGATAAGACGAATGAACTGATAGACGTAATGAATGATAGACGTTTGGATGCTTTATGTGTGACAGAGACAGGACAGGACACCGCTGCGACTGGCCAGCCCCTCAGAAGGGGCCGGACTTCTTCAATCTAGGGGCCGTCCCGGCAAATTGGGACAGCCCCTCCGGCGGCGGGACCATTATGGGGCCAGGTTCCCATCCTGACCCCTAGTCCCACAAGTTAGGGAGGCGGCAATAGGTGCGCGTAGCGCCTACGCCGCACTCCCGTCCGCCGTCTCCTGAGCGGGACAGCCTCGGGATCATCCTCCCTGTCCCGTTCCGAGGCCTCCTTCTGGGACATGACCGTCTCACAGAAGGAGGCCATCGCCTGCCAGGCACTGTCACTCCCGACCATGGAGCGGACCACGCTCGGGAGCGAGACACCAGATCATGGCGCTGCCGAGACCGTCTGGGACACTGTTCCAGCGTGTGTTTGGCAGTGTCCTCGGCCGCGCCACAATCGTGGCAGCCCGGCTGTTCCTCCCGCCTCGCGACCCGGTGCAGGTACTCACCGAAGCACCCATGCCCGGTGAGCACCTGCACCATACGGAAGGTGAGGGGTTTGCGCCTGCGGCGCATCCACGCCTCCAGCACCGGGCGCAGCGCATCCGCAACGCGGACTCGAAAGTCTTGGCCTACCCCGGCTCCTACATCCTTCGACTTTTGCATTGTATATCTGCTTCGTCATTCTTTCATCTTGCATTCTTTCTACATGCCCGAACCATCGGAGCATGCCTCTTCTTATTTTAACACCGACGCTCTCTTTCAGACCAACTGTATTTCTAACATCATTATTGCGAATACGGTCTACAAGCCTTACGCCACAAATTTTGCGCAGCGCTCGCATTTCAACCGCGTTTATTCTACTTTCATGCTCTTTCTGCCATACCCAGCTCTCGCTTCCATAAGTTAGCGTTGGGACCAACACTGCATTGTGTATAGCGAGTTGTGCCTTCTGGCTCAGGATTTTACTGCCAAGAAGTTTTCCCAACGCTCCATTCACACTATTCCCAGCACTCACTCGTCTTTCCACATCTGCGGCGTACCTTCCATCCCTGCTGAAAGCGCATCCAAGATATACAAACTCATCCACTTGTTCCAACACTTCATCATCAATCGTAATCCTTACATTAGTTCTGGATTCTTCTCTTTCAAATACCATTATCTTTGTTTTCTTCGCATTCAGTAGTAACCCTTTATCCATCCATTCGTCTTTCATCGTTGTGTGTGACTGCGCATCCTCAGTCCATTGGGACCCTTCCAGTTCTCCAGCATAGGTTGCATAAGTACCAGAAGGCGTCCCGGACGTAAGTGCCACCTAGTTTGATCATCTCAGCTGTGATCATATCAATTCCCGCAGACTTTCCGTTTTTCAAACTTCGTATCGACCATTCAATCTCATCCATAGTTATACCTTCATCGGACGCCGTCAACGTGGAGTGAGCACCAGACTTACTCTCATTGTCAGCGTCCGAGGCATATTCATACATTTCTTCAAAATATTCACTCCACCGTTCTAACACTTCCTGAGTGTTTGTAAGAATGATACCCGAACTACCCCGAGACTTCTTTACCTCTCTCTAAAAGAGTTTGGTATTTGCCTCGAAGTATTTCGTCAGCCTCTCTTCCTCATTCATAATTTGTCTTTCACGCTTCTCTTTCACTAAAGCCTTGGTTTCATTCTTGCATAGTCGGTATATTTCTTTCTTCTTCTCTCTCATACTTTCATTTAAGGGCAAAGATGATACATAATCCACGCTTTCCTCTTTCTTGCTACGGAGGATTCAACCTCCGCTTTCCACCAGGCATCTCCTTTCAATATTGTATGCCTCTTTGCGCATCCACATGCTTCTTTTGCACTATCCACCATACTTTCTTTCAGAACTTTCCAGCAATCATCCACATCTGTGTATGAAAGACTTGCATTTACAAGTCTTTCGCTTACCAGATGTACATACATTCTCCTTACACTATCATCTTGCAATTTTTCACTCCTTATCCTTTCATGATCTCCGAAAGGGATACGCACTCGCCAATGCCTCCACTTCTTGAAAAGTACCACAAACCGGCTTACCACCAGGTAGTGGTCCGTTTCAAGAGTGGGACCTATAAAGGCTCTTGTATCCATTATAGTATTTCGGAGACGTCTATCAATTATAATCAAATCAATCATACTTTTTTGGTCATTCCGTCTCCATGTATACGTGTGAATATTCTTGTGACGAAATAAAGTATTCGACACGAGGAGGTTTCGTTCCATACATAAATCTAGAATCGACTTACCTGCTTCGTTCACTCTCTTATCTCCATAGGGACCAAGAACAGCTTCACAGCGGTCTCGTTTGGTCTCAACCCATCCATTCAAATCTCCACACATAATCACTCTTTCATTCCCTTCAGCTAAATCCAGAATATCCCTCGCAGATTCTCAAAACTTCTCTAGTTCTTGAGCACACGCTGAGCTTACGGGAGCGTATGCTGCAACCAGAAATACTCGCGTGATGCCCAGTTTTATACGAACCCAGAGAAGTCTAGGCCCTACCAAACAGTAATCTTTCACACCAGAGGCTAAGCGAGAGGAGAGTATGACACCTACACCAGCATTGGCATGATCGTCCCGGTCTGCACCAGACCATAGGGCCATCATCCCACCGGGCAGATCATCGGTGTCGCTCCCCTTGCGCTTAGTCTCTGTCACACACAAAGCATCTAAGCGTCTCTTATTCATTACATCCATCAGCTCATTCATCTTATCACTCAATCCGCCTCTCATATTCCACGTGCCTAAGCAGCACTCGGCTCTCTTCGACCCGCCGGAATTAGCGCTGCGTGGTGGGTGGCTGCCCACCGCCGCATGCACCTATTTTCGCACCGACGGGGGCGGATCGGTGCGCGTCGCTTCCGGGGTACGCCCTAGGCTTTTCGGGCCAGAATTGCAATCTAATCGATTGGCAGGGGTCGCGAACGAGCACGCTTCTGGCACATGACCCCCATATAATAAAATATATAAAAAAAAATGTAAGATATAGTTGTGAAAAAGAATAAATTGGAGTTGCAATAATGTAATAGTGCAAAGAGTGACTCACGAGAAGGTATTTGTATTAACATCGTATCGGCAAACAACGACAACAGAGGTTTGTTAAAAAATAATATTTTATCTCCAAGAAAAAATATAACGCAAACAATTATCAATCTTGTAATTAGCACATGTTCATGTTCAAACCGGCTGACCAATCCACAATAGATCACACAAAAGATTAAACTGGGTACATTGTCATGACAATAAACCGCGCACATGGTTCCCAAAGTGGATATAGAATATTTAGATGTAAACAATGAAAACATTAATGTAAAATATAAAGTACACAGATAGAATATTGTTAAATAATTTTGCATAAATCCTTCTTGCTTTTCATAAAAATATTGGCGATGAGTCAGATTTTCTTGTCATAATTTTAGAATGTTTGACCCAGATGTATCTAAAATTACGGTCTCTTGCTAATGATGTTGCTTTTGATAATGAGGATTTGGCGTGAAGTTATAATTAGATAGAAATTACATCAAGCTGCCTCGGACACGGTGAGGTCGGTGTTGATGACTCAGTTATCCCAACATTCTTGCATTTAAGGCAACGCCAGGCATTTCTGCGCGCCCTCAGTCTGCGGTAGCCTGCTTCCGTCACTCCAGAACATTGGAAGTCTTAATGGAGCTTGCAGACGCTGCAGAATGTACCATCTGAGCGACGAACATCGTGACTTTAAGTGGCAAAAAGTTTGAGAAACACGAATAATATTCAGTTCACTTAGTATGTTCACTTAACGTGTGTAATCGAGCGTCAGTAACGAAGGCCGAGAGGCGTATGATATCCATCTATATCTTCACGCCAGGTCCCTTGCAGGGTAGTCAGAGCGAACAGAGCGGTATAAGAGGCCGTCTTTACATACCTCGCGCGCTTGTTTAACAATCATAGATCATTTCATGCACGCTCGCCGGTTCTTAGCGCTACGGTTCTTACGATTATCGCCTAATAAGTCACGGTCAGTTTAGTCGTCGGTAGGTAAGTCATGGCCTTCCTCGCCTTCTGCGGCCTTCCGCATTCGCATTGTATATCTGTTTTGGTTTGGTATTCTTTCTACATCCCCGAATCGACGAAGCATGCCTTTTCTTATCTTTACACCAACTCTTTTACTCACTTCAATCATATTCACACGTTAGCGCGCGTAACATTGCGATGCGAAAAATGAATTTCCAAACTAATTAATAATAATAACAATAATCCTTGCTCGAATTCCGCACGCGAACAAAAATACGTCCTAATCTTTTTCTTATTAGATTCCATAATATTTCAATAAGACAAGAATAGATTTAAGAATATGCAAGAAAATGGAATTGCAAAATCACTACGCTTTGTTGTTTGAAGGCATCCCACCAGAGTAAATGTTTAACATGTATTAATAAATAGATTGCGTAATATTGTTTTCTCTAAACGGCTGACGGTTGTACCACTCTCAGAGAGGACTCACCGTATTGCAAATGAATGTCATAATAATTGTGGTTATATACTTGTTTGGTTACAATTTGTACTTTAGATATGGTTTTTATAAATAAGTACATTAATTATTAGAAAATAAATGCATCATTTACTACATCAATAAAAATCATCAACTTCAATCCGCCTGTCTGGCGTCCTGTCGCCAGCGCCGCGAGCATTTATATCGACGAGCTCGGTGGCTCAGTGGTGGAACGCGCTGTTACGCTACTTTGACACCAACGCTCGTGGGTTCGATTCCCACACAGTACAAACATTTGTGTGCATGAACATGTCTGTTTGTATTGGTCTGGGTATTTTCTATGTATAATAAGTATGTATTTACAAAAAAAAAATGTATTTACGTATGTTTATCAGTTGTCTAGTACCCATAACACAAGCTTCGCTTACTTTGGGGCTAGGTGGCGCTGTGTAATTTGTCCGACAATATTTATTATTATTATTATATCGTCTCTCGTGCGAACAGATGCCTGAGCGAACTCGTATTTCTGGTAGTAACTGGACTGCACTGACGGCGTTGTCTGTTGTTGCAGGGACGTGTCCAACAATAACATCAGCACGCTGCCACGTGACGCGCTGGAGCCCGCCGTTGCGCTTAGAGATCTGTGAGTACAACACAACAAGGCGTTGTTGTAATTGGCCTGCGGGCATCATATACAACATCAGCACGCTGCCGCGCGGCGCGCTTGGGTCTGCTCTGAAACCGGTCAGTACGACATGACAACACAGTAGTTGCATTGACCATCACATACGACATCAGCACGGTGGCGCGGCGCGCTCGAGCTCGCTCTGAGACCGGTGAGTACCACACCACATCACAATACTGTCATTGGCCATCACATAGGACATCAGCACGGTGGCGCGGCGCGCTCGAGTTCGCTCTGAGACCGGTAAGTACCACACCACATCACAATACTGTCATTGGCCATCACATACGACATCAGCACGGTGGCGCGGCGCGCTCGAGCTCGCTCTGAGACCGGTGAGTACTACACCACATCACAATAGTGTCATTGACCATCACATAGGACATCAGCACGGTGGCGCGGCGCGCTCGAGCTCACTCTGAGACCAGTGAGTACCACACCACATTACAATAGTGTCATTGGCCGTCACATACGACATCAGCACGGTGGCGCGGCGCGCTCGAGCTCGCTCTGAGACCGGTGGTACCACACCACACTAAGTACTCCGTGAGGATCGGTATGTTTCTGTGTGTAAATATGGTCACCAGATCACAAACTCATCGTGCACATGTGTTCTTCTAGCGCTCCATGGCGTTATACCCTTTTTATATGGCAATCACGTAATGAATTACTTATTGAATATTTATTTCTCAAAACATGGTAAACACGATTTCACACAGTATTTAAGTAGTACATACATATCTCGCCGATTTCATCGACGTAGAAATATCAATAAAAACTTTTAAGGGGCTCTGTAATTATTAAATTGAATCAATATGTTCATTATAATTACATTAATAACTATATCAAGACAATAACATAGATACAATAAGATATGGCAGTATCAATTTAATACTAGTATTCTTATGACTATAATAATAATGTGAAATATAATGAAATATGTTGTCTTCAATTGCAATTATAATGTTACTCATCTTCGACACATTCCTCGACGGAGTAACAACTGTTTAATAAAAGACAATTAAACAATTTACATTTGAATTTGTTAGTAAGAGCTGTTTCTTCGATGTACTTCGGTAATCTGTACATCTATACATATAAATAAAATTGAAGTGTCTGTTTGTGATTTTAAAATAGAGTCTTTGTCTTAAGCACATATTCTTATTTTCACGTTACCAAACCCTATACATGCATTTTTATCTTTTATGTATGTCTGTCTGTTTGTTTGTCTTGGCTAATCTTCGAAATGGCTGAACCGATTTTAACGGGACTTTTACTGGTAGGTAGAGATAATAATAGTGTCAAATCAAGTTCAAAGCAGAATATAGGCTACTTTTTATCCCGTAAATATTTAGGGTTCCTGCGTAAAAAATGAAAAACTGTTAAAATTAGGGAGAAATATAGGTAACTTTGCGATTTTATATTCATTATTTTCAGAGAATACGTATTTTTGTGACATAAAATAACTACGCATTTTTTATGTAATAAAAATAAAATAAATATACGTCGTCTCTCGTAAAGGTCAGGAGATGGCGCTCTAGGATACCCAAATTCCATTTAATTACCCGTTTCAATTTAAAAGTTTACAATTCCTCATCAATGTAAGTTTTGCATTGACAATTAATAAATCACAAGGCCAAACACTAAGCAAAGCCGGCATTGATTTAAGCAAGGGCTGCTTCACACATGGACAACTATACGTGGCATGTTCACGAGTGAGTGATGCCGCAAATGTTGCTCCAGCAAATGGGAAAAATACGTCCAACATCGTTTATAAAGAAGCATTAGTGTAAATATTTTATATTTGTTTGTTAATATGTATGCCACGCGATGAAATCTAATTACTTCAAAGAAAGGCCCTGAACTTAGATTTTTTTTAACAGAAACAATTTGATATCTAGTGAGTAACAAAGGCGACTAAAAGCCCAAATCTCACGTGTGCGAAGCCGCGGGCTTCAGCTAGTTTATAATGTATTGTAATAACCGTGCAGTATATATTGCACTAATAATTTTACTCTTTCTCTAGGTATTATTATTATTTTGTATAGATTTCTGCTATTATTTTTCCTTCCTCCTTCATGTCATGGAAAAAGGTTTGTATGTTTTTTTTACAACAAATGATGAGGTCATATCGTAACCCGCATGCGACGTATCCATGCTACACTAGTAGGCAGTCTCTGTCGAGGCTATTGTCTTGAGTCTACGAATTCCGAATACAAATTTGTTTAATTTGCGACATACATTGTTGACATGCTCTTTCCAATTTAAATCCTTGTCTACGATTATACCTAAAAATAAGCAAGAGTCGAAAGTGTGTTGTAAGTCATTATTTTTATAATTTACTGTCTTAGCTTGCTCGGGTTGTCCGGGTTTAATACGGTTGAACTTGGGCGATCTTAGTTTTCCCTATATTTATTTTTAATTTGTCTCGTCCTAGGCATCGGTCAGTTTTGTTAAGTTCGACGTTTACTACCGACTTTAGATGACGTTTATTTTTGCACGTAATCAATATGGTTGTATCGTCTGCGAACAGAATGGAGTCATGTTTTATTGATTGTGGCAGGTCGTTAAAGCAAATTAGAAAAGGCAAAGGGAAGAGCGCCCACTCGGGAACTCCTCCCTTGTTATTACATTGCACCGGAGATTGGAATGTGATTCACAGCCTACTTTCACTACTACAGTGTATTGCTGACGTTTGGACAGATAACTTTTATCGAACCTTAAGCTCTGTGTTTGTATACACGCCGTGTTCAATGATTGGCTCCCTTCCGTACGCGTCCGCCATCTGGGATAACGACGTCCATGGATCCATTAATGTCACGGAGTGAGTCGCGTGTCGTTTGTGCAGTAACCTGTCCATGAACCGGCTGGAGTCGGTGTCGGCGGGCGCGCTCGGCGCGGCGCTGGCGCGGCTGTGGCTGGACCGCTGCGCGCTGCGGCGGCTGCCAGAACACGCCCTGCGGGACCTGCACCACCTGCATTTTCTGTAAGTCTCTATCTGTGTACGAGCCGGCCGGCGGGCGCAGCCTGCGCTAGGTGCGGCGCTGGCCCGCCCGTCAACAGTGCACCGCTACCACAGCATAAGTGTTTCCAATTATGTATTGAATGTGAGTTATACAGGTCATAATTAAACACCTGCTGCAGGATCACGAATTCTAGATCTATGTATGAAACGTGGTCTCCCCGTGTCGAACACTTTACTCACTCGCGAGGATATTCACATGACTGTAAGTAAGGAGACGGGATGGTCAAATAAGTGTTTTTTAAATAATTGATTTGATTCTAAGTAAATAGTAATAGAAACGACATTATAAAGAGGAGTACCTCTCACGAATGGACCGGCCGCGGCGGTAGAGTGACCAGTGTGGCCGGAGCGTGTCCAAAACACAGCTTTACAGAACACGGCGCCGGTCGCAATAAATAACTAACGGAACCGACGCCTGGCCACGGCAGAGAGACCATGAAAGAAAATAAACGTGGTCAAATTGCTAGCGTTGCGCAATTTTAATATAAATTTGTATGAAAGTGACTTGTATTCGGTACCTGTGATTTTTTTTTTTTTTTATATTAGTTCAGCATAATGGCCCCTCTTTGCCTGATGGTAAGCGATAGAGGAACCCAAATCGCAACTGCAACTGACAACATACTACATCCCGTATCCTGTCAGTTGACGCTGCCATGCTGACCCGCAAAATGCTTCTTCACGCTTCGTTTGAAGGATCCCATATTGTAGGAAGGAGGGAACACATGTGCAGGCAAGGCGTTCCACTTTTTAATGGTACGACAAAGATAGGAGTTGCCGAACTTTTTGATACGCGAAGAAATGTTCTCAACAGCGGAACAATGACATTGCAAGCCTGCAACCTGCAAAAGGGAGAACAGTTGTTCAGAGCACTCGCCATGGTAAAGGCGGTAAAATACGCTTAGAGAGCCTATGTTCCTACGGAGTTGAAGAGGTTCTAGGTTTTTGCTGACATCTTCGTCGTCAATTATGCGGATAGCCCGTCGCTGCAACCTATCGAGAGCCTCAAGAAGATACTGTGCGGAGCCGTCCCAGAGATGCGAGCAATACTCCACGCAGGCCCGAACTTGTGTCTTATAAAGCAGACAAAGTTGGTCCGGCGTGAAGAACCGGCGCACCCTGTTCAGGACTCCGAGCTTTCTTAAGGCTGTTGAGATGAGGCTCTCGATGTAATAACGCTGGTTAAGGTCGCAATGAATACCCATACCCAGCATATTCAGGCTATCACGCATACTGAGGGAAGCACCCTGAAGACTGGGAGTGGGAAGGAAGGGGGATATTTTTTATTTGCAACTTGATCTAACCCGCCTTGCGTGCTTCCGCCACCAATTAGTTCATGCGGCCTAGCGCCGGCCGGCACCCACCCACTACTGTTAGTACTTGGTACATGCCGACGCTGCCATGGCTGCTCCGGTAGTCTCTGCTTCGGCTGCTGCGGTCGTCCGTCATCTGGAACAGAATCCGCATGCCCCCACCACCACCGTCGCTGCCACGACTGGCCTGGTCGTCGCTGCGACACGTGTTTCGCCTCTCCACGAGGCATCATCAGGCGTTGTAGACGTTAATCGTAAGAATAACATGCTACAAGGGATATTTTTGTTGTAAACGCGCAAACCTGAGTTTTCTCGGCATTAAACTCAACCAGGTTATTGGAACCCCATTTACTAATGAGATCCAAAACCCGATTCAGTTCAACGACAAGACTCACGCCTCTCACCGATTTCTGTCCGACCAGCACCAGGCCGACCGAAATATCGCCCATGGACCGTACTGTCATCTGCATAGCAATGAATATTACCAAGTGGCAGCATGTCATTGATATGCAGAAGAAAGAGGGTGAACTATAGAACGGAGCCCTGTGGGACACCGGCAATCACTGACATGAACCGCGAAGCCCATCCATCTGCAGGAAGCCAGCAATACAATTACAAAGTTGGAGGGGCGGACCGTATGCCGGAAGTTTGGAGAGAAGTGCTTTGTGCCAGACCCGATCAAACGCCTTGGCGATATCTAGGCTGACTGCCATGGATTCGCCGTATTTATCGATTGCCTCCCCCCAGAGGTGCGTCACATACGCTAGAAGATCACCCGTTGATCGTTTCGGTCTAAAACCATACTGACGATCATTGATTATGGAGTGATCTTCTAGGTAACGGATAATTTGATTGTTAAGGATCCGTTCCATGACTTTGCACAACACTGAAGTTACGGCAATGGGGCGGTAATTCGATGGGTCAGAACGGTCTCCCTTTTTGGGGACCGGCTGCACATTGGCCTCTCTCCAAGCATCCGGAACAGAACCGGTCGAGTACGAGAGGCGGAAGAGGCGCGTCAGCACCGGAGACAACTCCGCTGCACATTTTTTAAGAACAATCGCTGGGATACCATCAGGACCACTGGCTTTTCGGACATCGAGTGACTGTAGTTCAAAATGCACATCGCGCTGCCTGATGTGGATATCAGGCATAACGGATCCACTGGAGGGTATTGTTGGTGGTTGCGTGCTACAGTCATCGATCCGGGAGTTAGCCGCAAAGAGGCTGGCCATAAGATCGACTTTCTCCTGCGGCTGATGAGCAAGTGAGCCATCAGGGCATCGCAGCGATGGCAGCGAGGGCTGGCAGAAGTTGGTCTGCACGGCTTTGGCCAGTCGCCTGTAGCTACGCGATCCAGTAGGGTGCGCCACTAGTTCCGTGGTGACTCGTGTAACGCGCTGGGCGTCCGCTCTTATGTATGCTCTCTTGCGGATCTTGGTGGCAGTGTTGTAGGCTGATTTCAGTGAGTTAGTATTCGGAGCTTTAAGGGCGCGACCCCTGATCCAAGCGCGATACGCCGCCTGTTTGTTACTAACAGCTTTAGCGCATTCGCGATTAAACCAAGGGCGTCTCCGGCTTTTGATGACGACATCAGAGTGGGGAATGTAGTATTCCATGCCAACGCCGATCTCATCAACAATGGCCGCAGCACTCGCCGTTAGATTCTTCTCACTGAAACAGCGCTGCCTCCATGGGACGGAAGCAAAGTAGTCGCGCATACCGTCCCAATCTGCTGACGAGTAGTGCCAGACACGACGCCTAACCTCTGTGGGTTGTGGCGGAATCGCGCTTGGCACTGTGCTGGGTACTAGGCAGTGGTCAGATGTGCCCAGGGGCGCCCCGACCTCAACCCGGTAGCCAGCAGGGTAGCCAGCAGGTCAGCAGTAGATCTAGAAGAGAGGGCTCCTAACCAGCAACATCAGGTATTCTGGTGGGTTGGTGCACCAGTTACGTCAGGCTGTGCGAAAGAGCAAACGCGTGGGCGGTCCTTCCTGCATAGTTAGTTGTGGAGGATCCCAACCAGGAGTCGTGGTGAGAGTTAAAGTCCCCCAAACATATCATCTCTGCAGTAGGGTACCGCTCCTGCGCTTCATCTGCCGCCCGACTCATGTACGCAAAGAGCCGAGTTGTCTCCGTGTCCCTAGTATGGGGTTGGTGTAGGCACATGTAAATACGGCTCTGAAGGCCCAGGTTTACATGCTCCCAGAGGACAGGAAAGGAGGAATCCTCTAGGCAGCGCAGACGGCGACAACATACATCCGAGCGGACAAACAAACAGACCCCGGCTTTCGCGAGGAAATTCTCCTCAAGCACATAACCGGGATACTGGAGGTAGGACGTGTCCGCTGGACGCTGAATCTGTGTCTCCGTCAGGAAGAGCATGGCGGGCCGTGCCGTCTCTAGGTGTTGGTGGACGGCATTAAGGTTAGAGTGGAGTCCGCGGATGTTAGCGAACTCAACCTTGAACAGGGTGGTGGGGGAGTGCACCGCTGTTAGACCATCTTTTCCTATTTGCGCTGTCATGAGTAATGTAAAGAACGGAAGCGTGAATCGTGAGAGTATTGCCACGACATTGGGGAAGAAACGCGGTGGACTGTTTCTCCATTAGTTTGTCGACAAAGGAGCTGTGCTGATCCGTCGGACGGAAGGGCCCCCGAACCCCCCCGGAAGTAGACGCCGGGTCCCCACCATCCGGTCACCAATCGGCACGACGATCTACCCCGAGATTATGCGCGGTATGAAAGGGCAGCCTCTCAAGGTGGTTAGTCTTGATTGGGCCCCTGTACTATACCGCGGGCGGCCAGCGGAACAACCGTTTCAACGGGTCTCCCTGGCCGACGGGTCAGCTCAGTCCTTCTGACAATGGATAGACAGAATCCACCACTGTTCCCGCAATATCGCGTCAACAATCCCCCGAGCACTGGTCACCAGCTGATCCCGAAACGCGACGTACTAATAGGTACGCCACTTCACGGGTGTTTCGCCGTGTGTACGGTGGTAGCCAACCAGGCGGGTATTTACCCTACCACCGGCTGAGATGCTGGAACGTCAGGAAATCCCATAGTCGCCGCTTACGACACCCAGGGGAAGAGAGGGGGCGGTGATTTTTAATATTCTTTCTCCGTCACCGCACGGATAGAAATTCATTTTGCATTCATTCATTTTTCGAATGTAAAGAGTCGGTCGCGCGCTCGGCTCAAGCCGTCGGTCGGTCGGACAGGCGGTGGGTCGTGCGGGCTCCGGCCGGTGCCCATCGCCCGCCCGCCGAGCGAACCGCTCCCGGGTAATATTCTCTGCGAACGCGGGCGTGGAAGATTAATTTAGTCTGACTGAGTACTGGATCGCCGGCGCCGTGTGCCGCGACACGACCGGACGCTGCGCACGAACACAATGTGTGTGGAAGCACACGTTACAAGACGGAAGACGTTGTACAAATAAACAAAGGATTCGACTTTAGGCCTCATTCAGACGGATGAATCCGATAAAACGAAACTCCTTCTTCCGGCAGCCCGCCGCATCTGCGCCATATAGTGGACACGAGGAAGTTCTATTGGGTACCGACCAAGTTGTCTGCGGTACTTGTTCTGATTGTATCAGTCCAAGCTAGGTCCGAGAAAGCAATACCACCACAGGTAATTTATGAGGAATATAATTATATAGTTTCCTTAGAATACCTTTATTTTACTAAAGAGTGATGTAGACACGCGGCTGCTCGCAACGTGCGCCGTCACCGCACATGTGTGTGCGTCTGTGCTCGCAGTACTGCACCGCTCGCCAGTTATCAAGAAGATGCACTCCCACATACATGACATGCTTTTACAACAAAATGCCCAACAAAGGCGTCCTCCCGGCGGCGCGGCGGCGTGCGGCGCGCGGCGAGCGGCTCCATTCCGCGAACTATTTCACCCGCAAGCTGCGCCGGAACTCTGTCTCCGGTAAACAAATGTCAATAAATAACATTCAGAAAGGATGGTAAACAGAAAATAAATGCGTGCCCGTGCACGTCCGGGGCGGGGCAGGGCGGCGGGAGCCGTCGTCTCCACATGTGCGGCGGTGGCGGCGTCGATATCGGCTCGGGAGCTCCGTGTAATATGGAAATGTAATGTCTCCTCCAGCTGTTATTGAACGGCGGGTGCCTCGCGCGCGGCCGACGACTGCGCCTCTTCACCACCGATTAGCGGAAACGTCAAGTAACATTCAAAAAGCAAAAAATCCTTTTACAGCAATATATGGTTTTATAACTATATTTTTTTATGAATCTCTTCAATTCTGTGATTGTAAAGAAATGAGTAAGGATTTGATTTGATTAAAATTATGGCTGTATGGGTGGCTTGTAATTAGATGCATTCTTTTGAAGAGATTATAGAAGAGGGCAATTGCAATCGATTTGACCATGTAATGCCTTATGCAAAATGAATTAATTCTGAGATACTTCAAATTGAGGTTTTTTTTTTTGAAAAATCTGAGTTCTTAAGGTAATGTAAAGTAATGTCCTGTTTTTTTTTAATAAGCTGTTTAGCTTATTAAAAAAAAACAGGACATTACTTTAAATATTTCTCTATTAGTTTCACATTGGTGACATCTACACTAAACAACTCATGAAATGTTTTCCAATTGAATTGAAAATTGATGTTCAATTTGACACTGTGCTCCGAAACATTTCTAAGTTTTTAAAATCGGACGTGAGATTTACACTAAAATATAAGTTTAAAACAACGTCATTGTTTGTACATTTTAGCTTAAAAATATTTACGTTTCAATAGCTTTCAAATGAGATATAACAATCGCAAATCGAAAAGCGAATTACAAACATGTGACCAAAACAATACTACCGTCTTCTTCTTAGACTGTTTCTCCGTTTCTATAAAAATCATAGTTTTTCACTAAACATAACCACACCACATCAACCCTTACTCATCCCACTGCAGAGACACGGGTCTCCCTTCAACAGAAGGGATTTAGACCATACTCCGCCACGCTGCTCAAATGCGGATTCCCGGAGGCCAGTGTTTTAAAGCCGCCCGAGGGCCACTGATTTAACGACTGTTATCTAACGACAACAGCCGGGACCGACGGCTTAACTTAAGCTGCAGTCGACGTTGCTTAACCTGCGTGTTCGATTATAATGACATATCGAGCTCTCAGCATAACCACAATATATTAGGAATTCGATATTGGTTTACTTAACAAGACCACAATAACTTGAGTTGAGGTAAGGCAAGGTTAATTCTATGTACTGTTACTTACGATGCAGTAACCATGAATATATTTATTTAATAGATAGATTCAGGCGTTATTTTGCGAAAGTCAAATTTACATGCAATTTGATCTAACCTGCTTTATGTGCTTTCGCCACCAATTAGTTAATGCGGCCTAGCGCCGGCCGGCACCCACCCACTACCGTTAGTAGATACAACATGCCGACGCTGCGACACGTGTTGCGCCTCTCCTCGAGGAGCGCTGTACACGTTAATCGTTGAAATGACATGCATACATACAAGTAACAGATCCACTGCAGTGCCGTCCCTTATATTGAATTGAGGATGGAGGTGGATGGTGTGAGTGAAAAGATATATAAATAGAGGGGAGTTGCTAAGGTCAGTCTGTTTATTAATGAGAGTCATTTTATAATTTTTATGTTTAATAATTTCTAATTGTATGGTAAAACGGACACTATTACTGAGACTCCGCTGTCCGTCCGTCTGTCACCAGGCTGTATCTCATGAACCGTGATAGTTAGGCAGATGAAATTTTCATAGATAAATACTAAAAAACAGAATAAAATAAATATTTAAGGGGGCTCCCATACAACAAACATCGCTCGAGATGACGACACTGAGGATCCCAATGCGATGATAGATGTATATTCTGACAACATATCATTTATATGCAGCAGAAATGGCGTCGAGGACGGTAAAAAGCGCTGTGGAACGCCAGCATTGATGTCCATGCTATTGGAGTAACTAGCGTCTACAACGGATTTTATGCATCTGTTGAATAAGAAGCTGACAACCCATTTGCACAAACCCTCGGGCAGCCCGTACGATGATAACTTCGATAGGAGACCCCGATGCCAGGCCCGATCAAAGGCCTGCGCCATATTTTTATTCTGACTGCCAATGGGTGAGACATTGATTCGATTCGATTCGATCTAGAAAGTCAGACGACCGCGACGGAAACCGTATTATAATAGTAGCTGTTTACATCATGATCTTTTATGTATGTCAGGAGTAATATGTTTATCACAAGTTCAATCAGAGAGTAGAGAGGTCATAGCAATAGGCCTGTAATTTGATGGATCTGATCTATAGATGGATCTCGCTAAGGCTTTTGATACTGTCTCCGTCTCCATTTTACTCAAAAAGCTGGAAAAGTTAGGAATACGTGGCAAAGCTCTGTCATGATTCAAAAGCTCCTTAATGGAGCGGAGGCAGTGCGTTATCATAGACGGGAATTCTAGCGATACCCAGGGGTTGAGTTTCGGAGTACCGCAGGGAAGCATATTGGGACCTACTCTGTTTATAATTTATATAAACAGCATACATAACCTCTCCTTAGGAAATGCGGATGTTGTATGTTATGCGGATGACACCGCCATAGTATTCCATGGTTCTGACTGGCTCGATGTGGTTTCGCAGGCTGAATGTGGCTTGAGCACCATCTATAAATGGTTAAAAAACAATATTCTCACTCTAAATACTCAAAAAACTAAATTCATTTGTTTCCATAAAACCACTGCATCTGCACCATCACCAACCCTGTCCAAAGTTAAAATACACACCTGTGCCATAATCCCTCATGAAGCCTACGACTGTGACCATATAAATAGAACTAGCAACATTAAATACTTAGGAGTCGCACTGGATGAAAAACTAAACTTTAAAACGCACTTGCATGCCTTGTCATCCCGTGTTCGAAAAACTATATATGTCATGCGGAAACTACGTAATATAGCCTCTCCTCAAATGCTGCGGTCCATCTACTTCACTCTTTGCCAGTCCTTGCTTACGTACTGCATCGCTAGTTGGGGTGGAGCGACCAAAGCTGCCCTGATACCGGTGGAAAGAGCTCAAAGAGCAGTGTTAAAAACTATCCTACGAAAACCACTAAGTTATCCCACAAAGGATGTATACGGTGAATCTGGAGTATTGACAGTGCGCCAACTCTTTGTTCTCAAGACGACACACCGGGTCCACAAGGAAGTTATCAATTCTAATGAGTATATGCTAATGTTAAAACGTCGCAACTTTACATTACCCATCACCTCTGTGAAAACATCGTTTGCGCAGCGGTTTGCCCCGTATATTAGAATTCTCCGTATAATAGAATCTCCAAAGCGTGCGATATTAGATTGTGTTCCAGCCGGGAAGCAAAAACCAAAATTAGCAAATATCTCGCAACTCTGTCATACGATTCCACGGAAGAGCTGCTCCTCCCTATGCAATAAAATATTCTTAAGTTCAATCACACTCCAGAGCAAGACGCAAATATAAATTTAACGCCACCATCTGAAAACTATCCCAACTCAAGATATGCATTATTTACATTGCAATCGCATACATACACTGTATATTGTACATACATTAAGTGTGATGCACACATTATTTCATATAATGTAATATTACTCCCGAAGAACAATAAAATATTTGTAAATGCGAGGTAAACTTTAGGCAATTCGTATAGATACCCACGATACAGATTTACTCTAGTTTGGATATCATCGGTAACCAAATTGCTATTCCTCCCAACAGCCGGACTTGTCACTCTCGAACTGTTTTAACTAGGCAATTAACATTTTGTTAACATATATTAACAAAATTTTGTTGTATGCTATGTAACTATCTGGTTTGTTAATAAAAATTATTTGTATTTAAATCTGATCTCTGGGAGTCATGTGCCAGAAGCGTGCTCGTTCGCGACCCCTACCAATCAATCAGATTGTGCGGATTAGGGCGTCCCCCGGAGGCGACGCACACCGATCCGCCCCCGTCGGTGCGAATGTAGCTACATGCGGCGGTGGGCGGCACCCACTACGCAGCGCCAATTCTGGCGGGTCGAGAAAAGCCGAGCTGCATAGGCACGTGGAATGTGAGAGGTGCTGATGTAGGAGCCGAGGAACTCCAAGATTTACCTACCGTGACCAAATTGATCCTGTTCTATCAACAGGTGACGTCAGGAGCATTAGAAACCGGTAAGCGTGCATGAGAAGAGCAGTGAATGTTAAAGAAGCGAGTGAGGTGTGTAAGAATCGAGTCACGTGGCGCTCGGTTTTCTCTGCTATCCCACAAGGGATGTGGCGTGAAGTTATAGATAGATAGATGATCTATAGACTATTCCCCATGAAATGTCTACCTTACGTCTTTACTATCAGATGATTAATGATGATGATGATGAAACCGGAAGGTAGACGCCATTGGATAAATGCTCGTGGATTAAGCTGAGACGGTCGGCACGTTGCTCATGCGTCTCATTGGACTGATGCTCGTGGATCAAGCTGAGACGGTCGGCACGTTGCTCATCCGTCTCATTGCACAGATGCTCGTAGATTAAGCTGAGACGGTCGGCACGTTGCTCATCCGACTCATTGGACAGATGCTCGTGGATCAAGCTGAGACGTCGGCATGTTGCTCATCCGTCTCATTGCACAGATGCTCGTGGATCAAGCTGACACCGTCGGCACTTTGCTCATCCGTCTCATTGCACAGGTGCTCGTGGATCAAGCTGAGACGGTCGGCACTTTGCTCATCCGTCTCATTGGACACATGCTCGTGGATCAAGCTGAGACGGTCGGCACGTTGCTCATCCGTCTCATTGCACAGATGTTCGTAGATCAAGCTGAGACGGTCGGCACGTTGCTCATCCGTCTCGTTGGACAGATGCTCGTGGATCAAGCTGAGACGGTTGGCACGTTGCTCATCCGTCTCATTGGGCAGATGCTCGTGGATCAAGCTGAGACGGTCGGCACGTTGCTCATCCGTCTCGTTGGACAGATGCTCGTGGATCAAGCTGAGACGGTTGGCACGTTGCTCATCCGTCTCATTGGGCAGATGCTCGTGGATCAAGCTGAGACGGTCGGCACGTTGCTCATCCGTCTCATTGGACTGATGCTCGTGGATTAAGCTGAGACGGTCGGTACGTTGCTCATCCGTCTCATTGTACAGATGCTCGTGGATCAAGCTGAGACCGTCGGCACGTTGCTCATCCGTCTCATTGGACTGATGCTCGTGGATTAAGCTGAGACGGTCGGTACGTTGCTCATCCGTCTCATTGTACAGATGCTCGTAGATCAAGCTGAGACGGTCGGTACGTTGCTCGTCCGTCTCATTGGACAGATGCTCGTGGATCAAGCTGAGACGGTCGGCACGTTGCTCCTTCGTACCATTGGACAGATGCTCGTGGATCAAGTTGAGACCGTCGGCACGTTGCTCATCCGTCTCATTGGATAGATGCTCGTGGATCAAGCTGACACGGTCGGCACGTTGCTCATCCGTCTCATTGGACAGATGCTTGTGGATCAAACTGAGACGGTCGGCACGTTGCTCATCCGTCTCATTGGATAAATGCTCGTGGATCAAGCTGAGACGGTCGGCACGTTGTTCATCCGTCTCATTGGACAGATTCTCGTGGATCAAGCTGAGACGGTCGGCACGTTGCTCATCCGTCTCATTGGACAGATGCTCGTGGATCAAGCTGAGACGGTCGGTACGTTGCTCACCGTCTCATTGGACAGATGCTCATGGATCGTGGATCAAGCTGAGACGGTGGGCACGTTGCTCATGTGTCTTATAGATAGATACATTGAATACATATATATTTTAAAACTATTTAGAATAAAATAAATTTTTAGACAATAATATGCAATTATTTAGGCTCGATTTCCTATTATCTGCAGCAACTATCTAATTTTTTCACAAGCATGCAAAGCGACGCAAATACGGAAACCCTACACTTTGCGGGACCCGACATGCACTTGACCGGTTTTTATTCATATATAGAATTGAGAAACTTTTGAAACGGTTCTAAACTTAAGACTTGTGCTTTATGGATTGCTCTATGGACCCTTTGCCTGCATCCCCCTGGACTAAAACCAAAAAAGTATATATTTCTCTTCACCACCGAGTGAAGCAACCGACTTTTCGATTTGAATGAGAAGTTTCGTACCAATGCAAAAAAGCCCTGTCGGTTCTCTCGATATCTGACGCGGCAGCCGGCCGCGAGCGGCGCTTCTCTCCGAAGCTGAGTCGGTCTCCTCGGTGGGGGGCAGCGGACGGCGGCGGCTAGTATCGAGATCGCATCGAGTATCGGTCGTTGTACCCGGTCGGTGTTATCGAGCGGCCGCCCGCCCCGCCCCGCCGTCCCGCCGCGCCGCCCCGCTCGCGCGACAAATAAACAAACGTGTAAAGCTACACCGTCTCGTGTCCTGCGCTCCATCGGTGTCTCTTTGACAACCAGACAACATTGTACGGCGGCACTCGAGGCGGGACGGCGACGTACAAAAAGTTGGACAGTAAACAAACAAAATCTAATTTCTTCAACTAAAATGCCCCGCTCGCAGCCACCGAAAGTCTTCCCGCTCAATTATTTGTCTATTGAAGGAGGAAACTTAAAGTAGACTTTATTGGGACGGAGTCGAGCCGAAGTTGGGAAGTGTTTTGCGCCTCTATCGCGTTGTCTTGGAGTAAGCCTACGGTCGCGGCCCGACCCGCCGCCGCCGCCTGCCGCTGGACCGCACGCGTCATATGCTGTCTCCACGTGACGACATAATTACTACTTGAATGCCAAGGTGAAGTTCCCTGCCGACACGCTCGGCAATAAGGGACGAGCACACACCCAGTCTAGATACATACTTCTGGCATTAACAGTGGAACAGTGGCTACCACCTCGATGACAACGGCAAATGAAGTCCAACTAATGAAACGTTTTACCGTTTTAAAGGTTTTACCGAAGCCGAGGTACGAAGATAAACATGGTGTTTTAAACAATACATTATATTTTGCGTGCTATACAATTAGGCAATTTCAATCATTATATCAATTAAATTAAATTTACATAGCAAGTTTTTAAATTATTGCATTGCACAATTACTTAAATTTATATAATGCGGGACTTAACGCGTAATTTAGGTAAAAACATTACCTTTGTATTTCCCGTCGATTCGGCTGATGCGACTTAAGTCCCGCATTATATAAAGTTATGTAAATTTACATAGTGTATTATATCCTTTCTACAGATTATGTATATACGTGAATTTATTGATGAATTTAGTTCATAACAAACTTATACATTATTTGTTTTTTAATTTACAATGAAATTATCTAAGTTATAGTATAAATACACAAGTAACAAAAAATATCTAGAATATCCATGATTCTGTAATGATATGAACTAACACGCGAAAAGTAAAATGATCGCATTTCGTGACTCAATCGTAAAGGAATTCTATGCTTGCATATAACTTTTTTTTAATTCAAATCAATTGTTAAGGAACACAAAAGAGCACTATTAAAAGTTTTATTTAAATGGGCTTACATTCGCCTTTCCGTAAGCTTAAGAAGTATGAGCGCCAACGTTACGGTCGTAAGGTGACGCGCACGCCGCGCGTTTCTTCGAGGCTGGCTGACAGTTTTGAGCGTAGCGTTGCTCTCAGTTTAGTCGACAAAATGTTGGTTCTTGATTTCTTAGACAGTTTAAAGGATAGACAATTTGTACTAATGTATAATTTAAATAAATAATATTTTAATTGCTTATTTTTGCGCCTGAAATAAAACTAACGAAATACCGTAAAATAAGTAACACGATTCAGCGGCCCTTTACCTTACTCGTAGCTTGTGAGGAAATTTATTTCGACAACAAATTTCTCATTACTGGCCAAATCCAACTGAGGTAGGTCTCAAGCAGCTTATTAAACTCCTTTCCTTTGCTTTTTGTCCTTATATGTCACACAAAATGTTAATTCTGTATACACCTGATCGACGAACCTAACCAGACTAAGAAGAAGAATAAGATAAGGATATTGCCATATTTAACTAAGGTACTGGAAAAGCCTGTTTATAAGCAGTTATGTGACTTTGTAGAAAAGAATGACCTATTACCATCTTTTCAGTCAGCGGCAAGGGCATGGACACGGTGACTGTTCTAATTGATGTCGTGGACAATATACTTGCGGAACAGGTCAAAGGCAATTTCATCTGTCTTGCATGGTTGGACTTTTCTCGCACGTTTGACAGCATCGATGTCCCATTACTATTTTCCAAATTATCTTACTATGGCGTTTATTAGGGGGTCATTGAAATGGTTTGTCAATTATCTCGGAGATCGATACCAATCTATTAATTGACAAAGGAAGACGGTACTTTGCTAGTCTATGCCTAAATCAATAAGTCGCGGTGTTCCTCAAGGCTCAATACTCGATCCGTTCCTATTTATTATATATATCGCCGACATAATCAAATCCATTAAACATTGTCGAAACCACCTACGTAGATGATTTTCAAGTGTATTTTAGTAGTGTAGTGTCACGTTTAAATGAAGATCTGGTGAATGAGCACAGTGGGCGAGTCGGAACGTACGGTTACTAAATCCCAAAATATCCAAGTTCATGATGCCAAGTCTCAAGGGTCTTATCTGATAGCCCAGTAATAAAAATTGGAAATCAACCCATACATAGAGTAGACGAAGCGAGAAATCTGGGTAGCATAGTTGACAGCCGTTTGCGTTTTGAGAGCCACGTGGTAAACCTGATCCGTCGTGTTTCCACCGCCTGCAAGTTTTATATCGTGTACGTGAATTCCTGGGTGACAAAGTTCGTAGCACTCTTTATGAATCGTTAACTCTTTCCATGCTGAACTATGGGGACCTTGTTCACGGACCGCGTTTACAATCAAAAACCCGTCGCCTAGTCCAACGTGTTCAAAATGCATTTTATCGTTTTTGTCACGCGATCCCACCAAGGAGTCACGTAACGCCATTATTAAATAAATCCTCCATTCTAAACATGTCCTCAAGGCGACATCTGCATCTCGCAAGCCTACTAAATTTTGTATTCCACCTTCGAGAACTGCCATGTACAATACTAGTGTATTTATCATAGCACCTAAATTATACAACAAAGTGCCAAAAAATACTTGACTGATGGATGATTCACTGGACCTTTAAGCGTAAAATTAAAGACATACTAATAGGCAAATCTTATTACACAGTTAAAGACTATTTAAATGATAAAACTAATTAGAAATTTACAATTACGTGACTTTAACATGTTGTGAATTGTAATTAGTTATGTATTTATATTTTTTATATCACTAAGGTGACAATCAAGCATACGGCCTGCCTGATGGTAAACAGTCACCGTAGCCTATGGACATTTGCAACACCAGGTGTGTCACTCATGCGTTGCCGACCCTCTAAAAACCTCTTCACGCATTTCTTGAAGAACTCCATGCTGTAGTCCCTTGGAATAACCTCGGCTGGGAGCTCATTCCACAGCTTGAGAGTTCTCGGAAGAAAACTTCTCTGGAACCGCACAGTACGCGACCATTGCGGTTCCAACATGTGAGGGTGAACTCCCCGCCGTCGGCAAGCGATGCGGTTATAAAAAGTAGCTGTCGGCATCATTTCGAACAACTCTTCAGAACACACCCCGTTGTACAATCAGTAGAACACACAAAGGGAGGCAAAGTCTCTCCTTAAACTTAAGGGTTCAATATCGTGTGTAAGCTTAGGATTGTCGACAATTCGCACAGCTCGTCTCTGATCACATGGTCCAAGCTGGTATCCAGGTACTCCCGCCTAAAGGTGACTGCAGTACTCCAAGTGCAGTCTGACTTGAGACTTATATAATATAAGTCTTCGCCCCGCACTGAAGTACTGCTTAGCCCTGTTGAGCACACCAAGTTTTTTGGACGTCAGCTTGACCTTCTCCTCCAGGTGATTTCGATATTGCACATCACTGGAGATCTCGACGCCAAGCATCCTAATACTTTTGGTAACGGTAAGAGGTGTGTTCTGGAATTTAGGAACCACAGCAAATGGAGTTTTCTTAGCGGTGAATGCGCAAACTTTTGTCTTCTTGGGGTTGAATTCGACCAAGTTAAGCCGTCCCCAGTCAGATACTTTAGCCAAAATACTATCCATTTCAGACACAAGTTTATCGCGGCTTTCCTCCACAAGGGAACGAGGGATGTTTGCACGGCCTGTATAATAAGTGTCCCCGGTGTTGTCGTCCACATAACAATGAATGCCATCAATTGACAACATATCATTGATATGCAGCAGAAACAGCGTCGGTACAGAATCCTGAGAGACGCCAGCATTGATATCCATACTATCGGAGCATCCACCGTCTACTACGGCTTTTATGCATCTGTTGGATAAAAGGCTGGCGACCCAGTTGCACAAACCCTCGGGCAGCCCGTATGATGGTAACTTCGATAGAAGACCCCGGTGCCAAACCCGATCGAACGCCTTCGCCATATCTAGGCTGACAGCCAATGCCTCACCTTGACTCTCTATCGCCAAAGCCAAAGTCGAGCGACTGTGACGGAAACCGTATTGACGTCGCTGACCAAGTCGTAATCCTCTAGGTATCCTAGGAGCCGTGTGTTTATCACTCGCTCCATCATCTTGGAGAGAATGGAGGTTATGGCGATAGGCCTGTAATTCGATGGGTCTGATCTATCGCCCTTTTTGGGCACCGGGTGCACATTGGCGGTCTTCCATGAAGTCGACACTTGCCCAGTGGAGTAGGAAAGCGCGAAAAGGCGCGTTAGTACAGAACACAACTCAGGAACTCAGCTTCAGCGCCACTGCCGGTATACCATCCGGCCCACTCGATTTATGAATGTCGAGAGAGAGTAAGGCCCGCCGGTCATCACGCTGGGTAATAGAGATTTCCGGCATTGAGCTACCGCACCACGGGATGGTAGATGGCACTGCTCCCTCATCACTCATATTCGAGTTAGACGCAAAGAGATTACCGAGTAAATCGGCTTTCTCCTTAGCGCTATGGGCCAAACTGTCATCCGGTTTTTGCAGTGGTGGCATGGACGGTTGACAGAAATTTCCCTCGGCAGCTTTAGCGAGCGACCAGAAGGTACGGCTCCCAGAGCAAATCGAATTTTGCTCTAGCAACCACCCTTTTACTGGATCTCGAGGTAGCATTCAGTTTGCGCTTCAAAACAGAGATACTAGGATCCCCATTAGCACGCGCCGTGGTCCAAGCACTATAAGCAGCCTGCTTGAGAAGATTGGCTTCCTTACAATGCCGATTAAACCACGGCCGCTTTTTAGCTCCCGCAGTAGCTACAAGGCAATTGAGAATGAAGCATTCCATGCTATCCAATATCGCCGCAGCCACTGCGGTTGCGCAGGAATCTATAACTTCACGCCAAATCCCTTGCGGGGTAGGTAAATCCCAGGCGCAGGAATCAAAGTCGTCTGATTCGAAGCACAGCTGCCTCCAAGGGTACGATGCGTAGAATTCACGCAATCCATCTCAGTCTGCTGACTTATAGTGCCATACGCGACGCCTTGATCCTCTCGTACACATAATATCGACAGGTCCCTGTCTACAAGATTATGCAATCGGCGACAACAAATATCCTCCCGGACGAACACGCATACCCCGGCATGACATACAAACAAGTGCTCCAGTTTATACCCGGGGTAATGCAAGTAAGAAGTGTCGGCCGGTGAGGATATTTGTGTCTCCGTGAGGAAAAGAATGGTCGGCCGCGCGGTTTCCTGGTGATGATGGACCGCGTTGATGTTCGAGTGCAAACCCCTGATGTTGCAAAAGTTTACATACGTTGTGGAGGGGTTGCCCGCTGTGGAACCATTTTTCCGTTTTGCTTGCTTTGCCATGTGATGTGATGTGATGAGGTAAATAAAATGAGATAAAAAGATAAAAAAATCTTTATTTGCCTTTAGACCCTCACGGGCACTTAGACACGTCTTACATTTTCAATATTATATCTTATCATTTATTTTTTTAAGTTTTTCTCTTTTTTAATCTACCAGCATTTCAAATGACCATTGGCGAAGAAGAAATGCCGAAAGAAACTTGCCAATATAGGTCTTTTTTTTTCAAATCGTCTTATACATATTACAATAAATATAATGAGTGTACATATAGTGATATCAAGTGGTACAATTAAAGTTATATTCATTCATGTGCTGAATCATTTCCATACATCTCTGTCAGTTAGATATTCATCGATTCTATAATAACCCTTCTTACATAGAGTATTTTTGATATGTGTCTTTTGAACATATAGTCAGGCATGGACAGAACTGTTTCAGGTAATTTATTATAGAATCGAATACAATTTACCACAAAAGATCTATTAGTCTTAGCAAGCCGATGTACTGGCATACGCAATCTATTCCTGCTCCTATGATTTTCAGTATATTTTGAAAACGAATTTATATTTTTACGAGCATACATTATGTTCTCATAAATATATTGAGAGGTAACCGTGAGGATATTTATTTCTTTAAATAGTTCTCTAAGTGATTCCCTGGAGCCCATGTTATAAATAGAGCGGATGGCACTTTTTTGTAATATAAAATAGTTTCTATATCAGCCGCTCTTCCCCACAACAATATACCATATGACATAACGCTGTGAAAGTCGCTGAAATAGACTAAGCGAGCGGTAGCCACATCCGTCAATTGTCTAATTCTCCTAACGGCATATGCGGCAGAGCTGAGCTTGTGAGGGCCCCACTGCAATTTTGAGTCTATCGTAATTCCAAGAAATACAGTATCATTAATAAATTCTAGTATATTATTGTCAACGAAAACTTGTGTATTGGAAGACGCCACATTTGGAAGACTAAATTTTATACATTTGGTTTTAGTTGAATTTAATAAAAGATTTAATAAAAGATAGGAGGTCTGCATACACAAATAATTATGTAGTTATCTAGTTCAACACATGAAATCTCAATAGTGCATTCAACAGAGAGCCTAACAATGTCCTTACGTTCTTTGGCTTTGTGGAGTGGTCGATGAACCCCCGGTCCCCCCTGCTGCAGCAGACGGGTCCACCCCGGTCTCCTTCTCCGGCACGACCACTGCAACAGGGACTTTAGAATACGGAGTAGATCTTTTTACACGTTAACCAACTATTTGTCCTGTATGCATGCAAATAAACTTGATTGATTGGTTGATTGACACAATAAAGTAGCAAAATCCAGAACACCTATTTTCGAAGTTAAGGAACATCCTTCGGTAAGAGATATGGTGCTAGGTCCACACGGAACACCTTGTTGGGTTACTCGTATAAAACAGTAGCATTCACCAGTAGTTTTCGCTACCTTGCAACCCAGGTGTTGGAATAACATCCCACCACCACTGAGAAATCTAACATCAAATAGTCATGTTTCAAAAAACAATACAAATCATTTCCCCTAAACAGACAGCGGCTAGGTATACCACAAGGTTGAATGTTGGCAGATTTTGCTGTGTGATTAATGATTATATACTTCGTGAATATTTTTGTCGTTATACTGTTTCAATTTTTATAATATGTACAATAAATTACACAATACATACACGGACACTCCCATGCTCGCGCACACTGACACTTAACACACTATTTTTTGCAAATAGTCAGGTTGATGTCACCTTAACACTTATCTGATATCTGACGTACCATTGTATTTTAATTTAATATCTGTGTGATTGGAGAAACAAATAAACAGTTTATCTATCTGTCTAAGAATAAAATAAGATTATGAAGTAAGCTAAATACGTGGCATTAAGAGGAAGATCGTAAAGTTCGACGAGATGCTTGGTGGAAGTGACCGGGCCTGTGCCGAGCGGCGAAGTGTTCCGCGGGCGCTCCGCCGCGGGCGCTTCGCCGCGGGCGAGAACGATTTAATGTTGGATTAAATGGAGTCGTCGGTTGTTTGACGGCGGCGAGCAGCGCACGTCCTCAACTCGCCGCGAAGGTCACGCGGTGCTCACAGCGAGCCACTTCAGTTAAAGGTCAACTTCTGAAACATATTTGCAATGCAATGCAAAAGTGGAAGGATGTAGGAGCCGAGGAAGGCCAAGACTTACCTACCATGACCAAATTGGTCGTGTTCTATCAGAAGGTGATGTCAGGATCCCTAGAAACCGGCGAGCGTGTATGAGAAGAGCAATGAATGTTAAAGAAGCGAGTGTGATATGTAAGGACCGAGTCACTTGGCGTTCGGTTCTCCCTGCCTACCCCGCAAGGGATTTGGCTTGAAGTTGGAATACAAACCGTAACCGGGAAAATTTTGATTCAGTCGCTCGAACTTGTTTAATTGCTCTTCGGTGATATGTGGGTGGAAGAGATCAGCGTAGTCGGGGACGAGAAGGAACGAGCGTCGTGCCGAGGTCAGTTTACCTTCTTTGAAAATACTTGCAGTTAATTTCGCAACTTTCTAAGAAACTCGGCGCCGCAAACGGCTTCATACCAAGTTCAACAATCAACGCTTACTTGTTATTGTATTGACTTTATCGCCGAGTATTCGTATACTATTCAATATTACCAAGGGAACAATTCGCCATTCAATTTTAGATACACTGCGGCGCGGACTACCTGTAACATTGGATTGTGTTTGGAAAGAACATTGAGGCTGCGAGACTCTCCAGACAGACAGATAAATCTGTAGGCTAACACGTGACCTAGAAAGGTTGTGTATTGTTCACACTGGAAGGGATAATCCGTGCGGAAACCTGATCGCAAGGGATCGAGACTCTCGTGTTTTACAAACAACTTAACAGCTACTGACCGAGCATTCCAGAAGCTCAGATAAGAAACAATCGGAAGGCGGTGCGAGCGAGACGAAGTATTAGGCTTTTAGGGTCAACTATCGTTCTTTCTGACTAGCCCGAAAGGGACTTGACTTCAAGATACATACACATGTCACTGTATTGTAAATATAATCTGTACTGACGTATAAAGCGGAACAGTTTGTTTGTTTGGTTGAATGTGGTGATCTCTGGAACTAGCGGTGGGATTTGAAAAGTTGATACGAGGGTCATTTGAAAAGTTCTTAACCTAACATACTTAATGAAACCACACGATTTTGAGTTTATTTTTATTTTTCAACATACTCTCCTCCGAGCTCAAAACACTTTTTCCATCGACCCTGTAAGGCTTCGATACCCGTTTTAAAAAATCTTCGTCTAACTCCTCAAAATAAGCGTCCACGGCGGCGTGACCTCATCATTTGTAAAAAAATGTTTACCACCTAAAAATTTTTTCAGCTTTGGGAACAAATAAAAGTCGGACGGTGCTAAATCCGGTGAATATGGGAGATGCGGTAACAATTCGAAGCCACGTTGATGGATTTCTGCCATGGATTGCACAGAGGTGTGAACGCGCGCATTGTCCTGATGAAACAAGACTTTTCTTCTCAATAAACCTGGACGATTTCTTTGATTTCTTCTCTCAAATGACGCAACAGGTTGCAATAGTAATCGAAATTTATTGTTTCACCCCTTTTTAAATAATCCACGAGAATTATACCCTTTGCATCCCAAAAAACGGATGCCATGTCTTTGTCCGCCGATAAAACCACCTTTGCCTTCTTTGGGGTGGGCGATCCTGCTCTTTTCCATTGTTTCGACTGTTCTTTTGTCTCGGGTGTATTGTGGTGAACGCAGGTTTCATCCATGGTTATAAATCTTTCAACAAATTCTATTGGGTCAGCTTCATATACCTCAAACCAGCGTTTTTGTTCCACTGAATGCAGTCGCGGTACCCACCGCGCAGACACCTTAGAGAATCCAAGTTCAGTAGTAATTATATGATGTGTTCGCTCAGATGAGATGCCTACAGCCTTAGCTATCTTCTCGACAGTCATCTTTCGACAGATCAACAGATCTTCGATCAGATAAAATTAAATCACAGATTTTTTCTTTGTTTTGATCAGTGGAAGCAGTCGAAGGCCGGCCACTACGGGGCTCATCTTGAATGGTCTCACGGCCACGTTTAAACTCTGCCACCCAGTTTTTAACAGTCGCATACGAAGGAGCGGACTCACCCAAAGTAGCAGACATGTCTTCATGTATAGCTTTTGGAGTTAAACCTTTCAAATTCAGGTATTTTTTCACTGCACGATGTTCAATTTTATCCATTTTCAAAAATAGCTATGACTTGACTTACGGTATCACGTGTAAACGAACAAAGAGTTACTGTGAATAAACTAAACTGTGCATACTTGTTGCTAAATAATGTAACTACAAAATGAGGGTAGTTATAAAAAAACCAATGACTTTAACCATGTTAGGCTAACTCGTAATTCTATTCTTGAGGAAGGTTATAGGCAAAAAGAAATAATGTAGAATATATATATACCTAGTCATAATTAATGACACACTTTACACAAATTATCAAATCCGACAGCACTTCTTGGCTTCAGTCGCCTAATAGCAGCATTAATATCATCCAGAGATATCTTGGATATGTGTACGTGATTAACCACGGGGCTGGTCTTATTGTCCTGAATGGGATTATCGTCAAGGGTTGGAGGATCAGGCAAGAAAACATTGGAAAAGAACTTTGAAACAGCATCTGCCAAGCTACCACCAGTACACTCAACTCCTTCAAAACTGACACGTGTATCGAATCCTGCCCTTGACTTTAGGTTACCAATATGTTTCCAAAATGCACGTGGGTTACTTCTAATATTGTTTTCAATGGAGTCAACATAGTTCTCATATACTTCATTTACACAAATCTTAATATGAGCCCTAAGTCGCGAAAATTCATTGTATACAGAGCGCTTGCCATAGGCCTTCCAAATACGGTGTAACTCAGCTTTGCGCCTTAGTCAAAGTCAAAATCTTTTTATTCCGTAAAAATGAGTACATTTGTTTGGAATCGTCACAATTTTTTTCCCTACCGTGCAGTTCATGACTAGGTGAGCACTGATAAAAATACTGCCAAAAAACTCAGGCATCCCTCTTTTGGTATCCAAACAAATTTACATATTTTATTAATTACAGTATAATTGGATCGACTCACTCCCAGGCATTTTTATCATTAATATAGTCAGATACTTTATAATATGCCCTGCTACACAATTTGGCTTTAACAGTAGTTTTAAATTTGTTTATTGACAATTCTCTTATATTGCTGGGAAGTTTGTTATAGAACCGTATACATTGCCCCATAAAAGAATTACTTATTTTGTGGAGACGGCCTTATTTTAGTTATCAGTTCAGCCGAAAACCAAACCGGATAACGTCGACTTGACCTTCTAGATTGAACTTTCTTCGGAATGGATATATCAAATACATTATATATAATGTTATAAAAGGAAGGAAGACATCATTAGCGGCCAATACCTCATGCCAGGACACGCGAGATAAGAGTTGGTATAACTGCTCATAATCACCCTTAGCAAATTATATATATATATATATATATATATATAAAAGGAGAAGCTGACTGACTGACATATCAACGCAGGGCTTAAACTATAAGGGTTAAAAACTTGAAATTTTGCACAGGGATTCCTTTTATAACGTAGGGTAGCACTAAGAAAGGATTTTTGGAAATTCATCCCTTAAGGGGGTAAAACGGGGGTGCAAATTTAGTATGAAACTTTGCCGTTTTTGAAGTTATTAGAATGAAATTCAGCATGAAGGTTCTTTATTGAAAGGCATGAAACACGAGTAAAAAAATTCAAAGTTCAAAGTCAAAATTCCATCCTTAGGTAACTGAAAATGAGGTTAACGTTTTGTATGGAATAGAAGTATTTTTTGAAGTTAGTAACTTGAAACTTTGTACAGATACTCTCTATTAGAATATAAAAAATGGTTTCTGCGTTTTCAAAAATTTCACTCTTTAAATTGTGTAATGCTAATCAAAATTATTTCTAGAACTGTTTAAAAAAATAGATTTTTTTAAAGTGGTCTACTTTAGACTTTGTAAGTATACTCTCAATCAAGGAATTAAAAAGTAATTTCAGCGTTTTTCAAAATTCCACTTTTAGGGGGTTGACAGTTTGTATGGAGCAGAAATATTTTTTGAACTTAGTGACTCGAAACTTTGTACAGATATTCTTTATTAGAATCAAAAACATAATAATTGCCGCGTTTTCAAAAATTCTACCCCTTAAATTATGAAATAGGGGTCAATAGTATTTGTTGAATTGAAAGTTGCTGTTATTTTTTTTTTTTTTTTTAAGTGAACTACTTTAGACTTTGTAACTATACTTTCAAAATTCCATCCTTAGGTAACTGAAAATGAGGTTAACGCTTTGTATGGAATAGAAGTATTTTTTGAAGTTAGTAACTTGAAACTTTGTACAGATACTCTCTATTAGAATATAAAAAATGGTTTCTGCGTTTTCAAAAATTTCACTCTTTGAAGTGTGTAATGCTAATCAAAATTATTTCTTGATCTAAAATTGAACTGTTAAAAAAATAGATTTTTTTAAAGTGGTCTACTTTAGACTTTGTAAATATACTTTCAATCAAGACGTCAAAAAAGTGCTTTCAGCGATTTTCAAAATTCCACCCTTAGAGGGCTGAAAAGGGGGTTGACAGTTTGTATGGAGTAGAAATATGTTTTGAAGTTCGTAACTGGAAACTTTGTACAGATACTCTCTATTGGAATAAAAAAAAGTGGTTTCAGCGTTTTAAAAAAGTCCACGTCTTTAAGTGTATAATGGGGGTCAAAAGTATTTCTTGAATTAAAAGTTGAACTGTTAAGGGATTGTTTTTTTTTTAAAGTGAGCTACTTTAGGCTTCGCAAATATATTCTCAACCAAAACACCAAAAAAGTAATTTCAGTATTTTTCAAACCCTTAGTATGAAGTAGAAATATCTTTTGAAGTTAGTGACTTTGTACAGTTATGTGTTTAAAATAGGCAATGTTGTGTATTTAATAGAGAGGTGCTTTGAGTGTATTCAGTCAATATCAAATAGATAATGAAAACCGAACAGATCGTGACATATCTTCATTACTACACAAATACGAATATTTGGTACTTTTACTAACTACATAATGCGGACTGTACCAAAAAATAAGAAGTAAAATAAAAATAAGCAAAACTGTCGAAATTCCAAAAACTACGCGTGCGAAGCCGCGGGTATAAGCTAGTATATATATATATATATATATATATATATGTGTGTGTGTGTGTGTGTGTGTATATATATACATATATTCCCCGCTGCAATATTCTATTTCTCCTCGGCTTCTATGGTGATGTTTAATAATCACCATAGAAGCCGAGGAGCAAGAAATAATGTAGAAAAGCGATTCGTGCGGGATACCGGGATACACGCGAATAAAGTCGCGGGGTGCAGCTACTTATATACATAATCCATGTGCAAGGCGAGTCGCCGGCGTTGTAGAGGTACAACTGGAGGAATTATATGAAGGATCGACAAGACCGTAAGACGACTGACGCTTGCATCGGCGGCGCGCGGACGGACCAGCGGAGACTGTTGTTACGTATCGGTGAGGTGGCGGCGCCGAGTACAGCACGGTGCACGTGGAGACTAATGTGTCGTCTACGTTAACATTATTCAATTTATCGACGGTTTTTTCCGGCGTGAGTGGTGTCAAGATTTCCCAGATCTTTGTAGGGTCGAGAAAGAATTCTCGACAAATTTGTGAATATGGCGAAGTCGTATTTTCCTCCGCGTGTTGTTACAGAGGTTGCGAGCCGACCGCGTCTACCGCCCGCGGCCGCGGCCCCGCCTCGAGCGAGTATTTGGCTTTGGCGCTGTTTCATGGAAATGAATCCCCGGATCGTCTCCCGAGGCAGGGCACGCGTTTAGCTTTACGGGCGTATGACGTTGAATCAGTTCACAAGTGAAAGGATCGGCTGCAGGTGTACTGTTACTTACCCGTGACGATCCTGTCTATTTCCGCGGCGTCTGTAACCTGCGTAACGACACAAATAATTTTGAAGCGCTATGCGGAGAAATTTCACGAAGTAAGTATGCTGTGCCGCCGTTCGTTCAATAATCTTCAAATAGGTGTCTTTTTACTTTCAGAAAAAATATTTTAACGTCCCATATGTTCTGTACGAGTTGATCAGTAGGTATGTAGATTCATCGGCGTGTCCTAATTAAAATGGCTGACTGCAAGTGCGCAGTGACGTAACGAGGTCGACCACGTAACTAGTGTCAGTGTCGAGCGCTGAGGACGGCGTGCTGCGCGCGCGCACACCGCACGCCGCGCGCCCCGGCTGCCTACGAGCGGAGGTCTGTGAGTGCGGCGTGCGAACTTGCGCGCGGAGCTTTCGCACGCCGAACGAGTGTCGGCGCGTCACGACGAGCCGATATCACAAACAAGGAAAACGATCGACCTTTCGGATTGCCTCACACTGCCGCCGCGCCTGCCGCCGCACGCTTCTGCACCGACTCCGGGAGCCGGTCGCGCTCGATGACGACATCGGACGATGCCGCGATGTGATTGAAGCGAGTCATAGCGTGTGTGCCGGCGTCACGTCGTAGTGAAAGTTCGCGTGGACCGCGTCCTGATTCCGGACGGCGGAGGGCGCGCGGGCGGCGGCGGCGTCCTAACAGCGCGAGCGGCGCGGTGCTCTCTTCGCGACCTCCAAACGGAAGCTTTTCGATTGGTCTCTTTACATTAGTTCGCACGAGGCAGTCGGCCGGGAGCCGATTTAATTGATACTTGTTTTGTTTAAAATGTTCTTAAAATAAACATATGTACCTATGCATGTGTTCATGCGCACAAAATATTCGTCTTGTGTGGGAATCGAACCCATAAACCTTAACGTATTGCCATCGCTAACCAATCGGCCGACGGGCTCATCGAGACTAGTGGCGCCCACGACGCCGGTGTCCCACAGGGCTCCGTTCGGGCGCCCTCCCTTTCTTCTTCATTTCAATGACATCGCAGGAGTCTTGTCGTTGAGCTGAATCGGAATCTCATTAGTAAATGCTCCAATAACCTGGTTGAGTTTAATGCCAAGAAAACTCAGGTTTACAGCAAAAATGTCCCCACACCATCCCACTCCCGTCTTCAGGGCGCTTCACCCCGGATTGGAAGATAGCCATCTTTCAATCCGAATTCATGCTTTATAAGACTCAAGTTCGCACAATAACATCTCGATAGTTAATAGATCAGGCTTTATTTTGCGAAAGTCAAATTTACAGGCAATTTGATCTAAACTACTTTGTGTGCTTCCGCTCCCGATTAGTTCGTGCGAACTACTGCCGGCCGGCACCCACTCACTACCGTTAGTAGATGCATGCCGCCGCTGCCGTGGCTTTTCCGGTCAAAATATTTTGTTTCCGGCACAAAATATTTTATATCTTCTCGAGACTCTCGATAGTTTGCAGCGGCGGGCTATCGGCATAATCGACGACATCGGTCAATCGGTCATCAAAACCTTAGAATCTCTGCAACTACGTAGGTACATTGGCTCACTAAGCATATTTTACTGCCTTTACCATGGCGAGTGCTCTGAAGAACTGTTTTCCTGATTTTTTACTTTTCAGTTGGAGCGACCGGCGGTCCGCGGCGGAGTGAGTGCGGGAGCGACGTGTACATAAATAAATGTAACAACTTCGGAGTAGGTACTTATAAATGAATGTATTAGCAAGTGGAGGAACATCAGGCACTCGCCGCCGCCGCTGACGGACACGGGGCCCTCCCTGGACCGGCGGTGCTCCGCTCAGCGGGGTCGGCTGGCACTCTGTGGTTGACGCGTGCGTCGTAGATGTAGCTCGGCGCATTATGGTCTTCCGTTTCCGACATTTCCGAAGAGAGCTGTAGCAGCGACATGTCTCTGATTCGTGTTTTGTATTTTTCCACCTGCCGTAAGGGAACGGGCTCCGCCGGGAGTCAACAGAGGGAGTCTTTTGTCAGACCGGTACTGGTCGGTCGGGGACGAGCCTTCCCGCGGCTCGTAACGTGGAGCCGCCGGTTGCGACGTCCGAGCCGCCGGCCGCGGTCGTCGCACTCTTCAACACTCAACTCACATACATTCGTCTTTCGATAGTTTGCTCGCACGCGCGTTTCACAATAGTACATGGACATCAGGCACTCGGGACGCGAGCTCCCATCGCATAACATAGAAAGTCGTCCATTACACATCATTACAGTTTTGACGTTGTTATATTACTAGTTAAAAAAAGGGATACTAAAAAGTTATACAAATTTATTAGAGGTATTTTACAATATAATAAATATAAAAAAAGGCTAACTATAAGTTCGGCTAAAATGGTCTTTAAGAACTCGTTTTACACTGTCTCACCGGAAAACACTGAACGTAAAACTGGATGAATTGAGAAAACGGTCGTCGGCTATAGTGGCCAACGACTGCAGATGGGCACGTCAGCACCCCAGACAGCTTGCAGGACGTCGTAGGTCACGATGCTGAAGATAGAATCGGTGAGGACTGCCTTGCGGTCCAACACCGCAGCCTGACCGCAGCGGTATGAGTCACAGATGCCGAAGTCCACAGCAAGGGCACGTAGCCACACAGCAGGGGCTGGTGGTCTCAGACGTGGTGCACACTATCTTTCTATCGTCCGATCTTGCTCCAGACTGACTTTGTTATTCGGTTTTTCCTAAAATATCACATTTTCAAACATTGAAATTACAAAATCAATATTTGTGACAGATCATAGAGCATGAGAAGAAAAGATTCTATATAAATTATATTAAATAAGGTTTTAACATTACAACGTCCATTAAAAATAACATATAATTGTATGTATGTATGTATATCTTCACGCCAAGTCCCTTGCGGGGTAGGAAGAGAGAACCGAGCGCCATAAGACGCGGTCCTTGCATACTTCACTCGCTTCTGTGACATTCATAGCTCTTTTCATGCACGCTCGCCGGTTCCTGGGGCTTCTGACATCACCTTCTGATAAAACACGACCAATTTGGTCATGGTAGGTTAGTCTCGGCCTTCCTCGGCTCCTACATCCTTCCACTTTTGCATTGTATATCTGTTTCGTCATTCTTTCGTCCCGCATTCTTTCTACATGTCCGAACCAACGGATCATGCCCTTTCTTATCTTAACACCGACACTCTCTTTTAGACCAACTCTTTCTCTCACGGCTTCATTACGAACGCGGTCAGCAAGCGTTATGCCACAAATTTTGCGCAATGCTCGCATCTCGACCGCATTTATTCTACTTTCATGCTCTCTCTGCCATACCCAGCTCTCACTTCCATAAGTTAGCGTTGTAATTAGCACCGCGTTGTGTACAGCGAGCTGTGCCTTCTGGCTTAGATTTCGGCTGCCTAGAAGTTTACCCAACGCTCCATTCACCCTATTCCCGGCAATCACTCGTCTCTCCACATCAGCGGTGTACCTTCCATTGCTGCTAAAAGCACTTCCAAGATATACAATCTCATTCACTTGCTCCAACACTACATCATCAACCATAATCCTAGTGTTCGTTCTGGTTGTCTCTCTTTCAAATACCATTATCTTGGTTTTCTTCGCATTCAATTGTAAGCCTTAAAACATATAATTCAAATGACGATTTATACCTAGTCCGGCCATAAGTTCTCTTACAAATGAATAGACATTTATTTTTTTATGAAATAATCTTAATGAAACTTATATGTACATATTTATGGAAGTGTGAGCAAAAAATTAAAAAAAAATGATTATTGTCGAAATGGCCACCTTTAGATTCAGGCATGTATCAAGCCTTTAATCTCCCTAGCCACGAATCTATGGATTTACGCATTGTTTCCTTGGAAAATTTAGCCACTGTTTGCTTAAGAGACGTGTCGACGATGTCGGCGTGTTCCGAGCAGGTATACATGCATACGGCCCACCTGATGTAAAACGGGTACCGTAGCCTATTAACGCTTTGCTTGTGTGGGAATCGAACCCACGAGCGTTGGTGTCAAAGTCGCGTCATTTACGACTGAGCCACCGAGCTCGTGTGTTCAAGAACTAGAGAGATTTTGGGATTACGGTTGGTGATGAAGTGTTGGAACAAGAGGATGAGTATGTATATATTGGATGCGCTTCAACAAGGTACACTACTGGTGTGGAAAAACGAGTGAGTGCCGGAAATAGTGTGAATGGAGCGTTGGGAAATCTTCTCGGCAGTAAAAGCTTAAGCCAGAAGGCACAGCTCGCTATACCTACACAAGTGCAGGTCCCGACGCTAACTTATGGAAGAAAAAGCATGAAAGTAGGATAAACGCAGTCGAAATGCGAGCGTTGCACAAAATTGTGTTGTAACGCTTGATCGCGTCCAATGATGATGTTAGAAACAAAGTTGGTGTGAAAGAGAGTGCCGGTGTTAAAGTAAAAAATGCCGAGGCCGCTCGCCAGCGGTCTGGTGTTGTACGGTCTACTGATAACCGCACACACACTTACTTGATATTAAATGTCTTGATGATAGAAATGATAAACTGATTCTAGAAATTGTCTATATTGTTCAGCCTTATTATTAAGTGAACATGAATGTTTTGATGTTGATGATGATATTATATTTAAATTATGATTTGATATGTTTTGGAGCACGTACGATGTCTTGATTGCTAACATACGAACGAACTGAGTCTAATTACGGGCAAACGGCGCACATAGCGTAAAATGCTTACGCGGCGAATCTGTACGGTTGCCATGCAAATGCAATACACCGTACATGCTGCCGACCGCGAGAGATGAGGGCGAATGATAATGATTACAAGGTGAACTGACAATGTTTTACTAACTACTGCTTTAGTGTCTCTAAACGAATACTGTTCTTTTTACAATTGGGGTAGTACACTTGTCCACTTTAAGCACTTCATTAACTCTTTTAGGTATTTCACTATACTCACTATCACATGGCACTTCACTGATTACGTTTTTCCGCCGCGTGCTGCTAACGCCTGGGTTCGCTCGGGGACGAGCGGGGGCGTTCCCTGCGATGTCCGCGTTCGCTGACCCACCGGTACAGTAGCCTACTGATTCCACATGAGAATCAACAGGCTGTGAGTGTTGCTGCTGCTTGCTCCTTCGGAACCTTCGCCACGAGAGGACCAGGCCGAGTATGACAACAACACCAATAACAATATACAATGCTGTATAGTGATGGATGTCATGATACGTAATGCGATCTGATAGGTCTGTATTTTCTTGGAGATGCTTTATCTGTTTTTGAAGTTCTTGCAAATCGTTAGAGTTGTTATATAGCGACGAATCCTGTAGTTCAATAACGGGAATGGTCAAGTTTAACAGGTGATTAATGGGCTCAATGTCAGACGAAACTATTTCAGGTTTGATATTTAACTCGCTTCTGCCTTCGTAGTGGGAATGTACTGTAAAGTTTTCGGTTTTTAATAAGCAACCGTGATCAATGCTTACTATTCCGGCTTGTGATAACTGATACGACAGCGCTTGGTTTTCGCAAAGTGTTCGTATTGGGCATCGGTCACAACAGAAAAATAAGTATTTATTAACTGTATTGATTTCCGTCCATTGGTCGGTACACACATTTACTTTTACATGACATTTACCTGTTTTCGGCACAACTGTACAAAATTTTTCATTATTGGTCATATGATAAATTGGTTTCTGCATATAACACAGATACATATATGCGTCACCACGTAAACATGACTGTACGTCGTCTCTGGACATACTAAAATACGCATCCTTTTTCAAGTTGATTGCAACGTACTCTGAGATGGGAGAAACGCTGACCATGCTGTTGTTGGATACTTGTGGAATCGGGATGATTTTCGTAAGTTCGTAGGCGTCACGACTTACTAATGGCACTCTTAGTTCAAAGATTAAGTAATCTTCCGACATTCTTGTTTTTACTTTTATTAAGGGATAAATTTTACTCAAGTCTCTGTGTAGGTTATTGATTGGCAAAGATAGATCTTTGGAGAGATGACTTGATATTATGTTTAGCTCTTTTTTAAGCTGTTCTGGAGATAACAAGTGAAAATTGAAGCGTCCATGGTACACATCCGTAATAGTGTCCAACAAGGTGGTTTGAATAGTTTCCAAGTGTCGAATTATGTTGGTCGCGGCTAGTGCTCCTATACTGAAGTCACTAGTTACATAACTTCTTTTCATTTCAGCATTTGTTTCTTTGGTAAATTGCTCAAATTTTAGTGATAATTGATTCAAATACTTATGCTGCGTGTCGATTGATTCCTCATTCCGTTTTAGAATGTTGTACTCTGCTTCAATAATTGATGTTTGATTTTTGATGAGCGAGGCCAAATGACTCTCATTGTCCCGCACGAGCTGTATGTCTGTCTGATATTTTTCTGCGAAACGTGAATCAAGCACTCCGAAGAGAGTATTAGCTAGATACCCGATCCCGTCAATGACGCCTCGGCGCCGGCGCTGTCTAGCGTGCCGCGAGCTTGTATGTTGACTTAGTAACATGATATTATAGTAGTTTAATTCTGATAACTCTTGTTGTAATTGTGTTATTATAATTTTGCAATGAGCGTTGTCTTTTATCGTGTTACACAATGCTTCTAAATATGACATGTATTGTTTACAAGCTGTCGTTCCTTGCCAGTATGGATCCATGTTATAGTAACTAACAATTTTCCACTCGTCTCTGATTAGTTGTATACTTGTTTTTCTATCAAAATAAAATACTTGATTGTTATTTATTGGTGTAACGTTAAATGAACAATATGATGTTGTTAATATGCTCATGAAAAATAACAATGAGGTGACCAAAGATACGAAACTCCTTGCGGGTGTTTTTCTGATGCCTTTTTTTGTAGCAGATGATTTTGCTTCTTGAGAATCTTCTTCAACTTCTATATTCACAGGGAGCGGTGAGATTTTGATAATTGGTCGTTTGATATAACCATTTCTTGTTTTTAATGTAACAACCCTAACCAATCCGTCATTGCCAGGGTGTAATTCGACGACGCGTCCCATTGCCCATTTTCCGGCAGGTAGGTTTACATCATTTATTGTTACTATGTCATTGATCTTGATATTGCTTTTTTCGGTTTTCCACTTGCTCCTTGCTGTGAGTTCGGTAAGGTATTCGCTGCGCCATCGCTGCCAGACGTCTTGTACTATTTTCTGCGTCAAGTACCATCGTGTTCGCATATCTGATTCGGTTTCTAATATGTTTAAGTTGCTGCTTACGTTAATAAAACTAGATGGTGTTAGAAATTCTAGGTCATCCGGATCTTCCGTAAGAGGACATAGAGGCCTGGAGTTTAAAACAGCTTCGAGTTGCGCTAATATTGTAGCAAACTCTTCGTAGGTGAGACGTTGGTCGCCTATAACCCTTTTCATGTGATATTTTAGGCTTCTAACCGCACGCTCCCACAGACCTCCGGCGGAGGGCCAAGATGGTGCGTTAAAATGCCACTCGATGTTCATGTCTGTTATTTCTGTTAAAAACTCGTTACCGAATGTTTGCTGTATTTGTTCAAACTCTTGCTGTAAAATCTTGTTAGCACCGACGAAGTTCGTGCCATTGTCGCTGTAGATGTGACGCGGACACCCTCTTCTTGCTGACATTCTTCTTAATGCTGCGATGAATGCAGACGACGTTAAGTCTGAGACCAGCTCTAAATGGACGAGTTTAGTCGCCATGCAGACAAATACTGCAACGTATCCTTTTGTCGTTTTTACCCCACGACCCTTGTTGAGCTTAATAGTCACATGACCCGTAAAATCAACCCCCGTGTTATAGAATGATTTTGAGGGGTTGCATCTTGCAGATGGTAAATCACCCATTAATTGGGCTTGTTTTGTGGTGCTCTGTTTACGACATGTTACGCATTTACGTATTCGCTTTTTAACTGCTCGATTTCCGCCGATTATCCAGTATTTCTGGCGAATGGATGCTGCGGTTACTCGAGCTCCACCGTGAAAGGTAACCTTGTGAGCATGATCGATTATGAGGTCGGTTAAAAGACCACTGTGGGGGATAATAATAGGGTATATCATCTCTGGATCTATATTCGCATTCCGCAGTCTACCGCCAACTCTAAGAAGGCCAAATTCATCCAAAAATGGTTTAAGCTCCAAAGTTTTACTCTTTGTACTTATCGGTTTACCTTGTATTAAATTATTTATTTCTTCGTCAAATTCAAAGTGCTGTACATGTTTGATTATCACACGCTTTGCTTGTTTTATTTCTTGAAGTGTGATGTAATTTAGATTTTTCTGAATGTGTTTTTCTCTTGTTTGCTTGATGAATCTTCGGACCCATGCTAGTACACGTATGACTTTAGTGAAAGAGCTATATTTTGATAATAACTTATTGAAAATGCTATCTTCCTGCTTTGCTACGAGGTTTACTTGATACTTTGTTTTCCTTTCATCTACGTTCGTGAAATAAACTTTGTCATTATTTTTGCTGTAAGAACTTTCAGTGCGAAGCCATGTTGGACCTTCTCACCATAATGAATGTTCCTTTAACTGCTTAGCGGACATACCACGACTAGCACAATCTGCAGGGTTTTCTGCTGATTTTACATAACGCCAATTTTTTGCGGGCATGATTTCCGTGATTTGACGTACTCGGTTGGCAACGAAGGGTTGCCAACGCGTTGGCTCCCCATGCAACCACCCAAGGACTGCCATGGAGTCTATCCACCCGTAAGTCGTGATGTTATGATGTACAAGACTTTCTTTAACCTTTTTCATAAGTTTTGATAATAGAAGAGCACCACATAGCTCTAAACGTGGTACTGATGCGTTGTTTTTGACTGGAACCAACTTCGCCTTTCCAGCTACTAACGCTATTGATACGTTTTCGTTTCTCTTAATCTTGCAATAAACTACACACGCGTATGCTCTATTAGAACTGTCTGAGAACCCATGCAACTCCAGGTCGTCACACTCTAGCGTATTAAGCCACCTTTTCAATTGAAATTGATCTAATCGGGATAAATCTTGCTCAATATAAGTCCACTCCTGGATGAGATCGGTGGGTAATTGTTCATCCCAATTTAGATCTAATGTCCACACGTGTTGGAACAGTAGTTTTAACTTTGTTGATAGCGGGCAAATCCATCCTAAGGGGTCGAATAGTTTTGTTATTTCGGATAGTATTATTCTCTTTGTGCATGACTTTTTTGATGTTGTGTCTATCTTGGACTGGAATGCGAAGGTATCTGATGCTGGATTCCACCTCAATCCTAAAGCTTTTGATGATTCGACGTGTTTAAAATCAAATTTATCTTGTTTGATTTCGTCTTCTAATAATTCCTTGGAATTTGAAGCCCACTTCCTTAGATTGAATCCCCCTGATTTAAGTAATTTGATTAAGTCCTGCTTTAATTCTATCGCTGTCTCTACAGAATGTGAACCATGTAATACGTCGTCCATGTAAAAGTTTTGCTCTAATGCTTCAATAACTCGATTCCTTTGAAAATTCAGACGTTCATCTTGTGCTAATCGTTTCAATGTCATCATGGCCAAGAAAGGTGCGGCCTTGGTACCGTAGGTGACAGTGCATAACTGATATTCTTGTAATTGTTGTGAAGGGTGGTCTCGCCAAATGATTTTCTGATATGCTTGATCTTTCACGTTAACCCATATGAAACGGAACATTTTTTCAATATCTGCCGTAAACGCGTATTTGTGCTGCCTGAATTTTAATATTAATATTTGAATATCTTGCTGTAGGTTTGGACCTTTAAACATCAAGTCATTCAAACTTTTTCCTGTGTCTGTTTTTCTTGAGCCATCATAGACGACTCGAAGACCGCTAGTAGATGAGTCATTCCTTAGTACGTGGTGGTGTGGCAAATAGCAATTTTGTTTCGTAGTACCGGGCGACGACGGTATCATATGACCCATTGACATGTACTCGTGTATGAATAATTTATACTTTTGCGCAATTTCGTTATTATTGCGAAATTTCCTTTCCGTTTGGTAAAATTGAGCAATAGCCATATGTTTTGATTTTCCTAATTGATTTTCAAAGTTTTTCTTGAACGGAATTCTAACCTCATATGACCCATCGTCCCGTCGTTTAGTCGTTTCGTTATAGTATTGTAGACACTGCTGATCTTCGTCTGATAATGATGATGATGACTCTGCAATTTCTTCCAATTCCCAGAATTTCTTAATTTCATCGACTTGATTAATTACAACATGGCAATGCATTGTTTTTATGCCTTCAGCATCCCCAATTAAAAGGTAACCCAGCCTTGATTCCTGGGCTACTGGTAATTTGATATTGGCTCTACGCAAGCCACTCATAAGTATTTGCGAGTATATTCTTGCTCCTAACAAAATATCAATAGGGCGACTGATATAAAATTCAGGGTCGGCGAGTTTTAAACCTTCTATGTGTTGCCAGGCAGGCTTAGAAAACGTAAAACTAGGTAAATTCTTAGTGATTGTGTTCAGTATTACAACTTCAGCATTAAATGTGTATTGACCATCTGATGATACACATGATAGAGTGCTTATCCCCTTACAGCTACTCTCTTTCTCCCCCACACCTGATATAACACCCTTACACCAACTTCTTGACAACCCTAACAACTGAGCAGCACGTTCGGTAATTAAAGATGATTGCGCGCCTTGATCGATAAGCGCTCGCATCTTATGATAAGACCCATTACTTGCTTGGACGTGAATGATAGCTGTAGATAGTAAGACTTCCGACTCGACGTTATTCTGCTGCAAAGTGTAGTTATAACTCGCTTGTTGGTTTCGAGGTTCAGCTCCTGTTCTAACCATGCGGGATGTTTCTCCATTGGTTGCATTATTATTTGATTGTTTCGTAAAAGCTTCATGTAGAATTGTATTATGGTCACCGTGGCAGTGACGACATCGTTTTTCAGAAAAACATGCTTTATTTTTATGATCATACAAACAGTTTTGGCATAAATGAAGTTTCGTCACTGTATTGCGTTTTTGATGAGTAGACATATTGAGGAATTTATTACAATAAAATAAACCATGTAACTCGTTGCACAATGGACATGTGGATTTTGCTGAATTGCTATTGAGCGATTGCGGCAACGCGACCTTATTATTTGAAAATTGAGAATTATTGAAGTTATAATTATTTGATTTATGTTGTCGATACGTAGGTATATTAGATGATGTACTTGGATGTTTTGTTTGATCTGATGTTCTTTTTCTCGAACATTCTAAAGTCGTAAATTTGCTCTCCAAAAAATCCATGAAATCCTGTAATTTTGGTAGATCCCGTGGGTTCTTTAGTGACTCTAAATAATGATTATGGGTCTCAGAGTCTAGTTTTTGTAACAAAATATGCACCATAAGCGGATCCCAGCTACTGATATCAACTCCTAGATTTTTAATGGCGTTCAGACATTCGAGAGTTGTATCATGAACTCTCTTGATGTGATTAGCCGACGCCTGATGGAGCGTTGGCAAATTCATTATAGTATTGACATGAGAAGTGAAAATCAATCTTATGTTATTATACCGATGATTTAATATCTCCCAACAAACACTATAATTTTCGGAGCTAATCGTAAGATGTTGAACTAAGCGCTCGGCCTCTCCTCTCAATTTGCCTTTTAGGTACTGCATTTTTTGTGCATTCGACAATGACCTATTAGTATGTATAGCCTCAGTATAGAGGTCCTTAAAACAGACCCAAGACTGGTAGCCACCTGAATAGGACGGGACATCCAATCGTGGTGTTGCTTGTTCTCTGTGTGATTCAGACCACAATTTGCTATTGAGCTGTTTTCTAAAATCGTTAAAAATGCTTTCGTATTTTGTAAACGATCTGTCATATGATTCGTCTGCGCCTTCCAGCTCGCTGTCGATCTCTAAGTGCAAAGAATCGATTATTGCCCATCTCGACTGCAAAGTACGAAGTGCGTCTTCTAATTCCCATTTTTATAGAATTACATCTAAATTGATACCTGAAATAGTTCGCTGAAATGCCCTAAAATTGCTCGCTTGTCTTTTTAGCATCTCATCTAACTTACTTGTTGTACCTGTTGACAGCATTAGGACTTGTGAAGGTTTACCACAAGTTTCTGAGCCCTGTTCCCTTTCGCCTGGCCCCTCGGCTTGCCGTATCGCCTCCTGAGAGGCAGTGGCAGGAGGTGCCGTTGATGACCCGATAACTATCTCCTGTTTTTGTTTACGAATAAAGGATCTTATCTTCGTATATGATTCTAATGCATTCTCATAATAATGCTCAGAAAAGTAGGGGTGTGACCGCTCTAGCTCAGTCGAAAGGCGGTCATGATTAAATTGAAAGTCTGCCCAATAACCTTCCAATGTCGCAGACCGTCTTTTGAAATAATCTAAGTCCTTTCTGTTTGCTGAATCTTTCCCTATATTGATCAGAATCTTCTTAATTGCACCAAAGATCTCAATCTGCTGTTGATAAATTTCTTCCATTGTTGAAGTATGAAAGAAATATTACGTGAGTCAGTAAGAAAATAATGGAACGATCTTACTTGATTAATGACTGCTTACTGCTGAATCCAATTCAGGATGACACTGAATTGTTACTTGATGAAATTGATAAAGTCCACTGATTGTTTGATAACACTGATATTGTCACTGATTGTTCGATAGCACTGGTAGAGTCACTGGTTGCTTTTACTCGAAGGACCAAAAGACTATGTACGGTCTACTGATAACCGCACACACACTTACTTGATATTAAATGTCTTGATGATAGAAATGATAAACTGATTCTAGAAATTGTCTATATTGTTCAGCCTTATTATTAAGTGAACATGAATGTTTTGATGTTGATGATGATATTATATTTAAATTATGATTTGATATGTTTTGGAGCACGTACGATGTCTTGATTGCTAACATACGAACGAACTGAGTCTAATTACGGGCAAACGGCGCACATAGCGTAAAATGCTTACGCGGCGAATCTGTACGGTTGCCATGCAAATGCAATACACCGTACAGGTGTCTCATTACGCTCTTAAGTCTTCATGGAAATTGAACAAATGGTCGCGTTTTCACTTTAATATTATTCCAGACGAACGAAATGGTTTGCGATGAAATAAGTTTTTGTTTATCCAACGTCGGGAGGCACAAGAGCATACGGCTCGCCTCATGTAAAGCGGTTGTCGAAGCCTATGAACGCTGGTAATACATTAAGTTATCACTCGTGCGATGCCACCTTTACTGCTAACCACAACTCTTAGGAGCTTACTGGTGACACGATACGCGCAGGAACACAATCACCCTCAAGGAAGTTGTTATTTGGCTGCGGTTTTCTGTGAGGTGGAGGCACTTCCCCAGACGGGCTTTATTGATGCACCCTACCTCTCTTAAAAGAAAGTTAAGTTAAACTTAAGTGCTCGGGGCGCGCTGCGTTCGAGCTGGTCCCGTGTATTGTGGAGAACGCGCTGGACAAACAATGTCGGCGAACAAACGGTATCGATACAGAAGTACAGGCAAACATTGGAAACGAAAAAAAGCAACTCGAACTCCATTTTAGTAAAATTAGTTTAATAAAATTATCCAAAATCTTTTTCTATTTTAACCAAAACTGTGGACAAACGTGAACCATTTACTCGGCAGTCGTTTGTTTACAAAGAGGTCGTGTTCGCAGGTCGGCGGAGGACAACTACATCAGCGAGCTGGAGGAGGGCGCGCTGGGCGGGGCGCGGGCGTTGCGCACGCTGCGGCTCGCGCGGAACATGCTGCGGGAGGTGCCGGCGCGCGCGCTGGCCGCCGCCGCCGCCCTGCAGACGCTGTGAGTCGCGCTCCGTAAACAGACTAAATAAATCGGCCTGGAGCGGTCAAGCGCCCCGCGCTTCTGTTTATGGTATAGGCGAAGCTTTATCATAAATAAATATAGGTGCCTTCGATATCACAACTGAGATAGATCTCAATACATATCCGCATATCAATTCAGTTGGCCCGCCGGCCACAGAGAAAGGTCCAATTCCTCGATGGGATAGAAAAATTAAAAAAGTAATTTTTGTGTAAAGACTACCGTTGTTCTCTCGTCGCGCCGGCGCCTGTTCCGATTTTCTCGAGATAAATCGATAGCGTTCTTTCAGTGTTACTTTAATAAATTCACCACAGTGCACCAGCATGGTTTCGAGAAGGAAAGATCCACATGTACAAATCTTGTGACATTTACTGAAAATTTATGTGAGGCTATAGATAATAAAAAAAAAGCAGATATCATCTATACAGACTTCAGTAAAGCCTTTGACAAAATTCCGCATTCAGGCCTCTTACGGAAGCTGCAGAGCTATGGTATTTCGGGTTCGCTGTTAAGCTGGATTAGGCCATACCTTACAGATAGGACTTTATATGTTGTTGCTAATGGTTTTAGATCGCGGACGCATTACGTTAGTTCAGGAGTGCCACAGGGCTCGCATTTGGGACCGATTATGTTCAACATATTCATAAACGATTTACCCGAGCATCTTAGTAACTCGACACCTTATTTGTTTGCGGACGACCTGAAACTCGCTAAATTTATCGAAAATCTTGAGGACTCTACTCTAATACAAACGGATTTGGATAATCTAGCAATGTGGTGTAAGCATAACAACATGAAGCTAAATGTAAATAAGTGTTACCACATCAAATTCACACGTAAAATATATCCACTTCCGACAACCTATAATATTGAGAGGACCACTCTTCAAGAATTAGATACTACGAGTATTAACGATTTAGGCGTTATATTCGACTCAAAGTTGACGTTTGTGCCCCATATTAACTTGGTCTCTAAAAAAGCATCCAAAATGATGGGTTTTCTGTTAAGAAATGCTAAGGTCTTTCATCAACCAAAAACTGCTTATAGTTCGGAACATCTCGGAATACTGTTGTGTAGTCTGTAGACCACATTATGCCACATATTCTTTAAGGCTAGAGAGAATACAGAAAAGATTCATATGGCATTTGGCTTTTTCGACTGGTATAGCTGATTCCCAGCGATAGACTCAAACATTTTAAAATGCATTCTTTAGCAACCAGACGAGAGTTATTGGACGGTATGTTTATCGCTAAATTAATAAAAAATAAAGTTAAATGCCCGCAACTTTTGTCGAAGGTTTATTTTAAAGCGCCAAATCGAATTCCGCGTGGCCCAAGTGCACCTTTAGTCCCACCGCCAAGACATACTACACTAGGGGCCAACCCGCCTATACCTCGTATGTGGAAAATAATACACACCGACTCAGTGGCTAGCTTAAAGCACAATATTTTAAGATACCTTTCATGTACACATGTTTAACGTATTTGCGTACAAAAAGTATATAACTTTAAAACTTAGTTGCGTAATTAAGAATATATTTATATACAAGCATGTGATATCTACCTATAACTAGTAAATAACAGCAAGCTGTGTAGGCAGAGTAGATATTTTTTAAATTTAAAAAATATTTAAATATTTTATTTTTAATTTTTTTTTAAATATATGGAACCCTGTAAGACATCTAGCGACGAGTGCAGTTACTTTTTCTGTTGATGGGAGTGCAGTGCAGACTCTGCACTGCAGAGTGGCCGGCCATACGTTTTCCCATATGTTTTTTTTTCTAATTGGAACGATTTTGGACCGTTCTTCCTCACCAACGAACATTTAAATTTCAAATTAAAGGATACAAAACTACAATATGTTAGCTATTAGTGTGTCGATTTTGGAGTTTCTCACTATTACCGTCTAAACGCTAGCTGGATGACATCAGTCTACCCCAAACGACAATTTTGAGTGTAATGTGGCTCCGCTGGCTATCGCAGCTCTGCCAATTAACTTGTACATTTACACACATTTTTATGCATGTTGTATTGTATAATTTAGATTGTATAAGTTGTAGTAGAGAAAAAAAAAACAGTTTTTCAACTTTATCGATGTAGGTTTGGTAACACTCGGTTTCTACTATTTTAGCTCTTTGTCTGAGTTTCCGTGCCTTTTATATTTATTAAATTATTTTAATTTTTCTTTTAATATTTTTTTAAGAGATGGAGAGTACCAAATGGGGAAACTATTGTTAGCTATAATTCTGTGTGGGATGTATTTTTCCTTAAGATATTCAAGTGTGCTATAAAAAAAATCAACGGCATCGTCAAGAGTTTCATGAGATAGCTCATTGCACCAGTCGATATCAAACAGCCTATGATTAATTGCTTCAAAATTCCCTTTTGAATAATTGTATTTTTTTCTAACATTTTCCGGGAGCGGAGGAGGGATTTGCAACGACATTTCGATGTTGATAGATCTATGATGCAGGTCTTCAGGCACTAGCGGATCGTCACACGGGTGCGCTATAAGAAATTTATTTGAGAATACTAAGTCTAGTAGCCTATTGTTAGCATTACGGACATGATTATACTGATCAAGATTACATTGATTCAGCGTCTCCAAAAATTCGACCTGGCATTCGTTTGTTGGTCCCGAAGGCGAAAGAAGACCACTATCATCTGCGCTCCATTCAATATTAGGCATATTGAAGTCTCCTATGATCAAAAATAAGTCGTCTGGTTTAGGGATATATTAGGGATTAAAGTACGAAATTGCCGATTTGTACTCAAAAATTAAAGCTCGTTTTTTTTCTAAGATGTAACATATTTATTTAATCTAAATATTTACCCTCATTATCTATACATTGCTGTTCCGCGTCGGAACTCGTATTCAGAAATTACTCGGCTTTTCAAAGTAGGTATTCTCCATCCATCTCTTTCCCGTCTAAGCTGAATAAAAAAAAATCGGCCAAGTGCGAGTCGGACTCGCGCACTAAGGGTTCCGTACCATTATCTATAAAAATCGGCCAAGTGCGAGTCGGACTCGCGCACGAAGGGTTCCGTACCATTATCTACAAAAACGGCAAAAAAAACACGTTTGTTGTATGGGAGCCCCCTTAAATATTTATTTTATTCTATTTTTTTGTATTTGTTGTTATAGCGGCAAAAGAAATACATCATCTGTGAAAATTTCAACTCTCTAACTATCACGGTTCATGAGATACAGCCTGGTGACAGACGGACGGACGGACGGACGGACGGACGGACGGACAGCGGAGCCTCCGTAATAGGGTTCCGTTTTACCCTTTGGGTACGGAACCCTAAAAACGGAAAAAAACTCACGTTTGTTGTATGGGAGCCCCCTTAAATATTTATTTTATTCCATTTATTAGTATTTGTTGTTATAGCGGCAACAGAAATACATCATGTGTGAAAAATTCAACTGTCTAACTATCACGGTTCATGAGATACAGCCTGGTGACAGACGGACGGACGGACGGACGGACGGACAGTGAAGTCTCAGTAATAGGGTTCCGTTTTACCCTTTGGGTACGGAACCCTAAAAACAATTGAAATTCGAAAATAAAATGTTGCAATTTTAAAAGAAACTCCTTATAGGTATGACGAAACTCTCACACCGTGAAGGTTTAAAGTCAATTCAAAGTAGCTATTATTATAAAACGGCAATTTCATACTTTAACCCGTATTACTTCGACCAGTCCGGTGGTGGCGCGCAGCCAGCCGTAGCTACGCACCGATGCTCGCTTTATTTATTAATTGTCAAATATCCATATCGCTGATTTCGGGACTGGATAATGAAGTGCACATTTTCCAGGAATATATATTGATTAGTTCTTTGTTAGTGTCTGGTACTCCATCTGCTACCTCACGGGGCGGAGCAGGTCACACGATAATGATTACATGGCGAAGGGCCAGCGTTCAGTAGTGACAGGGGCCGCAGTGCGCGGCGAGGCGAGGGTTGTATTCGCGAGTGCTCTGTACGACTTAACTCAACGGCGATTCTCCAAAAACATAAAATTATGATTTTCCTCGGCCGTTTGAGCCGACGGTGAGCGTTCTCGAAAAATATGCGAAAATGCTTTCTCGATGAACGAACGAAACATTCAAAATGAAAAGTCCGGGCGGCGCGGCGCCGGCGCCTGCATGCAGGTATTTTTATGAATTATTTTTTTATATTTTTATTTATTTATTTATATTTATTTTTTATATCGCCCAATTATTTTCCCTGACATACTTTTTGACCGAAAGTTTGTTCGCTGTTTTTTGCATAAAACGCTAAAATTTATTAACGACGTTCGGAACCAAGTTGAATACTAACAGAACCCCTTTAAATTTGCATAAAAAATAAAATGTAGACTGTTTTGCGACACCCGCCGTCCGCCGCCCGCCGCCTGCCGCCCGCCGCCCGCCGCTTGCTCGCCGACGCGCGGCCGCGGAACATTTCTCACGTGATAAATATCGCGCGTCATTTATCAAGTCGTGACTCGACAAAACGACATTTCGGAACGCCCAGCCACCCGGTCCGCTCGGCGCGCGGCGGTGCCGGAGAATACTAATCGGATGCGAGCCTTCCATTTCGTACGTGTGCGTCCGTGACGCTCCTCGAGATATGTAAATGCGTGCGTGTCGCGGCGACGACGTGCGCCGGCGGATAGTGTTCGTTCATGTTAGGCGCATCCCACACTGCTACGCGCTACGCGACGGTGCGCGTGACTGCGTTTTTTTCATTGCATTAAAATATCTCAGTTTGTATAAAAAAACCCGCACGGCGCAACACACTGACAACGCACCACCGCGCGGGACTGCGGCACGCGCGACGTTCACGCGCCCCGGCGCAGACGCGCAGACGCACGTCTGTGTTTTCTATACAAATTGAGATATTTCGATACAATGAAAAAAACGCAGTCAGTAGGATGCACCTAAGGCATATAAAAAAACGCAGTCAAGCACACCGTCGTCGCGTAGGGCGTAGCAGTGTGGGATGCGCCTAAAGCATATAAAAAAACGCAGTCACGCGCACCGTCGCGTAGGGCGTAGCAGTGTGGGATGCGCCTAAGGCATATAAAAAAACGCAGTCACGCGCACCGTCGCGTAGGGCGTAGCAGTGTAGGATGCACCTAAGGCATATAAAAAAACGCAGTCAAGCACACCGTCGTCGCGTAGGGCGTAGCAGTGTGGGATGCGCCTAAGGCATATAAAAAAACGCAGTCACGCGCACCGTCGCGTAGGGCGTAGCAGTGTGGGATGCGCCTAAGGCATATAAAAAAGCGCAGTCACGCGCAACGTCGCGTAGGGCGCAGCAGTGTGGGATGCGCCTAAGACTGCTACTTTTTTTTACATTGTATCGAAATACCCCGCGCAGACGTGCGTGTTTACTATACAAACTGAGATATTTTGATACAATGTAAAAAAACGCAGTCACGCGCACCGTCGCGTAGCGCGTAGCAGTGTGGGATGCGCTTTAAAGCGGACAGATACAGATGCGCACTGGCCTCGCACCGCGGCCGGCGGCAGCTCGTCGTGAGCGGCGCGCGGGCCCGCGACATTCATTTCAACAACAATTGCGTGCACTCTAAAGGCGCCACATTTCAAAGCGGTCAGTCAGTCGCCGCTTCGATAATTTGTGTCCCGACCACAACCACAGTACATACGCGCTCTTGAACTTGATACGCTCTGATGTGATATAGTGTGCATGTGTTCATCGACTGTACATTACATGTGTACATTATAGTATATTAGGGGTTAAAGTATGAAATTGCCGATTAGTACTGAAAAATTAAAACTCGTTTTTTTTTTAAGATGTAACTATTTAAATTAAATATTTATTTAATCAAAATATTTGCCCTCATTATCTATTCACTGGTGCCATCTAATCGGAAGTTTATTTTCAACACGCGTGTTTTTCTGCAGATCAGTGAAATCATGAGGCACTCATTTTTCATATTTTTTTTATTCACTAGCGGCCCGCCCCGGCACGGGTGGACATTTATTTTTTAAACATTTTGGGATAAACGAAGAGTAAATGTATCTTTAGAGAGTTTTTTAAATAGTTTTTCTTAAGTAGCTTTTTTTTCAGACAAATTACTTTAAGTGGTACGTACTTAGTGGTATTTAATTTTTTATTAGTTTTTATCCATAACCCTAATTACAGTCGGAAAGTTTATTTTTATTTATTTATATTGTTTTTAGTTTTATTTTTACATTTATTTTAATATATATAGCATATATTTCGAGACATTATATTAATTAAATTTAATAGGTTTTACTTTTTTAGTTTCCAATATGTCTACCTTAAGGCTGTATACTATATTAGCTGTGGTATTCGTAGATGGCAACAAAATATATTGATTTTTAGGAATCCTACTCGAGAAAGTGCAACATATAATTGGCTATGAGAAAAGCATTCTTCTCATAGGTCGATGCCAAAGATCGAGAAAGTTTGTCCCTGAGATTTATTTATTATAAGGGCAAACGATACCTTTACAGGAAACTGTAACCTTTTAATGGACATGGGCAAATCTGTTGGTATCATCGGGATCCGCGGAATTTGAGCTAGCTGTCCGGCCGAAGGACCGGTGATGATTGTTGCTACGAGTATAATCAGATTGTCTCGTAATTCCTTTATCAAAAGCCTTGCGCCATTACACATATTGGGAGGGCTTAAATTTCTCAACAGCATAATGGGAGTACCTACTTTTAATTTCAGTTCGTGTGGTGGCAAGCCGGCGGGATAGAGAGAATTTAAAAATTCTTGTAGATAGTGCACTGTATCTTCGATGTTGCACACGTTATCAATAGATTTGTAACATTTAAAATCACCTGGTACCTTTTCAATGATCAATTTGTTTATCTCATTTACTAAGCTGTTTTTCGGTGAGACGATCGCCCTCGAATAGAGCCAATCGAAATTTCTTTCTGTAAGATGTTCGATGTCGGGATAGATTGTGTCTATAAGGATTTCTAGACTGTGAACAGTATGAGCCAATCCATTATCCAATAATACTTGGAGGCTATGTGCAATTGCAGATGGTAATTTTCCGCTTCCAAGTTTAAGTAATTTTTGTGAGAAATTGTCGTTGCCGTCATTACTTAAACGTGCTCTCATATTCGTGCGCAAATTGATTGCCACAAAGGTGATGATTTGAAGCACGCTTTTCTGAAAAGAACTTTTTAACTGGTCCACAGACGGCGCGATGCGATACACAAATAGATCCCTAAGTAGGTGCCGCGCGCGCTGCACCACGGTTCGCCCGCCGTACTTCTTCTTTTTTTTATACTACGTCGGGAGGCATACAAGCATACGGTCTACCTGATGTAAAGCAGTTACCGTAGCCTATTAACGCTTGTTAACATATATCACTCGCGCGATGACTCCTCTGCTGCTTACACAGCAACTCCTAAGGAGCTTACTGGTGACCTCACTCAGACGCAGGAACACAACAACCCTCTAGGGAGTTGTTATTTGACTGCGGTTTTCTGTGAGATGGAGGTACTTTCCCAGATGGGCTACTTTGATGCACCCTACCTCTCTTAAAACATCCAGACCAATACAAACAGACATGTTCATGCACACAAATGTTTGTCTTGTGTGGGAATCGAACCCACGAGCGTTAGTGTGAAAGTCGCGTGTTTTCACGACTGAGCCACCGAGCTCGTCAAACGGCAGCCTCACACGGGAGCGCAGGCCGCTCGCACGGCCGATGTCTCAAGTGAATGTCTCATTCCGTTTTCAGTTCACTTATTTGATTGTCTGTCGACAGGAACCTGGCGGGCAACTTGATCGGCGAGCTGACCGACTCCTCGCTACCTCCGCTGCCCGCGCTGCACACGCTGTGAGTTTCATACATGCATATCTCTTACCGACCGTTTGAAGACGCAATGGTGCCCCGTATCTGACAGCGGTCGACCGCCGCGCGCCGCTCACTAACCGGCGCCATAGTAAAATCAAACAAGTAGGCCGGCTCGACCCTTGCGCGAAGGATAATAGTCTAAACACGTAGGGATGTCGCTTATAGTTTATACAATCGTCAAAAATACATAGTCATCTATATACAAAACAATTTACCCCAGTAGGTGAATCATCAGGGATCTATAACACAAAGTTTTTCTTAATTATTTTTTGTACATAGACCAGGAGCTGACTATTGTATTGAAGTTATATACTATTGTCTTAGGTTTTCGCGATTGTTACACATTGAATTAAACAATTTTTAACGGAAGTATCGCGTATTTTATTTATTTTGTTGAACCTGACGTTTCGAAAGCTTTGCAGCGTCCGTGGTCGCAAGAAGAAGAGTCTTCCTGCGACCACGGACGCTGCAAAGCGTTCGAAACGTAACGAAATTGTTTAATTCAAAGTTATATACTCATTTAGGCGCGTTATGAAAAAATGATGAGTGAAATTTTAAGATACTGTAACACAAAAGTAACAGGTTGAAGCTGCCCGCTAAACCGCTCATTAAGTCATGAAAAATATGCTCAAAGCTGCAACCAAATAACAATTCCCTGGAGGATTATTGTGTTCATGCAAGTGAGTGACGTTATTACCTTACGGAAAACTGCAGCCATATAACGTCATGTAACGTCACTCACTCGCCTGAACACAACAACCGTCCAGGGAATTGTTATTTGGCTGCAGTTTTGAGCATATTTTTCGTGAGGTAGTAACGTCACTCACTCGCATGAATGCAACATCTATCCAGCGATTTGATTGACCCACTTCGATTCCAGATGTTATTTTTTTTATCGTCTCGACTTTAATACGTAATAGATTAATAAACTGTAAAAAGTAAGTTGCTACTACTTGCATGAAATGTGAAACTAATTGCACTCGTGATTATTTAAATAGCCAGTTCATATTATTATTTATTTATGTTATGTCGCTAACATCGAAAAATATTCATATTTCATCAGTATATAATTCATATCTAAATATTTTTTCCAAAAGATGACGATTCACCAAAAAGCACCTCACTCGCTCGCTCACCGGGGTGCCCGGGGACTGCTGCTCGTCCTTGACATATTGACAACAGTTTGTTGTCAATACGTTTACATCGCCAGTAATTAAGCGATAGAATCGCTTTCGGTATATGATTACATAATGTAGGTCCTTTTTGCATAGACGGTATATTTATTTCTTCTTCTCTCATGCTTTTCTCTTTCTTGCTTCTTGCATCTCCTTTCAATGTTTTATGCCTCTCTGCGCATGCACACGCTTCTTTTGCACTAGCCAATTTACTTTCTTTCAGAACTTTCCAGCAATCATCCACATCTGAGTCGGAAAGACTTGCGTTCGCAAGTCTTTCACTTACCAGATGTACATAGGTTCTCCTTACACTTTCATCTTGCAATTTTTCACTCCTTATTTTTTCATGATCTCCGAAATAGATACGCACTCACCGATGCCTCTACTTCTTGAAAAGTCCCACGAACCGGCTTATCACCAGGTAATGGTCCGTTTCAAGAGTGAGACCTCTAAAGGCACTTGTATCCATTATAGTATTTCGGAGACGTCTATCTATTCAAATCAAATCAATCACACTTTTTTAGTCATTCCGTCTCCATGTATACGTGTGAATATCCTTGTGATGAAATAAAGTATTCGACACGAGGAGGTTTCGTTCCATACATAAATCTAGAATCGACTTACCTGCTTCGTTCCTCTCATATCTCCATAGGAACCAAAAACAGCTTCATAGCCGTCTCGTTTGGTCCCAATCCTAACCCATCCAATCAAATCTCCACACATAATCACTCTTTCATTCCCTTCAGCTAAATCCAGAAAAATAATCTATTTAGCTCGATAAGGGTATCTTCTTTGTTGTTAAAAAATATTTTAAAGCTATTTGGTGCAAGATCTTCTTTCTAAACGTTTCTCGGAGTGCAGTGATCAACCAAAACGCAGAATGACTGAAGTCTTACGCATGGAAAGATGTAGTGAACTAATGTTGCCGACAAAATTACTTTAGAAAGAGATGGTCGTCGGAAATGTACTGAACAGTGTAACAAAACAAGACGCTACTTCTAGACAATCATACACAGCTTACACACGATATGCAGGAAAGAACCAAAAAAGTCAAAAATATTACAAACTTGTAAATTGGAGCTAAATAAAGTTTTATTGCATGCGAATCATGTTTTTCTGATTCCGTGTGAGCGCAACGTTCGTCAGGAGAGGAGGCGGTGCCCGCGGCCGTGCGCCGCCGCGCCGGAAGCCCGCGTGGGATGCACTCTGTATCTGCGGCCGCTTCCCGCGGCCGTGACAAGCGCGCGGCTCCGGCCCGCTTCCTTCCGCGACCGCGTCACCACGTCATCGTCACCACGCCGCGAGCCGCGCTCATTGAACTCGGTCTTCGCGACGAACATTTACTCTTTACTTCGAAACATCCAAATGGTCAAAGGTCCATCGGAGGCAGATTTTCAAGCTCACGAGCTTCAAGAACTGGCAGCATATCAGGCTCAGTAACCTTGAAGAAATTTAGGATGTCATACAGCAGACGATCCTCCTTTCCTTTACCTTTTCTGGCATTTCTTTTTTACACCGTTGAAGATACCGATTCAAATAATAACGTATGTACGCTTTGTATTTGTTCAGTTGAAAACGTCGATGCACATATTTTCACCAGACTTTCTTCATCACATATTGATATTTTGTTCTGTATATAATACAGAAGCTCGTCAATAACTATGTTACAACTAATGCACTTTACTATACTCGACATATTTGCGAACAAACGGTCGCTCGCAATCGGAAACACGCACGACACGGGTGAACGCGCGCTCGAGACTAATATATGCGTATAATGTCAAAGAAAGTACGAAACCATGGGAGTGCCAGTTCGACTCGCACTTGCCCCGCTGCTCGATGGCCAGGTTACGGCTGTCTGGTGTGGCACTTGTCGAATCTCTTGTGTTTTTTATAATACTGAGGTGATCAAGTGGACACGACCCGCCTGATGTCAAGCATCCGCCGGCCGCGGTGACGTAGTCGTCCGAGCCACCCTCCCCGCGGTCGGATTGGACGGCTCCATCCGTTGATAACTTTCACGAAGACTGAAAGTAGAGTTGTAGTCAGGCCTGCCCGGGTACAAGCCTGTCGGGACCCGTCGCGACATCGAGATCGCGGAGTCAGCCGCTTCAAGGCGTAGATCTGAGCCAGCGAAATCACTGTAAATATTTTCTTGAACGTAATTGTAGGAACGTGCAAAAAATGTATAGGGTTGAAACGTTAGAAGTCTGAAAAAAATGTGCATTGTGGAACAAAGAAGTCTAGCATCTCCGTAGGAAACATATGAACTACGACATGCATGGCAGAAAAGACGGAAAGGCGACAGATTCGAAAAACAGCGCAGAATGAGTTCCACACTGTTCCAACAAAGTATCGAAAGGATGATACGGAGATGATTCAGCTGGCTTATTTTCATCCCCTGGGGCCAAGCCTATAGAGCCGCTAGTGGGAAGGCTAGTTCTCCCTCCAACGTAATGAACGGCACTACTTTCGCTGAGAGCCATAGGGGTGCATGGGGGAGGCCATGCGCGGCCTCCTTATAAGAGCCGTTGCCGGATGACAATCCGTCTAAGGATTTGCGATTATGCGTATATTTGGACACTCGCAAGGGAATCAAAACCTATGGGGTACTTTCCGTTGACCTAGAATCATGATTTGGTAAGAAGCAAGGAAAAATCTGATAACCGTAAATTTGTAGTTACATTACAAAAAAAAATTGCTAAAATAAATATTTTTTTCGAAACCCTCGGTGCGTGATTCAGACTCGCACTTGACGGCTTTCTTTTTTGATAATAATAAAACAAGGTTATTCTACAGTGAAGTTCTCAAAGTAAATAAATAAATAATATAAAATACGGTCCAATAAAATAGTTATTCTGGGTTATTCATATCTCTTAACTTTATGATAATTTAGCCTTATGTCTGAGCTTTCAAATTCAATTCGAATTCATTTCGCTTTCTTGTGACACTCATACATTTTTTTTTCTAGAATGCTTGTTCTAATAACAAAAAAATAATGTTTTGATGTATGCCAATCACATGGTTCTGGTAGCCATTTTAACGCAGTTTTTTAATTTTTTTAAACTTAAATATTCATCTGTTGAGTTTTCGGAAGAGGCTCAAAATAAAATTAAGGCCAATTTAAGAACAGTATGCTATAAATTTGAGCAAAAACGGGCTACAGTTGGTCGTCACCGAGACCGTTTCTTGACCAAATGTGCTACTTGGCTGAATGAAAATATTAGGTAACCAGAAGCAGTAGTTACTGAAATTCCTTCTTCATCTTACACTTTAGTTGTTAAGAAATTGTCAGAAGGATCTTCAAAAGTTGACACAAGAGGACAAAAAGAGGTCGGTTAAGTCAAGCCATTTCTTTTTCTTTGCGTATATGTAATGATGATGCGTCGAGTATGATTGTGGAAGTAGGTCTCTCGACTCATCAATATAAAATAATACGCGAAAGGATCAATAAAGTGTCGAAAAATGTTTTACCTTCTTATGACAAAATGAAAGATGCAAAACAACGCTTCTATCCCGCAGATATAAGCGTGAATGAAACGGCTGCTGTATGTTCGCACACTGGTCGGCGTTTTTGCCTCTAACAACTAGAAGTTTTATGAAGTACGAAAGAATTAAAATCTGGTATGGAGGAATTCTCTGTTTACACAAACACAGCGGAAAGACATGAGTAATTTTATTGGTTTTTCAAATTTATCTTGTATTATCCCGTTAACGATATATAAATAATGAAAATATCTTTACTACAATAAATTATATTCAATTCATCTTAGATAACTAAAACATCTGTTAAGTCGTTATTTTGTAATTCTCACACTGTGGCGCCGTATCTACCTATATTCGCATCGACGGGGGCGGGTCAGTGCGTCGCTTCTCGCGGACAATCTGGCGCACATCGATGCAAGTATATTTTGCAAAAGTCTGTTGTCGCAGTATTGAAGCACGTACCACGTTTATTAAAAAATATATTTTATATCAAACAACAGTGTAGGCAGGTATTCCTCGTAATACAACAACTGACCTCCAGTGAAGTCATACAAACAATTACTGACACAATTCTGCTAGAATACGGAACTCGCGTGAACTACTCGCTCCTTTCAATGCGAGAGAGCACGAGCGCCGCCGCGTGTGCCGCGCTAAATTTAAACGAATATTATTTCCTCTATTTTTATAATCATCGGTGAATAACTCATTCGTTCAGTCGTGATCTGAATACTGCGTCTAGCTACCTCACTTTGTTTATGAACCTCGATGAACTCGGTGAAATAGGGTTTTGTGGCCGCCACGATGACGGTTGGTGACATGTTACCGAACACGGACATAGAACACCGCCACAAGCCGCGACCGCTCGAGGCGGTGTTCAATGTCCGTGTCCTCTATATTTCCGACACATTTGCAATAGCCCCAATACCTGCCGTGACCTGTTCGTAGGTATATCCTCCCATTGATTAGAGCAGGTCACAGCGGGTATAATACATTACATCATTCTTTTTGAAAGGGCCCCTACTCGTTGGATTTATATCCCCGCGCACGCCTATCAAATGACCGGGATTAAAACCCGTGAAATAAGAGAATATAATAGTGAAACAGAAAAACTACAATTGAGGGGTTTATTGAAAAAATAACCATTGTCAATTTATGTACATTTTTTAGGATGCAATAAAAACTGTTTACAGTAAATAATATCAATTTATAATCAGTTCATTTGTTATTTAATTGTAGATGTATTATTACCACCAGGAGCAGCCACACTGGCTGCACCTGGTGCAAATTGCAGGAACAAATCTTTGTTTAGTAAGAAACTTACTTAAACGTTTTAAATTTGATATTTTTCCGCTGGACATCTTCAGCAGTTCCAAATATGGCGGATCAAGTATCAACTCAACAGGTAGGCGAATGTTGCGGATGAATTTCACAGCCAGTTGATAGTCCTGTAAAGTTTTCTTTCACCTTGATGTGCTCATGATTGTAATATGTTGCGAAGCTGAAGTGCTGGTCTTGGAGTTTACGAAAAGAATGGTGAAATTGCTGCTTTTATACCAAAAAAGTATTCCTGTGTTACTGACATCACTTTGAATGGGCTTGGATATACTCTAGCAGTTTGAATAATTCCATCCCATTCAGCAGGCACCTCCGGAGAACACTCTCGTTTTACTGATCTGAAAATCAGGAACGAAATCGAGATAAAAACTGTGGAAAAGAAACACATTAACTTGACAGTACGTAAAGAGTGTTACCATAATTTTTCGGAAAAAAATAATGTAAACTGACTTAGGCAGTTCTTTCAAAAACGCATTTTCAACAAATGTTTTTTTTTAATATGCGTTTGGTTGTTTTTCCCTGTACCATTGATTTTTTTCTTTGAATATCTCTGGGCATATGTTGTTTATTCAAAAACAGGATTTTGGGTTTTGCTAGGAATCTATCAAGCGAGCCATAGACATTAAAATCTAGTTTTCGTTTTTTTTACTATGGTTCCCTCAATTATTACCTAAACTTATTTTAATTAAAACAATTTTAACTTACAAATATATTAATAAAAGACATACATGTCTCACTGCATATATTATAAGCGTTAATAGGCTACGGTAGCCGCTTTACATCAGGTGGGCCGTATGCCTCCCGACGTAGTATAAAAAACAATTCTATACATCTATACATATAAATAAAATTGAAGTGTCTGTCTGTGATTTCAAAACAAAGCCTTTATCTTAAACTCATATTATTATTTTCACGTTACCAAAGCCTAAATACGCATTTTTAATTTTGTCTGTCTGTCTGTCTGTTTGTTTGTCCGGGCTAATCTTCGCAATAGCTGAACCGATTTTGACGGGACTTTTTGCAGTTTTATTTTATTATTTTCACAGAATACATATTTTTTGCGACATAAAATAACTACGCATTTCTTATGTAATAGAAATAAAATAATTATACGTTGTATCCCGTAAAGGTCAATAGATGGCGCTGTATGAAAATTGAATCGCTCTATGACTGCATCTACGACCTTGAACTTTGTTTTTTTTAAAACAGAAAGAATTTGAGGTCTGTGGAGAAATAAAGGCTACTAAAAGCCCAAATCCCATGCGTGCGAAGCCGCGGGCTTGAGCTAGTTTATTATAATTGTGTAGATTATTGTTGTAACTGTAACATGTAATAATTCTGGAATGTTCTAGTACGTACGTATCTTCATATGATTCTCTTTGTTCTGAGGACACGAGTTTATTTTTGCCACTATATTTTATCATTATTAGTGAATTGCTTAAATAATCATTTAATTGCATTACTCTGCTTTGGCAAATATATATTTGATTCTTATTAATATTACAACTTAACATATTATCTGTTAGAAACTGTCTAGAGTCTGTAATGTAACAATAGACAATTTCCTATTGAATATTTTTGTAAACTACGAGTATGTACATAGATACCTAATATTTATTAGCGTGTAGTGAAACATTTTACGCATTATTTGCATTATGCTGTTATTTTCGAGGGCACGGAGACATACTATCGAAACAGCTAAGATGTTTTTATAGATACGTCGTTCACGCTCTGGAATGGCAATACGAAAGAAAGGTAATTGCCCAATTCGCATTCAGTTGGGCACGCTCTTGCGTCGCGTCTGTACGTACTTCGCCACAAAGCATAAATCTCTTAAGATATATATTCGTCTCTTTCTAACGACAGGTATCATTATTTATATTTATTTATTATTATATTTTATTTTGATTCACGGGTATTATCCCGGTCATTTGTTAGGCGTGCGCGGGGATAAGGATCCAACGCGTAGAGGTCCCTTTGAGAAGCTTGATGTAATGTTGTATAGCCGCCGTGACCTTGTCCAGGGGATATCAATGTGACAATATACCCATGAACCAGGTCACGGCAGGTATTGGGACTATTGCAAATGTGTTGGAAATTATTGGGCTATTAAAATGAGGTCTGGAGGGATTATTGGTACTGGGCTATTACAGAAGAGGGACGGACACCTGCCATAACTATCATATCTGATGTTACTTCCGGCAGGCGGTGGCTCGCCACTCACTGGATGGACCCCCGAAATGCCAGAGAAATTCGGCCGGGGGCAACGCCGGTGTGAGTGACTCAGGGGTGTCGAGAGGTGTGCTGCGCTTTCTCCGAAGTTACTCGCGGCGTTATGCCCTTTAACACTTCCACCCCTGGAGCATATCACCTGATAAAGTAATTTGCTCTATCGACTCCTCTCTGGACGGCCAATGAAGGCAGGCCAGAGCTGAGAGTCCTGCGGGCCTTCTTGATTTACACTCCGACAGACGAAGACACGCCGGAGACGAAGACCCTGATCGACTCTCTGGAGCACTCGGGTACCCGTGGTGTCGTTACGCACCAACAGCTCGCCACAAGCTGCCCTGCGGGCATTTATTATTATTATTATATTATTATAATTTATTATTTGTTATTATTTATTATTATCTTATCATTTGTCTGTTTGTTAGAGCAAAGTGTCGTAATAAATAACTGTACGTAGATATAGTACTAGTTGCGCCATTTTAAAATACAATAATGTTGGTGTATAATGGTGTGAGTCTACCTTTTAATACGTCGCTGCGAAACAGTACTGATTGCTACATTACTTCATGAAATTCTTAACGCTCTTTTCATAATGGGTAAATGCAAATAGTTAACTAAAACATTGTATTTAATTATATGTCCCTTGCTTGCATACCTTAATCTTTCTACGTATGTAGTATTTTGTAACTACCTCTTAAGTAGTTAAGAACCTACTTAAAATAATAAAAATTTAAACGTGTCAATATATTCATGTGTAACATATTAGCGACCGCTCACCATCATGATAGATATTTGGAATTAGCTTCTGCATATTTTCTTTCTTTGTATATACCTACCTACCTACTCACTTTATTTCTTTTTATATTTAAACCTCGTTGTTATTTTCCCTTATAAGAAACAAAAGGCTACGTAGATTTTTTTCTAACAACCAGCCTTTACTTACGGTTACACCAGCGTGGGGCCGCGGTATCGCAGTGATGGATAGCCTATGTTCTTTTTTCGCATCACTGGCTACCTCTTTTCCAAATTATAATAGTTTTGGACAGAGAACAAAGAGACATACAAACACTTAACTGTCTTAACTTCGCTAATGTTAATTTGAGATGCATTTAAATTAGTAATATACTGTATTAAAATCAGTGTCGTTTCTAGCACTTTCCTTGTGAGAAGCCTTGCATATCGTGTGAATCGCTATACTAATGCTTTTCTTCGGAATTGCTTGACATATTTATTTTAGTATCAATTATTTAGTGTAGCTGATTTTCATGAAGTGTAGTACCTACTTCGCTACTTACTACCATTGTAGCTGGACCTGGGACTGCATCTTCTCTACCCGCTTGCTAAATTGTATAAATCCCTCCCTTGGCGTAGCACCCAGGTCGACTGGCATACAACCACACCAAGACCGGCAATATTCGTCGCATTTCAGGAACTACATACGGTACGGGTACGTAAATTGCATACGGGTTCTCCCTCTTGATGCGGCTGCTTCTAAACTGTTCCTGTACGACCTGGTGGCCGCGCCAGCCGACGTGGACGAAAGGGAGTGAGTCAGCAGAATCAATGTTCAGATCGAGCGAGCAATTTATAAAAAAATTACTTTGTGTTTAAAATTCTTAATTTCACCCACAAATAAAATGGTTACTGACCACTTAAATAAAGTTCTTGTTTGTACTTATCTCTTAATGTTTTATTTTGCGGTTAACGTGCCAAAATTGGCGCCCAAAACGTGGTTTTTAGTTTATTTTGTATGTTTTACGTGACACCGCGGCAACCCGTTTATACGACGAGTCCCCCACAGCCCGCCGCCCGCCGCCCCCCATACCACACAAACTACAACAAATCGTGCTAGTAACGACTCAAGTCGAATGTCGCGCACTTCTCACGGCGTACACTGCTCGGCCGCCGGCGACGACCGCCGGCGGCCGCCCGGAGACTCCGCAATGGACCCCGTGAAGCAATCGAGACGGCGATACGCGAACGCAGCGTCTCGCCTGAAGAGTTAATGGGCACATCGGCGTTTCGCTGCACAATCGATAGTGCGGCCGCGACCGCGCGCCGACCACTCTCTTGTTGACAACGTCGCGTCTGTTAGCGCCACGCTGCGGGAGTCGCCACTCGCAGCGAAACATTACAACATTAATGTTCTCCCGATAGTGGAGGATGTTTATTTTGGCGGGAGCGGGAGATTCACGCGACATCGCGCGAGTTGAGCGGCGCGGCGGCCGGCAGGCGCTCCCCGGGCCGCCGCCGCCGCCTCACGTCGAGTTCATTTATAGCCCTCAAATTTTCATAACGCGGCGCTCGTCGCCATGATAGCCATTATTTTCCCTTTTATGGCACGAGTCGGCGTCGAGCCGCGGCCGCTTTGTATCGATTCGCCGCCCTTCGACTCCGCTCTGATCCGCCGCCGTCTGTCCGCAGGCTGCTGAGGAGGAACCGCATCGCGCACATCGAGGAGCGAGCCTTCGCCAACACGCCCGCCCTGCGCGTGCTGTAAGTATCGCGACGCAACACGCACGGTAAGATACCTTCTGTTCGTGCCGGCGCTTACCAGCGGGAGGCGTGCCGGTCCAGACTCAAGTAGGCGGCAGTTAGCCGGCTGACCAGTTGCAAGGGCTGCCCATTACAGGATGAACACATATCTTGTGTTTCTTTTTATTTACTTAAATCTACAATTAAGCTAGAAATCTATATGGCCTAAGTAAAATCAAGATTCATACACCACAAAAAAATGAGTTCTATTGGTTGAGCAGTTCGGAGTAGGTGTGCTTTTGTTTACTCACCGACGGAGACACCGCTCGTGCACACTCTGAGTGAGCCACGTACTGCGTGTCAACGTGGCTGTGTGAGTACGCCACGTAAGCCACAAAACCACATAGCACACAGCCATAAAACTAAATAGCCACACAGCACACAACCACACAGGACACACTACCCAGACACACAAGGGTCGGCAACGTATGAGTAACACCCCTGGTGTTGCAAATGTCCATAAGCTACGGTGACTGTTTACCATCAGGCAGGCCGTATGCTTGTTTGCCACCTTAGTAATATATAAAAACATAACCACATAGGACACACTACCCAGACACACAGCCACAAAGTATACTTACTTTGTGATTGTGTGTACAATCACCCTTACCCGTGACTAAACATCCTTAGGTCACAAGATTGTCAGCGCGCGAGTCTGCGGTAACCGCTTACCATTTAATGCGGGCCGCATGCTTGTTTGCCAATCTAGTTGTATAAAATAAAAACTAAAATAAAAAAAATCCCTCGTGTTGGGTATCAAATTGAAAACATTAGAGTCTCACAAGCTGACTACTTTTAGTAACAGATGTTATGAATTTCAGACAGAGAGAAGCGATTCAGTTCTCGATACGAGGACCCGGCTGAGGAACCGAGGTTTCGTAGTACGTGCTTTAGACCAAAGTTAAATACATTCTTCTCACATAAATATCATCGACGCGGAACATAAAGTTTGTCGATATATAATTGAATGCTGTAAAGCTCGTCGTAAAAGTCGAGATATCAATCGCACGAGTAAGGTCCTTACTCCGGCCCGCCGTATCGCCGCGTCGCCGCCGCCGGCTGCGGCTAATGCCCGAATTTGTCTCGGGACTCTCGCCGCTCGACACTTAATGAATCGGGCACATTACGAGCGGCCCCCTCCCTCCTGACTGACTGACGCGACTCGGATATCAACCGCTCGCGCTGACTGCACACATTTTCTCGATAAAGATACGGCCGGCCGATTATCTGCCTATATAAATCTTCCATAGACAAACTTCTAAATAATGGTGACATTACTGGATTTTTAAAGAGACTAGTGTTTTGTTTCAAAAATGGTCGGCAAATCGTTTGTTAGGTAGTTGTTTAGTTAGTGTTAATGTGTAGTTGCTTTTTTTCTGATACAAAAAAATTTGACGTTTGTTAGGAAAATATGGGTGCGTGTACTTATGTACGCGCGTGAGAAGTTATACTTCTTTGGCATCAATAAATAAAAAGGGGTAACCTCTTATAAATTTTCGTTTTATACCAAGCATTTCCAATTTACTCCAAGGGTTTACATGTGTTGCAATTGAAAATGCTTCCGGGAGGGAGGCACCTCGTCTGAGTAATCACCAGAGTTCGTGCGCACAATTTGAGCATTGAAGCTGAAAGTGTTTCGTTGAATGATGACATTGTTGAAGGTCAGCCTTCGGCGACCGCCGACTGTGTAGTTGTTGCTGTTCGGCCTTAGAAAGGTCTAAGTGTTCGGCATAAGAAAACCGAATTGCCTAAGAGATGATTTTTTATTTTAACGAAAATCAAAGATTTTACGAGGAGATTCACTTTTACGAAGTCAGTGTGATTTGTTTCAATCGACCACCGCACCGCACCGCACCGCGCCGCCGCCGTGCCGGCTTCGTATTTTCAAAATTGTTCCATAAAATGGAAAAATGTTTAAGATGTAGAGTATTTTCAAAAACACTATTTTGTTTTTAATTTGTTTACGATACGATGGACAGCTGTTGTCGATATATGACAGTCGTTAAGCTAAGTCAGTGGCCTTCGGGCGGCTTGAAAACACTGCCCTCTGCTAATCCGCATTTCAGCAGCGTGGTGGAGTATGCTCTAAACTCCTTCGTTTGAAGGGAGACCCGTATCCCTATAGTGGGATGAGTAAGGGTTGATGTAGATAGGTGTACTGTATAAATTCGCGCCAGGTCCCTTGCGGGATAGTCAGAGAGGACCGAGCGCCATAAGACGCGGTCCTTGCACTTCACTCGCTTCTTTAACTTTCATAGTTTTATTTATGTGTTATGTTGTTATACAATGCAAAAGTGGAAGGATGTAGGAGCCTAGAAAAGAAAATAGAAAGACCAAGACTTACCTACCATGATCAAATTGGGTTCGTTCTATCAAAAGGTGATGTCAGGAGCCCTAGAAACCGGCGAACGTGCATCAGAAGAGCAATGAATGTTAAAGAAGCGAGTGAGGTATGTAAGGATCGAGTCACGTGGCGGTCGGGTATTTCTGCCTACCCCGCAAGGGATCTGGCGTGAAGTTATAGTTATAAAGAATAAAGAGTGGTGTGTGCGACTATTTTGCGCGAACTGATTTCAACTAATTATATAAAAGTTATAACTACTGGTAACGCGCAGGTCGGGCGCCGTGCGGTCTCACCGCACAGTGCACCCTGTAACCAATGTACAAGTATCCATCGCCGTGGTTGATCTCCTGTTTGTTCGTGTGCCCGCAGACGGCTGGAGGAGAACCAGCTGGCGGTGGTCCCGCCGGCCGTGCAACTGCTGCCACAGCTCGAGGACCTGTGAGTCACCCCTCAGTTTGCCACGGCGTCCTGGCGTAATCGGGCGACGGCAGTGTTACAGTGCGTGGTTCGTTCGCCCGCAGGTCTTTGGCCAACAACCGCGTGGAGGAGGTGTGGGCGGGCGTGCTGCAGCGCTGCGGGCGTCTGGCGCGGCTCGAGCTGCGCGGCAACCCGCTGTCGAGGCTGCACCCGCGCGCCCTGCACCATATGCCGCACCTCACCACGCTGTGAGTCCTGTATATTGTTTATTACCGACTCTGCGGCGGTCGGTCACCGACATCCGACTCCTAGAGGCTGTCTCTGTATACACCATCTAGTGTACATTAGTGAAGGCCGTCACTCCATGTGGTTGGTAAAGCAACCTTGATGATCTCAAATACAATAACATTGATCGACCGTGTATTACCGTGCACGACCCGCACGCCGGTGACCAGAGCTGTGTCCGGCGGCTGGCGCGGAGGTCGGCCCGCTCTCTGTAATCACATCGCGCACCGCCGTGCCCGGTGTCTCCGTGGCCTGCTAATTATCCTCACAAGTTCAGTAGACGCGCTGCACCTCACCCACCGCCCTCGTGCTGTCTCCGCTCTCTCACTGTATTGAACACGCGCACGAGCAGGCCGGCTGCTCCAGTAGACTCGCCTCTTTTCATCGGTTCTGTTTTTATAGTTTTAATTATTAGTGTTTAATGTATTATCATTTAGAAACTAACATTTAGAAACATTCTTGAATTAGCCAATTAGAAATTCGCGTTCTACCCTCCCCACAAATTAACTAAAAATTGATTTACAGCGAGATTCCAATCCCTGAACGTGAAGTTGGTCTTCCTCTGTATATACTCTACAACCTGACGAGCTCGGTGGCGCAGTGGTGGAACACGCTGTTACGCTACTTTGACACCAACGCTCGTGGGTTCGATTCCCACATAGTACAAACATTTGTGTGCATGAACATGTCTGTTTGTCTTGGTCTGGGTATTTTCTATGTATAATAAGTATGTATTTACAAAAAAAAAATGTATTTACGTATGTTTATCAGTTGTCTAGTACCCATAACACAAGCTTCCGCTTACTTTGGGGCTAGAGTGCGCTGTGTAATTTGTCCGACAATATTTATTTATTATTTATTATATTTACCTCGTAACCATTGCAATCGGGAGACGTACCAGGGTCTGCGCGATGCCGCAGTAGTTGCGCTGGGGCAAGCTTCTTACTCTTCTTCTCTTCCACTTGTATGAAGCCCTGCTCATCGCGCGGGTCCTGGCTAGAATTCGGTTGTAGAGCCTTGGAGCGGGCTCGCGACGACTTGACTCCCGCTGTTTCCATGGTCGCCGAGATGATGATGCGGCACGCGTAGCTTTTGCGTAATCACGTCCCGGCATTAACGTGAATACGTTTGTATTCTGCTATGCTGCAGTCAACCGTACGTTGCTCATAGCAACCGTGTGCGGTATGCATCTAGCTAGACATGACCCCCCACCATCCATGGCTCCACCGACCTTAAGGTAAGGTAATTTGAGCCGAATCGCTGGAGATGCAGCACAGCACTTGCTGCTGTGAGGCTCTCTGCCGTGCCGTGGGCATTTCTTGACTCCCTACAAGTTGTTTATATCCGTCTCCACCTGTCCGTCGGTTCACCTGCACGGGCTGATAGGGCTACCAGAGGTGCTGCGCGTCGTAAGTTACTACAAAGTCAGCGCCTCGCTTTAATATTTTTATGTAAATCGTATAGAACTATGAGCACCGAGGTATTACCAGTGCTGGCAGGCGTGTTACCAGTTGACTTGGAAATACAACGACGCGCTTCAATGTACAACACCTCTAAAAACATGCTCCCTGATTTTCTAAAACACCGCGATCATAACAAAATACTTGGATTGTTCTAACCAATTTTTTTTGCCATTTGGCCCTCGCGGGCACTTAGACACGTCTTACATTTTTTGAAATATTATTTTATTTTATCTTATTTAATCCTCTTATTTTACTTTTTCCTTTTTTAGGGTTCCGTACGGTTAAACGGAACCCTATTACTGAGACTACGCTGTCCGTCCGTCCGTCCGTCTGTCACCAGGCTGTATATCTCATGAACCGTGATAGTTAGACCGTTGAAATTTTCACAGATGATGTATTTCTGTTGCCGCTATAACAACAAATACTAAAAAGTAGAATAAAATAAATATTTAAGGGGGCTCCCATACAACAAACGTGATTTTTTTGTCGTTTTTATAGATAATGGTACGGAACTCTGCGTGCGCGAATCCGACTCGCACTTAGCCGATTTTTATAATCTACTAGCATTTCGGAAATGACCGTTAGCGAAGAAGAAATGCCGAAAGAACTTGCCAATATAGGTCTCTTTTAAAATTGTCAATTAGCTATTACAAAAAAAAAATACATAAGCATATTGGTACAATAATGATATCAAAAGGTAAAATTAAAGATTATTAAGGACAGATAGTCTGTGATGAATTATTTCCAGATATCTTTGTCAGTTACATATTTATCAATTCTATATAATAAATTATATAATTCTACAGAGTATTTTTAATGTGCTTTTTGAATACATTGTATTCAAAGGAAAGGAAAAACAGTACTGTTTCAGGCATTTTATTATAAAATCGAATACAATTTACAAGAAAAGATCTACCAGTCCTAGCAAGCCGGAGTACCGGCATACACAACTTATTTCTACTTCTAAGTTTTTCACTGAAGTTTGAAAATGACTTTAATTTTTTATATACATTATGTTTTCATAAATACGAGTATATTGAGAAGTTACAGTGAGGATATTTATTTCTTTGAACAGTTCCCTGAGGGATTCTCTGGAGCCCATGTTATAAATAGAGCGAATGGCTCTTTTTTGTAAGATAAAAATTGTCTCGATGTCAGCCGCCGTTCCCCACAACAGTATACCATACGACATAATGCTGTGAAAGTAGCTGAAATAGACTAAGCGCGCAGTAGCCACATCCGTCAATTGCCTGATTCTCTTAACTGTATATGCAGCAGAGCTGAGCTTACCGGCAAGTTTATTTATGTGGAGGCCCCATTGTAATTTGGAGTCTACTGTAATTCCAAGAAACACAGTGTTATTAACAAATTCTAATTTATTATTCCCAATAAGAACTTCTGTATTGGCAGAACTTACATTTGGAAGAATAAATTTGATGCATTTGGTTTTAGCTGAGTTTAGCAACATATTATTACATGTGAACCAGTTTAAAATAGCAGACACGAGACCATTTATCTTGTCAATATTTTCACAACGGCGGGCCACATTAAAAATTAGACAGGTATCATCACCAACTAGTACTATATCCGCCATTTTCTGTACCATGTAGGGCAGTTCATTCGCATATACTAAAAATAAAAATGGGCCCAAAATAGAACACTGGGGCACCCCGATTGACGAGGTATTTGAAACTTTACTGTCTGAATGGCAAGAAAGATGGGAAACTTCTACTAAAGGACGCCACTTGTTCTTTCAATCAGTGCGAGACAGATTAAGTAAAGAGTGGTTAGAAGTCAAACATCCCGTTGCGCAATGTTTAACAGGGCATGGAAATTTTAGGGCGAAGATCTTTTCGTTTAGACTTGTGTCATCAACTTTATATATGAGTTTAACGCCTGGGACAGCAATAGACTTCACTGTTCATTGCCTTGTTGGGGGTCGCCGTTGTTAATTCTGGCTACATAGGAGATATAGTGGTGGGCCTGTCCCGTTAAAATAGAATCCGTCTCCACATGTCTCTGTTTCGCCTTCCCCCCTTTCTGGGGCGGCAACGCAAAGGTATACGCCTTCACTGCCGTCCGAAGGCGCTCGTGGATATTCGTGTCCTTACATGTTGAGCTCTCCCTCCTCCCGCTCTTGAGCCTTTTCGGCCTTTTCTTCGGCGCTCCTTCGCGCGAACCACGCGTGAGCGAACCTGCGGAAAGCTGCGAGTTCCCCGGGACGACACGAGATCCCCGAAATACACCGGTCCCGCCTCCTCTTCACTGCGCTGAATCCCATCCATCATTCTATCATGCACGGCATACTTCGGACAGGAGCACAGAACGTGGTCTCTGTCCTCCTCGCTCCCACCACACAAGCACACGTTACTCTCACAAAATTACATCTCACTCAAACGTTTTGTCTTCGATGACACTGGAGCTTCTAATGAATGAAACTCTTGAAGTTCAACTTAAAACTTCTTTAATAAATTATTTTATACAATATTTGTGCACTGTCGTACAAACGGTTGCAAGGCGAGATGGCGAGTGGGAAATAAAAATGGATGATGGTAGGTCCACAATGATATGCGTCTCAGCTATTGAATAGCAATACTTTCATGTTTGCATCTTCGTGCCTACATTATTTTCAGGCTTTAACACGTTTCCTGAAACATCCGTGACCCCTCAAGAGTTGTGAGGTTGGATGATCCGGTTCGACCCAGTGAGACCTGAGTCTTACCGACACTTTGGGGGGAAATTAATAGAGCTCCCTGCCCTTAGACTCAGAGTCCCAGCGAGTTTGCCGTGGCTTCCCAAATTTTGCGTTTCCGACGACTCAGCTCCTGTTCAGGCGCTACGCACCCCTTCCATGTGCCCAGCAAGAGTTATCTCCAGGTCTTATATGTATCTAGCTAGACAGAGAAAACCGAATACCAAAAGACGCCGTCTTTATACACCCCACTCGCTTCTTTAACATTCATGCACATTCGGCGATTTCTAGGGTTCCTGACATCCTTTTGATAAAACACGACCAATTTGGTCATGGTAGTTTAGTGTCGGTCTTCCCCGACTCCCACGTCCCTCCGCTTTCGTATTGTAGGTTTCGTCATTATTTCATCGTGTATTCTTGCTACATGTCCGATCCAACGGAGTACCTAATCTTATCTTAACACGATACTCTCTTTCCAGTGGCCAGCAAGCGTCATGCCACAAATTTTGTGTTACCAAACGCTCCATTCACGCTGTTCTCTGCACTCACTCGTCTCTCCACATCAGCGGTGTACCTTCCATCGCTGCGAAAAACACTTCCAAGATATACAAATTTGTCCACATGTTCCAACACTACATCATCAACCGTATTCGTTCTGGTTGCATCGTGGTTTTCTTCACATTAAATTGTATGCGTTTCTTCACACACTCAATTTCTTGATTGAGTGGTTGGTGACACCGTTTACTGCGTTTTGTGCATCACGACGCATGTGAATGTTATCGTTTGTTGTTATTTACTGGAATTGTTTTCAAAACGCTGGTACATTACGAAAGAAAAATTAAAACTATAAAAAATAAAAAAAAAACATGAAACATGTACAATAAGATTTAATATGTAAGGCGTGTCAAAGTACCCGTGAGGGCTCAGTGCCGAATTTATACATATACAAATGAATTAAAAATTTATTACTTTAGGTATCTAATCGAAATTCCCAAAAATGCAATGTTTATACTATGTGGAGGCAGATGAAACTAGATTTTAAAATGAAATATATCTACTTACCTACTACATATTGAGGGGGCGGTCGTTCCATCACGTTATGTTCCGTACAATACGCTTTTTTTAGAAATGGTCTATTGCAGAACACGATGTACCTGTAATGTAAGGGTCGTATTCGTAAATAAATTGATACAGAATAATCATAGTCATTCCATGGCTTGCCGTAATGTACAGAATCAGCACTGTAGGTAGATTTCTCCTTAAGGAGATGCGAATCCGATGATGTTTAATGTAAACTGTCTGTACCTTCTAGGGTCTGCTAACCAGGGCTGGGATCAATGAGATCCTGGCATTAGACCCTGAGTGTAAGCTAAGTTCTGACTTCACAATAGCTACAAATGTAATTATTATGTTTTAAATGTTTTTTTTTTCTTTTTTATTTTATTTTCTTTAGTGCATGATTTCTGTGAAATGTGTGAAGTTGGAATAAAATATTTTCTATTTCTAAGTTGTAGTTTTATCTGTTTAGAGCCATCAGCTTGATCAGCTTAGGATAGAATAGGGTATATGGATTTTGGACTGCGAGTGAGTGACCTGACGGTGAATTGTCTGCTTTATGCAGACGACGCCGTGTTATTAACAGAAACACCAGCTGAACTATAAACACTGGTCACAATGATGAAAGACGAATGTATATATACGGAGAAAGTAGAAGTTGAAGGAGATTGTACATATGTCAACACTACGTGAATACGAGTGCTTACATCGGAATGCGAAGAAAACAAAGATAATAGCATTTCGAAGAGAGGAAACGATAATGAATGCAATACAATACCAGCCCTCTCTGCTGGGAATAGTGTGGATGGACCGCCGGAGCACTTGTTAGCAGTAAAAGCTTGAGCCAGAAAGCACAACGCACTATAACAACTCGGTGTTGGTCCCAACGATAACTTACAGAAGCGAGAGCATGGATATGGCAGAGAGAGCATGAAGTAGGATGAACACAGTCGAACACAGTTGCGCAAAGTTTGTAGTCGCGGGTGACGCGTTCGAAATGATAATGTTAACGAAGCGAGTGAGGTGTGTCAGGAACGAGTCACGTGGCGCTTGTCTTTGACGAATCTTCAAGTAACACGTCACGCCCGACAACCTACTGATCTCTTAAAAAGACTGCGGACTGGCGGCCGCTCTAGTTCAAATGGATGAAATCCGTGCTCGTTTAAATTCAAAGCGCATGAAGTGCCGAAAGCTGGATGTGAACAGAGTTTCAAAACATGCGACCTGACTCAGCGGGGGAGCAAAGCTGTAGGTTATCGGCCTACACGCAATGAACGCGAAAGATTACTGAAACTAGCTTGTTGAAAGAAATCGTAACGTCGCCGTCGCCCGAGAGAGGGCCGCCGCCCAACGCAAGCCGCCCGCCGCCCTCGGAGCGTAGCAAATAGCAAAATAAATTTCATTGATGTCCGAAGTGGCGTCAGAGCCGCGGCCACGCTCGTAAACAGAACCATAAAACGTTTCGGCCGCCGTCCGGCGGCGCCCCGGGCGGCCCCGCGCCGGAGCGCCGGAGCGCCGGACGGCGGTACTTGTCCCGGGCCCGGATACCTCTGGAGGAGTAATAAATTCCCTCGATGATTTTCTTACCGATTGGCAACAAGGTGCTACGTCAAATATACGTATAGCCATAGTATATCGTACGTTTTAGTGACGTAAGTACATAACTCCAGCCTGACGCTCAATGTGTATAAAGGTACGGACAGACGTGCTCATTACTAGCACGAAAGCATGCTTTTATAGAGCAAGTGCTCATTAGTAGCACGTGTGTAACAACATTGCTAGTAATGAGCATGCCTATTTAGAGTGTGCTAAAAAATCAACCGACGACGTTTGATTTTCGAGCATGCTACCTGAGGCGCGGGTCGAAGGGAGCGTGCTCCGAGCGCGTCTGAACAGATTTGCTTATGAGCATACTATTATTCGATCTCGGTCCGCGACAGTTGCTGCGCCAATTTAAAATAAAAACGAAATAATCCCTCAATATGTCGCGTTGGGGAGAAGATAAAACTTTGTTTTTTGTGTCATATTATCGAAGTCACCTTTTTTGTTTTTTTCTTTGTCACTAAAATGTTCTTATACAATTCCGTTGCAACCAATATGATTATTTTATTGAGTTCTGTACGGATAGCACTGTCACTATATCTTTGTACATCAATTTTGGCCGAGAGCCTGGTGTCCAATAGCACGTCTGAACATAGGTTTGCTTTGAGCATGCCTATTTATGAGTATGCTTAAAACTAGCATGCTTATTGCTGGCAAATGTGAACAGTTGCAGTGCATGTAATTTTAAGCATGCTTGTGAGCATCTGCACGTCATCAGCACGTCTGTCCGTGCCTTAACAATGCAATCAAAAGCAGGCTTGGTAAAGTCCACTATGCACAGAGATATGCCTTACAGTGTCATTATTCCGTATGTAGCCGACACACGCGACACAAAGGTAGTGTTATGTTTTGAGAAGCGATAGTGGCAGGTGCATTACTTTTCCGAAGGAAATAAAAACGTCCGACGGAATTCGATCTCGGAGCCAAAATCAAAACACACGTAAATAAATATCTACCTACGACGCGAGGGCGATTTCATATAAAAAGGCACAGATTTATCGCGGCTACATTATTATATTAATCGTGGCTACATTATTATATTTTGTGGCTACATTATTATATTAATCGTGGCTACATTATTACATTTATCGTGGCTACATTATTATATTAACGTGGCTACATTATTATATTTCGTGGCTACATTATTATATTTAACGTGGCTACATTATTATATTTCGTGGCTACATTATTATATTAATCGTTGCTACATTATTATTTTTATCGTGGCTACATTATTATATTAATCGTGGCATGGTTGTGAGCATGCTTTTTTTTTTGACCACGTCTGTCCGTGCCTTAACAAAGCAATCAAAAGCAGGCTTGATAAAGTCCACTATGCAAAGAGATATGCCCTACAGTGTCATTATTCCGTATGTAGCCGACATACGCGACACAAAGGTAGTGTTATGTTTTGAGAAGCGACAGTGGCAGGCGCATACTTTTCCGAAGGAAATAAAAACGGCCGACGGAATTAGATCTCGGAGCCAAAATCAAAACACACGTAAATAAATATCTACGACGCGAGGGCGATTTCATATAAAAAGGCGGAGATTTATCGCGGCTACATTATTATATTAATCGTGGCTACATTATTATATTTATCGTGGCTACATTATTATATTAATCGTGGCTACATTATTATTTTTATCATGGCTACATTATTATATTAAACGTGGCTACATTATTATATTTCGTGGCTACATTATTATATTAATCGTGGCTACATTATTATAGTAATCGTGGCTACATTATTTTTTTTATGGTGACTACATTGTTATATTTATCGTTGCTACATTATTATATTAATCGTGGCTACATTATTATATTTCGTGGCTACATTATTATATTAATCGTGGCTACATTATTATATTAATCGTGGCTACATTATTATATTAATCGTGGCTACATTATTATTTTTATCGTGGCTACATTATTATATTTATCGTGGCTACATTATTATATTCCGTGGCTACATTATTATATTAATCGTGGCTACATTATTATTTTTATCGTGGCTACATTATTATACTTATCGTGGCTACATTATTATTTTTATCGTGGTTACATTATTATATTTCGTGGCTACATTATTATATTTCGTGGCTACATTTATTATATTCATCGTGGCTACATTATTATATTAATCGTGGCTACATTATTTTTTTATCGTGGCTACATTATTATATTTATCGTTGCTACATTATTATATTAATCGTGGCTACATTATTATGTTAATCGTGGCTACATTATTATATTTCGTGGCTACATTATTATATTTATCGTGGCTACATTATTATATTTCGTGGCTACATTATTATATTTATCGTGGCTTCATTATTATATTTATCTCGGCTACATTATTATATTTTTAATGTAGGTAAAGCATTTCGAAAGTGTCCGTCGGTGAAGAGAGTGAAGACTTACCAATGTCAGTTTTCAAATCGTTCACATAACATACAACTCGACCATTCCGTTACATACACATACATACATATGTAACTGTTTGGAGTGTACGTACATATTCATTATTTTGACATTATGTGTAGTGGTCGATATACATGTATATATATATTTTATACCACTAAGGTGGCAATCAGCGTACCGTTTGCATGATGGTAAGTAGTCAGCGTAGCCTTTGGAGATTTGCAACGATTAGCATATATATTAGTAGAATGAGTGCGATATGAATTTGCGGGGTGTAAATGGCTCTATGTCACTTTTAGAGCCAAAGCCTACTTCGCCTGCACGTAGTGCACCCTGCTTATCAAGAGGCGAAAAAAAGAGGCTGGGCACGACGTTAGCCCGACCGGGGGAAGTACCTCCACCTGACAGAAGACGCCAACCAAATAACAACTTCCTGGGGAGTTTATAATCGCACCGCTCGCCGACTACGGGAAGATCACCCTCACACTCTAAAACCGCAATGGTCGCGTACTGTATGGTTCCAGAGAAGTTTTCTTCCAAGATCTCTCAAGATGTGGAATGAACTCCCAGCCGAGGTTTTCCCAAAGGACTACGGCATGGGGCTCTTCAAGAAAGGCGTGAAGAGCTTGTTAAGAGGGTCGACAACGCATGAGTGACACCCCTGGTGTTGCAAATGTCCGCAAGCTACGATAACTGTTTACCATCAGGCAGGCCGTATGCATACGCTACCTTAGTGGTATAAAAAAGCGTTATTGTGTTCCCGCGAGTGAGTGAGGTCACCATAAGATGAGGAGTTGCTGTGTGGAGACAGCGGGGGTGGCAACGCGCTAGGGACATACTTTTTGTTACTAGCGTTCATAGGCTACGGTGATTGCTTTACACCAGGCGGACCGTATGCTTGTTTGCTATCCGTCGTAGTATAAAACAATGAGTGCAGCTGAACAAAACGACACCCAAAATATATCCGCGCGGAGATTTTGTACTTTGATTTTTTCATTATTTCTGGACATCGCTCGAGGAAAGCTGGGGCTTCTGCCGGAGGCGCTCGTGTTACAACTGTCCTCGCTGGCGGCGCGGCCTGCGGGATGTTCCTCCGTCTGTAGATAAGTTAGCGCAGTCCGCGGCCGCACTGCACGTATCAAATGACAAGCGTTAACAAGCAACTGCAGGTTTTTAGTAGAGTTGGCATTCAGTAGGCGGCACGTGTACACCGAGCGGCCGCGGTCTGCAGCGCGCCGTCAGTGCGCGGTCTGCGGTGCAAATCGTGGACACTCATAGCTCCGCATCAGGCCGGCCGTTAGTTGCGGCGGCGCGCGATTTGAAACGAACATAACGTTATGTAAGAGCGAGCCCGCGCGGAGGTCGCCATCCGCTCGCGCAGGGCCCGCGCGAGGTCGCCCGGTCGGGGCCGCACACGTGCCCGCTGTGCTCGTTCACATCACAACTACTTCTTCGACTCAACGCCCTCTGTACCCGGTGTATTTACTATCTCTATGTATGTTCATCTGTCACCGCATATCTCATAAACTATTCGTCGTAATATTGAAAGCCTAATACTGTGCTAGCCTTCTTCTTCTTAACGTTATCCCGTTTCCTAATCCGTTAGGATCGGCGGGGTCCGCTTCCTAAGCCTAAGGATTTGGCGAAGATACTGATTTTGACACGGAGCGACCGCCGTGTGACCTCCACTACTCAACCGCGTGATTGTTACTTGATCAGCCAAATGTAACGAATTCATGTGCAGAAATTATTCCCCCCTAAATCTAAAGATGCGCTTCAAACTCCCTACCGGCCGCGGATAAATACATAAAAATAAATTCCCTCGGTCGAGTGTCCCGTCGTGTCTTACAAATGTGACCGTGATCCTACATCAGTAGTGTGGTCCACCGACACGCTGAATGCAAATATTTGCGGCGCAGTCTCCGTCGCCGTCGGTGCGACATTCACAAACCCAGCACCGGAGTGGAGGCCGCCCCGCTCGGCCGCCCCGCTCGACCGCAGACCGCGACTATATCTCCGGTGATTTATCGCTGGCCGGCGGCCGTCGGCGCTCTACGAGATACTGCGAAATGAACCACGTTAATGAAGACCAACTGCATTATTTGCCCGGTTAATTAACACTCCGTGATTTATGGCGGCCGAGTGGCGGGAAACAAGAGACTAATTGGGAAATATAAAACAACACAACGGGTAATAAACGGAACCATTAGGGACCCGCGGCCGTGAGCCCCCGCCGTTCGAGCCCCGGATCAAAAGGCTTTACGTAACTTGGCGCGGAGCCCGGGCGGATCCCTTCGCACGCAGTAAATTGAAACACAAAAAGAACCCGGTAACCGACAGGCGTACGGCCAGCTTCGTAGCCAGTAATTACCGCAGCCCATGGAAGCTGGAAATACGTTTCACGTTAGAATCAAGTTTCCTCCGTTACGAGATGTTGCGTTTCACGTTTTGATTGTACCGATGGAGAGCACTCAGTGCAACGACGCTCGATGCGACACTGCTTTATTAATATTAACATATTTATATAGAGAACGATATTTTGACGAGCTCGTTGGCTCAGACGAGTATGACGCGACTTTGAGACCAACGCTCGTGAGTTCGATTCCCACACAAGGCAAACATCTGTGTGCATGAACATGTATGTTTGTCTTGGTCTGGAAGTTTGAGAGGTAGGGCGCATCAAAGCAGCTCGTCTAAGGACGAACCTCCACCTCACAGAAAACCACAGCCAAATAACTATTCCCTAGAGGGTTGTTGTGTTCCTGAGTGTGAGTGAGGTCACCAGTAAGCTCCTAAGGAGTTGCTGTGTAAGCAGCAGAGGAAGCATCGTATGTTACAAGCGTTAATAGGCTACGGTAATTGCTTTACATCTAGTGGGCAGTATGCTTGTATGCCTCCCGACGTTGTATAAAGAAAAAAAAGATAATATGTCTGTCACCGTGATACATTCACCAGGGTAGTCCGTCTGTCCGTCGGCACCGTCGGGAACACACTGCAGGGCCCTGGCCGCCGCTGGTCGGTTTCTGCAATCGTATCTGCAGTGGCGAGGACGGCGGGACTCTACTCTCCACTAGTATCACGTACGACTGTACGATATTCAGATGAATCTCGATTAATATTGTGTATATCGGATATAATTTTATATGTAACTAGCTGACCCCGCAAACGTTGTTTTGCCATATAAATTATTTCTAGGGAATTTCTAAGATAGAAAAGAAATAACTACGAGTAACTTATTGTAAGTGTGTAAGGATGTGGTATATGAGTGAAAGAGGCACGGAGCCACGGAGCCATGGAGCGCTGTCAACGATGAGGGAATATACAATAACAAAACACCAAACAACAAAAGACGACGACTTGCTATTTACTTGCTACTTTTTTGTTATGAGTCTGACGGGTGACAAAATGACATTGATAGAATGTTACCATGTACAAAGTTTCAATTAAATGTTAGGCTCAACTGGCGGGGATAACTTACCAAGTGATAATTGATCAGTTATCGAGCGGGATAAAAAATGATTAAATTACTAAAATGACTATTACCAAATAGGTGTTGGTGATAGAAGGGTGAAAATTTAGGGTTGTATGTATTTTTTAATTCCACATTATAAAAAAGGAAAAAAATAAAAATTTGTCCAAAAAATAAAAAATTAATGTTAGGGGTGGACAACTCTTATCACTTAGGGGTACGAAAAATAGATAGTAGCCGCATCTTAGACCTACTAAATATGCATATAAAATTTCATAACAATCGGTCAAGCCGTTTCGGAGGAATATGGTAACTAACATTGTGACACGAGAGTTTTATATATAAGATACTAGCTTTTGCCCGCGGCTTCGCCCGCGTAGATTTTGGAATTTCGGCAGATTTACTTATTTTTAAGTACAGTCATCATTAAATAGTAGAAGTACCATAGAAGTACCAAATATCCTTATTTGTGAAGTAACGAAGATTTGTCACGATCTGTTCGGTTTTCATTAACTATTTGATGCTGGCTATATACACTCAAAGCACCCCATAATACGCAACATTTGCCTATTTTAAAAACAAAAGAGTCAAATCACTAATTAATAAAAATATCTGTTAACACCTTAGGGTTGGATTTCAAAAAATTCTTTCTTATCGCTCATATGCATTACAAAATGAACCTCTTGACGAGTCAGTGAATTAGTCACAAACTCTATTTTTATTAATATAGATTTATTGATATAGATTAGCATCTCGTCCATACACATTTTTAACCCCCTTTTCACCCTCCGAAGGGTGGAATTTAAAACGTTGAAACCATTTTTTTGTATTTTAGTAGAGAGTATATGTACAAAGTTTTAAGTCACTAACTTCAAAAAATATTTCTACTCCATATAAACTGTCAACCCCCTTTTCAGCCCCATAAGGGGCTTTAATTTTTTTTATTTTGAAAAACCATGAAATTTCTTTTCTGACGTCTTGATGGAGAGTATATTTCAAGTCATTAACTTGAAAAAAAAATTCTGCTCCGTACAAACTGTCAATCCCCTTTTCACCCCCTTAGGGGTTGAATTTCAAAAAATCATTCTTATCTCTCGTAAGTATTACAAAAGCAACCTCTGTGCAAAATTTCAGCTTTCTAAGTTCAAAGGGTTGGCCTGGGCGTTGATGAGTCAGTGAATTAGTCAGGAACTCTATTTTTATTGATATAGTTTATGTTTCTTATTTAAATTGAGTCTAGATGGCGTCCTCTTAACAAGATAAAAAATTAGATACTTCAAATAATAATTATAATTCTTTTTAAACATTTGTTGAAGTTAAAAAAGCTTACGAATGAATATTTAATTATTTTGTTGAAAGAACATCAATCATTTAGTTTTTTTTTTTATCAAACGAAACTAACAAATAGTTACCTACTTTTTGAATAGTTTTTTTATTAATAAGTAACAAAAGTCAGACTGGGCCGTTATAAAACTAATCTTTTAACTTCGCTTTCTAAAACTAATCAGTCAAATGTTATGTTTGAAGAAAAAGACTCGACCGTCGTAAAATATACGACGCAACCACTCGGCGGCTATTTTTCCGACAACTTGTGAGGTACACAAGTTAACGGTTGAAATTTCAAAACGCAGTCCTATAAAATGAGTTAATTCTGAACTAATTTGTGTATTTGTTAAAAATAACCACACTCGACTAGAAAGCGACGCGAATAAGTCCAGTGTGGTCAGTCGGCTCGGATCGGCACCCTCGTGAAATCGATATGGATTCCATTGGTTGTGGAGTTAGGTTCAAAAAAGTTGGTTTTGAGATTCGAGATAGACGAAAGCAAACCTACCTAGGTATTGAAAGGACCCGGGAACGTAGATATTACGCGCGGTTGTCACAGCACAGCTTTGCTTCCTCGTCGGCCGCTGTCGTCTCCGCCGCCGAGTGTTCGAGTGCAGGCTGCCGCGAGCGACGCGGGCCAGCACTGACCAAACAAAAAAGGAAAGGAGAGGATCGAGGGAAGTCGAAAAGGGTAAAATTACAGTAAATAGAAACATGTAATAAATAATGCATTTATTTTACTTCTGACTTCAAAAATGTGCGGTATGTGATAATGATAGCCGCAAACTACGTTAACCAAATTAATTGTTCGAAGATGTTATATAATAACTTTTCACATATATGTTACAACCCAGCCGGCCGCCGAGCTCGACACGGTCCGAGGGCGGGCTGCGTGATACTCGGGGGTCGTCGCCGCTCGTAATTCTGAATCAGCGAAACTTTGTACTCTACATACGTCTAGTCAGTGAGAGATTTGCGAACGGGAGTCTTTCCGACTCAGATGTAGACGAATGTTGGAAAGTTCTGAAAGAAAGTATGGTGGACAGTGCGAAAGAAGCATGTGGATGCGCAAAGAGAAGAAGAAAGAAATTTACTGTCGATGCAAGAATGAAACCAAAGTTTTAGTGAAAGAGAAGCGTGAAAGACTGTTTATGAATGAGGAAGAGAGGCTGACGAAGTACTTCATTACAATACATTTACACATATAACCATCGAGGAGATTATTTGTAATGCATAATCATCATCTTACTGAAACGTAGGCTCGCTGCGGTGAGTTAAATAGGCGCTATAAGACTAAGTTTTGGTGAGCGAGGTGTACCTTAATACGCAGTCGAGAGGTTGATTAGTTTGTGTCTCGAACGCGTGTTATTGGAAGTGGACTGTGTAGTCGAAGTCTTCCTCGCTCGTCTCTAAGGCTGGCGCCGCGGCCCGGCGAGAACGACACTTCCGGCTGGCACTTCCTCTTCGAGGAATGGCCATAACTGGAATAGTACATTATCTTTAATTATTGGCACAGCGTACGAGTCGATCGAGTTGTTTTGTCGACAATGTTAGTACACTCAAAATAAAACGTGGCCGTCTCTCGCGTTCAATTCGTTGCGTTACTTCTAGCTGCTATTTCGATCTTCATTTTCCTGTGCGATCGTTGTAGTTTGAATCTTTTCGATTCCCAACCGTCGACAGCCTACGGTATAAATGCGCTCGTGCGAAAATAGGGAACCTACCAATCGGCAAAACTATGCGATTGCACTTTTTTAGGTTAGGTTAGGTTGTAAGGTTTATGGCGTGAACAAGGCCACGCCGCGGGTCGGGAACTAAAAGTCACGCCATGCTATGTTCCCTGATTTCCACCGCAGAGTATCACTTATTAAATAGCAGGGTGTTGCTCTTTTTAAAAAAAATCGAACTTATCAGTCGCCTTATATTCCTACCACATATCCATCAAAATACAGATGTGAACACCATAAACTATCTGCGATGAAACCTATCAGTGACAGAGAGTCTCTTATTTGGTTGTTGCAGAGTGTTGTCGGAGGCGCGCGGGCTCCGCTCGCTGCCGGCGCTGAACGGCTCCGTGCGGCTCCGCACGCTGCGCGCCGACCGCGCGCGGCTCTCTTCGCTGCCGCACGACCTCTGCCAGCACGCGCCGCAGCTGCGGGCGCTGTGAGTTCTCCAGCATGCTCACCGCCGACACTGTGCCAAACTCCGTTATTATACGAACTTCACAGAGTCAGCTCGGCCCGTCGGTCTAACATAGCGTCACGGTAGCAGTGGTAGTAATAATTGTAGTAATTAAACGATTCCCTCAGTATTCCCATGGGAAACGGATAAGTTTCATTGAACTACCGGGATTTCTGAGGGAGGGACTGAAGGACCGAACTGAACCCTGATGGCCACATGATGTTGTCGATGGTCGTTTACCGATCTAGAATAATTTGGGCGGCCGTCAAACAAAACCCATCTATTTATAAACAAACTATTTTGTACAAAATTCTCCGCAACATGTGCGAGCTCGCCGCCGCGCTCCGGTTATTAACACTGTTATTGAATAAACATAGTGTTTTAGTAACACGCGAGTGCGCCCCGCGAGCCGAGCGCGGCGGACGGCCGGCCGGCTCCCGCGGCGGCGGAGAACAAGTTTCTCGCCATTACTTTCTCATCACATTTTACTATCACAGTTCGCAATCTACTGATTTATGATGTCTATAAATATTCTTCAAGATCTACTGAGCTATCAATTAAATATATGCATGTTGTGAAAGGAACGGGCCGCGCTATCATTTAAAATATTTATAAGATTTGCGTAGTCACTAATATTTATCAAACGATCAAAGTAAAATTATAATATTTTTTTTGCGAATAGAGAGAAACCCTCTTCGCGGGACACGCAATAAAAAATTATTTATTGGGTAAAAATATGTGTGAGCAAGTGTAGTAGGAGGGTATTCGTCGGCAGAGGAGTGTAGCCCGCGGTGGTTGTTGCAGGGACGTCAAGGGCAACCGGCTGCAGGCGGTCCCCGAGCTGGCGGCGTGCTCCGAGCTGCGCGTGCTGTCAGTATGCCCTGCACATCTTACTTATTGAGGCTGTTGTGTTGACGCGACGCTACTTCTCGTCCTTCCGTCGGTGGTAGAAACAACGCTGTTAACAAAATACAGTTTGCCGAGTTATACATTTAATATCACTTATTTTTAAGAACGTTGTATCTTTTTAAATAATAGTGATAAATTTACGACATGTGTTCCGCGACTTTCCCCAGCCCGCGGGCTGCTCACTGCTCGGACGACCGCGCCCGCCGCCTAAGGCTACAGCGCGAAACAATTTGTTACCTCAGATAGATATGCGGAGGTAACAACTCGCTGGTGATATTTCTCGACTCCTGGACGCGCAGGGAGTCCTTACATTGTTTTTATTATTCTCGTTGCTATTCAATAGGACGCGGTGGAAGTTGCGTCAGTTATTAAGCTGCTGCAGGTACCCGACCGGCCAGTCGTGATCAGAACAGAACTACATCATGTGTCCTGTCATTTTTCTTCTTTTTATACAACGTCGTGAGGCATACGAGCGTACGCCCCACCGGATATATAGCTGTTACCGTACACTAGTATCAGTCGCGCGATTACACCTCGGCTGCTAACACGGCGACCCCATAGGAGCCTACCTACTGGTGATTCACTGGAAGGAACACAACAGCCCTCAAGAGAGTTGTTCTTTGACTGCGATTTTCAAGGTGGCGGAGGTACCTACTTTCTTAAATTGGCCGCTTTAATACGCCCTACTTCTTTTAGAAGATGTTTCTCTCATAGAGAGAGAGAGAGGGATTAGGTAAAGTCTAGTTTCATTGCAGCGTAAGATTTTTAGTGTTCAGAGTCGCCAGTCACTAGTCGCCGATGAACGGCACTTCCTCGAAAGCTAAGGTAATTGTACGATTTATGATCTTTTAAAATACTTAAGTCAAAAAGTTAATTTCCGTCGGACGCGAGCCTCGCCCGCGCCACTCCGCGTCCAGTGCTCTTCGGACCGTTATTAAGTTGGGCGTTATTAAAAAGGTGGCGTGGTGAATATCTTCATTGTAATACAAGATAAAGTGGAGATGGCCGCCACCGGCGCCGCGGCGCACGACGCTCGTGATGACGTTTCGCGTGTTGTTCGCAGCGAGCTGTCCGACAACGAGATCGCGGCGCTGGGCGGCGCGGCGCTGCGCGGGCTGTCGCGCCTGCACGACCTGCTGCTGGCGCGGAACAGGCTGCGGCGGCTGCCCAGGGACGCCTTCCGGCACACGCCGCGCCTGCAAGTGCTGTCAGTACACACACGCAAACATTTTACGTCTGGACTGGAGGCCGGGAGACGCGGCCACTCCCATCACTAAATCGCAGCTTCACCGCTCCCGCTCGCAGCTAAATCCACGAACGCTCTACAGCGATACGAACTACACCTAATTGGTTAAAATATCCTTCCATTGGTCAAGAAACTCTTTAAGCGCAAAGAAAGCACGTGTCGGTGAGTGCGTGCTGCGCTGAGTATGCGCCGAGCTGCTCATTGTACGGTTCTTTAATTCACGAAAATTATGATTGTAATAGATATATCACGATCGATAAAATGCTTATTTAATTATTATCGCTTTCAATTCCATTCGTTTTTGCAAAATATCAAGATTCGATACCAAACGTGTCGTTGCGAAAACATGCGACCACTGTTTGTCAAGTACACATATATATATATATATATATATATTATATATATATATATATATATATATAATATATATAACTAGTCTGACCATAATTACAATAAAAATAATTAAAGATTTTGAATTTGGTACGCGTCTATTATATTCAAAATTTCTTTAGATTTCCCGTCGTTTTACATATTTTTTCGTATTTATTTTTAAAATTACTATATAGAATGGGGTGTTAAAGAAAATAGGATTACATTGCCTTGCACAAAGTGGGTATGGAGCCGTCGGTCATATTCAAGACACTTCAAAACAGTTACTTTCGACAGACAGATCAGATACAGATCGACGACATATACCAGCACTTCCTCTGTTAAAGACCATAAAACATCGTTCGTCATCGTGAACAACGTTAGAAGTATAAAGGCTGTTACTGCTGTCAAAGTCAGAATTCGCCGAAACCCCATAAGAAACAAAAAAATTATCGCGACAAATAAAGATTCCTGCTGGGACTCTGTCGCGTATAATAAAACAAAACCTGAACCTCGGCGTTATCTATCTATGTTATCTAAATCAATCCCAACAGTTGAAGAGAGTGGAAGGATCAAAACGCCTTCTATCCCGATACGCAGGTGAAAGGCAAAGAAATATCCTTTACTGATGAAAAATTTTCACGATTGAAGAGGACTACAACAAACAAAATGACAAAGTGTACGCACACAGTTCTAAAGAAGCCGCCCAATTGGTCGGAAGTCGGGGATGTCTTATAAAGGAGTTACAAAGCTTCATTTTTGTGAAAAAGGAGTGAAGACTTCAGCCAAAGTGTATCAAGAGACTGTCTGGATCTGTATGAAATCTCTCAGCAATACACTTTTTAAAAATGTACCGTGGACTTTCCAGCAGGACTTTGCACCCGGTCACAGGGCACAAACTACCCGAGCCTGGCTCGAAACAAACCAACTTTCCGGACTTTATAAGAGCTGAAGACTGGCTCTCGTCTAGCCCAGATGTGAACCCCTTAGACTACTAATTATTGTTAGTTTTAGAGGGCATTGTGTCTCTTAAGAAATCTCTGGAATAAACAGTGGTTAAATTTCCCATGAAAACAATGCGTAAATTCATAGATTCGTGAACAGACAAATTAATGGCATGTATCAAAGCCAAAGGTGGTCATTTCGAATAGAATATTTTTTTAGTTTTGCTGAGACTGCCATAAATATGTACATATAAGTTTTATTAAGATTACATTACTTCATAAAAAAATAAATGCATATTCATTTGTAAGAGAACTTATGGTCGGACTAGGTAGGTATATGTAATCGTCGGTGCCGCCCGTGGGCCGTGTCTGCAGGCGGAGCGGCCGCGGCGGCCACGTGGCCGGCTGTAAGGTGAGTTCTGCTCAAGTTCGCTGAATGTCCTTAATTAGATATTCAGTGGAGAAAACGAGGCGACCGAGCGGCCGGTTAATTGGAAAAAGTTTCAGTAGAGTCGACGAGAGGGAGGGCGGGGGCGGCGGTGGAGGGCCGTCCTCCCGGCGGCAAGGGCGGCGGGCGGCGAGCGGCACAAACATTCCCACTGTTAACTTAAAAGCCTAACCTTCCTATCGTGGAGTAGAGTCGAGTGCGCTACCTATAATTACTATATTACAAGAACTACTTGGATTATTAGTTCATTTTTTGTTTTAATATCATCAATATTCAAACGAGCCCAACTTCGCCGTAGCCTGAGGTCGCTTGCGCCTCCGAGGGCACCGGCGCGTTACCCTCTCGGTAAAACCAGTTCACGATCATCAGAACACTGAGCTGTCGGCCTCCCTGCTGAGCACGCGGCGCTCCGTGTGCCGGCCCGCGGTCGTCGGCGAGCGGCACTCCCGGAGGAGGTTCTCGGCCATCGTGTCAGCGACTTACAAAAGTTTGTTGTGTTGTAGCTCGAATGTTCTTCAGAATATTCAATAAGCAAGTTTTCATCGCGAACTAGTTTTGAAAACAGAGAAATCGTACGTGGCCGATGTGAACGACGTTGATAGTTATGTCTAGTATTCCGGTACATTGTGTGGTTTATTATTTTAAAATGAATATGTGAAGTGGCAGTTAGTAGTACGCGTGGGGACACACGTCTGCTGGGCCCGCCCGGCGCCCGCCCCGGGCTCGGCCCGGCCCCACATAAATCCATCCAATTTTTCCGATACTGTCTGCGCTATCCAATTAATTTGTCTGTCCTCGGGAAATGAATTGTTTTTCAATTTCCTCATAGATGTTTTCCGATTCAGGAACCTAGAAGAAAACCAGATCGAGCACATCGACATGGAAGCTTTCGTGCCGATCGCCAAACTTGAGGATCTGTAAGTATCATTTGAATGGTGTGTGTGCGTGTGTGTGTGTACCGCGGAAGTGCAGCGAGCTTCATCTCGTGTTGCAGCAACGTGGGCAACAACTTGTTCGGGTGGCTGCCGGCCAGCGGGCTGCAGCGGCTGCTGCACCTGAAGGCACACAACAACCCCAACCTGCGCCACTTCCACCCGCCGGAGCTGTTCCCCAGGATACAGGTGCGCGTTGTCGGTTATTAATAAGCGCGGCTACCCGCGCGCGGCCGCCTCGCGCGGACTGCCGTCTTCATTTATTGGCAGTGTACACCGCCCGCCACAAACCAACAGGCCTCCCCGCGCACCCCGCGCATCCCATGCACCCGCGAACGGAGTGTTTTAGTGACCAATATCATACCTCGGCGATTTGAACTTACTCATCAGTACGAGAATATTTTAACCAATAAACCGATACGTGACACGATGTTGATTCGTGAGCTGGTCAATAAGAGCGGTCAGTTGATATTTATTAGGAAAAACAGGTGTCATCGTTTCTGCAAGGTTGTTTCCACGCCACCCGCCACCCGCCGCCCCTTGCGGGTAGACAAAGACAACCGAACGACACATGACTCGATCGTTACACACCTCACTCGCTTCTTTAGCGTTCATTGCTCTTCTCATGCACGCTCGCCGAATTCTGAGGCACACGACCAGTTTGGTCATGGTAGGTGAGTCTTGGCCTTCCTCGGCTCCTACATACTTCCACTTTTGCGTTGTATATCTGCCTCTTATTCTTTCATCCTGCATTCCTTCTACATGTCCATACCAACAGAGCGTGCCTCTTCTAATTTTAACACCGAAACTCTTTTTCAGACCAACTCTATTTCTAATGTCATCATTGCGAGTACGGTCTGCAAGCGTTACGCTACTAATTTTGGGCAAAGCTCGCATTTCGACCGCATTTATTCTACTTTCATGCTCTCCCTACCACACCCAGCACTCGCTTCTCGCTGCATTGTGTATAAACCTTCTGGCTCAGGCTTTTACTGCCAAGAAATTTTCCCAACGCTTCATTCACACCTGCGTACCTTCTATCCTTACTGAGAGCACATCCAAGGTATACAATCTCAGCCACTTGTTCCAACACTTCATGATCAACCGTAATCCTTACATTGGTTCTGATTTCTTCTCTTTCTAACATTATCTTTGTTTTCTTTGTATTCAGTAGTAAGCCTTTCTCCATACAATCTTCTTTCATTATTGTGACCAGTGTTTGCAGTTCGGATTGTGATTCTGCTAATAACACGGCATCGTCTACGTAAATCAGACAGTTCACCACTAGCTCAGCCATGAGTAATCCTGCAGTTGTTGCTTTATTCTCTGCAGACAACTATCGAGATACCGAAGAAACAGCCTAGCAGACAGCATGCAGCCCTGTTTGACACCAATTTTAACATCAAACTAGGATGATATACTGCCATCTATCACACGTGCTGAGCAATTCTTGTACATAATTCGACTGCACAGCATGGACGGACCGTCGGTCTCATATCTATAGCAATAGATAGATAAATAGTCGTTTATCAGCTGCTAGGGTCACACACGTACAAATATAACATAACGGTACAAGAAGTAAACGGGCATTGCTTAAAACATTTCCGGTCACGGGTGCATGTGGCAGCAAGTAATGGGCCATATAGCTCAGTGTGACTTTTGCGATGCGCAGAAACACTGATTTTCAGCTACTGGCTGAGGGGCGAGCGCGCTCAAAGATATTGTTGAAGAAATAAAGTGTGTGTGTGTATGTGGTGTGTGAGTGAACACAGCCAGGAGTATTATACTAAGTGGACACTCAGGTACCAACATGGCAACAACGATACTCATGTAACTAAGTAATGAAAATGAAATTGGATTTATAAATGTATTGAGGTAATAAAATAAAATTAAATCAATTAATATTAAATACAATTAGGTAGGTATTTTGATATATATAATAATAATAATAATATAAGGAACATGAAAAGGTTAAACATAATTGCTTATAGGCCAGTACTCATTTTTCCAACGACAACTTCGCCACAGGTAACGCATTGGGACCCCTAACTTTGGTTTTCTAAAAGGATGTAATACAAGAGGCGAGGTGACGGAGCGGAGGTGGAATATTGATCCAGCATTTCGTCACCTGTTAGCGGAAGTTGCCGGTGAATGAGTCTGTTCTATCTGGTGCCATATCTATCATGAAGAGAAGAAATATTAAATTTTAAATAAAAATGTTCCGGTTTCTGTATTTTCACTGCTTTGTACTCTGTACAAAAGGCTAGCTAAGTGGAGTTGCCTTCAGGACTCCATATTCAGAGTAGTAATAACAAGACATCGTTTAAATAAGGAGAGATGTGACTTCGAGGCGGAATATAATAACAGTATCGATCACAATCATTCTGCATGCGTTGTATCAATCTTTGAGTTGTACAAAACAGATGCGGTTCATATACTACATCATCGTATTTAAGTTTTGACTAAATCAAAGACTCACAAAGCCTAAGACGCTCTTTTTCGGTTGGTAAATTGCGAATTTTGTATAGAAACTTTAGACGGTAGAAACAATTTTTGACTACGGTTGTTACGTGATTTTCGAAACGCATTTGAGCATCCAAAGTTACACCTTGATATCTTGTTTCCTGTACCATTTTAACGGTATTGTCTAAAATTTTCCAGACAGGGTTATTATAATGTTGCAATCCAACCAAGATCCATGAATTTTGATTTCTACGGATTCAGAACCAATGAGTTCCCTGTAGACCAGCGGGAAATTGCGGCTAGGAAACATTCGCTCAGTGGCCTCGAATGTTATGCTAATGAGATGATGGCATTATCGTCCGTCGTTCTACGATCTTTCCTATCCTTAACTTCATCCTTCCTACCATCTGTTTCTATCTGGTCATTGAACGCCTAGTTCAACAACAACTAAGCGCTTTCCTACACAAAAACTATATACTTAATTCTTTATAGTCAAATTTCCGCCCTGGTCATAGCACGACTATTGCTCTTTTGAAAGTCTCGGATGACATTTGTTTTGCCATGAATCAATCACAACTGGCGGTTTTGGTTCTGCTAGATTTCATCAACGCTTTTAACACGGTTGATTTTAATATTTTGCTGAAGCAGCTGCGTTCCCTCAACATATATCCAACTGTAATTGATTGGTTTTATTCTTACTTATATTTTTTTATTCTACTTTTATTTTTCATCTTTCTTCGGCAGCATGTATGTATTGAGGAATTATACTCCTCATGGAGTGCGGTACGATGGTTGTATCTCCGCTATTATTCGCTTTATTTATTAACTTATTACTTCCAACCTTCGCTCGTCCTACCATCTGTATACAGACGACTTACAAATCTATACACATGGTCCATTAGCTTAAAATTCAGATGCCATTACCATAACTAATGGTGATCTTTCTCGCATATCAGATTGGAGTGACCATCATAGGCTTGTTGTAAATCCAACCAAGACCAACGCAGGCGATTGTAATTAGTGGTTCTCGCCAAATCACTAAAATTTATTGGCCTAACTTGCAACCGGTAAACTTTAAGTGTATCGATATACCATATTCAGTTAACGATAAAAAAAATTGATAAAACTCTATGCTAGTCATCCCAAATCGCAAGTATCAGTAGATAGCTGTTCGTTTCCATTAGTTCTCTCAGAAGGTTGCAAAACCTTTCTACCAGGTGCTCCTTCCTATTCTCAATTATGCTGATTAATGTTTTCTTAATATTACTGAAGAGTCATTAGACAAGCTTGAGCGTCTACAGAATCTTCGTATTCGGTACATATTTAGACTTCGTAAATATGATCAAGTGGCTCCCCATTAGGCTTCGCCGTAATCAACGCATTCTGTCCCTACTAACAATCCACTAATGTACAAACTGTGTTCAGTTTTAAAAATCAGGTTAAGGCTCATTATCTTTCTCTTACCTAGATTTAACTTAATCAATTCGGTTCTTTAGACTTTAGAGATTATTTTACCTGGAGGAATTATTTTACATATATTCACCTGGAGAAGGTCAAGCTGCCGTGCAAAAAACTTAAGCACATCAACAGAGCAAAGCAGTACTTCAGCGCGGGGCAAAACTTATGTTATAAAAGTCTCAAGTCAGATCGCACTTGGAGTACTGCAGTCACCTTTGGGCGGGAGCACCTGGATACCAGTTTGGACCATGTGATTCCATTCAGAGACGAGCTGTGCGAATTGTCGACAATCATAAGCTTACACACGGTACTGAACCCTTAAGTGTAAGGAGAGATTTTGCCTCCCTTTGTGTGTCGTACCTATTGTACAACGGGTTGTGTTCTGAAGGATTGTTCGAAATGATGCCGACAGCTTCTTTCTATAACCACATCGCTCGCCGACGGTGGGGAGTTCACCCTCATACGCTGGAACCGCAATGGTCGCGTACTGTGCCAAAGAAGTTTTCTTCTGAGAACTCTCAAGCTATGGAATGAGCTCCCAGCCGAGGCTTTTCCAAGGGACTACAGCATGGAATTCTTCAAGAAATGCGTGAAGAGGTTTTTAGAGGGTCGGGAACGCATAAGTGACGCCCCTATTGTTGCAAATGTCGATAAGCTACGGTGACTGTTTTGTGCAAACTGCCACCTTAGTGATATAAAAAAAGACTGTCACTACATTCACTGCTAAAAATGTTATGTACATGTATATTTCACGCCAGATTCCTTGCGGGGTAGGCAGAGAGAGCTGAGCGCCATAAGACGCGGTTTATATATATTTCACTCGCTTCTCTAACATTCATAGCTCTTTTCATGCACGCTCACCGGCTCCTGGGGCTCCTGATATCACCTTCTGATAAAACACGACCAATTTGGTCATGGTAGGTTAGTCTCGGTCTTCCTCGGCTCCTACATCTTTCTACTTTTGTATTGTATATTTGTTTCGACATTCTTTCGTCCTACATTCTTTCGTCTTCTCACGTCTTCATTACGAGTGTGGTCAGCAAGCGTTATGCCAAAAATCTTGCGCAATGCCCTCATCTCGACCGCATTTATTATACTTTCAGGCTCTCTCTGCCATATCCAGCTCTCACTGCCATAAGTTAGCATTGTGCACGGAACAGGTCACCGTCAACCCCATATCTGGGCAAAATGTTCCAGAGATTCTTTCGCACGACCCTATCAAATGCTTTCTCAAAGTCCACAAAACCGCAGTAAACCTTCTGGTCCAAAGCCAGATGCTTCTCTACGATGTTGCTGATAGTGAAAAAACTTGATCCGTACTTCCTCTGCCGCTTCGAAATCCACCCTGTGCTTCCCAAAGCATTCCATCGGATTTCACCCTCATTCTCCTTTCAGTGATTTTTCTATACACTTTAGCTGCTAGGCTGATCAAACTAATGGCCCTATAGTTAGTGAAGTCCATACGTGAGCCCTTGCCTTTATACAAGGGCACGATCACTGCGCGTCTCCAATCGCTCTGGACCCTTCCGGTTCTCCAGCATAATTTGCTCAAAAACCAGAAGGCGTCCCTAACGTAGGTACTACTTAGCTTGATCACCTCAGATGTTACTATATCGATTTCCACTGACTTTCCATCTTTCAAACTTCGTATTGACCATTCAATCTCATCCATGGTAATGTCTTCATGGTACGCTGGCACTGCCGAGTCAATCACAGACTCGTTCACAATGCCAGCGTCCTGGACATAATCATACATTTGTCTAAAATATTCACTCTACCGTTCTAACAATTCCTGAGTATTAGCAAGAATGCCACCAGCTTACATTTTATCTTGTCCATTCTGGATGCTGACGAACCACTTTGAGACTTCTTTACCTCTCTCCAGAAGAGTTTGGTATTTGCCTCGAAGTGCCTTCGTCAGCCTCTCTTCCTCATTCATTAGTAGTGTTTCACGCTTCTCTTTCACTAAAGCTTTGGTGTCATTCCTGCATCGACGGCATATTTTTTTCTTCGTTTCTTTCATACCATCACTCTGGTGCAAAGATGATACGTAATCCAGCCACGCTTTCCTCTTTTTTTCCACGGACGATTCAACCTCCGTATCCCACCAGGCATCTCCTCCCAGTGTTCTACGTCTCTTTGCGCATCCACCTGCTTCTTTCGCACTGTCCACCATACTTTCATTCAGAACTTTCCAGCATTCGTCTACATCTGAGTCGATTCGCGTTCGCAAGTCGCGTTCGCAAGTCTTTCACTGACTAGATGTACATGCGTACTCTTTACTCAATATTACGATTTAATCTCTGACACACACAAGCATCTAGGCATCTCACGTTCATTATATCTATCAACTCATTCACCTTATCTTTTAGTCCACCTCTCACATTCTCCTCGACCCGCCGGGATGGGCGTTGCGTGGTGGGTGGCGGCCCCCACCGCCGCATGCATTTGATCCCGCACCGAAGAGGATCGGTGCGCGTCGCCTCCGGGGGACTCCCTAATCCGCGCGTCTGTGCGGTTTGAGTCTAAAATTGCAGCCAACATTGTTGGACTGGCAGGGTCGCGGCGTGTACGCTTCTGATACCGACCCCTAGTGTATTTTTTTGTGATGTTATATATAATAAAATAAAAACGTAGCAGCTAATATCCGGTACTTTTACATTACATATTAGTCCAGTATGCCCGCTGGCCAATCTATATATATATATATATATATATATATGGCAAGGAACGAGCGACACGGTGAAAAAATTTTTCCCAAAGAAACTATGCTTTTATTATTAGCCGTTTTCGAGTTACAGCTTATCAAAGTTTTTCATAGAAAACGTCTTATACGCAACCCTAAAGTCAGCTGTCGTCGCGTCAAGCGTCAATTACGCATCCGAAATGTGGCAATGAGCGGGCACTTCTTTAATTACTTTCTTGAACATACTTAATTTCCGGTACATAAATATCCTAATACCTTACTTAGAATCTAAACTTCACTAGTAACACCAAAATAAATAATATCCATTATTTTCTTATTATTAATTGAATTACTATAAAGTTCAAGTATGTTATTAAAGACTATACCGGTGAAAAGAAAAGGATATTAATCTATAGGATTGTATTGTGTTTGACCGCGTCGCAAGTGACAGACCGGTCGTGGCTCGCCCTGCTCACGACGATCCACGTGGAGGAGACGCTGTGCGATTTCCTTCAAGGTTGGAAAAAAGAGTGCTGCGATACTTCGACCGTAATCCAAGGGCAAGTCCGAGACAGGCCGGCCGACAATTCCAAATAATTACACGGCAGTCCTCAAAATATTACAACGTGCTAGGCGTCATGCCTACAAAATACAATGGGTTCAATCATTATTGCCTAGGGACTGCCCAGTACGTGAAAACTGTTGCCGGTTGCTGACAGAAATGTGGTTAGAAGATCACGACTTAGGTGCTTTCATTGTTCTCCGCCGAATGTGTTCTGTGCTTTCAGCGGTTCATTTGCACACAAGAAAACGGGTTGCAGCTTGCACAGCACGACACGGTGGAACAATTCTCGGTTGTAAAAGTAGGTAAATTTATTTGGCTTAAACTTTAAATCCATGAGTGTTAGATACCAGGTAGATGTCATGTATTGCCATGTAGATAATGGGTTATCAAGGGCGGTAGATACCTACATTTTTCCGTTAATTGCATACCACCATAGATAGTATGTATTACATGTTCGGCTCGCTACGCGTACGCGTGCGCGTATTCTAGCGCTGGGCCAATTATGAGCTTATGACTTAGGGTTGTCAGAGGAGAGAAAATGATTTATTTTGAAGTTGAAAATAAACAACGAATTATATGTTTGTAAACATTATAAATCCATTAAGTAACTTTACTATAACACCATATTTTCGGGAATGTTCATGGTAGGCTTCCTGCCGGTATATTTATGATAAAATAACACTGGATTTAAAAACAGACTACACAATTGGCTAATGGAACATAGGTTTTATACTGTGGATGAATTTATTAATTATAGACACTTTTAATTATTCAAGGTTTAATTTACTATTGAATTATGATTTGTAGGTTTCAAAAATCATAAAATTTGATATTAATTACCGCAAGTTACCAATTTGCAGTTTACATTTTTAATGTCTGAATAGGCGATAATATTCTCACTGTATTCAATTCCATTTTCTATGTACACCGTTCAAAAGCAAACATCACCCAAAATAAATATATATTTTCTTTTTATAATAAAAATACCAAAAAATAAAATTCGATGAGTAGGTACCAAGGATTATTCGTCAGAGCACAGTTCCCAGACCGGACATTGCTCCCTGTTAATGTCGCGGCTCGCGGTCAGTTTGGACGACATTTCGTAGTACTTTCAAGTCGCCCGAAACCCTATAGTGAGATTAGGGAGCCGGTGGCAGCCCTGCCGTCTCAAGGAATACGCTCAGGCGGGCCGTGTGCTGTCTCGTTCCAGACGCTGGTGCTGTCGTACGCGTACCACTGCTGCGAGTTCATGCCGCTGATGGAGGGCACGGACGGCGAGGCGCCCGAGGAGGAAGGCCTCACCGACTTCGTGCTGGTGCCGCCGCAGCACGTGGACTTGGCCGCCTGGGCCAACCTCACCGACATCTGGCCGCACTACCGTCAGTACACCCGCCCACCCACTACTATATCTATATATTCTCAGACTGAGCCGTGTGCGCTCTTTTTTTTTTTGTTTAGTTCCTATTGACCAGAGTGTTAGCAACAAATCTTGGAAACGGCCGAAAAAAATAGCTCATAAGAAAATCTTTTTGTCGTATTTTATAAGTAAAAAGTTGCAGTAAAATCTCTTTGGTTGTACTGTTTGTATCTCGTGGTTTTAATACATAAATAGACGAAAAAATAAAACATTATCTCGCAATTTTTTTCCTATCCGGTAAAATAAGTGAATCTAACGAATAAAATCGATACATTTTGAAGTTTTATTACCAAAAAGGAAAAAAATTGTGACGTTTACGGACTTAATGCTGTGTCAATGAGAGTAGCACAAAACTGGATCGTTTTCAGTCCGGATATTTTTCCACTCCACGCTTCCGGAAGCAAGCATCGGCTTTCATCAAAAATCAGATCTGAAGTCCCAAGACTTCTTCAGCAATATGGGAGTATGTTATATCACTATTTACAAAAAGGCAAGAAATTGTCGAACAAAATGGTACATGTATATTATAATCAAATGTAACTATGAAAAAAATAACTATGACAAAAAGTATGTGGAATTTGTATATAAAATGCGAAAAATGTTTTCCCCGACGTAATACATCATTCACAATTCACTTTCAAGCTCACAAGTATTTGAAGTAATCTCTGCTGCGTTTATCGTAACGAAGAGAGAACACACGACTCCTTCATTACACCAAAAACTGACTTTCACTTTTATTTTTAACTAAAACTTCGATTGCAGTTTTACTTACCTATCCATACACTTATAACTGTATATTTATATGTTATTGATTTTTTTTATCTTTGACTTTTTCTCTTTGTTTTGCTACAACTTTCACGTCAGTATATCGTGTAGTTCCAGAGATACGCGCAAAATAAATATAAAAACTTAAAGCCCGTTTTCTGGAAAAGTGTACGGCCGCGTATACAACGCACTTTGGAAGGCTCTTGTTAAACTTCGTCGCGAACTGAATACAATTGTACATACGTAAGGGGATTACGGCTTCGAGACGTCGAGGCGGTCCTCCGGCTCCGGAGACCGCTCCGCAGTGCGCTGTGTCCACAATGTCATGTTTGCTTCATATCGTTGTTACTTAAAACATCAATGGTTGTGTTCGGTACCAGCCCACACGTCGACAGGTAGTAATAGTTTATCGGACGAAGTTTCGCTTATTCATTAATAATAGGTGATGAAGTACAAACCGTCAAGTACTATTTTTTTCTAGACTGTAAAGCGTAGACGACGAAAACTAAATTAAAATATTCTATAAACAAATTTAACGATTACATTAAAACCACGATCTTATTCCCTTTTATTCAGATTTAACAGCGATCTATGTTATATGCCGATTTTTTTTCTTAGATAAGAAAGTTGTTGCCTAGAGTTGTCGGATAGTTATTGCGTGGGGTTGTACCAACATAATATTCCGATAATGTGATTTTTTTTCCCATTGAATTGATATGTTCGCATCAATAATCTTATGTAGAACTAGTAAGCTTGTATTTTGTATTCTATAATCAAATAAAAGTAGGAAAATATTTATTGAAAAAATTATATAGTCTGTCATTTCCGTTCTAAGATTAGCACAGGCTGATTACACATTTATTTGTTGGGCGAACTTTGAAAATAGTCCAAATTATATTGTTTTTATTGAAAAGTGGTAGGTATTGGTTTTTTACTAACATGACAAATGACGATAATAATTTAACAACCTGAAGAGAAATTTCTTGCTGCGGTAGATATATTCATAGAAATGAAAGAAAAATTCTCTTAAAAATATAAATAGCATATATTTTTTAAATAGTCATTGTCTTATTTAGCGCTCAATAGCCACGGCCGTCAATTCTTTAATTCTCTGGAGTGGAGTTACGAGTAGGTCTACCGACAAGATTATTTGTACGGAGAGCCCCCTGCCAGTCGAGTGACATTGCTAGGTATACTATCAACGGCCGGCAGCGACAGCCTGTGGCTGCGGGCACAGAGCCGGCCCATTGCTCACCTACTCCACGGTTAGTAGAATTTGTACCACTAAATTCGTGTTTTCGGATTTATGTACATATTTGTAATGATCACTCGCTCGGCGGTGAAGGGAAACGTCGGGAGGAAGCCCACAAGTCCATGAAATTATATTTTGAAAGACTTGTGACCTAGCCTAATAAAAGTCTGGTGTTCCCTCTGGGTTGTTCGGGTCTGACGACAGTCACTCCTTCAGTAAATCCTTGGGCTCGGGTAGCGGGCCCGCCGATACGAATAGATTAGGAAACGGGGTAACGCTGAGAAGAAGAAGGCGATGTAATCAACAAATTCAAATTAATTGTTAACTTATACGTAGAATTTTGCTGTTTAAATTTGGATGTTTGACATATTTTGTTTTTGATAAATTAACTATTATAACGAACTAATTTGAATGACACACTTTCACTAATGTTTGTGCAATACGCAGTATTTGAAATGGTACAAATGATGTAAAGTCGAACGAGCCCATGTTATTACTAGCGGGGTAGTAAAACGGAGGTGAGGCATCATCGAGCAGTGCCAGACTCGGGATGCTGGAATGGAACTGAGAATGATTAGAAAAAAACTAGTACCTATTACTGACGCTTTAGTGTTGATGTAATTATTGGTGACAACCATGCAACTTCTTATTTAAACAACCTGTGGATGGTTAAAATCTATTTATGCAAAACACAATTATAATTATAAATATGGCATATCTTTCCGGAAAAAGCAAGGTAAAAATAATATACAAATAACCAATGTCACAGTCCTGACAGAAATAGACAATTGTCGATAGCTCGTTATTCACAAGTTACCGAATACGAAATTTGATTGTGATTTTAATACAATCGATACAGGTGTGTTCATAGAACATTTAAGTGTGATTTTCACCGACTAATACGGTCTTTTATAGTCTGAAAATAAAAATAGTAACTGAAATTTATGAAACGTTTCTTCTTTCATCATCCAATCTTAGTAAAAATATATACAATAACAGGCGAATACAGAGTGTGGTCTGCGATCAGTACAAGCGTGTACAACCCCGTTTCTGTTCGAATGTTATACAATGTGTACATATGTATATCTATAATAAAATGCAAAAGTTTAAATATCAAATATTACAATAATTTGATTGTGCTTAAACTGCTACTACTTACGAGCACTGAATGCGAAAACAATGTGAAACCTTGTCCGACATAGTACATCATTACCTGTTTAACTATGGGATATTATCAAAAGACAAATAAGTAGATTGGTTCCTTTTTAATTTACTATTGTGTAATTTTCGAAATAAGGTAATTATAATATTTTCAATATATTTTTTAATATATTAAAATTACCTTGTTAAATTCATACTGTTTGAAATGTGCACAGTGAACGCTACGACGGCGGCGGACGCGCGGTTCCGCAGTGCGCTGTCCCGCGCGGCGGACGCGCCGGACGAGGCGGGCGCGGCCGAGCTGCGCGTGGACTCGCCGCGCCGCGTGCACTGCCTGCCGCTTCCCGGTGCGTATGGATACCTCGCCATCTCCCACGGCTCCGTCGACTCACGGTCGCATCTCCAAATCGCGAGATTTACACTCGTAACTTAACGTATTTATTAACACGCAGTTATTAAATACGATAAGTTATTTAATTTCCTTCTTATCCTCATGCCTTTATTGTCATCCGCAAAATTCCTGAGAGTAACCAGCCCGTCATTGCGGTCGTTGATATCTCTCTCCGTTTCGAGCCCCAACGCGTAGCGTCCTCATAGCGCGCCGTGTCCACAGGCCCGTTCCTGCCGTGCGTGGACCTGTTCGACTGGTGGACGCTGCGCTGCGGGGTGTGGGCGGTGTTCCTGCTGGCACTGCTCGGAAACGGCACCGTCGTGTTCGTGCTGGTGTGCAGCCGCAGTCGCATCGACGTGCCGCGCTTCCTCGTCACCAACCTCGCGGCCGCCGACTTCTTCATGGGAATATATTTAGGTATTATTTTTATGCGTTATTTCGAAATGCCTCGACGATTGTAATTAACGATCCTATATCCTATCTCAACAAGTATTCTAAGTATTGAAGATGAAAACTTTGCTGAAACCTAGCACGCCCTTTATTTTTATAAAACTGTATTGTGTTATTATTCTAAGACTGTATTCATTCATTTTTTTTGGAAATTGGTTAAAGAAAACGAATGTAATCCAAAAAAAATAATATCGTGTATGTACATGTATGAACAGTGTTTATTGAGAGCAGCCTGGCTGTCCGTCTCTTCGTTTCATTCGTTCAAGTAGCTACAACCCCGCCGGCGGCCTACCGCGAGCACTTCATACTAGTGTAGTGGGAATATTTTCAGAAACATCGTTCCTATATGAATTCTATATGTTTATCTGTGCGTTTGTGTATCGCTTTTTTCGAATATTCAAAGTTTGACTTCAGATTCGGATTCAGCATAAAAAAGTAGAACAGGAATGTTCAGGAACACCGTTCCTATCTCTTAAGGAACATGATCAAAATGGCCGACAAATTAAAAAAAAATGAATTGTTATATAATTGGTGTTCCTCTGGCAATGCAAGCTTGCGCATTCTCAACTGGTTCGTAATGAACCGGCGCCGCGCCCTCACGTATGTGATTGGCCACTCTCTATGATTTAATTTCAATTAATCGACAATGTGACTTGTGTAAAGTGACACCTGAATGTATTATTTTTACTATTTAATTATAATTAGAGGAGAGCTGGGTGTCGTATAGGCACATGGAATGTGAGAGGTGATCTAAAAGATAAGATGAATGAGTTGATAGATATAATGAACCTGACATGCCTAGATGCTTTGTGTGTGTCACAGTCCAAGCGAATAGGAAGCGACACCGAAGATCTGCCCGGTGGCAGGATGGCCCTGTGGTCCGGGGTAGACCAGGACGTTCATTGCCAGCGCTGGCGTAGGTGCCGTGCTTTCATCTCGCTTGGCCGCTGGTGTGAAAGATTACGATTAAGTAGGTCCAAGACTTCTCTGGGTTAAGATAAAACTGGGGATTACACGAGTGTTTTTAGTTGCAGCATATGCTCCTGTGAGCTCTGCTGATCCCCAGGAGCTCGAGAAGTTTTAGGAGACTGTAAGGGGTGTTCTGGATTTGGCTGAAGCGAATGAACGGATAATTATGTGTGGTGTTCTACTCGTAAATGGATGGGTTGGGACCAAGCGAACCAGTTATGAGGCTGTGCTTGGTCCATACGGAGATAAGAGTGAACGATGCTGGTAAGCTACTTTTAGACGTATGTATGGAACGAAACCTCCTTGTGTCGAACACGCTCTTCCATCACAAAGATACTCACACTTACGCATGGAGAGGGAATGAACAGAAAAGTATGATTCATTTGATTTTGATAAATGGACGTCTCCGAAAGTCGTTATGGATACAAGAGCCTTCAGAGGTCCCACTCTTGAAACGGACCACTATGTGGTGATAAGCCAGTTTGTCGGCATTTTCTTTTCAAGAAGTGGAGACACTGGCGAGTGCGTATTCCTTTCGGAGATCATGAAAGAATAAAGAATGAAAAAATTAAAGAAGAAAGTGTAAGGAGTACGTATGTACGTCTAGTCAGTGAAAGATTTGCGAACGCGAGTTTTTCCGACTCAGATGTAGACGAATGTTGGAAAGTTCTGAAATAGAGTATGGTGGACAGTGAGAAAGAAGCATTTGGATGCGCAAAGAGACGTAGAACACTGAGAGGAGACGCCTGATGGGATGCGGAGTTTCAATCCTCCGTGGAAAAAAAAAGAGGAAAGCGTGGCTGGATTACGTATCATCTTTGCACCAGAGTGATGATATGAAATGAAATGAAGAAAGAAATATACCGTCGATGCAAGAATGACTCCAAAGCTTTAGTAAAAGAGGAGCGTCAAAGACTACATATGAGTGAGGAAGAAAAGCTGACGAAGAACTTCGAGGCAAATACCAAACTCTTCTGGAGAGGTAAAGAAGTCTCGAAGTGGTTCGTCAGCATCCAGAATGGACAAGATAAGATGTAAAGCTGATGGCATTCTTGCTAACACTCAGGAAGTGTTAGAACGGTAGAGTGAATATTTTAGAGACATGTATGATTATATCCATGACGCTGGAATTGTGAATGAGTCTGTGATTGACTCGGCAGTGCCAACGTACCATGAAGACATTACCATGGAGGAGATTGAATGGTCAATACGAAGTTTGAAAGATGGAAAGTCAGCGAGAATCGATATGGTAACAGCTGAGATGATCAAGCTAGGTGGTACCTACGTTAGGGACGCTTCTTCTGATTTTTGAGCAAATTATGCTGAAGAACCGGAAGGTTCCCGAGCGATTGGAGACGCGCAGTCATCGTGCCCTAGTATAAAGGCAAGGGCTCACGTATGGACTTCACTAACTATAGGGCCATCAGTTTGATCAGCTTAGCAGCTAAAGTGTATGGAAAAATCATTGAAAGGAGAATGAGGGTGAAATCCGATGGAATGCTTTGGGAAGCACATCGTGGATTTCGAAGCGGCAGAGGATGTACGGCTCAAGTATGGGGTTGACGGTGACCTACTCCGTGCTGTGCGATCCACTTATGAGGATTGTACAGCATGTGTGCGGGTAGACGGCAGCTTGTCGCCCTGGTTTGATGTCAACATTGGTGTCAGACAGGGATGCGTGCCGTCGGCTCGGCTATTCATCCTGTATCTGGACAGTTGTCTTCAGAGAATAAGAAATATGAATGTGAGAATGCGAATGGGTGACTTAGTGGTCTACTGCCTGCTTTATGCAGACGACGCGGTATTAATAGCAGAATGACCATCCGAACTGCAAACACTAGTTACAACAATGAAAGATGATTGTATGAAGAAAGGCTTACAATTGAATGCGAAGAAAACCAAGATAATGGTATTTGAAAGTGAGACAACCAGAACGAACACTAGGATTACGGTTGTTGATGTAGTGTTGGAGCAAGTGAATGAAATTGTATATCTTGGAAGTGCTTTAAGCAGCAATGGAATGTACACCGCTGATGTGGAGCGATTGTCGAATTTAGATCCCCAGAGTAAATAAACTTCTGATTAGATGGCAGCAATGTATTGTCGGACTAATTACACAGCGCCACCTAGCCCTAAAGTAAGCGAAGCTTGTGTTATGGGTACTAGACAACTGATAAACATACGTAAATACATTTATTTTTTGTAAATACATACTTATTATACATAGAAAATACCCAGACCAATACAAACAGACATGTTCATGCTCACAAATGTTTGTACTGTGTGGGAATCGAACCCATGAGCGTTGGTGTCAAAGTAGCGTAACAGCGCGTTTCACCACTGCGCCACCGAGCTCGTCAATGTATGATAATGAGGGTAAATATTTTGATTAAATAAATATGTTACTACTTTGCTTCCGTCCCTGGGCAGCGCTGTTTCAATGAGAAAGATCTTACGGCGAGTGCTGCGGCTATTGTTGACGAGATCGACGTTGGAATGGAATACACACTCCTCATTCAGATGTCGTCTTCAAAAGCCGGAGATGCCATTGGTTTAATCGCGAGTGCGCTGAAGCTGTTAATAACAAACAGGCGGCGTATTACGCTTGAACCAGGGGTTGCGCTCTCAAAGATCCGAATATTAACTTGCTGAAATCAGCCTACAATACTGCCACCAAGGTTTGCAAGAAGGCATACGTAAGAGCGGACGCCCAGCGCGTTACACGAGTCGGCACGGAACCAGTGGCGCAGGGTGCGCCACTGGTTCCTGGGTCGCGTGACTACTGGCGACTGGCCAAAGCCAAAGACGTGCAGGCCAACTTCTGCCAGCCCTCGCTGAGATGCCCCGATGGTTCACTGGCGCATCAGCCGCAGGAGAAAGCCAATCTTATGGCCAGCCTCTTTGCGGCTAACTCCCGGATCGATGACTGTGGCACGCAACCACCCTCGATCCCCTCCTGTGGTCCCGTTATGCCAGATATTCACATCTGGCAGCGCGATGTGAGTTGCGAGCTACAGTCACTCGATGTCCGTAAAGCCAGTGGTGCTGATGGTATCCCAGCAATTGTTCTAAAAAAATATGCAGCGGAGTTGTCCTCGGTGTTGATGCGCCTCTTTCGTCTCTCGTACTCGACCGGTTGTGTTCCGGAGGCTTGGAGAGGCCAATGTGTAGCCGGTCCTCAAAAAGAGAGACCGTTCTGACCCATCAAATTATCGCCCCATTGCCGTAACTTCAGTGTTGCGCAAAGTCATGGAACGGATCCTTAACAATCAATTTATCCGTTACCTTAATTAATGATCGTCAATATGACTTTAGACCGAAACGATCGACAGGTGATCTTCTAGCATATGTGACGCACCTTGGGGGAGGCAATTGATAAACATGGTAAATCTATGGCAGTCAGCCTAGATATCGCCAAGGCATTTGATCGGGTTTGGCGTAAATCACTTCTCTTCAAACTTCCGGCATACGGTCTGCCCCTCCAGCTTTGTAGGTGGATTTAGAAATTTCCCACCATTCGCGCGATACGCAGTCCTCTCTCAACGTAACAGATTCTTTAATTCTTTAGCTATCAAATGATGTAATCAAATTTTGAATGTAAACGATGGATATGTAGCCACAACACTAAACTGTATCCCTCGATTTTGTTATCATCAGTTTTCTGCCCTCTATGGACGCAAATTTAAAGACGTATTCACACCAAAATAAAAATAACTTTCATACGTGGGCATCGGAATGAGCACTGTGGTATACATGACGCGCTGGGCGCCACTCCCGCCGTCCCCTGCGCTCACTCGTCTATCAACGTCAGAGATGCACCGTCCATCCCTGCTAAAAGCAAATTCAAGATATACAATCTCAAAATCTACTAAATCTCACAAATTGTCAATCAAAGGCTCGATATTAAAGTAACAACGTGTGGCAGTCCGCGACCGGGCTCGACATAAAAGTATTTATTATTCTTAAATTCGTCACAATTGGGATTTTACGCAATCGTTGCTGTCCTACCTTGACGAAAACAGCTGAGGAAAGCTAAAGTATGATATTTTGACAGGGTTCCTGGCGGTGGTGGACGCGGGCACTCTGGGCGAATTCCGCGCGCATGCCATCGCCTGGCAGATGTCCGGCGCCTGCCAGCTAGCCGGCTTCCTGGGCGTGCTGTCCTCCGAACTGTCCGTATTCACGCTGGCCGTCATCACTCTGGAGCGAAACTACGCCATCACACATGCGATGCACCTGAACAAGCGGCTGTCGCTGCGGCACGCGGCCGGTGTTATGGCCGCCGGCTGGGGCTTCTCGCTGGTGGCGGCCGCGCTACCGCTGTTCGGCGTCTCCGACTACAGGAAGTTCGCGGTGTGCTTGCCCTTCGAGACCGCCACGCCGGTGGCGCTGGGCTACGTCGTAGCGCTGCTAGTCATTAACGGCATCGCCTTTCTCGTGCTGCTCGGCTGCTACCTCAAGATGTACTGCGCTATCCGCGGCTCGCAAGCCTGGAACTCGAACGATTCTCGTATCGCGAAGCGCATGGCGCTGCTCGTGTTCACCGACTTCCTGTGCTGGTCGCCGATCGCGTTCTTCGCGCTGACCGCCGCATTCGGCGCCCAGCTCGTGTCCCTCGAGGAGGCCAAGGTGTTCACTGTGTTCGTGCTGCCGCTCAATTCGTGCTGCAATCCCTTCCTGTACGCCATTCTCACGAAGCAGTTTAAGAAAGACTGCGCGCTTGTGTGTAAGGCCATCGAGGAGTCGCGCGTGACGCGCGGCATCGGCCGCTGCCGGCACTCCTCCAACTTCAGCAACCGGCAGACACCGGCCAACACCAACAGCCTGGCGGAGCGATCGTCGCGCGGACAGCACGGCGCCACCTGTGCCTGTCGTCGCCTGCTGCCGCCCGCAGCTGAACCGCGGCCGGTGAGCGGCCGACTATTACGATGGCTGCGCGCGTGCGGTCGCAGCGCTGCGCCACAACCGACGCCAGCGCCTCGCCCGCCCGCCGCCGCACCGGTACGCGCCGGTTCCGTATCCTCGTCCGTCGAGTTCTCGTCGTCGCGATCTGATTCATGGCGAACGTATGGACGCGCGCCGCCACCACCGCGTCGCGCCGCTTCTTGGTTGGTGGCGCGCAAGACGTCACAGGACTCGAACCTATCGTCGTCTCGCAACGACTCTTCGGGCTCCAACGCCACGGCATCGACGGGCACGTGGCGCACGTCGCGTTCAGGCGGCAGCGCGGGCGCAGCGCAGCGGCCTCGTCTGACGCGCCAGCCCGCCGTATCGGGCGACGACCCACCCGCGTCGCCGCCACCAGCCCCAGCCGCCGTGCCCGCGCCGCCGCGCCAGCTGTGCACCATCCCGTCGGCCGCCGAGCCAGAGCCACCGCCCGACGAGCCGGATGCGCACTGAGCGGGCCGCCCGACCGATGCCGAAGACTGAATCTCCGTTCCCCGCCGCCGCTTCGTGCGCCGGATCCCGCCTACTGAGGACGCCTGGAGTGTCTTAGCTCGCCGTCCATTAGAAGTTTCCGACCGCCGTCCTACTGATGGCGGTCGGCGTCCAAACCGCAAGCCGCAGGTGGCACCGGACGAGCGCGAGAGCCGTGGTAGCTCGTCAGACGACGCCGCGAGAATGGCCGCAGGAGGCGCGCTGCGCGGCTCGTTCGCGCGTTCCGTAGTCAATTAGCGTGCCGCCATCTTGTCCATAGACAAATAAAAGTATTGTTTTTTTGTACAGTATTAAAACCATGACAATTAGGAGTAGGTATGAGAAACGAAGTATTATTGTGACAAAATAAATATTTATTTAGAAAATTTTACGAAGTAAGCCTATTTATAAATATACTATATTTAATTTACAGCTGTAGTACCGAGCGTACTGTGTACGCATCGGTAGGTGTTATATATTTTCGATAAAATAAAATGTTACTATATTACCGCGGACCTTAGCGCCGCGAATCCGAATACGATATTCGATTATAGTACACTATATAATAAAATAAGCTCGATTGTTAATATAAAGTTAGGTTTTTATATCGACCGGCCGGCACGGGCACCGGTTTCCACGTTCTTCAAATTAAACACCTCATTACTCATCACCGAGTAGATGGGGATTCTTTTAGTATTTTTAATTTCGTGCGCGACCTTATCTCTACCAATCAAGAAAAATATAATTATGTGTACATTGTCACATTGCAAGAAGTATATTCAACGCCTTATACAATTATTGAAGGGAACATTCCACGAGTGGAGCTGAGGGAGGTCGGCCGCCCGCGGGCTTGTGTCGAACACGGTAACCGCAGCACGCAGTCTGTAAGACGACCGCCGCGGAGCTCGGCGCCAGCTGCGCGCCGCCTCCGCCTCTCGCTGTGCACACACGTCGTAATTGATTTGGTCGCTGATGCGATTAGCGAGGTGTCGGCGCTCGCTCGCCTGTTGTCGAGCTCTATCGTTAGTGGTCGCTGTACTTACCGTAGGAGTAGTACGTACACGTGTAAATAGAGAGAGACGTCTATTTATTGAGCAGTCAGAGAGACGCGTGCTCGAGATTGTTATTTATTTAATTTATTGAACGGAACAATAAATGAATTTGCCAATTACCATAATGTTTTATTTTATCGTCGCCTCGAATACTTGCACAGGTATACATATATGTCGCCGGGAAATGAGGATACCAGGCATTTCACGAAATCGCTAGAGACGACGGCAGATGTTGTATAATCATCTTCTCTACTGCGTCTTCTTACTAAACATTCTGGTGATATTACAAAATATCAGAGTACAGAATCTCATAAAATGAGAAAAGAATTGACCGATATAAATTAAAACAAAATTAAAATGCACTAATAGAAAAACTTTAGCCGTGGCGTTCCTGCAGGAGACTGTGGAAAAGCTGCAGATCCCAATCCTGGATTAAGAATGGCTACAAGCTGATGTGTTGAGCTATACGGGTGCATCTGGAGGGGAGAACGTTGTAGCCATAGTAGTTGCAGCATAGTAGACATAGTACTCCATGGTGACTTCGGATACGGTAGTCGCAACGTGAGGAGGAAGGATATCGTTCGGACCTGTGCGCCTGCCGATCTGACCTTCGTGAACACGCACTTCAAAAAGAAACCCAATCACTTAAGTCACCTCCAGGAGCGGGAGTCCTGCTACCTCTCTCTTAAAATTACAATCAAAAAGTTATTATTGGATGTCTTCCACAACAAAAATCTATATCTATATACATTTATATAAAAATGTTTAGGAAGTGGAGGCTCTGGCGAGTGCGTATCCCTTTCGGAGATCATGAAAGGATAATGAGCGAAAAATTGCAAGATGAAAGTGTAAGGAGAATGTATGTGCATATGGTAAGTGAGAGACTTGCAAATGCAAGCCTCTCCGACTCAGATGTGGATGATTATTGGAAAGTTTTGAAAGAAAGTATGGTGGATAGTGCAAAAGAAGCTTGTGGATGCGCAAAGAGACGTAAAACAGCGAAAGGAGATGCCTGGTGCGATGCGGAGGTTGAATCCTCCGTAGCAAGAAAGAGGAAAGCGTGGCTGGATTACGTATAATCTTTGCCTTTAAATGAAAATATGAGAGAAAAGAAGAAAGAAATGTACCGTCTATGCAAGAATGAAACCAAGGCTTTAGTGAAAGAGAAGCGTGAAAGACAAATTATGAATGAGGAAGAGAGGCTGACGAAAAACTTCGAGGCAAATACCAAACTCTTTTGGAGAGAGGTAAAGAAGTCTCGGAGTGGTTCGTCGGCATCCAGAATGGATAAGATAAAGTCTAAAGCTGGTGTCATTCTTGCGAACACTCAGGAAGTGTTAGAACGGTGGAGTGAATATTTTGAGGAAATGTATGAGTATGCCTCGGACGCTGACAATGAGAGTGAGTCGGATGCTTACTCCACGGTGACGGCGTCCGACGAAGGCATAACTATGGATGAGATCGAATGGTCGATACGAAGCTTGAAAAATGGAAAATCAGCGGGAATTGATCTTATCACATCTGAGATGATCAAATTAGGTGGCACTTACGTCCGGGACGCCTTCTGGTACCTATGCAACCTATGCTGGAGAACTGGAAGGGTCCCAATGGACTGGAGACGCTCAGTCATCGTGCCCTTGTATAAAGGCAAGGGGTCACGCATGGACTGCGCCAACTATAGGGCCATCAGTTTGATCAGCTTAGCAACAAAAGTATATGGAAAGGTGATTGAAAGGAGAATGAGGGTGAAATCCGATGAAATGCTGTGGGACGCATAAGGAGGTTTCCGAAATGGAAGGGAATGTACGGATCAAGTTTTCTCGCTCCGCAATATCGTAGAGAAGCATCTGGCCATAGACCGGAAGGTTTTCTGCGGTTTTGTGGATCTTGAGAAAGCCTTTGATAGGGTTGTGCGAAAGGAACTGTGGGACATATTGCCGAGATATGGGATTGACGGTTCACTGCTCCGTGCTGTGCAGTCCACTTACAAGGATTGCTCAGCATGTGTGCGGATAGTCGCTGGCATGTCACCCTGGTTTGATGTCAAAATTGGTGTCAAACAGGATTGCATGCTATCTGCTAGGCTGTTTATCCTGTATCTCGATAGTTGTCTGCAGTGAATAAGGTCAACGAATGTGGGATTGCGCATGGGTGACCTAGTGGTGAACTGTCTGCTGTATGGAGACGATGCCGTGCTATTAGCAGATACACCATCTAAACTGCAAACACTGGTCACAACGATGAAAGACGAATGTATGGAGAAAGGCTTACTACTGAATGCGAAAAAAACAAAGATAATGGTATTTGAAAGAGAAGAATCCAGAACTAATGTCAGGATTACGATTGATGATGAAGTGTTGGAACAAGTGGATGAGTTTGTATATCTTGGATGCGTTTTCAGCAGGGATGGAAGGTACACCGCAGATGTGGAAAGACGAGTGAGTGCTGGGAATAGTGTGAATGGAGCGTGTAACAGACGTAAATCTATTACATTAAATAAATTTCTACGCAATTATATTTAACAAAATAAACGTTAAAATTTAAAATGTAACTGATTAACCGTCGTATGGTGTTATCTAGGACGTTAAGTAAACAATGAACGCGGGGCGCGGCGGAGGGACGCGACACCGGCGATCGTTCGTCATTCGATCTGCGGAGCTCACCAGTCGGCGAGAAACCTCACTGGGTATTGTCTGTGTCAATTGTTTCTCTGCTCGGCGTCTCAATCCCAACGTTCGATTTGAATTTTTATCGCTTAGTTCTCATAGATGCATATTTATATACTCGTAAATATCGTATTCATACTTGAGTGTGAAGTTGCTCGAGAAGTGCTAGTATCCCGTACTGGGTAAGTTGTGCATAATAAATAATATCCGTTACATTATATATAGTGTATTGTCTGCTTACTTGTTGGTAGATTGTTACTTTTACATACAAGCTCCTTTTGTTAAATAATAAATTCTTAATATTGCCATCAGTTATAATAATGTATCCGTTTCTGATTCTTTTATGTAACTGCCACTCATCTCAGCTTACTGCTTAGATCTCACTCCGCATAAATCTGCTAGTAACTTGATTATGAACCGCTCGTGCTTGCAAAGCAAGCATCGTTCATATTCACTTGACATCTCATGGCAGTGACTAATGGCAGTACCAGGATTTACTTGTTCTATAACTAAATATGAACATGTCCATCCACACAGGAACAACGCTGACCCTAGGACTGGTACAACCCAAGCACCAAGTGTCTTCCTGGCTACTGCCGTTCAGCGGCGGGTTACTCTTACTTCGAACCTGCCCTCAACGAAGAAGACCTCGAGAGCTCACCGGCGTTAAGGGGAGTGAGATTAGAGGGAAACTTCCGAGATATACAACCTTAAGGCCTACCTACGCCCTGTCTATCTATACACCATTTTAGTTTTCTTTTACCTATTAATATACTATTTGTTAAAACTTAATTTTGCCGTTTTATTTCGAATTCTGAAATAAAAACGTGACAAGCGTTGGCAAAACTTCTTGGCAGTAAAAACCTGAGCCAGAAGGCACAACTCGCTATTCACAATGCAGTGTTGGTCCCAACGCTAACTTATGGAAGCGAGAGCTAGGTATGGCAGAAAGAGCATGAAAGTAGAATAAACGCGGTTGAAATGCGAGCGCTGCGCAAAATTTGTGGCGTAAGGCTTGTAGACCGTATTCGCAATGATGATGTTAGAAATAGAGTTGGTCTGAAAGAGAGCGTCGGTGTTAAAATAAGAAGAGGCATGCTCCGATGGTTTGGGCATGTAGAAAGAATGCAAGATGAAAGAATGACGAAGCAGATATACAATGCAAAAGTGGAAGGATGTAGGAGCCGGGGAAGGTCAAGACTTACCTACCATGACCAAATTGGTCGTGTTCTATCAGAAGGTGATGTCAGGAGCCCTAGAAACCGGCGAGCGTGCATGAGAAGAGCAATGAATGTTAAAGAAGCGAGTGAGATATGTAAGGATCGAGTCACGTGGCGCTCGGTTCTCTCTGCCTACCCCGCAAGGGATTTAGCGTGAAGTTATAGATTATATAGATAGATATATAAAAATGGAGTTCCTGACTAATTCACTGACTCATCAACGCCGAGGCCAAACCCTTGAACCTAGAAAGCTGAAATATTGCAAAGACAAGAGAGATAGGAAAGGATTTTTTGAAATGCAACCCCTAAGGGAGTGAAAAGGGGATTGACAGTTTGTATGGAGAAGAAATATTTTTTCAAGTGACTTGAAACTTTGTACAGACACTGTCTATTAGAATCCATAAAAAGTAATTTCAGCGTTTTCAAAAATTCCACCCCGTAAAGGGTGTAATGGGGGTCAAAATATTTTTTGAACTAAAAGTTGAATTGTTAAGAAATTGTTTTTTTTTTTTAAGTGAGCTACTTTAGACTTTGTAAATATACTTTCAATCAAGACGTCACAAAGTAATTTCAGCGTTTTTCAAAATTCCGCCCTTAGGTGGCTGAAAAGTGGGTTGACACTTTGTATGGAGCAGAAATATTTTTTGAAGTTAGTGTCTTGAAACTTTGTACAGATACTTTCTATTAGTATCCAAACAAACCCTTAGGTGGTTGAAAAGGGAGTTGACACTTTGTATGGAGTAGAAATATTTTTTGAAGTTAGTGACTTTGTACAGTTATGTTTTTAAAATAAGCAATGTTGTGATTTGAGTGTATTCAGTCAATATCAAATAGTTAATGAAAACCGAACAGATCGTGACATATCGTCATTACTACACAAATAAGGGTATTTGGTACTTTTACTAACTATATAATGCTGACTGTACCAAAAAATAAGAAGTAAAATAAAAATAAGTAAAACTGTCAAAATTCCAAAATCTACGCGTGCGAAGCCGCGGACATAAGCTAGTATATAATAAATTCAGCGTCATTTATATATAAATGATTATTGTGGAGGTAGGACAAAGTCATAATCACATTTGTGACTTTGCCTTACTTTTATATACTCGTTAGGTGTTAAGTGAGTGCATTTCTCGCCGATAAACTAACGAAAATAATATATGTTTTTCTTTTTTATTTTGTTTTGGAATGAGGACTAATAAAATACTTCAGTCAACAAAAAAAATATATTTCAGCCGAGTTTGCATAAACCTTAAAGTGTAGTGTAGTGTTTATTCATTTCATATTTAAAAGAAAATCATTTTTCTGTTCTCTGTTGTGTCAATAAAAATTACATAAACATTCAGGATGTGGTTCGGTTTCACTTGAATTTCTATTTGTCCAATTTACCCCACAGCCAGCTCAACTTACCTCACGCATGGGGTACGTTGAGCAAGTGTGATTTTCTTCGCTTATAAGGCTATAGCTTTTGAATGTGCTTATTGAAATAAATTACTGTGGAGACTTTTAGAAAAGAATAAATTACTTACCTACCTATCAGTAAACTTGTCACTAATGTAGGCCTATCGTTGAGCACTTATGGCCGTTCAAATGAAAACTTCCTCAACTGATCCCGCTCCGCCCTATATAATATGCCGATATACACACATCAAAAGTGTCTAGGGATCAACATATATTTTTGCAATAACTTTTCTCCTGATTGATATTAATTAAAATTTTCTTTAAGGATTCATCAAATAAAGTGTTTTCGTTTGTCTACAGTAACGATAAACCAAGTCACCTTTGCATTAATAAAGAAATTTGCCATTTTCATAATAAAGGGATTTTTGACATTTCAACCACTAACATTAAAGTTCGAAAAAAAGACTGAAATAACAGTTTTCTTTAAAATTTTATTGGGTAACTTAAACAATTAATAATCCGTGTCATTCGTCAGACGGAGCTGATGCAGAAATCTAGTAAATGGAATTCTAAATTATGTATCTATATGTCGACGCCTCGTCGCTCGCTGATTGGACAGAGAGAACCGAGCGTCGTGCGCCTCGGCCCTTCCTTGGACCTCCTCACTCGCTTCTTTAACGGACGCAGTGATTCCATCTCCTAGTAAAACACGATCAATTTGATTGTGAGAGGCGAGTCCTGGCCTTCCTCGGCTTTTACATGAAGGTTATGTCGCGATGAAGGTATATCTGGTTCACCATTCGTTCTTCTTCGTTCTTTCTACTGGATTGAACCAAGTACAGCAATGCTCTCAAATGTCATTTTTTTGCAACAACAGTAACAAAAACAGCGATATAATTCTATATATTACTAAATTAAAAGAAATATGTTTTAATGATGCGCACTAATAATTCACTGAAAACAAACGAAATTTTTCATAATTATTTCAATTAAATGCAATGCATTTATGTGAAGTTACGGACGGTATGAAAGAGAGCGTCGGTGTTAAAATAAGAAGAGGCACGCTCCGGCGGTTCGGACATGTAGAAAGAATGTAGGATGAAAGAATGACGAAGCAGTGATACAATGCAAAAGTGGAAGGATGTAGGAGCCGAAGTAGGCCAAAACTTACCTACCATGATCAAATTGGTCGTGTTTTATCAGAAGGTGATGTCAGGAGCTCTAGAAACCGGCGAGTGTGCATGAAAAGAGCAATGAATGTTAAAGAAGCGAGTGAGGTATGTAAGGATCGAGTCACGTGGCTCTCGGTTCTCTCTACCTACCCCGGCAAGGGATTTGGCGTGAAGCTATAGGTAGATAGATACGGACTTCGATTATCATAGAAAAATAATTACTTGCACATTCTTTCATATTGTAGTACCTAGTGCTTTTATTTTAGAAAAATTGAGTCACTCTCGAGTGAGCATTCTCCTCTCGTCGAGCTTGGCGCGGATGTACCGCACCAGGTTATAGAGGGAGACTTCGGTGCCCCTTTGTGGCATAAATCCGTACTGGCGAGTACTAATCCTCGGTAGAATGTGGTGCTTGATACGAGCGACGTATACAGCAGACAGTTCACCACTATGTCACCCATGCGCAATCCCACATCCGTTGACCTTATTCTCTGCAGACAACTGGCGTGATACAGGATAAACAGCCTAGCAGATAGCATGCAACCCTGTCTAACACCAGTTTTGACATCAAAGGACAAAGGATGACCATCTATCCGCACACATGCTGAGCAATCCATGTAAGTTGACTGCACAGCACCGAGCAGTACTCGGCAATATGTCCCACAGTTCCTTTCGCACAACCCTACCAAATGTTTTCTCAAGATCCACAAAACCGCAGAACACCTTTTCGTCTATGGTCAGATGCTTCTCCACGATATTGCGGAGCGAGAAAACTTGATCCGTACATCTCCTTCCATTTCGGAATCATCCCTGTGCCTCCCACAGCATTTCATCGGATTTCACCCTCATTCTCCTTTCAATCACTTTTCCATATACTTTTACTGCTAAGCTGATCAAACTGATGGCCCTATAGCTGGCGCAGTCCATGCGTGACCCCTTGCCTTTATACAAGGGCACGATGACTGCGCGTCTCCAGACCATTGTGACCCTTCCAGTTCTCCAGCATAGATTGCTTAAGTACCAGAAGGCATCACGGACGTAAGTGCCACCTAGTTTGATCATCTCGGCTGTAATCAGATCAATTCCCGCTGATATATTTTCGTCGGACACCGCCAACGTGAAGTAAGCATCAGACTCACTCTCATTCTCAGCGTCCGAGGCATTCTCATACATTTCCTCAAAATATTCACTTCACCATTCTAACAATTCCTGAGTCTTCGTAAGAATGACACCAGCTTTAGGCTTTATCTTATCCATCCTGGATGCCGACGAACAACTCCGAGACTTCTTTACCTATCTGCAGAAGAGTGTGGTATTTGCCTCGACGATTTTCGTCAGCTTCTTTTCCTCATTTATAATTTGTCTTTCACGCTTCTATTTCACCTTGGCCTTGGTTTAATTCTTGCATAGACGGTACATTTCTTTCTCCTTTTCTTTCATATTTTCATTTAAGGGCAAAGATGATACATAATCGATCCACGCTTTCCTCTTTCTTGCTACGTAGGATTCAACCTCCGCATCCCGCCGGGCATCTCCTTTCACTGTTTTATACCTCTTTGCGCATCCACATGCTTCTTTTGCACGTCATCCACATCCCACCATACTTTCTTTCAAAATTTTCCAACAATCATCCACATCTGCGTCGGAAATGCTTGCATTTGCAAGTCTTTCAATTACCAGATATACATACGTTCTCCTTACACTTTCATCTTGCAATTTTTCATTCCTTATCCTTTCATGATCTCCGAAAGGGATACGCACTCGCCGGTGCTTTCACTTACTGAAAAGTCCAACAAACCGGCTTACCACGAGGTAGTGATCCATCACAATAGAGGGACCTCTAAAGACTCTGGTATCCATTATAGCATTTCGGAGATGTCTATCTATTACAATCAAATCAGTCACACTTTTTTGGTCATTCCGTCTCCATGTATACGTGTGAATATCCTTATGATGAAATTTATTTCGATGTATTCGACACGAGAAGGTCGGAGGAGGGAGATGAAACTGATACTTTATTTTTATTTATTATTCAAAGAAAATAATAAATTTTTGAGAGAAAAATATAGAAAATAAATTAGTTCGTGAAATAAAATTAAACATTAAGGTACTAAACAAACGTAGGCCCTGCCTGATGATAAGCAGTATCTCGGCCTATGAACACTTGTTGCAGAGCTGCGTTAGCCAGTTTTGCGGTTTTCGACTGTTACACGTAGTACTCCTTCAGTTTTGAAGCTAGAGAGCTGATTGTTCGACGTGAATGTACCTTAAGTATTGTAGATTCCCCTAAAATAGATTAAATTTCGATTAGCTCAATAAAGGATATCGATAAGTGATGTTATCGCCCCAAAAACCGTTCCAATACAAAGTCAATGGGAGCGCGTATGGCGAGCACTGAAAAACAACAACACGATCACTATCGCCGGTTAGGGTTAGGGTTAGCAGCTCTGCTTACGCAGCTTGCTGTTATTTACTTATTGTGCAAAAGCAGGTCTGCCAATGCGCCTCAGGCCCAGCTCCCCTAGTATGTAAGGCCACTCAGCGTACGCGGCTCTGTCCAGTGACGTGTAATGATATTGTGTTGTTCGTACGCCGTCCATTACTCACATTTTTAAACACATTGTTCATCTCAATTTCAAAACGCAACATATCTTTACATTTGTGTTCGTTTAAACTGATTCTCGTTAATGTGACGCCCGCTGATATATATGTATTATAACATGTATAGGTATTTAGTAGAACTGCGCCATCTCGTACTGTTTTAATTATGAACATAATCTTGAAATATAAGCTCATTGTCAATAGAGACTGTAAGTATATATAACTATATTAATTGTCAATGGTGGGGCGGTGTGTCGGAGCGCGGCCGGTGCAGCGCGACTGGCTCGCTGCCGGCGCGACCGGCGGCGGCGAGCGGCGCGGCCGGCGGCGGCGAGTCGGACTCCCGCTCGCGGAGCACGTCCCGCCGCCCGCGCCGCTCCCGACGCGCGCGGGACTCTGCGAACTGGCGGCCGAGCGACTCGTCGAGCAGGTCCGGCCGCCGGCGGCGCTCGTCGCCCGCCTCCGCCGGTGCGTCCTCGTTCTCTTCGTCCACCTCCTGCAAACATTGTACACCGTTGACACCACTCTGCCTGACAGGGCTAGTGGAAGGAGTACACCCTTAGCAAAACCATACTTGGCTTTAGTAGGTACTACCCTGTAGTATGACTTTAGGCTGTATAAGAGATGGTTTTTAGATGTCGTGACACTTCTGTTTCGAAAAGTGATGTAGAAACTCCAGTTACTATGAATGAAATCATTAAAAAAAAAAACAACAACAATCTTTAAGTAGGGAGGTACTTTTCTAATAGTTATAAAAATATGACATTGTATCGTAGTTAACAGGAAATCGCAAGCGAGGGGGTCGTAACGTCGACCCCGCGCTCCTTCAGGTGTAGGAGATGTCCGAGCACGGGCCGGGACTCACCTTGATTTCTGCGAAGGTGACGGGCATGGTGCGGCGGCGCGGGCGCGGTTCGGCGCGGCGCAGGCGGCGGCCACGCGCCAGCGCCGACGCCGCTGCCGGGTACACCGTCTCCATGCCTGCACCGGCCTGTCCCCATATAATAACATTAATCATATTTCGGAGACAAAAAACATGGACATGTCTTTATGAGATTTCGTTCCATTATTACGTCTGTGTATGTCCACGTGGATAGTAACACAGTCACATAGAGACAAAAAATATTATATTGTACTCGTACCTATAGCTGTGTACATTGCGCACAGCGCGGTAACTATTTTCAAACAAATACCTCGACATTTAATGTTATTAATAAATAAACATTAATGTTTGCTGAGGACATGAAACTCCTAAAAGAGATTAATTAAAATACATGCGTCATGCCACTGGACATATCTTCGCTGACACTTCCCTTTTGCTTGGTCTCTGACACACACAAAGCGTCTCTGGTACATTATATCTATCAACTCATTCATGTATATCTTCACGCCAGGTCCCTTACGGGGTAGGCAGAGAACCGAGCGCCATAAGACGCGGTCTCTACACACTTCAATCGCTTCTTTCACATTCAACTCATTCATCTTATGTTGTAATTCATCTTGCACATTCCACGTGGCTGTACGACACTCAGTTCTCCTCATTGTCGTTGCCAATAAGTAAACCATGAAATGCAGCAGTATCGCATTCGTCAATAATATCGTCTTGATATGCTAATACAATGAAAATGAGCTTTGATTGAAATGCATTGTTTGTTTTATTTAAATAGATTTTTAAATTATTACTATTAACCCTTTTTACTATTATTTTTTATATTATTTACTATTATTAGGGGGTCATGTGCCAGAAGCGTGCTCGTTCGCGACCCCTGCTAATCGATTAGACTGCAATTCTGGCCCGAAAACGCACCGATGTGCGGATTAGGGCGTCCCCCGGAGGCGACGCGCACCGATCCGCCCCCGTCGGTACGAAAATAGGTGCATGCGGCGGTGGGGAGCGCCACCCAATTCCGGCGGGTCGAAGAGAGCCGAGTGCTGCATAGGCACGTGGAATGTGAGAGGTGGACTGAGTGATAAGATGAATGAGCTGATGGACCTAATGAATGAGAGACGCTTAGATGCTTTGTGTGTGACAGAGACTACGCGCAAGGGGAGCGACACCGATGATCTGTCCGGTGGGATGATGGCCCTATGGTCTGGTGTAGACCGGGACGATCATGCCAGTGCTGGTGTAGGTGTCATACTCTCCTCTCACTTAGCCCCTGGTGTGAAAGATTACTGTTTGATAGGGCCTTTTTTTTTTTTTTTTTTTTTTGTGACGCGGGGAAAAATGCATTACGCACACCACCGGTGCCTGGGTGGCCTCCGGTGGTAGTGTGGGACTCCCCGTCGGCTGTCCGACGGTATACCCACTAAACGACCCCGCGAAATGCCATCGGCCGCGTTGGTGTGGTGCCCCGGATCTGTCAGCAACAGGACACCACTGCGACTGGCCAGCCCCTCAGAAGGGGCCGGACTTCTTCAATCTAGGGGCCGTCCCGGCAAATTGGGACAGCCCCTCCGGCGGCGGGACCATTATGGGGCCAGGTTCCCATCCTGACCCCTAGTCCCACAAGTTAGGGAGGCGGCAATAGGTGCGCGTAGCGCCTACGCCGCACTCCCGTCCGCCGTCTCCGGAGCGGGACAGCCTCGGGATCATCCTCCCTGTCCCGCTCCGAGGCCTCCTTCTGGGACATGACCGTCTCACAGAAGGAGGCCATCGCCTGCCAGGCACTGTCACTCCCGAGCATGGAGCGGACCACGCTCGGGAGCGAGAGGTCCGCGCTTCCAAGCGCGGACACCAGATCATGGCGCTGCCGAGACCATCTGGGACACTGCTCCAGCGTGTGTTGGGCAGTGTCCTCGGCCGCGCCACAATCGTGGCAGCCCGGCTGTTCCTCCCGCCTCGCGACCCGGTGCAGGTACTCACCGAAGCACCCATGCCCGGTGAGCACCTGCACCATACGGAAGGTGAGGGGTTTGCGCCTACGGCGCATCCACGCCTCCAGGACCGGGCGCAGCGCATCCGCAACGCGGACTCCATACTGCGGCTGCGCCAGGTCCTCCCCCCACCTCCGCATCATCTCTGAATGCCCTCGCTGGCGACACCGCCCCACTTCCTCCAACGTGGGGCGCTCGCCGACTGCCCTCCTCCTAGCGACGAAGCTATGCACTTCGGCGAGCACTTCCGCCACCAACTCCCAGGGCGGGTCGCCAGCAAGGGCGGTCGCGGCCGTCCACGCTACCGTCCGGTACCCCCTTATCGCCCTCTGCGCTATGACCCGCTGCGCTCTGCGCAGCTGAGCCCTGTTCCGAGCGCAGAGAGCGTCCGCCCATATAGGGGCACCGTACGTGGCCATACTCCGGCAGATGCCGGAGTACAGCCGCCTGCACGCGGCGCTGGGTCCGCCCAAATTGGGCAGGAGGCGACCCAGCGCCGCCGCAGCTCTGATGACCTTCGGTCCCAACCGCTCGAAGTGGGGACCGAAGGTCCATCTTCCGTCAAGGGTGAGGCCCAGGTACCTCATCTGGGCACTCACCCTTATACTCTCTCCTCCTATTTGGAGGTGCGCTCCCGAGGGGGGGCCCCGCCTACCGGTCCCGCGGAAGAGGAGGGCCTCGGTTTTCTCCAATCGGACCCGAAGCCCAAGTCTCTCTATGCGGCTGACCACCAGTCCTACTCCGACTTCGGCCAGCCGCGCCGCCTCCACAAAGGTCTTACCCCGGGACGTAACAAGGGTGTCATCTGCATAGCAGATGACACTCATCCCGGGGAGGAGACGGCACCGCAGGACCCAGTCGTATGCGAGGTCCCACAGGATGGGGCCCAGAACGGACCCCTGTGGGACACCGCACACGACGCGTCTTCTGATCATCTGACCCCTCGCGTCCTCGTAGCGCACCTCCCTGTCCTCCAAGTATGCCTTCAACAGTCTCCCCAAGTACGGAGGCACCTCAAAGTATTTGAGGGCCTCCAGGATGGTACTGTGAGGGAGGCTGTTGAAGGCATTGGCGATGTCCAGCGACACCGCCACCACCACGTCTCCCTCGCGCTCCGCATCCTCCGTCACCGACCTTAGGCGCCTTATGGCGTCGACGGTCGACCGTCTGGCCCGGAACCCGAACTGGGCATCCGAGAGGCCCGGGCCCGGGCCATCCTCCAAATGCTGAGCGAGGCGGGAGGCGACAACCCTTTCCAGGGCTTTGCCCGCCTCGTTCAGCAGAATGACTGGTCGAACCGCCGACCCCGAGTCCGGGGGCCGGTCTCCCTTTAACAGAAGTACGAGCCGGCCCACCCTGAAGGGTCCCGGGCAGCACCCCGACCGCAAGCAGCAGTCAAGGAGCTCCCGGAACCCGTCTCCGAGGTGCACGAGGGCTAGGGCTAGCACCCTTCCGTGCACCCCGTCCGGACCCGGCGCCCTCTTCTTGCTTCGGAGGCGGTCAATGACCGCCTCCATCTCCTGGTCGGTGACGGTCGGCGGAGCGCCCTCCACCCCTCCTCTGGAGTCCAGCGATCGGGCCATCCTCGGGGGAGCGAAACCCCGCGGGGTGTCAGGGAAGAGTTCCCCGACAACCCTCTCCAGCAGGGCCGGCTGGAGGGTCTCCGTCAGCGGGTGTTTGATAGGGCCTAGACTTCTCTGGGTTCGTATAAAACTGGGCATCACGCGAGTATTTCTGGTTGCAGCATACGCTCCCGTAAGCTCAGCGTGTGCCCAAGAACTAGAGAAGTTTTGAGAGTCTGTGAGGGATGTTCTGGATTTAGGTGAAGGGAATGAAAGAGTGATTATGTGTGGAGATTTGAATGGATGCGTTGGGACCAAACGAGACGGCTATGAAGCTGCTCTTGGTCCCTATGGAGATAAGAGAGTGAACGAAGCAGGTAAGTCGATTCTAGATTTATGTATGGAACGAAACCTCCTCGTGTCGAATACTTTATTTCGTCAGAAGGATATTCACACGTATACATGGAGACGGAATGACCAAAAAAGTGTGATTGATTTGACTATAATTGATAGACGTCTCCGAAATACTATAATGGATACAAGAGCCTTTAGAGGTCCCACTCTTAAGACGAACCACTACCTGGTGGTAAGCCGATTTGTGTGCCTTTTCAAGAAGTGTGGAGGCATTGGCGAAAGCGTATCCCTTTCGGAGATCATGAAAGGATAAGGAGTGAAAAATTGCAACATGAAAGTGTAAGGAGAATGTATGTACATCTGGTAAGCGAAAGACTTGCAAATGCAAGTCTTTCCGACATAGATGTGGATGATTGCTGGAAAGTTCTGAAAGAAAGTATGGTGGATAGTGCAAAAGAAGCATGTGGATGCGCAAAGAGGCATAAAACATTGAAAGGGGATGCCTGGTGGTATGCGGAGGTTGAATCCTCCGTAGCAAGAAAGAGGAAAGCGTGGCTGGATTATGTATCATCTTTGCCCTTAAATGAAAGTATGAGAGAGAAGAAGAATGAAATGTACCGTCTATGCAAGAATGAAACCAAGGCTTTAGTGAAAGAGAAGCGTGAAAGACAAATTATGAATGAGGAAGAGAGGCTGACGAGAAACTTCGAGGCAAATACCAAACTCTTTTGGAGAGAGGTAAAGAAGTCTCGTGGTAGTTTGTCGCCATCCAGTATGAACAAGATTAAGTCTAAAGCTGGTATCATTCTTGCAAACACTCGGGAAGTGTTAGAACGGTGGAGTGAATATTTTGAAGAAATGTATGAATATGCCTCGGACGCTGACAATGAGAGTGAGTCTGATGCTCACTCCACGTTGACGGCATCCGATGAAGGTATAACTGTGAATGAGATAGAATGTTCGATAAGAAGTTTGAAAAATGGAAAGTCTGCGGGAATTGATATGATCACAGCTGAGATGATCAAACTAGGTGGCACTTACGTCCGGGACGCCTTCTGGTACTTATGCAAACTATGCTGGAGAACTGGAAGGGTCCCAATGGACTGGGGACGCGCAGTCATCGTACCCTTGTATAAAGGCAAGGGATCACGCATGGACTGCGACAACTATAGGGCCATCAGTTTGATCAGCTTAACAGCAAAAGTATATGGAAAGATAATTGAAAGGAGAATGAGGGTGAAATCTGACGAAATGCTGTGGGAGGCACAAGGAGGATTCCGAAATGGAAGGGGATGTACGCACCAAGTTTTCTCACTCCGCAATATCGGAGAGAAGCATTTGGCCACAGACCAGGTTTTCTGCGGTTTTGTGAATCTTGAGAAGGCATTTGATAGGGTTGTGCGAAAGGAACTGTGGTGCATATTGCCGAGATATGGGATTGACGGCTCACTGCTGCGTGCTGTGCAGTCCACCTACAAGGATTGCTCAGCATGTGTGCGAATAGATGGCAACATGTCACCCTGGTTGGATGTCAAACAAGGTTGCATATTGTCTGCTAGTAGGCGGTTTATTCTGTATCTCGATAGTTGTCTACAGAGAATAACATCGACGAATGTAGGATTACGCATGGGTGACCTAGTGGTGAACTGTCTGTTGTATGCAGACGATGCCGTCCTGTTAGCAGAAACACCATCTGAGCTTCAAACACTAGTCACAATGATGAAAGACGAATGTATGAAGGAAGGCTTACTATTGAATGCGAAGAAAACAAAGAGAATGGTATTTTAAAGAGAAGAAACCAGAACCAATATAAGAATTACGATAGATGATGAAGTGTTGGAACAAGTGGATGAATTTGTATATCTTGGATGCGCTTTCAGCAGGGATGGAAGGTACACCGCAGATGTGGAAAGGCGAGTGAGTGCTGGGAATAGTATGAAGGAAGCGTTGGGAAAACTTCTTGGCAGTAAAAACCTGAGCCAAAAAGCGAAGCTGGGTATACACAATGCAGTGCTTGTCCCAACGCTTACTTGTAGAAGCGAGTACTGGGTATGGCAGAGAGAGCATGAAAGTAGGATAAATGCGGTTGAAATGCGAGCGTTGCGCAGAATCTGTGGTGTAACGATTGCAGACCGTATCCGCAATGATGAGGTTAAAAGCAGAGTTGGCCTGAAAGAGAGCGTCGGTGTTAAAATAAGAAGAGGCACGCTCTGTTGGTTCGGACATGTAGAAAGAATCCAGGATGAAAGAATGACGAAGTTGATATACAATGCAAAAGTGGAAGGATGTAGGAGCCGAGGAAGGCCAAGACTTGCCTATCATGATCAAATTGGTCGTGTTCTATCAGAAGGTGATGTCAGGAGCCCTAGAAACCGAGTGTGCATGAAAAGAGCAACGAATGTGAAAGAAGCGAGTGAGGTATGTAAGGATCGAGTCGCGTTGCGCTCGGTTCTCTCTACCTACCCCGTAAGGGATTTGGCGTGAAATTATAGATAGATTACTATTAACCCATTGAATTGCAGTTTTTTTTTTGTTATACCACTAAGATAGAAAACGAGCATACTGCCTGCCTGATGGTAAACGGTCACCGTAGCCTACGGACATTTGCAATACCAGGGGTTGTTCTCATGCGTTGCTGACCCTCTAAAAACCTCTTCACGCCTTTCTTGAAGAAGCCGATGCTAGAAATTTTCTTCCAAGAATTCTCAAGTAGTGGAATGAACTCCAAGGTTTTCACAAGGGACTCCCCCTTGTGAAAACCTTGGCTGGGAATTCATTCCACTACTTGAGAATTCTCGGAAGAAAATTTCTTAGGACAGTACGCGCCCATTGCGGTTCCAGCGTGTAAAGATGAACTCCCCGTCGTCGACTAGTGGTGCGGTTATAAAAAAATGCTGTCGGCGTCATATAGAACAATTCTTCAGAACACAACCCGTTGTACAATCGGTAGAACACACAAAGGGAGGCAAAATCCCTTACATATATTTATGCTATGTATATGTTATAAAAACTTAAGGGTTCAATACCGTGTGAAGCTTAGGATCGTGGACAATTCTCACAGCTCGTCTCTGAACCGAATCACACGGTCCAAGCTGGTATCCAGGTGCTCCCGCCCAAAGGTGACTGCATTACTCCATGTGCGGTCTGACTTGAGACTGAAGTACTGCTTTGCTCTGTTGAGAACACCAAGTTTTTTGGACGCTAGCTTGACCTTTTCCTCCAGGTGATTTCGATATTGAACGTTACTGGAGATCTCGACACCAAGCATCCTAATGCTGTTGGCGATGGAAAGTGACTTTGTCTTCACGGGGATGCATTCGACTAAATTAAACTGCCCCCAGGCAGATACTTTAGCTAACGTACCCTCCATTTCAAACACAAGTTTATCCCGGCTTTCTTCCACAAGGGAACGAGGGATGTTAGCACGGCCTATATAATAAGTGTCCCCGGTGATGTCGTCAACTTAACAATTAATACCATCATCGATAGCCATACTATCAAAGCAACTACTGTCTACCACGGCTATTATGCATCTTCTGGATAAGAAGCTGGCAATTAATTTGCACAAACCCTCGGGCAGCCCGTATACAGATGATAACTTTGAAGATCACGATGCCATCCCCGACCGAATGCCTTCGCCATATCTAGGCTGACTGCCAATGCCTTACCTTGACACTCAATCGCCGAAGCCCAGCAGTGTCTATAATACACTATAAGTCGAACGACCGTGACTGAAACCGTATTGACAGATGTCAAATACATAGTTATTATGGTTACTGTGCTATCGTCGGCATACAGTGTATATATTATTGATTTTTATAGCACTTGGTAAATCATTAGTATACATTATAAAGAGGAGCCACCCTAGTACGGTGCCTTGCGGGACGCCATATATTATGTTACGTGTGTTTGATCAGTACGTTTGTTCATATTTTGTTATAGAATTAATTCTTATTATTATCCGTGCGGTGACGGAGAAAGAATATTAAAAATCACCGCCCCCTCTCTTCCCCTGGGTGTCGTAAGAGGCGACTATGGGATTTCCTAACGTTCCAGCATTTCAGCCGGTGGTAGGGTAAATACCCGCCTGGTTGGCTACCACCGTACACACGGCGAAACACCCGTGAAGTGGCGTACCTATGAGTACGTCGCGTTTCGGGATCAGCTGGTGTATAACCAGTGCTCGGGGGATTGTTGACGCGATATTGCGGGAGCAGTGGTGGATTCTGTCTATCCATTGTCAGAAGGACTGAGCTGACCCGTCGGCCAGGGAGACCCGTTGAAACGGTTGTTCCGCTGGCCGCCCGCGGTATAGTACAGGGGCCCAATCAAGACTAACCACCTTGAGAGGCTGCCCTTTCATACCGCGCATAATCTCGGGGTAGATCGTCGTGCCGATTGGTGACCGGATGGTGGGGACCCGGCGACTACTTCCGGGGGGGTTCGGGGGCCCTTCCGTCCGACGGATCAGCACAGCTCCTTTCGACAAACTAATGGAGAAACAGTCCACCGCGTTTCTTCCCCAATGTCGTGGCAATTCTCTCCCGCTTCACGCTTCCGTTCTATACATTACTCATGACAGCGCAAATAGGAAAAGATGGTCTAACAGCGGTGCACTCCCCCACCACCCTGTTCAAGGTTGAGTTCGCTAACATCCGCGGACTCCACTCTAACCTTAATGCCGTCCACCAACACCTAGAGACGGCACGACCCGCCATGCTCTTCCTGACGGAGACACAGATTCAGCGTCCAGCGGACACGTCCTACCTCCAGTATCCCGGTTATGTGCTTGAGGAGAATTTCCTCGCGAAAGCCGGGGTCTGTTTGTTTGTCCGCTCGGATGTATGTTGTCGCCGTCTGCGCTGCCTAGAGGATTCCTCCTTTCCTGTCCTCTGGGTGCATGTAAACCTGGGCCTTCAGAGCCGTATTTACATGTGCCTATACCGACCCCATACTAGGGACACGGAGACAACTCGGCTCTTTGAGTACATGAGTCGGGCGGCAGATGTAGCGCAGGAGCGGTATCCTACTGCAGAGATGGTATGTTTGGGGGACTTTAACTCTCACCACGACTCCTGGTTGGGATCCTCCACAACTAACCATGCAGGAAGGACCGCCCACGCGTTCGCTCTTTCGCACAACCTGACGCAACTGGTGCACCAACCCACCAGAATACCTGATGTTGCTGGTCAGGAGCCCTCTCTGCTAGATCTACTGCTGACCACCCACCCTGCTGGCTACCGGGTTGAGGTCGGGGCGCCCCTGGGCACATCTGACCACTGCCTAGTATCCAGCACAGTGCCGAGCGCGAATCCGCCACAACCCACGGAGGTTAGGCGGCGTGTCTGGCACTACTCGTCAGCAGATTGGGACGGTATGCGCGACTACTTTGCTTCCGTCCCATGGGGGCAGCGCTGTTTCAGTGAGAAGAATCTAACGGCGAGTGCTGCGGCCATTGTTGATGAGATCGGCGTTGGCATGGAATACTACATTCCCCACTCCGATGTCGTCATCAAAAGCCGGAGACGCCCTTGGTTTAATCGCGAATGCGCTGAAGCTGTTAGTAACAAACAGGCGGCGTATCGCGCTTGGATCAGGGGTCGCGCCCTTAAAGATCCGAATACTAACTCACTGAAATCAGCCTACAACACTGCCACCAAGATCTGCAAGAGAGCATACATAAGAGCGGACGCCCAGCGCGTTACACGAGTCGGCACGGAACTAGTGGCGCACCCTATTGGATCGCGTAGCTACTGGCGACTGGCCAAAGCCGTGCAGGCCAACTTCTGCCAGCCCTCGCTGCCACCGCTGCGATGCCCTGATGGCTCACTGGCTCATCAGCCGCAGGAGAAAGCCGATCTTATGGCCAGCCTCTTTGCGGCTAACTCCCGGATCGATGACTGTAGCACGCAACCACCAACAATACCCTCCAGTGGATCCGCTATGCCTGATATCCACATCAGGCAGCGCGATGTGCGTTTTGAACTACAGTCACTCGATGTCCGAAAAGCCAGTGGTCCTGACGGTATCCCAGCGATTGTTCTTAAAAAATGTGCAGCGGAGTTGTCTCCGGTGCTGACGCGCCTCTTCCGCCTCTCGTACTCGACCGGTTCCGTTCCGGATGCTTGGAGAGAGGCTAATGTGCAGCCGGTCCCCAAAAAGGGAGACCGTTCTGACCCATCGAATTACCGCCCCATTGCCGTAACTTCAGTGTTGTGCAAAGTCATGGAACGGATCCTTAACAAACAATTGATCCGTTACCTAGAAGATCACTCCATAATCAATGATCGTCAGTATGGTTTTAGACCGAAACGATCAACGGGTGATCTTCTAGCGTATGTGACGCACCTCTGGGGGGAGGCAATCGATAAATATGGCGAATCCATGGCAGTCAGCCTAGATATCGCCAAGGCGTTTGATCGGGTCTGGCACAAAGCACTTCTCTCCAAACTTCCGGCATACGGTCTGCCCCTCCAGCTTTGTAATTGGATTGCTGGCTTCCTGCATGAGCGTAGAATCCGCGTCCTTGCAGATGGATGCGCTTCGCGGTTCATGTCAGTGAATGCCGGTGTCCCACAGGGCTCCGTTCTATCGCCCACCCTCTTTCTTCTGCATATCAATGACATGCTGCCACTTGGTAATATTCATTGCTATGCAGATGACAGTACGGTCCATGGGCGATATTTCGGTCGGCCTGGTGCTGGTCGGACAGAAATCGGTGAGAGGCGTGAGAGTCTTGTCGTTGAACTGAATCGGGTTTTGGATCTCATTAGTAAATGGGGTTCCAATAACCTGGTTGAGTTTAATGCCGAGAAAACTCAGGTTTGCGCGTTTACAACAAAAATGTCCCCCTTCCTTCCCACTCCCAGTCTTCAGGGTGCTTCCCTCAGTATGCGTGATAGCCTGAACATGCTGGGTATGGGTATTCATTGCGACCTTAACCAGCGTTATTACATCGAGAGCCTCATCTCAACAGCCTCAAGAAAGCTCGGAGTCCTGAACAGGGTGCGCCGGTTCTTCACGCCGGACCAACTTTGTCTGCTTTATAAGACACAAGTTCGGGCCTGCGTGGAGTATTGCTCGCATCTCTGGGACGGCTCCGCACAGTATCTTCTTGAGGCTCTCGATAGGTTACAGCGACGGGCTATCCGCATAATTGACGACGAAGAGGTCACCAAAAGCCTAGAACCTCTTCAACTCCGTAGGGACATAGGCTCTCTAAGCGTATTTTACCGCCTTTACCATGGCGAGTGCTCTGAAGAACTGTTTTCCCTTATCCCACCCTCACCCTTCCGTCATAGAACCACACGTGCGGGCTTGCGATGTCATAGTTCCACGGTTGAGAATATCTCTTCGCGTACCAAAAAGTTCGGCAACTCCTATCTTTGTCGTACCATCAAAAAGTGGAACGCCTTGCCTGCACATGTGTTCCCTCCTTCCTACAATATGGGATCCTTCAAACGAAGCGTGAAGAAGCATTTTGCGGGTCAGCATGGCAGCGTCAACTGACAGGATGCGGGATGTAGTATGCTGTCAGTTGCAGTTGCGATTTGGGCTCCTCTTTCGCTTACCATCAGGCAAAGAGGGGCCACTATGCTGAACTAATATAAAAAAAAAAAAAAAAAAATTCTTTTCATTTCAATTATTTGCCGACAATCAGTTAGATATGACTGGATCAAACCTAGAACTGAACTAATGATACGAATAAAAGGTAATCCTCTTATTCCGTAGGATTCACGTTTATCAATTAAGATGCAATTTTTGACATAATCTAATGCTGATGAATGATAATAATGATAATAATCAAAAAATAAAAAAAATAATAAAAAATAAAAAAAACTTGTCAATGACGCTACACGTCTTTTTGTAAATATTTTTATTTACTTGTTATTTTTCAGTTTATCTTTCTGCATATTTATATTTTAACATACCATTTGTGTGAAAAACTGTGCACATAAATAATAAACCCAGCGAACTTAAATAAACCACAATAGTTGCAAGAAAATCAATTTGGATATGAAAATATGGACGCCACACAAAGACAATCATTTAGTTGTCAAAATCAATACGGAAAATATATTGGAAACACACTGAAAATAAATCACCGAAATTTAATCAAATGTAGAGGTAAAATGGAGAAGACCAAGTGAGTAATAATGATTACAAGATCTACCAGGAGCCGACAAGTGACGCCAAACGCACGCCCACCACCGCCGCCCGTTTCACCGATTAGCTCCACGTCGTCCCGAGGAGAATATGCAACCCCACCAGAACGCGACGTGTCGAGCAGTGACAATGGACGACCGTCTCCAGCGCGACGCCGACCACCTGCGCGTCGCCGAGGGAGACCACCGCTGCCGCGCTTGGGGCCAGTGGGGCGACCCGCCTCGCAACCGGCCCACGCCGTCGGTGGTGCAGTGCGCCGCATGAGATGGACACAAGAAATCAATGAGAATGTCATGCGAGCGTACTATAGGGCGACAGAAAGGGGAACTAACCTCACTGCGTATCGTTCCTGCATGTTCCTTTTGTTTCAGGCTCTTGAACCAGACTTGACTATTACCGCACAGCGATTATCTGATCAAGTGCGGGTCATCCAGCGTAATCGTATGCTGGATGAACCTGTACTTGAACGTCTTCGTTCCGAGGTAGCTGTCCCCGCGCCTACCGCCGTATGGGAGTATTCACGTACTCTGCCACCAACAACTAGTTTGGTGTCAGAAACAGTAACATACGTGCCCAATGCGATAGACGCTGAGGATACACCTGTAAGTACTCAGGATAATGAGCATTTGAGGGGGATTTTGGAAGATATAATTCTGGAATTTAGGAATACACCACCCTGGGATAGACCGCGACTTCCTCGTTTTCCCACGCACAAACGAAACATGTCTCTAGTGGTGACTCTAGATCGCATGCTAAATTCTTATTTGCAGTCTAGTAAAGACCTTGCTGATACCCATTCGATCCTGTACTGTGCTGCCATTGCAGCGTGTCGTGTGTCCGGTGTTCGATTCCCAGAAACGACCCCGGTCACACGGCCCGCTGGGGAGCCGCCACGGTGGCAAAAAAGGATCGAAAGGCGTATCAGCGCGGCTAGAGTCACCATTGGGAAACTAATCTGCTTTAGATCAGGAAATAATCGTCCTAGAGTCATGCGTTACGTGACACAGGCTTTTGCCGGAACCGGGATTAGGTCACATGACTACATGGCCTGTGTCACGGAACGTATAGATTATCTAAAGCAGAAAGTTTGTGCGTGGGCAAATAGGATACGTCGATACAGAGAGCGAGTCGATAGGTATCACCAGAATCGTATCTTCCAAAATGACCAAAGGAAGACATAGAAATTGGGAGAGCACTACAAATAGAGGAACTGATAGAGATCGACCGAATATGACTGAAATGTATGGTTTCTGGAAAAATATTTGGTCGATTCCCACCACTCATTCAGATGGCGACTGGATTGGCCCAGTTGAACGCTCGTGTGAAAATTTGCACTCAATGGGGGCTGTAGAAATAAGCCCCCAAGACGTAGCAAATGCGGTCCATCCTCTCCACAATTGGAAGAGACCCGGACTGGATGGACTGCATAACTTCTGGTTAAAGTGGTTGCGAAGTTCACATGGGCGTTTGGCTGTGCAGTTTCAGGAAGCTGTCGAATGTGGTTCTCTCCCAACTTTTATGACTATGGGTGTCACTTTCCTGCTCCACAAATCAGACAGTACCATGGATCCTAAAAATTACAGACCTATCACGTGCTTACCTACCATTTATAAGCTCCTTACTTCCATTCTGAGATCAAAAGTAACCGAACATCTAGAAGCCAACAATATTTTAGACCCTGCTCAGAATGGATGTAGGGTTGGATCCCGTGGTACTAAGGAGCTCCTCCTCATTGACATGACTGTTAGCCAACAGGTCCATCGAGATCGCAAGAATCTTTCCGCAGCCTTGATTGACTATAAGGAAGCTTATGATTCGGTGCCTCATTCGTGGCTGAGACGGGTATTAGAGTTATATAAAATTAATCCAACTCTGTGCACCTTTCTCAGCTCATGTATGGGGCAGTGGACTACGGCTCTTTGTCTTCCAGGATGTGGAGCGAATCTTGCTGTCTCTGAACCTATAAGGATTGAGCGAGGCATATTCCAGGGCGACAGTTTGAGTCCCCTTTGGTTTTGTCTAGCTTTGAATCCCTTGAGTACTTTGCTAAGGAATTCCAAGCTAGGCTACCGGTTTCGAAGAGGAGGTGAGGTCATTTCTCACCTCTTGTACATGGATGACCTCAAATTATATGCATCAACTAAACCAAATTTGGTGACACTTCTAAATATAACTTAAAAATTTAGTAGTGACATTAAAATGGAGTTTGGTGTAGATAAATGCGCGGTCCTACATGTACAACGTGGTAGAGTTGTAAATAGAGAAAACTTACATCTTTCAGAGACTGTGACTCTCAAAACCCTTTCTGAAACCGAAACCTACAGATACCTTGGTATAGCAGAATGTTTAGGTATACAAGGTAGGGAAGTGAAACAATCAGTGAAGGAACGCTTCTTTGGCCGACTTTCAAAAGTACTGAAAAGTCTTTTGTCAGGTGGTAACAAGGTGCGTGCCTTCAATGGTTGGGTCATGCCGCTGCTTGTATACACCTTCGGCATACTAAGGTGGACTCAAACCGAACTTGACGCCCTGGATTGTAAAGTCCGCAAAATGCTAACTGCGTATCGAATGCATCATCCACGCTCATCTGTGATGAGATTGTACATCCCGCGGAAGTGTGGGGGTCGCGGCTTCCTTAACGCCAAGAACCTACACAACCGCGAGGTGTGCAATCTGAGGGAATATTTCCTAAACGTTGAGAGTGGAATGCATCGAGACGTTGTGGCAGTTGATAAAGGACTGACACCGCTCTCCTTGGCGAAAGAGAACTGGCGCAGGCCTGTTGTACTCTGCACTGAAGATCGCCTGAACGTATGGAAGAGCAAGGAGATAAATGGGCGTTTCCATCGGGCACTTTATGGACCCGATGTTGACTTTCTGGCATCCGTTACTTGGCTACGATTCGGTGACCTTTTCGGGGAAACCGAAGGTTCTGTGTGTGCAATTCCTGACGAGGTTGTTAAGACTAATAACTATCGGAAATACATCATAAAGGACGGTACGGCGGACATTTGTCGGGCATGCCACCGTCCTGGAGAATCTATCAGACATGTTATTTCCGGTTGTTCTTACCTTGCCAACGGTGAGTATATGTACAGACACAACAAGGTAGCCAAGGTTATCCATCAGCAGCTTGCTCTTCGATATGATCTCGTGACCTCTGAAGTGCCTTATTACAAGTACGTACCTGAGCCAGTACTCGAGAACAGCCGTGGCAAGCTCTACTGGGACCGGTCTATCATCACGGACAGGACTATTATTGCTAATAAACCTGATATCGTGCTGGTAGACCGTTTAGAACGAAAGGCATTTCTTGTTGATATCACCGTCCCTTGTGATGAGAACCTTGTGAAGGCTGAGAAAGACAAGTTGTCAAAATACTTAGACTTAGCCCACGAGGTTACCGACATGTGGGATGTTGATTCAACAACAATTGTCCCGATAGTCGTGTCGGTCAATGGTCTAGTAGCAAAAAGTCTCGACCAACACCTACGAAGACTTTTGCTAGGTCACTGGGTCAAGAGCCGGATACAGAAGGTTGCAATTTTGGGAACTGCACGTATTGTGCGGAGGTTCCTCAGTCTGTCGCCCTGACCACCGACGACTTAGACACTACGTCTCGCGTCGATGGCGATTTTTTTATATGAATTTATATTTAAAATATTGTATTTTTATATATGTATTGTAAATATAAAGATGTATAAGAAATACATATAAATAAATAAGTGAATAATAATCATAATGATTCTTGTAATGACAGCTGCTGTCATTACGAGAACGAGCTAATCCGTTAATAAAAATTTATTAACATTATAATAGTGAAAATACAGTGACAAAAGCGAGTTCTGCGTGTTCAATGTATAATAAATATATGTGGCTATCATTATTATTACGATCTAATAACTAATCATAATGAAATAAAGAAAAATCAAAGTGCAAACAGTAACCTGGAACAAAACAGCGAGGATCTAGGTAAAAAGGGGTACAGCATATTGAAACAGACCGACATAAAAGTACCACTACCTGACAGAGGACTGCCGCCAAATAATAAAGCCCTAGAGGATTGATGTCCCGAGATGTCCGGCGGGCGTTGCTCTCCCTCGACATTCATAAGTCGAGTGGGCCAGATGGCATACCAGCAGTGGTGCTAAAGCAGTGTGCTCCTGAGTTGTGTTCTGTGCTAACGCGCCTTTTCGTGCTTTCCTACTCCACTCGGCAAGTCCCGTCTTCGTGGAAGACCGCCAATGTGCACCCGGTGCCCAAAAAGGGCGATAGATCAGATCCGTCGAATTACAGGCCTATTGCCATAACCTCCCTTCTCTCCAAGGTGATGGAGCGTGTGATAAACACACGACTCCTAGCATACCTAGAAGATCACGACCTAATCAGCGACCGTCAATACGGCTTTCGCCACGGTCGTTCGACTGGTGATCTTCTAGTGTATCTTACACACCGCTGGGCTTCGGCGATTGAGAGTCAAGGTGAAGCATTGGCTGTTAGCCTAGATATGGCAAAGGCGTTCGATCGGGTCTGGCATCGGAGTCTTCTATCGAAGTTACCATCGTACGGGCTGCCCGAGGGTTTGTGCAAATGGATTGCCAGCTTCTTATCCAGCAGACGTATAAAAGCCGTGATAGACGGTAGTTGCTCCGATAGCATGGATATTAATGCTGGCGTCCCACAGGGCTCTGTATTGTCCCCGACGCTGTTTCTGCTGCACATTAATGACATGTTGTCAATCGACAGCATTCATTGTTATGCGGACGACAGCACCGGGGACACTTATTATACAGGCCGTGCTAACATCCCTCGTTCCCTTGTAGAGGAAAGCCACGATAAACTTGTGTCTGAAATGGAGGGTACATTGTCTAAAGTATCTGACTGGGGGCGATTGAACCTAGTCCAATTCAACCCTGCCAAGACACAAGTTTGCGCATTCACCGCTAAGAAAACCCCATTTGCTGTGGTTCCCCAATTCGAGAACACGCCGCTCACAATTTCTAAGAGCATTAGGATTCTCGGTATCGAGATCTCCAGCGATGTTCAGTATCGAGGTCACCTGGAGGAGAAGGTTAAGCTGGCGTCCAAGAAACTCGGTGTGCTCAACAGAGCTAAACAGTACTTCAGCGCGGGGCAAAGGCTTATGTTATATAAGTCCCAAGTCAGACCGCATATGGAGTACTGTAGCCACCTTTGGGCGGGAGCACCTGGATACCAGCTAGGACCTTGTGACTCGATACAGAGACGAGCTGTGAGGATTATCGATGATCCTGGACTCACACACGGCATTGAGCCCTTGAGTTTGAGAAGAGATTTTGCTTCCCTTTGCGTGTTCTACCGGCTGTATAATGGGTTGTGTTCTGAGGAGTTGTTCAACATTATACCAACAGCCTCGTTTTACAATCGCACAGCTCGCCGGCGGCTGGGAGTTCATCCGCACACACTGGAACCGCAATGGTCGCGCACTGTGCGCTACACGAGAAGTTTTCTACCGAGAACTATTATGTTGTGGAATGAGCTCCCTGCCGAGATTTTCCCAAGGGACTACAGTATGGGGTTCTTCAAGAAAGGCGTGAAGAGGTTCTTACAGGGTCGGCAACGCAAGAGTGACACCCCTGGTGTTGCAAATGCCCATAGGCTACGGTAACTGCTTACCATCAGGCAGGCCGTACTCTTGTTTGCCACCTTAGTGGTATAAAAAAAAAAAAAAAAAAAAGATGTAAGTTTCAGAGTCATTGAGACGCAGTTGCTAAGGCCGCCATCGGTTGTCCTAGCGACGACATGCGTCGCTAGGTCACTTCCACTGCAGCGTCCAATTGCCAGAGCATCCTGTGACGCACCTACGTAACGACGCATGCGTCTTGTTACCAAAACAAGCAGCCGTCATATTTTGACTTTGACTTTTTTATGTTTTCAGTGTTCATTTTAAGTAACTTTGTTGTGTTTTTTAATTTGTTTTAAGTTATTCTTTTTTATGAATGTATTTAACTGTTGTGAATGCAGTCCGTGACTCTATCGTGTGATGGCACGTCGAACGCGACCCATACATGTACACAGTGCAACAAGTCTTTTAAATCTTTGAAAGGCCTCAACATACACACTACAAAAACACACAGGAAATGTATTAGCCAAAACAGTTCACCTTTAGACATCACATCACCATCCCATTATTCCGAGGGCGCCTAATTATGTAGCCACCGATCCAACTCCTTTCCACACATATCTTAGCCATTTGAAAAATAGTATACCCATAGTCAAAAGAATCCCTCGAAGAGCTCGAATAACCTTTGCTACACATTTGTCACATTTAATCCAGAAATGTTACATAAGCAATTGTACTCAAGACTGGCACGACCTATTTTTATTTTCATACAGCACACTACATATAGTAAAAACTGATGAACCGAATTTATCCTTGATGCAAAAGATTAAGAATAACTGTGCTGTAAGCTCCTCGCCTTCTCCCACACCTCTAATCAAACATGATGTCCCTCGTAATCGCAACAAACTCATCGAAAACAAAATCTGTGACGGAGATCTCAAAGGTGCCGCTCGCCTTTTGTTCTCCAACGACGTGCTATCACCAGATACCCCTGACACCCTTCAGGCCTTACGGATAAAACATCCTCCAGCTCCAGTAAACCCATTTTTTCTCGACCCACCAACAGCAGGGCAAGCTTGCCTTCTAATTCAAAACAAAGATGTTATGGATGCCATTTTATCTTTTAAACCAGGTTCGGCTGCAGGTTTGGATGGAATCTCACCCCAACATTTGAAAGACGATCTAACATCGCATTCTGTGGGTGATGCAGGCGAGCAACTTGTAAATTCGATCACAAAATTAATCAACTTTATATATTCCGATAATGTCAATTCAGAAATTGTTCCCATTCTTTTCGGCGCGAACCTCATTGCCCTCACCAAAAAGGACGGAGGGGTGAGACCAATTGCTGTTGGATCAACACTACGACGTCTGGCCTCCAAATTTGCTGTTCGACATATTTTACCAAAATTAAATGATTAAAAGATAATTGAACCCATACAGTTAGGCTTCGGTGTAAAAGGAGGATGTGAGGCAGCCGTCCATGCCCTACGCTCTTTCCTAACTTACGGACAGCCTGACGTGTTGCTCATAATTGATGTCAAAAATGCATTCAATTTGGTAAATAGGGATACCCTGCTAACTGAAATAAAACAACATATACCGGAAATATACAATTATCTTCTTCTCAGTTATATGCTGACCCAACAAAATTGTTATATCGTTCTAATGAACTGTCCTCGGAAGTAGGTTGTCCACAGGGTGATCCCCTTGGGCCTGCAATTGTTTAACTATAAATCCGATAATCAATAATTTAAATTCTAAATTCAACGTTTGGTATTTGGACGACGGATCCCTAGGAGGTGATGTGGATACTGTGTTTTCGGACCTTTTTTGAATCAAAAATAAATTTGAAACCATTGGTTTGGAGCTTAATTTTAGCAAATGCGAACTTCTTATAAATAACTGCGACTTAAATTTAAACGACTTAAAACAAAAATTTAATATTTTAGCTCCAAATATTAAAATAGTAATTCCCTTTAACTTTTAGGTTCTCCAATTTTTGATGAATCTATTTCTGAATATCTTATATTATTATATAATATAAGATATTCAGAAATCTTATAATATTATAATTTTCTGAATATCTCTTTCTGGCACAGGTGTTTTGTACACTTAAAAGAAAGAGTCAGCCATTGCTATTGTAAAACTTTGATAGTTAAGAAATAAACATTTTTTCATTTTCATTTTCATATATTAATAATTCAATTACTAAATTTCAAAATTCTGCTGACCGTCTCCTTAAAATTAGTCCACATTATGCACTTTGCATCTTAAAATTCTGTCTTTTCGTCCCAAAATTTACATATGTAAATGTATGTAATCAAAATTAGCTTAGAATCGATTCTTAATCTGCAGCTGAACGAGCAATCTTGGTCCCAAGCATCCCTACCCATCCGTTATGGTGGTTTAGGGATTCGCAAAATTTCCAGTGTCGCTTTACCAGCCTTCCTATCTTCTGTGCATAGTTCAGCAAATCTCATAAGTAAAATTTTAAGGGCATCCCCTTCAAACTTTGAGATTGCTGGCTTGGAAGAAGCTAGAAACGCTTTCTTAATTGCATGCCCAGGTCAAAATTGTCCAGTTTCTCCAAATTCACAGAGGAGCTGGGACGACATATACTGCAAATTATCTTTTGACAATCTTTTGAGCTGTAGTACAAGTTCGGCGTGTGCTAGGTTTTTGGCCGTGGGTACGCATGAGACCGGCTACTGGCTTCACGCGTACCCTTCGTCAAATACAGGAACATTTCTTGAGCCTGACACGCTCCGAATCGCAACCTGTCTACGGCTTGGGGTTCCGGTCTGCGTTCCTCATAAATGTCCCTGTGGCAGTGATGTCGACAAGCTAGGACATCACGGACTGTCATGCCAAAAAAGTGCAGGCCGCTTCTCGAGACATGCCGCACTTAACGATATCATACGCCGGGCCCTTGCCACCGTCAACGTGCCAAGTCTACTTGAGCCGACTGGTATTGCAAGAGACGATGGCAAGAGACCGGACGGTATGAGTTTGATTCCATGGAAGATGGGCCGGGTGCTGGTATGGGATGCAACCTGTTCAGACACGCTGGCCTCTTCCCATCTACATGGAACCAACAACAGAACTGGTGCGGCTTGTGAAGCGGCTGAAGAAACTAAAGAATACAAATACGGGGGTCTAGGCTCCGAATATGATTTTGTCCCATTCGGTGACGAGACCCTTGGTCCGTGGGGTCCTAGCGCTATAAGGCTTTTTAAGGAAAGAGCAAAAAGGTTTGTCGACATCACAGGAGACCGAAGAGCTGGCAGCTACCTCGGACAAAGAATTAGTCTAGCTATTCAAAGGGGGAACGCTGCCAGCATCTTCGGAACCTTGCCTAAAGGGACTCCTTTTTAATAATATATTTTAGTTATTTTATTATATTTTTTAAGGTTTTTAGTTTTAGGTTCATAATCAATATGTTTAGTATAACTTATGTATTTACTTAGGACTTGAATAAGTAGCTACATTATTTGTTTATTCTATAAGTATATAAGGCACTATAAAATAATTTATTAAGAAATTGAATAACATATTTGACATCTAATGCTTGCGTCAATGTCACAAAACACGAGCATAGAGGCGATGTTTTATCATTCTGTGTCATAACCTCATTTAAAAAATACCAATATTTATTGTTTTGATTTGTCGGAAACTTTTTTGTATTTTTTTTAATATGTATATATCCCATTATATATACATATATTTCAAATATTTTAGAGGTAATTGAGTTAAGTGCAATAATAGGTCTACATGAATCCATGAATTCTTTGTTGTCTTTCTTAAGCAAAGAATTCACAGTAGTCATTCTGAGATCAGAAGGAAAGTCGAACGTCTCTATACTTAAAATAATAATATAACTCAGATGATAACATATCATAGACGTAATAAAATAGTCAGACGGAATCTCGCTGAGAAACAACTGAAGCACCACAATGGCGGCATGTAACTATGTGTGAGTGTCAAGTAGGTTGCCAGATGGAAGAAAATTTCCCATTTCTTTAACTATTTTTTTTTATACCACTAAGGTGGCAATCAAGCATACGGCCTGCCTGATGGTAAACATTTACCGTAGCCTATGGACATTTGTAACACCATGTGTGTCACTCATGCGTTGCCGACCCTCTAAAAACCTCTTCACACATTTCTTGAAGAACTCCATGCTGTAGTCCCTTGGAAAAACCTCGGCTGCAAGCTCATTCCACAGCTTGAAAGAAACTAATTAAAAAGAAATAAAAAAATTATATGATTCGTTACTGTCTTTGGAACTCGAATTTTATGGACCGTTGATTTGTAACTTGTATTGTTTAAAATAGGTATTGATGAAAATAAATTAAACACATGAAATATAACATTACATATTCCTTTTATTATATAGGACCAACAGATGCATACTTATTTGAAATAAATAATGCCTAAAAAATACACCAATTTTAATGACCAGACGAGGCTCTGGCGAAAGAGAGGTAGGGCACGACGTTAGCCTGACTTGGGATGTACCTCCACCTCACAGAAGACGGCAGCCACTCCGCGAAATGTATATTACACTGGATTTAGATGGAATCCAGCCGCTTTCTTTTGGACTCTCTTATAATTTGTACCCAATCATTCTTTCAAATGATGCATTCATTTGACGATGGAAATCTAAAAAATATTAAAGGTATGAATAATAGTTGTTCAGTAAAAGAATTATAGGATGTAAGTTTATATGTCTATTTAAACAAAATTAGGTATCTGAATTAAGTAAGAATTACAAGAGAAGAAAAGAAAAATGATCTCCCACATTTACGCTAATTTGGAAATGTGAGTCACGTGGTGTTCGGTTCTCTCTGCCTACCCCGCAAGGGATTCGGCGTGAAGTTATAGATAGATAGATAGAGTTATGGTAACACCGGTAGATTTATTGTTTTGAAAAATTAATTTAAGTGAAAACGATTATTTTATCAGAAAAATTACTTACTTACCTATGAAAAGTAATCCCTTGGCTTTTTTTTATTGCACCACTATGGTTTCAACAGCTTTTCACCACGCACGACGGTATTTATTTTTTTTCGACAAGGTTATCACGTGGCGAGGTGTCGGTACGTAATGGCGGGCGGTAGACTTACTATGGTGTGAATGTGTGCGTGTCGGCTCGTACGTATAGCAACTGACTTACTATGGCGGTGCTTCTGTGTTTAGTTCGGGAAACGGTGTCTGATTTTTTTATTACGTCTATGTAACATATATTATCATCAACTGCCTTGACTACTTTCGTTATGAAACCATCATATCCGACACTGTTTGTATTTCTTTTTATTATTCTTATTATTTAATGTCTTGTACCTCAAGATAAACATTGATTTTTGTTGTCCATACAAGAATATATTATATATTATTTACTATATATTACTTCTTCTTTTCCATTTGAAATATTTATATTTATTTATTTATATTACTTCGTCTTGACACAGTTAATTCTAAGAAAAAATGTATGTATTTCACACAATTTATTTTTCCAAAAAAAACACCGCTCCGAAAAAAATGCACTAAAAGGTACAAATAGTTGCTTTATTTATTTACTTAAATTACTATAAACGAATATTAAAGGGTTTATTTCCACTTAAATTATCTAAACTAAGGGATTTCCTGAGATTTCAGCTTCTCAGCCGGTGGTAGGTGGTAGCTAAGAGTAAGTCGCGTTTCAGAAGCGGCTAATGTATAACCAGTGCTCGGGGATTGTTGGTGCGATATTGCAGGAACAGTGGTGGATTCTGTCTGTCAATTGTCAGGAGGACTGAGCTGACCCATCAGCCAGGGAGTCCCGTTGAAGACCGGTTGTTCTGCTGGCCGTCCGCGGTATAATACAGGGGCCCAATCAAGTCTAACCACCTTGAGAGACTGCCCTTTCATACCGCGCATAATCTCGGGGTAGATCGTCGTGCCGGTTGGTGACCGGATGGTGGGGACCCGGTGACTACTCTTCTCATGACAGCACAAATAGGAATACATGGTCTTACAGCGGTGCACTCCCCCACCACCCTATTTAAGGTTAAGTTCGCTAACATCCGCAGACTCCACTCAAACCTTAATGCCCTCCACCAACACCTTGAGACCTTGCCCTTTCTGATGGAGACACAGATCCAGCGTCCAGCGGACACGCCCCACATCCAGTACCCTTATTTATGTGCTCGAGGAGAATTTCCTCGCGAAAGCCAGTGTCTATTTTTTGTCATCTGGGCCTACAGAGCCGTATTTACATGTGCCTCTATCAACCCCATACTAGGGACACGGAGACGACTCGGCTCTTTGAATACTTGAGTCGGCCGGCAGGTGAAGCATAGAAGCGGTACCCTACTGTAGAGATGGCGCGTGCTGTCTACCGGGTCGAGGTCAGAGTGCCCCTGGTCACATCTGACCACTGCCTAGTGCCCAACACAGTGTCAAGCTTAGCTTCACCACAACTCACGGCGGTTAAGCGTCGTGTTTGGCACTACTCGTCAGTAGATAGGGACGGCATGCACGACTACTTTGCTTCCGCCCCAGGGGAGCAGCGCTGTTTCAGTGACAAGGATCTCACAGCGAATACTGCGGCCATTGTTGACCAGATCGACGTTTGCATGTCAAAGTCAAAGTCAAAATCTTTTTATTCCGTAAAAATGGCTACATTTGTTTGGAATCGTCACAATTTTTTTCCCTACCGTGCAGTTCATAACTAGGTGAGCACTGATAAAAATACTGCCAAAAAACTCAGGCATCCCTCTTTTGGTATCCAAACAAATTTACATAATTTATTAATTACATTATAATTGGATCGACTCAATCCCAGGCATTTTTATCATTAATATAGTCAGATACTTTATAATATGCCCTGACACCCCCTACACAATTTGGCTTTAATAGTACTTTTAAACTTGTTTATTGACAATTCTCTTATATTGCTGGGAAGTTTGTTATAGAACCGTATACATTGCCCCATAAAAGAATTACTTATTTTGTGGAGACGGCTTGCATGTAACACAAGATTATGCTTATATCTAGTATTTATGTTATGAGTATCACTCTTTTTACAAAATGAGTCTATGTTTTTATGGACATACAAAAGATTTTCATAGATATATTGCGATGCGACTGTTAGAATATTTATTTCTTTGAATTTTTCTCTAAGGCTCTCACAGGGACCAAGTTTGTAGATAGCTCTTATGGCTCTCTTTTGCAATAAAAAGATGGTGTTAATGTCCGCGGAGTTACCCCAAAGAAGAATTCCGTATGACATAATACTATGAAAGTAGCTGAAATAAACTATTCTAGCCGTATCAACATCAGTGAGCCGTCTAATAGTTTTCACTGCATAGGCTGCAGAACTTAGTTTTCCTGATAATTTTTCAATTTGTGGGCCCCATTGTAGTTTGGAGTCAATTGTTATACCCAAGAACACAGTTGTCTCCACAGGGGCTAAATTAGTTCCATTAACATGTACATTGGTAGTCACCTGTCTTACATTAGGTGTTGAGAACTTAATTACTTTAGTCTTTTTATCATTTAAAACCAGATTATTAACATTAAACCAATGCATAACTTTAGAGAGAGCATCGTTAACTTCGTCATAATTACCTAACTGTCTATTAATTTTGAATGTTAATTTTGAATGTCAAAGAGGTATCATCCGCAAACAATACAATCTCATGTTTATCCTTTACATAATAAGGTAAGTCATCATGGAATACTACATTCCTCATTCCAATGTCGTCTTCAAAAACCGGAGATGCCATTGGTTTAATCGCGAGTGCGCTGAAGCTGTTAATAACAAACAGGCGGCCTTTGGACCAGGGGTCGCGCCCTCAAAGATCCGAATATTGACTTGTTGAAATCAGCCTACAATACTGCCACCAAGGTCTGCAAGGGGGCATACGTAAGAGCGGACGCCCAGCGCATTACACGAGTCGGCACGGAATTAGAGTCGCACCCTACTGGGTCGCGTAACTACTGGCGACTAGCCAAAGCCGTGCAGCCATGCAATTCTATAAGCGACTCGTAATGGCTGTGTGCGTCGCTGTGATCACAGATGTCACAGCTTTGACATCGTCTACTGCGATCACGGCTTTTTATTTGGTATTCTATAAGGCTATAAGCGTACGCGAGGCTGTTTGCCTTGTAGAATTCCAATTCCAAACGCAGCCTTGCGGCGCTAGTTTCGCACAACCATGAAAAGCGACACTAAAGAATTGCAATTTTGTGTTCAAATCTATAACAGCCGATGTTTCCGAGGATGTAAGGATGTTTGCTCTTACAGAATTGCATGGTAGGCTAACATCTGCCAACCCTCGCTGCCTCCGCTGAGGCGCCCCATGGCTCACTGGCGCATCAGCCGCAGAAAAAAGGCCGATCTAATGGCCACCCATTTGCGGCTAACTGCCGGACTGTGACGCGCAACCACCATGGGTATCGATGGTTCCGTTATGCCTGATATTCACATCAGGCAGCGCGATGTGCGATTTGAACTACAGTCAATCGATGAATGAAAAGTACTGGCTTTTCGGACATCGATTGGATCCTAATGGTATCCTAGCGATTGTTCTAAAAAAATGTGCAGCGGAATTGTCCCCGGTGTTGACGCGCCTCTTTCGTCTCTTGTACTCGACCGGTTGTATTCCGAAGGCTTGGGGAAAGAGGTCAATGTGCATGTGTTGTTTTTTTATATATATACAGAATTGACCCGTTTACAGTTTTATTATACCGCACCTTGAAAATCAAAGCGTCGCTGAACGAAATTAGACTTATTTTTTACAAACGCCATCTACCGCTAATCTGTAGAATCTATAGAATCCAAAAACACCTGTAGTTCTATTTGCATTTTAACTCGCTAGATAGCGCTTGTGTCACTACACGTTTATGGGGAGCCTTGCACCATCTTCCTAACTAACAGTCATTTTGACAGTAGTGTCGCTGATCTACGAATGGAATGGCATGTGATTTTGAAAAAAGTGTATCTTTTTGTTTTAGAACGTTGTTCTATCGGCGATACAGTTTAGTATAAATTTTAAGCGGAATAACGTGTTTTTTCGATTAACCACATTCTTCCGATAAATAATTACGTATAGTCCTTATAAAGGTATTAAAGCCCTATTGTCATATTTAGGTTAGTGACAGTGTTCCTTTACCGCTTGGTATTTTATATCGTCACTTAATGACTTCTTTATTTAGCGCCACGTCGATTTTATATTTTTTACTTATAAGGACTTAAACTACAAAACGTCAATAACATATTTTGATAGTGACATTGAAGTGTTATGTTTTGAGTTTTAAAAGTTTGTTTGTTTATAATATCTTTAATGTACATTAAGAAATACATAATAAGAATAAGCACAAAAAGAGACAATGGTACATAGGCGGACTTATCCCATAAGGGATCTCTACCAGCCAACCTTAGAGTCATTGATAGAAAATTTTACAGTGTCGTAAGCAGATGTACATTACAGACTGTACCTACCTCAATAATTGAGGAGAATACATAATTAACAACATAACTACATCTATACATAAACTATGCAATAAAAAGAAAATAGTGGTAACACGATTAATAATAAATAATAATATAAATAATAAATAAAACAACATTACACAAGAATATAGGAAAATGGTATCCAAATTACGAATAAATTTAATAACAGTAAATAAATTGATCGACTACACATTGAAATATAAAAATTGAGCTCAATTGTCGCCAATGTAAAACTTCACAAGACGGGATTTAAAAGAGAAGATTGAAGGCGCCGTTTTGATTTCATGGGGAAGAGGATTCCAGAGCCTTACGGCTTTTGCAGTAAATGAACAGCTATAGGTGTTTGTGTATTGAGACGGGATATCTAGTAACAGGTTTCCACAAGAACGAAGCCGACTGTCTACGTCGCGGAACTGGACTCTATCTTTTAGGTATTGAATGGAAAATGGATTGAAGAGGACATTGTATAATAAGCCATAAATATTGGAAGCCAATTTAACTTTTTGCGATATTCCGAAATGTGGTCAAATTTACGCAAGTCATATATAAATCTGATACACAAGTTTTGCAATCTCTCAAGTTTGTCCAACAGTTCTTCAGAAGGATGAAAATAAGCCACATCACCGTAATCTATTATAGGAAGGAGAAGACAACGCGCCAGCATGACTTTAGTCTTCAGCGGTAAAAAGTTCTGGAGACACTTCAGGGAGTGAAGGGAAGTGAAAATTTTTCGGCTTACATTGTTAATTTGTGGGGCCCATGAAAGCGTTTGGTCTATGATAATTCCAAGGTTTTTAACGGTGGAAGAAAAGGGAATGATGTTACCATCAAACATGATGGTTCGATGTACCATCCTTGGAGGATGGAAAGGAAATGAGGACTGCCCACAACAATTGCTTGGGACTTGGCTGCATTGATCTTAAGTCCGAAGGTATGTGCCCATTTTGCATTATTGCAAAGATCGTTATTGATATCACTGACAGCTACAGGGAATGCATTTAGTGGTGCAGCCGAGTATATCTGCAAGTCGTCAGCATACAGATGAACTGAGGTGGATAGTGAAGAAACAATATTATTGATAAATAGAGAAAACATAATTGGAGACAATACTCCGCCTTGCGGGACACCGGCATTTAGTACGCGCCACTCCGATTGGCGGTCATCAACCTTAACCAAATGTTTACGTCCTACAAGGTACGACTGAAACCAGGAAAGTAGAGAAGTTGACAGATTGAGCGATTTGAGAATGCCCAAAAGCACATCGAAGTCCACTGAATTAAATGCACTACTAAAATCAAGTAGAACTAAAATCGTTACCTTTTTATTGTCAATTTTATGCCTAATATCATCCGTAATCTTAACAAGGGCTGTAGTTGTTCTATGTCCACTACGAAAACCGGATTGATATTGACTTAAAAGTTTATGATCACAGAGAAAGTGAGTAAGACGCTTATTAACATAATGTTCTAGTACCTTAGATATTACCTTAAACTTACCTCAAAAATTAAACCCTTAAAGTCTCCACTTAATTCCTACTATATGGATCCTACAACTGAGCAGGAGGTCAATGGTCTTATCCTTCAACTTAAAAACAAAAGTGCACCTGGTCTAGATGGCTTCACTAATTATTTTATAAAACGCATCAGAAAGCATATAGTCATACCACTGACTCACATTTTCAACCTAAGTCTTTCTACTGGCATATTCCCGGACATATGGAAAATTGCCGTCGTGTCTCCGGTTCACAAAGGAGGCTCCACAGACAGTCCTAGTAGTTATCGGCCTATCTCACTGTTGAGTACTTTTTCGAAGTTGCTGGAGAGATTGGTGAATAAGCGGTTAACGAAATTTCTGGAGTATAATGAACTATTATCAACCAATCAATACGGGTTTCGTCAAGGTAGATCCACTGAACAGGCAGTTTCACGGTTGACTGACATAGTCACTGCTCATCTTGATGAAGGTGAAAAGTGCATGGGGGTTTTCCTGGACTTAGCGAGGGCATTCGACACTGTATCTGTCACTATTCTCCTGAGGAAGCTTGAATTAATGGGAATTCGAGGTATATGCTGGAATTGGTTCCGTAGCTATCTCACTGGTAGGAAACAGTGTACGCGGGTAGATGCCGGGCTTAGCAGTCCCTGTGATGTGCATTTTGGAGTTCCACAGGGTAGCATTCTTGGACCTACGCTTTTCCTCATCTACCTTAACGACCTATCAATGTTAAACATTTGTAATGCGGATATTGTAAATTATGCCGATGATACGATAATCCTATTTCATGAGAGCTCTTGGGATGGAGTGCTTAGAGTTGCCCAGGAAGGTATATCTGTAGTGGCAGATTGGCTCAATAATAACCTACTGACTCTAAATATAACTAAATCGAATTTTATCTGCTTTTACAAAAACTTCTCTTCACCACCTCCCTCGGTTCCGATTCTTAAAGTGCATTCATGCACGTCGAATGATGGATCGCGGCCACTAAAGTGCAATTGTCAGAGTCTCCAAAAAGTCTCCAGTACGAAATATTTGGGCATCACTATAGATGAACGTCTTTCCTTTAAAGATCATATAGTTGTCACAGCTGGACGAATTCGAATATTCATATATTTTATGAAAATTCTTCGTAGTGTTGCATCGTTAGAATTGCTAATGACTGTTTATATGGCACTATGTCAGTCTATTCTGACTTACTGTATATCTGTGTGGGGTGGGTCCGCTTCTACTCATCTGATCATGCTTGAAAGAGCTCAACGCGCGGTGCTTAAGACCATGATAGGAAGACCGAGACGTTATCCCACTATTGTTCTGCACGACGAGATGCAAGTTCTCAGCGTTAGAAGGCTATATATTTTAAGAATATCACTTTTAGCACATAAGGAAATGCTAATATCAGAAAATTATAACATAACGATAAAAAAACGCACATTTAGGTTACCATTACCAACTGTAAGAACTGAATTTGCCAAACGATTTAGCTCCTTTCGAAAGCCATTTATTTTGAATAAACTAAACAAATTGAGAGATATTCACAAGTTGAATTTTCGCGACGCGAAAATGTCAATTGAAAACATGTTACAAAGCTGGACGTATCGGGAAACAGAGGACTTTTTAAACTGCATACAGTGAAATTATAATTTTGATTTGTTATTATTATTATTATTGTGAAAATTGCTATTATTATTGTTATTATTTTTAAATCAACGTAAATATAATTTCTAGTTTTTATGATTTAATAATTAAAGTATGTATATACATATATCTTTGAATGTAATTATTGACAGAATATTAATTGTGAAATAAGTATAGTTGATTCGTAAATGATAATATATGGTAGCATAATGGCATTTAATAATTAAATTTAAATATATAGGAAATTAATTTATAGTAGAATAAAAAATACGAATCAAGTCACATCTAGAAAGCAAGTAAGCTCAACGCACATTACTCCAGTATTCGCCAAGTGATGAATGTCATTTTATTATATGTACCGCTCGGTTCAACAAATTTATTGTTATCATCGCTTGCATAGGAAAGTACCCGACATTAAAATAATGTGTCGAGTGTTTTAGTGTAGGCTTACGTGTTGGTTGCAACAAGAATTTGTTGGGTTAATGTGTAATGGTCTTTCTGAGGAAGTGAACTAAGTAAAATAGTTGCGTGAAAATACGCGCGTAGTTACGCTGAAGTATATAATTCTGTATTTATTTAGTTTTTATTTGGTAAGGGTTCAGCAACGACACAAGGTCGCAGTACTTACAATAGTTGTAATAAAAAGTTCATAGTGGATTAAACAAACAACTGGTATGTATTAACGCTAAAAGTATTTGTAGTTTTGTATTTATTGAATTGTAATTTTGAATTTAATTGTAGAAGGTACACCAGTATCTTTTTGAAAGCTCGACAAGGCAGTAAGACCGTCATCATTATTTATATATTTCTATTATTTTAATATAAGTTGTAACAATTATGTATGTCTAATACGTTTATATGTATCGTATAATTTATATGTATGTATATGTATATATATATATATGTATATGTGTGTGTGTATATATATATGTATTATTGTTGTGTATGTATATATATATATATATATATTATATATATAATGTTAAGCCGCAATCGTGATTCTCTGTACTCCCAAAGGTCGACTGGTAGAGAATGCAACTAGCATTAAGTCCGCCTATTGTACCAAAAATGTAAAGTGGTAAATAAAGTTTTAAATAAATAAATAAAATAAATAAATAATTTGATTTTTCTTAGTAGGTAATATAAGTTCCGCAATGATATAATGTTAATGTATTTAAGATTCCCACAAGACAGGCCTAGCCTAGTGTGGGAGTTTATGTAAAACACGTAAACAGATGTACACTAATTTTGAAATAAATTTATTTATTATTTATTATTATTATTATATATATTTTTATTCACGGGTATTATCCCGGTCATTTGATAGGCGTGCGCGGGGATATGGATCCAACGCGTAGAGGCCCTTTTAGGAAGATTCATGTCATGTTGTATACCCACCGAGACCCGCTCCTAAAAATATCGATAGAACCATATATCTATGAGCAGGTCACGGCAGGTATTGGGACTATTGCGAATGTATAGGAAATGATTAGTCTATTGTAATGAGGTCTGGAGGGATTATTGGTACTGGGTTATTGCAGAAGAGGGACGGACATCTGCCATAACTATCATATCTGACTATTATTATTATTATTATTACGGGTAGGATGGAAATCGGACGAAAATTGGAAAATGAATCAGGGTTAGGTTTTTTAGGAAGGGGAATAACCTGTCCATGTTTCCAAAGAGCTGGGAAGACACCTGTTGATATTGAACAGTTAAGGATATCGGCAATGAGAGGAGTAACTAATTTAAGAACAGGAATAATCATAGCGATGCTAATATTATCCTCTCCGATAGCCTTGCTCTTAATTTGGGACATAATTTTCTCCACTTCTGCAACGCTAATCAATTTATGTCATAATGTTACAAGAACAACGGGATAATAGTGGTTAAAGTATGAAATTGCCGTTTTATAGTAATAGATAATTTGAATTGATATTAAACCTTCATGGTGTGAGATTTTCGAGTGAAACTTTTCGCATGATACATGAGATTTTTCTTTTAAAAAATGTACATCATTTGATTTTCAAATTTCAATTGTTTTTTTTTTATTCAGCTTAGACGGGAAAGATTGATACTTCGAAAATCCAAGTAATGTTTGAGTACGAGTTCTGACACTTCCGACGCAGAACTAACGCGGCAGAAACGGCTCTCAATATCAATGCTGCGTTTGGAGAGGAGACTGCTAATGAACGCACCGAGAGTTTTTGGTTTAAACGCTTTCGTACTAGAAACTTCAAATTGAAGAACGAACCACGTAGAAGACCGCCCACACAGGTGGATAACGCTGAATTGTAGGAGATGGTGGAAGCCGATCCGAGTCAAACTACCCAGGAATTAGTGGCATGGTTTAACGTTACCTTACCTACAATATTGACTCATTTGCATCAAATCAATAACATAATAAAATATAAAAAATGGGCGCCTCATGATTTGGCTGATTTGCAGAAAGAAACGCGTGTTGAAACTTGTGTTGCCTTGTTAAATCGATACAGAAATGAAAAGAATATAAAAATATTGGATCGAATGCGACAATTCGAAAATGGATGGGACGAAAAGTGCAAAGTCTTTACGATAACCGTAAGCGAAAAATGTGCCCTAAAGCAAAGCTTATCAATAAAAAGGTAATGGTAACTGTTTGGTGATCTCTTCATGGCGTTATTCACTATAGCTTTCTCAGGTCTGGTCAAGCAATAACAGCAGATGTTTACTGTGCCGAACTTAGAACAATGATGGCGAAACTGGCAGTGAAACAGCGCCGATTCGTGAATCGATCTTCACCATTATTGCTCCATGATAACGCAAGACCTCACACTGCACGAAAAACCGTTGTAACTCTACAGGAGCTGCATTTCGAAACCATACGTCATCCTCGGTACTCGCCAGACCTTGCTCCAACTGACTACCATTGTTTTCGTGATTTGGACAATTTTCTACGTGATAATATTTTTTTTTACCAGGAGGTACTACAAAATGTTTTTACACAATTTGTCGAATCTAGATTCCCAGTTCTATCGCAAAGGCATAAATAAACTTCCAATTAGATGGCAGCTATGTATAGATAGTGAGGGTAAATATTTTGATTAAATAAATATGTTACATCTTAAAAAAAAACGTTTTTAATTTTTCAGTACAAATCGGCAATTTCATACTTTAACCTCTAATATTGTTTTTGCACACAAATGTTTGCCTTGTGTTCGAATCGAACCCACGAGCGTTGCGTTGGTGCCAAAGTGGCGTCATTCACGACTGAGCCACCGATCTCGTCAAAACTTCTCTTCTTATAAGTACATACTAATTTTTTTGTATGTTTTTTCTTTCCAATGACGGTATTAATAGATACTGCTTTTAATTACCGATTTTCCTTAATGACTACATTGAAATATTTAGTTTATTGTTTACGAGAAATTGTATTATCTTACTACCTACCTTTTATTAGTGTCGTTATACATTTATAGTGTGATCTATATCTATATGTTATACTTTAGACAATATAATTTTATGTAAGATTTTGATTAGTGATCTGTTTATTACAGTACTAGCGGCCCGCGCACGGGTGGACATTTATTTTTTAAACATTTTGGGATAAACGTAAAGTAAATGTACGAGTATCTTTAGAGAGTTTTTTACATAGTTTTTCTTAAGTAGCTTTTTTTTCAGACAAATTACTTTAAGTGGTACGTACTTAGTGGTATTTAATTTTTTATTAGTTTTTATCCATAACCCTAATTACAATCAGAAAGTTTATTTTTTATTTATTTATATTGTTTTTAGTTTTATTTTTACATTTCTTTTAATATATATAACATATATTTACTTGACTTTATATTAATTTAATTTAATAGGTTTTACTTTTTAGTTTCCAATATGTCTACCTTAAGACTTCACTGTATACTATATTGGCTGTGGTATTCGTAGATGGCAACAAAATATATTGATTTTTAGGAGATCCTACTCGAGAAAGTGCAACATATAATTGGCTATGAGAAAAGCATTCTTCTCTTAGGTCGATGCCAAACATCGAGAAAGTTTGTCCCTGGGATTTATTTATTACAAGGGCAAAGTTAAAAAAAAAATATTTTTAAAAGACATGGGCAAATCTGTTGGTATCATCGGGATCCGCGGAATGTGAGCTAGCTGTCCGGCCGTGGGACCCGTGATGATTGTTGCTATAATCAGATTGCCTCGTAATTCCTTTATCAAAAGCCTTGTGCTATTACAAATATTGGGAGGGCTTAAATTTCTCAACAGCATAATGGGAGTACCTACTTTTAATTTCAGTTCGTGTGGTGGCAAGCCGGCGGGATAGAGAGAATTGAAAATTTCTTGTAGATAGTGCACTGTATCTTCGTTGTTGCACACGTTATCAATAGATTTGTAACATTTAAAATCACCTGGTACTTTTTCAATGATCATTTTCTTTATCTCATTTACTGAGCTGTTTTTCGGTGAGACGATCGCACTCGAATAGAACCAATCGAAATTTCTTTCTGTAAGATGTTCGACGTCGGGATAGATTATCTCTATAAGGATTTCTAGACTGTGAACAGTTTGAGCCAATTCATTATCCAATAATACTTGGAGGCTATGTGCAATTGGAGATGGTAATTTTCCGCTTCCAAGTTTAAGTAATTTTTGTGAGAAATTGTCGTTGCCGTCATTACTTAAATGTGCTCTCATATTCGTGCGCAAATTGAGAGTTTCAATTGATGCCACAAAGGTGATGATTTGAGGCACGCTTTTCTGAAAAGAACTTTTTAACTGGAACAGAAAAAATGTGGTATGAAAAAGTCAAAACATTCAATGTCGGTAGCGCACGAATGAGCCGCGCGGGTACCTATCTCATAGATGTGCGCCGCGCCGCCCGCTGCCACGCGCCGTGGCCGCCGGTGTCGCAAGCAAGGGATTTACACACAGAACAAAATCCGTAATATATTTAGAATGGAATGTCCGATTTCGTTAATTCAAAAAGTAACCTACAGGCTTTGAAACAGTCTTGAATACGAAATGATTTATTTGGATAAGGATTAATACCAAGGTACGAATAATGTGGCCTAGTTTGTACCGGCGTTACTATAGCATATTTTAACATGAAAAAGTAGTTATTGTGACGTAACTGTAATAGTTAGACATATGGTATCGCGGATTTTTTTGTAGATATTGATGTCCTCTATAAAACTGTAGTACATTACTTTGCTCTATTGTCAATAGTTTCAGCAGCGTACGCGGTATAAGGATTTTTTGGTATCTGTTTCACACATTATCGAAGAATAGAAGAAAGAAAGAAAGAAGAAGAAATCGATCGAAGAAGATCCCGCACTGAATGCTGTTTTGATCTGTTGAGAACGAATATCTAGTTTTCTGGACGCTAGATTGACATTTTACTCCAGGTGAGAAAGTAGTATATAGTATACATATACCTATGGGTGTACAAAGAATCACATTGTGAGAAAAATCATTTATATGATGTCGCCAGACGAACTAAGTTTTATTCTATGCCCGTTATAACATTTTTTTTAAACATTGAAACTATATATTTAAATTAAAATCTGAGAAACCCTGTTGGTTTAGTTTCTAGATCGTGTTTACTACTTTTAGTTGGATAAGTATCTACCTATAAAAAAGTCTGAACAGAATCAATCTTTCTCATTTATATGAAGCATTCTCGGGTGAACGTCCGTGAACGTGAACGGAATATTAGAATTGTACTCCGGTACTTCCGCCCATAAGGGACTACAAGATGCCTGCAGATGAACAAGCATTCGTGACTAGTTTGACTTTGAAACCATTAATCTAGGGGAGAATTAAATGAAAATAGTAGTGGGCACACCTCGCCCAACAGTGTGCGAAACAATCACTATGAGAACGTGATACATAATATGTTTCACTGTAAGAAATAAATGACAATAGGTACAAGATTTTATAAAAGTAAAACCGCAAAAAGTCTAATGCTACTACTATAAGCGCGTTATTAGCTTGCAGCGCTTGTTCTTGCAGTGAGATACTGTCGACGCCAAGTATCCACAAGTTTGTTCTGAAAAATTACACTCTCGCACCGCCCGCCGCCTGCCGCCCGCCGCCCACTTGTTCAGTTCTTCCGCACTTTGTTTACATTATATAAAGTCGCACAATAAAATTCCTGTTTATCATCTCTCTGAACTTGTTAATGTAATGTCAAGATGGAAAGTAAATAAATTAAGAATATGTCGAGTGAGGCACTTACTCGCGCTGAAGATCTATTACAGAAGGTGTCCGCGCGGGCCGGGACTCACACCGCTGTTTGTTCTACATCTGCAATAACTGTGGAGTGGGTCGAAGGCAGGTCGTCGCAGGCAGACGATAGTCCGCGGGCGCGATAACGTGCCGCAATCTCGTGTATCACTACGGACCGATCTCAACGTAAATCCAATGTAAACGCAGCCACAATAATTTATTGGGTGCTTCGCCCGGCGGCGGACTGTCGCGGGATCCTCGGACTCCGAAGAGGCCCGCCGGCGTTCCGACTCTCAATACAGATTAGCGTGTATTACGAGGTGGCGACGAGCCTCTCGCGACACTACAATAATTAAACAAGGTCGGCGGCGAGCGGCGTCGCCTTTTGCGCGCGAATGTGAACGTCGCACTAGAAAGAAACGGCGCAGTGCGCGAGTAATGACTCTGAGCTAGCTGTGCTCGTTATTTTTTCCCGCGAAATGTATGTTTTGGTGTGTGACCGCGATCCGAGGATGGCGATCTGCCAGCTACCCCGCCCCGCGCCACCCGCACGCTGCTCTGGAGTGCCGAGCCGAGCGTGGCCGCGCCGGCGCCGCCGGCCGCCGCTGTGCCTCGATCCACGCGTCCACGCAACTCTACGATAAACGACGCAGACGGTCCTGTTATAATATATTAATATGTGCTAGCGTCGTGAGCGGCGCAAAAATATTAACAAACATAGTATTAATAAACACGACAACGTACGAGTATGATAATGAAATAGCGCCCGTTCGTACAGCACTTGGGGCGATCTTGACCTAGACACGGTGCAATGAATGTGATGCAGCGAAAGAATCCACAAAGACCTCGGATGATTCATCAGGTCAGGTAAATGTTTTGAACATTGTAGGTTCCTATTATATGCCGCTGACTTAAAAATCTACCCAATTATAAACATCATTAGTGACCATATTGAGTTCCAACAGGATCTAAATCGCTTTACAGATTACTGTTATAAAAACAAACTTGAACTTAACCTTAGTAAGTGTAAATCAATAACTTTTACAAAGAAAAAGTACATCAGCAAATATTCTTACTCTCTGTGTAATACCATTCTTGTGTTAAAGTAGACGTGATTAAAGACCTAGGGATGACTTTAGATAGTAAATAACACTTTAATATACACATAGAAAACATTATCAATAAGGCATATAAAATCTATGGATTGTCATAAGATCGAGTGCTAAGTTCCAGAATTACTTAACTTACATTTATCTTTATCAATAATTAATTCGGTTACAGCTTGAATATGCAGCAGCAATATGGAATCCGATATATGAGAAATATTCCAATAAACTTGAAATGGTACAAAATAAATATTTGAGTTGTATACTGTACAGTACAAATATAAGCGTAATCGTCAACCATATGACCAACTTCTTAAAGTGAGCAATCTGCTTGATTTGAAATCTAGGCGGAAACAATTAGAATGTATGTTATTGTATGATATATGTAATAATAGATACGATTGTTTGTAACTTACATCTAAATTATGTTATCGAATACCGTAGCGTAATTTTAGATCAACCCCGTGTTGGACATGTTGATCTAAAATGAAATAAAAAATATATATATAAATGTGTTGAGAACAACTGCTACAGGTAGGACTAATGCTGGCATACGGAATCCTATGACTCGCTTGATGAATACTTACAATAGCAATTTCAGCGATGCTGATATCTTGGCACTGGCTAGTGGCGAGCGCGCTTTAGGAGGTTTGATATTGGTAAACACAAGAAAAAAAATAGTTGAAGAATAATATAGTAACTTGTCTACATCTATATATATATATATATATATATATATATATATATATATATATATATATATATATATATATATATATATATATATATATATATATATATATATATATATATAAAAATGGAGTTCCTGACGAATTCACCGACTCATCGCCCAGGCGAAAGCCTTGGACCTAGAAAGCTGAAATTTTGCACAGACGTTACTTTTGCAATTCTCACGAGAGATAAGAAAGGTTTTTTTTTTAATGCCTTCAGAACCCGTTATATACCTTTTCCCATACATTTCGCGGTCATATATGACCACACGGGTTTTTTTTTTTTTTAATAGTAGTCATATCCACAGGCTCTTTGGCCCGTGCCTTTGTTTGTTTTCATTTTTTTTTTGTCAGATTGTTATTTTTTTTATTTATCGCTCCGCAAGTGCGATTACAATGAGTGCCTTATTATTATTTTTATTACTAGTTTTTATTTTAGTTTTTGTTTTAAGCAGAAAGAGGGACGAGAGACGCGGGCAGACCAGTCCCTCCGAGCGGCACCCGTTCACGAGTTGACGCAGAGGGCAGCCATCACCGCGTTCAACCATATTTTAGGGAACTCGATGACCCGCCCCCCAACGCCGCCGCCCGTCTAGACATTTTAGTGAGCACGACTGCTGGCATCTCTCATCTCTATCTCTGCTTTAGTTACTTTTGTTTCTTCCGGAAAGGAAGGGAGATGGCATCCCAGAGCCTTGCCATGACGCTCTTCCCCTCTCTCAGTCTACTGGTTTGGGAGGAGGAGGAGAGACCGCTCTCTGGGTCTTCGGAGCTTTGGGTCAACTTTTTGATGACCTTCTCGTCTCTCGCCCTCATCGCCATCTTAAGGTTATAGTCCCTGATATGTTCCGTTGCCGCGGTCTCGGCTCGCTGGATAAACCGAGCTGTCGCGTCGTTATCGGTACAGTTTGTGTGGTATACACAGCTGTCCGTGTGTCTAGAGACCGCGACAACGGCATGGGGGACACTTTGGAGGAGGTGGGATTTTTTGGAGGTTGTGCGCACAATAATCTAAGAAAATATTAAAATGGATAATTCCTTAAATTGCCAGAAAGTAATAGACACCATTGAAATAGCTGAATCAAAATTTTGTTCTATTGATGACTACTCCAAGCATAGCCCTAATATAAAGAATACTGACCTTACCGTAATCTCTCAGAATATTGTAAGCATATATAGTAACCTTGATGACTTGCTCATATCCCTAGCTAACTTTAACTTTGGTATTGACGTAATAGTGCTGAGTGAATGTAGGCTCGATACCCACAAGCCTATACCACAAATAAGCAATTATTGCGCTTTCTCCACAACAAAACACCTCAACCAATCAGATGGAGTGGTCGTATATGTAAAAAACAACTACAATGTAAAGGTAAACGAAATAGCACTCACACATGCCTCATGCCTGCAAATTGAAATTGCCAATGTAACAATTCTTGGAATCTATCGCTCTCCGTCTAACAGAAAAGCAGAAAATTTCATCTCCTCCTTAAACTCACATTTAGACACCATCAAAACACGAAATAACATCATAGTTACTGGAGATATAAATATTAACATAATTCCTAATCCTAACGAAAAACCATACGAACGTTTAAATAGGTTATCATATTTAAATATGCTGGCAATGCACGGTCTCCTGCCCGGTCACAGCTTACCCACTAGAAAAAACAACTGCCTTGACCATTTTATATTGAAATTAAATAATAATAGACATTCAGCATCTACTGTAGTATTTGATACCACTATCACTGATCACCACATGATATTTCTAAGACTGTCGAATATCGCGGCAAAAAAGAATATAAAGTATAAGAAAATAATTGACTTTGATAAGGCATTAAATGAATTAAAATCTAGTAAATTTGAAGACCTAATCAACTGTGACAATCCTAACCAATTAACAAACGAAGTTATAAATCGAATTCAAAAGTGCCTACAAGCTAACACCTCAATAAAATCTATTTCGTCAAAGGACCGCATAATCAAAAGTTGGATTACCCCGGGTATTCTGAGATGCATCCGAAACAGAAATCTTATGCAGGCTAAATGGCATAAAGAACCTCAAAATGAAATTCTAAAAATTACGTACCAGAGATATTGGAATCATTGTAATGATGATTCCGATATCTCTGGTACGTAATTTTCCTAATAAAAAAATTTAAAGGAAACACAACAGAGACATTCTAGCTGAAAACAAGAATAATCCTCGAGCACTTTGGAATTCGATTAATAAGGTGACACATCGCAACAATAACAAAGGAACTAGCGTTGACTTATTGGAATCTCACGTTTCTCCTCAGGACTCAGTTAATAAGGTTAATACTTATTTCGCAAATATAGGAAGAACATTGGCGGAAGACGTAGCTACGCAAAGTCAACTACAGACACCTAGGATAAATGATACACAACCTTCACAAGCCATGTCTTTTGTGCTGCTCGATACAGACTGCGATGAAGTATACAATGTATTAATGAGCCTTAAATCAGACAGTGCTCCGGGATGGGATTATATTCCAACTCATTTTCTAAAACTCGCAAACGAGGTAGTGGTTCCTATTATGACGCACCTCGTTAACCTGAGTTTCGGAAAAGGTATTTTCCCTGCTGCCTTAAAAAAAGCCATTATCACGCCTGTGTACAAGAGTGGAGACAGACAAGACATATCAAATTATAGGCCGATATCAGTTCTTACTGCCATTTCAAAAATACTAGAAAAGTTGATAAACAAAAGACTTGTAAACTACTTACATCATTTTAACCTTATTTCTGATTCGCAATATGGTTTCCGGCAGGGACTATCAACCGAAGATGCAATTATAGCGCTAACTTCGCATATTGTACAAGAAGTAGATAAGAGAAGGAAATGTATCTCCGTGTTTCTTGATATAAAAAAAGCTTTTGATACAGTTTCTGTCCCCATTCTTGTAAACAGGCTGGAAAGCATAGGTATTAGAGGAGCTCCAAATGCACTACTTACAGATTACCTTACTAACCGTAAGCAATGTGTAAAGATTGAGAACTACGTCAGCGAAGAGTCCTATGTGACATATGGGGTTCCACAGGGGAGTGTCTTGGGCCCGACCTTGTTTTTAATGTACATTAATGATTTGTGTAACATGAAAATCAAACATGGTAAGGTATACTCTTATGCTGATGATACAGCTATCGTCTTTGCTGCTGATTCCTGGGACTCAGTAAAAAAAATAACTGAAAATGGGCTCAGGATCGTATCTAATTGGCTACAAACTAACTTACTGACGCTAAATATAAATAAAACTAACTTCATGGCTTTTACTAATTATCATTCAACACAACCAGATAATAACTTTCAAATAAAATTGCATAATGGCGATGATCACAATAATGACTGTATTTGTAACTTAGTTACAAAAGTTAACACCACCAAATATCTAGGAGTAGTAGTTGATCAGAGGTTGTCTTGGCACGCCCAGTTGGAGCAAGTCATGGCCAGAATCCGTAAGCTTGTGTGGCTCTTCAAGTCTCTTCGTCATATAGCTGACAGGAGGTTACTAAAGCAAGTCTTTGTCTCGTTGGCACAGTCACTACTAGAATACTGTATACCTGTCTGGGGAGGAGCGACTAAGACTAAGTTTCTCGAGTTAGAACGCGCACAGAGATCGCTTTTGAAAGTCATATACTTTAAACCATATAGGTTCCCAATCATGATCTATACCTCCATAGTGATGTTCTTTCTGTTAGACAGCTGTGTATAGTTAACACGATCCTAAACGTATACAAAAGATTAAAATATAATCCCATTAATCGATTGGATAACAGAAGACGTAAACGGAACGTTGTACCTGTGCCCCTAACGAAAACAACTTTTGCCAACCGACAATATAGCAATAGGTCAGCTACCATATACAATGCTATAAACAATATTTTAAATATCTATCCCATGACCAAGCGCAATTGTAAAGCTAACCTAATAAAATTGTTAAAGACATGGAGTTACGATGAAACTGAAGTCCTATTCGGCTAGATTGAATACTGTACTGTATTATTGTTTGTTGTCCAGCATTTTGTTTTCTCTTGCTCTGATAGATAACTACCATTTTGGATCTGTTATATATATGTAGAAGAAATAATTGATACATTCGCACACACCCCCACACACGGACGCACACACATACTTTCGTACACACACACACACACACACACCCTTCCACTCATGAACACACAAACACACAACTATTATTATTATTATTTTTTAGTTATAATTTTGAGAATCTAATCAGATTTCTTTAACCGGTTATATTATAACATAGTTTCGATAGACCTACTGTCAATGTGATTTTGTTATGAAGAGCGGTGTCCCCTAACACAAGTATATAATATACTTAAAAGGGGTCCCCAACAAATTGTTGTTATTTAATTTAAGACAGTTACTGAATAAAGAATTTATTATTATTATAATCACTGACTCGCACGTTAGTCCCTGTGCTTCATGTATGGTTAGGGTGCGGGAACCCGAATTTGCTCCATAGCCCTGGCTGATAAGGAGTGCCTTCTCAGCCTGGGTGTGGACAAGGTAAAGCGTGTTGTCCTGTTTCGGGATCCGCTCCCCTGTAAACCGCTTCAGCGATAGGGATTTAGTGCGAGTCTTGGCCGAGTATATGCCACTGTAGATTTCTCTAAGGGCATACGCTACGTCCTGTGGATTCCTGTACGTACAAAGGAGATTTTGGGAGATTGACGTCACAAGGTTGGGTCTGTTGTATAGGGTGGTGAACAGATTGTTCCTGTCGATGTAGGGAAGCTGGTTGTCGTCTCCGATCAGCAGGGCTTCACTGGCTCTGGCTAGTTGTATTGCCATAACTATGGATCCGAAATGGTTCATAAGGGCTTCGTCCACCATTAGGCGTGTACACGTTTCGCCCTTATGTAGTCCATTTACTAGTAGGGATGCCATAGTCCGCACTCTCTTTTTGGCTAGGTCGCCAAAACGCGTTTCCAGTTTTTCCCTGAGATCAGTGGCGGCCTCAGTTGTTTGTTGTTACTATGATGTCTCCAGCCAGGTCGGCTTGTGACACCACCCACGTGGATTTCCCGCAGCCGGGGACTCCGTTAACCCACGTGATAGTGGGTCTCACCCAGTGTTCCGGGCTTACGCCTTTGAACAGGTCCCCCGCTATGGCTTCTGCCATATCGAGGATCCTGTCGTCCAGCATTACCCTTGTGCACTTGGCTACCACCACCACCGGGTCCTCGGTCGGTGTTTCGAACGTGATTCTCCCTTCCTCGCTCTTCTCGTCCAGGGGAACAAAACCACTGGTTGCGCTGTATGCTGCCATGTACGACCCCGACATGTTACCCAGTATTACTAGGTTCCTGTCGCTGTCGTAGATCGCTGCCTCAGCTTCGCCTAATTTTATCCGTAGCAGTTCCTGTGAGCCGCGGTGATAAGTCTGCAAGATGGAGTTGCAGGTATCCATGTTGACTTTCCGCGTTGCTCTGGTGACTGCCACGAACTCGATGAAGGCGTTTACCATGTGGTCTTGCGGCTCCCGAGCCGGTCTGAGTTTGGGGGGGGATCACTTGTCCCATGTCTGCTCTGGTGCGGGGGCCAGCGGGAGGCTCCGATCCGTGGCGAGGAGGCATCTGTATGAACTTTTCGACCGCCGCTTCCATGGACAGAGCTCTTTCCACTTCTCTTTTTTTTCTTGCGGAAGGTTGGGCCACCGATTGGACACTCCTGTTGAGGGTCGCCAATATGGTGGAGAGTATGTGGCTGGGTTCCTTGCTCTTCTGTTCTGCCAGGCACCTTTCCTGCATCACCCGTTGTTGTAGACGTTCCGACCCACTGACGTGGGGGTTAACAATCGGGTGGTCCCAGCAGTCCCTGGGAATCAGTTTGGCACCTGGGTCCCGGGATTGGGCCTTAAGGAAACTTAAGTTTTGTCCCCTGTCCTCGTATATCACGATCTCGTGGTTCTGCGAGGCCAGGAGAGCTCCTTCGTAGTCCTTAGTTCTCCCACTGAGGTATCCCACGACCATGGCGTCGACACTAATGATCTTAGCAGGTTCGGCTCCTTGCCCTATGAACTTCAGCATTGCGCACATCTGTTCGAACTCAGTGACTTCGTCCTCCGCGCAGAACAGGGCGATAGTTTTGTTGTTCTTTCGCACTATTCTGCACGTCTGGTTTCCGATTGTCACTCTTGAAAGTTCATTGAACATCTTGCGCCGCATGGTGGTCTTGCGTGTGCTTCCGTTCAGTAGGGCTCCGAGCCCCGGCGAGATCGTGACCGTTTTCCCTGCCAAGGCATTGCAGAAGGCATTCCCTGCTCTCTCCTCGCTGTCGTCCATATATAAGGCTACTCCTCTCAGGCGCAGTCCTGGTCGTCCGTTTTCTCCGCAAGTTAGGATGTCAAAGGATTTTTTGTCAGGTGACGTGTCATGTCCGGGTGTAGAGTCAATTTGAGGTGTCATGTCAGAGGGTGGGAGGGGAGAAGTGGGATGGGTGCTGTTTCGCCGCGTTGCGACTGATGCTACCTTCTCCATGTAGGCCAGGAGCTTTGGACGAGATTTACTACACTCCATCAGCCTTTGCAGGTTTTGTTTTGTGAGCTCCAGATGAACAGAGCACTGCAGGTTGAATCTTTCTAGCTGAAAACGGGGGCATTCGAGTATTAGATGCCATACCGACTCGCTAATGTGGGGGTCGCACTCGCATTCCGGGCTATGCCTCAGATTGAACCTGTAAAGGTACTCTCCGAAGCCGCCGTGCCCTGTCAGGATTTGCGTCTGGAAGTGGGTTAGTCTCGTTCCTCTCACAATGCGATAAGCTGTGCTCACATCTGGGAGGAACGTTTTCGTGACTGAACCCGTCTCGGAGGAGTCGTATCGTGCTTGCCATTTCTGGACCGACTCCTCTCGGATCTTTTTCCTGACATATGAGAGTGGAACCTCTACGTAGTCGGGGTTTGCTATCTTGCTTGCAGCTGTTTTCGCAAGTTCGTCTGCCCTTTCGTTTCCCGCTGTACCTACATGTGCTCTAAGCCAGAAAAACCGCACTTTCTTGCCCTGCCTTCCCATCTGCGCGATGTTCTCCTTCATGGCCTTAGCCAGGGGGTGGAGCAGCTTGGGATTATTCAGTAACTCGAGTGACGATCTTGAGTCACTCAAGATATTTACTGTTTCCCTTTCGCTGTCTTTTGCCCTGATTATGGCCCTGTGGAGTGCATACATTTCGGACTGAAATACAGTGCATGTTGGGTCAAGGCTGAAGGTCTCGTAGGCTGTTTCTCTTCCATCTTCCCACCACGTTAGCGCCGCTCCGACTCTTCCCTCCATTTTGCTGCCGTCAGTGTAAATCTGAGGGCCTAAAATCTGGTGGGTTTCTTGGGTCGGGGGCTCCATGTCCTCGAGGAGCTCGTACTCAGTTGTTATTTGAGTTGCAGGGTGCGGGAGGTCTTGGAACTTCACCCTTTGTTCGAGCTTCCTTCCGGGTGGCAGGAATGCGGATGAGATGCCTCTTTTGGCTTCGTACAGTGCGGCATTTTCTTGAATTCTCAGGTCCAGCGGAAGCGTCCCAGATAGAACCAGTGCTGATGTCAGTGACGTGGTTCTGTAGGCCTTGCATATTTTCTGGGCAAAGCCTCTCTGGAGCGCTTCCAGCCGTTTCTGTTCATCTGGAGTTGTGTTGCTTGCGACCAGGCGCTGGCTGCGTACGTGAAGATCGGCTCGATGACCGCGACGTAAATTGTTCTGACAATTTCTCCGTTCAAGCCCCAGGTAACCTTAGCTGCGCACGCTAGCTGTTTATACATATCGGCCGCCTTCTTGCAGATGGCCGACACGTGCGATTTAAAGTTAAGATTCCTGTCTATTATGAGCCCCAGGAGTTTGATCTCATCAACCAGTGCCAGTTTCGTATCGGACATGTGGATGTTCGGGGGGCTGAACTTCAGCTTGTTCGTCAGCAGCATCATTTGAGTTTTGTGTGCTGCGAAGTTCAGCTTGTTTCTTTGCCCCCATGTCACAATTTTGCCTAGCACTTTGTTGATGTTATTCTCCATACCGGCTATGGTTTTCCCGGAGAATGCCAGAACACCGTCGTCTGCGAACGCCTGACAGTAGACTTCCTCACTTGACAGTTCCTGTAACAGAGGATCCAACACGAGATTCCAGAAGGTCGGTCCTCCGATGGATCCTTGGACGCATCCCTTCGTGGTCTCCCTCTCACTGGATGCTCCCGCATAATGAACTGTTATTTTCCTTCCCGTGAGGTATGAGTCCACCATCTTGTACAAGTTGCGTGGGCATCGCCTGATTGCAAGTTGGTGTTTAAGAGCCGGCCACCACGCGTTGTCGAAGGCCCCCTCTATGTCCTATGAGACTACGATTACGGATTTCTTTTCTTCGATCCTAGTTCGTATGTGTCTCATGAGGTCATAGAGGGCGTCCTCGGTTCCGCGCTGTGGCATGAAACCGTACTGTTTTGGACTAAGAGTTGGAAGAAGGTGCCACTGCAACCGCCCCACCAAAAGCTTTTCTAGAATCTTACCCAGCACTGATAACAGGCCTATGGGTCGATAAGACTTCGGGTGGGTGTAGTCGTCCTTTCCAGGTTTCCTAAGGATGATTACATGAGCTGTTTTCCACTGTTTCGGGAAGTAAGATAGGGCCAAGCATTTGTTTGCGATGGCCATAAATACCTCCCTTTCACTGCGGATTGCTCTGGCGCAGATGTCGGCTGTGAATCCGTCCGAACCGGGGGCCTTTTTGGGATTTTGTGCTTTCAGCACTGCCTCCACTTCCGCCTCGGTAAAAGGTGGATCATTGGGCGGTAGATCTTCCGGATTCCTGCTTTCCACTAGTTGTCTGAGTTCCGTGTGCTGAGTTTTATCTGTCGATACAGTGTCATCAGGGTAGAACGTTTCGGCTAGAAGGTTTGCCGACTGTTCGGGACTGAGTGTCTTGCCGTCCGAACCTCTCAGGAGCATATCATCCTTCCTCCTGATCGTTCTTCTGATGACCCTGTATATGCCATCCCACACACTCTCTCTGTCTTGTGTAGAGCAGAACTCCTTCCAGCTCTCAGTCTGGGCTTCAGCGGCCTTTTGGACATATTCCGCTTTAGCCTGACGATATTCTTGCAGTACGATTTCTATTCTAGTGGGGGCTGGGGGCACATCATTTTTCAGATCTTGGAGCGCTTGGGTCCACCAGGGTGGTGTTGGCTTTCCTCCTCCCATGCCTACTTTGGGAATCGCGGTTTCGCATGCTTCCTGTATTGAATTCGAGTAGACTTGGATGATGGTCTCCAGGTCCTCTACACCTTTCACCGCTTCGATTGTGCCGACGTTGATGTATTTCTCCTCTAGGGCATCGTGTAATCGTCGACTGAACTCCTCCCAGTTTGCCTTTCTTGTGTTATACTTCCTGGTGGTGGGCGATGGCCGCTTTTGCAGCCTTTCTCCCAACACCAGTGTATATGTGATGGCATTGTGGTCTGAGGTGGTCAGAGTTCTGTCTACTTTCCACTCTGTTATCTTCCCGAGGAGGGGTGCGGAGCAAGCCGTGACGTCTACTACACTCGAGTAGAGTCTGCCCTGTCGGTACTCTTCGAAGGTGGGTGTGTTGCCGGTGTTTAGGATCTGGAAATCCACTTCGTTTAGGAAGGAGTTGTAAGCTTCGCCTCTCTGGTTTTCGGACGTGCTTCCCCACCAGTGGCTCCAGGCGTTAACGTCTCCCCCCAGCAATATGTTAGGAGTGCTTAGAAGTTCGCATACCGCTTTTGTACGCGCGATGTACGGGTCAATCTGTTGGTCCCCTTCGTAATAAACGGACACTACTCCAAATCTCATGGATCCGGCCTCCAGCTAGACCGCGGCCTCAGTCTCGGTGACCAGCTGAGGGTCATGAATCACTCTCAGTCGGTCCCCGAATACGAAGATCGCTGCCTTGACTGGTTTTTGCCTGTTGAGGGTGCACTGGATGACTTTTGTTCCAGGGATGTGCTTCACCGTGCCCGTCGAGCCCACGTAGGGTTCTTGGACCAGTGCCACTGCTATCCCTTTCTCCTCAGCTACTTTTAGTAACTCGGCTGTGGCCTGCTTGGAGCGTCTCAGGTTAGCTTGGATGAAACGCAACCTTGTGTGTCCTGTCGTACTTGGGGGATCTCCACCCATATCATCTTCTGCATCAGCAATAAGCGATCTTGGACCGCGCTATATTATCCCATATTTAGTTAATAGATTCAGGCGTTATTTTGCGAAAGTCAAACTTACATGCAATTTGATCCAACCTGCTTTGTGTGCCTCCGCCACCAATTAGTTCATGCGGCCTAGCGCCGGCCGGCACCCACCCACTACTGTTAGTGCGTGCATCATGCCGACGCTGCCATGGCTGCTCCGGTAGTCTCTGCCTCGGCTGCTGCGGTCGTCCGCCATCTGGAACAGAATCCGCATGCCCCCTCCACCACCGTCGCTGCCACGACTGGCCTGGTCGTCGCTGCGACACGTGTTTCGCCTCTCCACGAGGCATCATCAGGCGTTGTAGACGTTAATCGTAAGAATAACATGCTACAAGTGACAAATCCATCGCAGTGCCGTCCCTTATATTGAATTGAGGGTGGGGGTGGATGGTGTGAGCGAAAAGATATTTAATAGTGGGGAATGGTTTACGTCAGTCTGTTTGTTCATGAGAGTAATTTTAGAATTTTTATGTTTATTAATTTCTAATTGTTCCCTAATATTTAGTTTTAAACCTTTGTCTATGGTGTGTAAAATTTGATATGTATTAGTGGGGGATAAGTTATGTCCTTTGTCTATGAGATGCTCAGCGAAGTGTGACCTTTCTGGGCGATTGTTTTTATACGCCGATACGTGTTCGTGAAATCGTGTTATAAAGTTACGTCCCGTTTGACCGATATAAACGTGTTCACATTCATCGCAGAACAGCTTATAGACGCCGGATTTTTTATTGGGCGGGAATTTATCTTTAGTGTTACAAAGTGACTTGAGTGAATTATGGGATTTGAGAGCAACATGTATGTTATTTTTTCTAAATATGTGATATTCTCATATGCTGGACAGGTACCAATCGTCAATTGGATCTCTTTGTTTCCAAATTAAATAAAATCCACCCTAAAATTAAATTCACTTTAGAAATAGAACAAAATAGTTCACTTCACTTTTTAGATTTAACCATAACTAAAAATCAATCCCTCCATCAATTTTCGATATATCGTAAACCCACTCATACCGATACCACGATTCCCGCGTCATCCAGCCATCCTTGGTTATTCTTACGATTAACGTCTACAACGCCTAATGATGCCTCGTGGAGAGGCGAAACACGTGTCGCAGCGACGACCAGGCCAGTCGTGGCAGCGACGGTGGTGGAGGGGGCATGCGGATTCTGTTCCAGATGGCGGACGACCGCAGCAGCCGAGGCAGAGACTACCGGAGCAGCCATGGCAGCGTCGGCATGATGCACGCACTAATAGTAGTGGGTGGGTGCCGGCCGGCGCTTGGCCGCATGAACTAATTGGTGGCGGAGGCACACAAAGCAGGTTGGATCAAATTGCATATCCCATATTTGCCTCTGTGGGCATATATCGCTATATGCCATATGGGGTGGGCCGTCCTCCTGTTTAGCCCTAACGCAGTTTCTGCATCGAAGGGGTCGGTTTTCTCTACGGGCAGGGCACTCTTGCCAGGAGTGAGCACCACTACAGTAGTTGCAGTGCTGCTCACTCTCCTTACAGAGTGCTTTTGTGTGCCCGTAACCCAAGCACCGGGTACATTGGATGAGCGGCGATTGGTCTTCGACTCGGTTTCTTCCGAGGCCGATGTGGACCGTTTCTGCCTCCAACATCTTCCGGTGGAGCTGGGGTGAGACTTCCAGTACAGGGTGGCACTGGAGCGTGTTTCTGGCACGCTTCCTATAGCGAAACTTGACCTCGGTCTCCTCTCCCTTCAGGCCATCGAACAGTTTCTTGTTCTGAGCCTTAAGGTTCTCGAGGATCTCGTCGTCCTTGTGGTAGTCCATTACTCCCAGCACTCGCACGAGGGGGTTTGATGTTTTACCTGTTGTGACTTTTAGGGTGTTGTTTTTTTTTGATTTGGCTTTGGAGTCGGTTTGCGTTCTCCTCCGTCTCGCAACTCAGGACCACCTTATGGTTTTTGGCTTTCCTGACCCTGTCCACAGTGACTCCCGACTTGAAGTCGAGGGTTTGTCTGATTGCCTCGATGACCTTGTCCCCGGTCTTGGTGGGGTCCGTCGACGAGACAATCAGGCTGTGGGCGGGTTTAGGTTTCTTTAGAGCCGCCGCATAAGTTTTTGGCTTCTGTGCTGCTTGAGAAGAAGGGGAAGGCTCCCCCTTTTTTAACGATGAATTAATCCAAGTCAGCGACTTGGTGAGGGCTCGGGATTGGCTAGCTACCTCCGCGACGTCAGCCCGTAGTGGAGTTATCAACTCCTCTAGCTGTGTCGCAGTTTCAGTCATCGCTATTTCCTCTCCTATGCCTCTCACTCCGGGAACGGGGCCACCGCACGCGAGGGTCAGGTCTTTGACCTCTTCTAGCTCTCTTGCTATGTTGGCGGTTCTGCTTACTATTGGTGCTGTTGCCTCCCTCAGTTCCTCTCGCACCTCATCCCTAGCGGCTGGTTTCGGGTGGAGAAGGCTGTTCTTCATGCCTTCCATCTCTTCCCGTAACCGTTTCATCTCTTCCCTCATTTCTCGGAGAGATTCTGCCACCAGGTCCTGGGCGCTCGAGGCTTTCTCGGGGGTGTGCGGTGGGCTGTACCTCTGGACCGCTATTTTCGTGTCCAGTTTTAGGTAGTGCACCTCTGTTTGCAGGCCGCTGAGCTTTTCTGAGATCTCTCTCAGAGCTGGCGTGTGGTCAGTGGGCTGGATGGGCAGGGGGGGGGAGCTCGGTTTGCGGCCGGGAGGCCTGCTCCTGTATCTCGAGGTGGATGGCCCTAACTACTTTAGTCAGATCATCCATCTCGAGACTAAGGTTTTCCTAAAAAAAAGACCACACGGGTTTCGAAGGGTTAAGGTTTTGAAAAGGGGATTGACAGTTTGTGTGGAGCAGAAATATTATTTAAAGTCAGTGACTTGAAACTCTGTACAGATACTCTTTATTAGAAAATAAAAAAAATAATTTTTTCATTCAGCAATGGGGGTGAAAATATTTCTTGAATTAAAAGTTGAAGTGTTAAGAAATTGGTTTTTTTTTTAAAGTGAACTAGACTTTGTAAATGTACTCTCAATCAAGACGTCAAAAAAGTAACTTCCGCGTTTTTCAAAATTTCACCCTTAGAGGGCTGAAAAGGAGGTTGTCAGTTTGTATGGAGCAGAAATATTATTTGAAGTTAGTGACTTGAAACTTTGTACAAATGCTCTCTATTAGAATCCAAAAAAAATGATTTCTGCGTTCCCAAAAAATCCACCCCTTAAAGGGTGTAATGGAGGTCAAAATATTTCTTGAATTAAAACATGAACGGTTCAGAAATAGATTTTTATAAAGTCAGCTACTTTAGACTTTGTAAATATACTCTCAATCAAGACGTCAAAAAAGTAATTTTAGCGTTTTTCAAAATTCCACCCTAGGGTGCTGAAAAGTTGACACTTTGTATGGAGTAGAAATATTTTGTGAAATTAGTGACTTAAAACTTTGTACATATACTCTCTATTAGAATACAAAAAAAAGTGATTTAAGCGTTCCCAAAAATTCCACCCCTTAAAGGGTGTAATAGGGGTCAAAATATTTCTTGAATTAAAAGTTGAAGTGTTGAAATTGATTTTTTTAAGTGAGTTCCTTTAGACTTTGTAAATGTACTCTCAATCTAGACGTCAAAAAAGTAATTTCAGCGTTTTTCAAAATTCCACCCTAGGGTGCTGAAAAGGGGGTTGACACTTTGTATAGAGTAGAAATATTTTGTGAAGTTAGTGACTTAAAACTTTGTGCATATACTCTATATTAGAATACAAAAAAGTGATTTCAGCATTTTCAAAAATTCCACCCTTAGCGAAATGAGGCGAGATGAAAAGGATGTGATGTGAAGGATGATTTGTGTTTGGACAAAACGCTAATATATATTCCTGACTAATTCAGTGACTCATCAAGAGGTTCCTTATGTAATGCATATGCATAGTATAAATTACTACATCTACCGACATGGATGAATTAATTATATACTCGTATGTTACGATTCACACAAAAAAAAATCGCTCACGTTCAAAACGTTCGGACACCGTGAGCGATTTTTGTGTGAATCGGAACATATATAATTAATTAATTCATGTCGGTATATGTAATAATTGAATAACCAATGTAAGACAAATGTCACCTTAGTCTTCCTGCGACCACGGACGCTGCAAAGCGTTCGAAACATCAGGTTCAACAAAATAAATAAAATACACGATATTTCCGTTAAAAATTGTTTAATTCTATGAGAACTTCTGTATTGGCAGAAAGCACATTTGGTAGACTAAATTTTATACATTTGGTTTTAGTAGAATTTAATAAAAGACTATTACTTGTGAACCAATTTAGAATGGCTGATAGAACACTATTTACATTGTCAATATAGTCAGCAAACAGTAGTATATCCGCCTGCAGTCTGCATTCTGTTACTTAAGTAACTTGCAATCAAATTATACGCTTTACACCTAAGATGTTTTTATAGTCATAGATACGTTGTACACGCTCTAGAATGGCAATACGAAAGTAAGGTAATTGCCCACCTCGCATTCAGTTGGGCACGCTCTCGCGTCACGTCATACGTACTTCGCCACAAAGCGTAAATAAGTTATTTCTGGCAAAAATGCCTTCCTGTGTTTTTAGATGGTCCACAAATTACACGGCAACTGTTAAAGACAAGGAATGAACACAACTTGAACTGGTCTTGGGTTGCAAATTAAACCACTCTGTACTAGGTAGAAATATATTGCACAGGTAAGTGACAACTCTATCTTAACTCTACTCTATAATTATATGGAAGGTATACATATATGTAAATCTCTATAGCGCGATATAATATTGCCACTAGCGACATCTAGTATCTTCGATATTAATTAATTGGACATACCGCCCACCAAGGACATATTTTCAGGTGTCCTTCCGTACCGCCCACCATGCAAAGATCCGGATGTGTAACCATGCGGCAAAATCAAAAACTTAACATGTCGTACCATTGGTAAGGGTTTGCCCATTCACAACTTAATATAATAAAAATAATCATCTCTCTTATTTTCTAAATACATATATATTAACTAATTAGTCGCTTACTGGTAAAACACATATTTTACTAGTCGGGCGTTTAAATTGCCCGTCTTTTGTCTTAATCGTGACTACGCGCGTGACTTCATCAGGACCCGGATGTTTTTGTGCGACCTTGCCCAATACCCACCTTCCAGGGGGAAAATTGTCCTCTTTAACTAAAACTACATCACCCTCGGCAGGTTCCGGATTTTTAACAGACCACTTATGACGTCGTAAGAATTGGTGTAAATAGTCTTGTGACCAACGTCGCCAAAAATCCTGCAACATCCTCTGGGTGAGTTGCCATCGTCTTAACGTCTGAATTTTAGATTTCTCATAATTTGAATCCGATACTAAGACGATTGCTTCGCCAACCAGAAAATGTCCAGGCGTTAGGACAATCAGTTCATTTGGATTCTCTACGTATGACAATGGCCTTGAGGTAAGACATGCCTCAACTTGAGCCAACACTGTTGACATCTCTTCAAAAGTCAACGTAGAGTTTCCAATGACTCTTTTAAGATGATATTTAGTGGACTTTACTGCCGCCTCCCAAAGTCCTCCGAAATGTGGAGCATGAGGTGAAATAAAGTGCCACTGAGTTCCATTGTCCGCGAGATATTCGGCCACTTCTGGTATCATATTCGACTTTTCCTCGTCAAATAATTCCAGTAATTCGCGAGCAGCACCGACAAAATTTGAACCATTATCACTGTACATCTCAGCACAGCGACCGCGCCGAGATATATCTTTTGTAAGCAGCCAAAAATCCCTTAGTTGTGAGATCACTCACTACCTCCAAATGTATAGCGCGTGTAGACATGCAGATAAATAGGGCGATATAACCTTTATAAGATTTGTTTCCACGACCCTTTGAAACTCTAATATTTATCGGCCCCGCATAGTCAACACCACTTCTCAGGAAAACTTTATTTGGAGTCACCCGAGGGCAAGGTAGTTGCCCCATTAATTGAGCCCTCGTTTTGGCAGAATATCTAATACATTTTACGCACCTTCTTATATGGGCCTTTACTAAGTACTTTGCTCCTAGGATCCAATATTTTGATCTTAAATAGTTTATCATCGCTTGTGGACCTCCATGTAAGGTCTTAGAATGCGCATCCGCAATAAGGAGTTTCGTCAAGAAAGACTCTTTTGGTATAAGGATGGGATGTTTTCTACAATAGTCGAGTTGTGACATTTCCAACCTCCCTCCAACCCGAATAAATCCCACTGAATCCAAAAATACATTCAATGATTTTATTTTCTTCCTTTCCTGTTCTAAATTTCCTAGAGATTTTAATTCATAATTCATTTGAAAACCCTTCCTCTAGACATCTCCTAATACATATTTCCAAAGCTTCATCTATTTCTTGCGGCTTTAGATAGTTAGTGGAATGCTTGACTGCTACTTTCTTTCGGAGATTCAAAAACCTTCTGCAATATGCAACAACTCGGAGAAGTTTAGAAAGCGAAGAAAATCGATTCCAAATGGTAACATCCAGTGAAGTCAAATGTACCTTAACTTCTTCTAAATTGGTAAGAAGCTTCTTCGGTTTTAATTCCACTACAGGTTGTCTGAGAAACTCAGGACCATCAAACCATATGGCAGTTTTCCACAGTTCTGAAGGGGATACACCTCGAGAGGCGCAGTCTGCCGGATTATGCTTTGATGGAACGTGAAACCAGTGATGACTATCCAAGGTAAGTAAAATTTCAGCCACTCGATTAGCCACAAACGTTTTCCAACGACTTGGATGGCTGCTCAACCAAGCCAAACCCACTTCCGAATCTGTCCATGCATGCAAATCGGTCTTTTGTATTCCCATGACATCTGCTACCTCAGTGATCAATTTGGCTAGCAGAACCGCACCACAAAGTTCCAGCCTAGGGATCGACACTTGTTTTATAGGTGCAACTTTTGTTTTTGAAGAGACCAGAGAAATGTGAATATTACCATTACTATCCTTTACTCTGATGTACACCACTGCCGCGTATGCCATCTTAGAGGCATCTGAGAAGCCATGTAATTCAGCCTTCACATTGTCAGAATCTGTACTCAACCATCGAGGAACTCTTACGTCTACCACTGATGCTAATTCTTTACGGTATGTAATCCACTCATCTAATAAATTGCTTGGAACTTCTTGATCCCAACCGATTCCTGCCAACCACAATTTTTGTATAAGTACCTTGGCCAATATTATACTTGGCGCTAACCATCCCAGTGGATCATATAGACGCGAAATATCAGATATAATTTTTCTTTTAGTTCCAGGTTCCAAGTCAAGCGGTGGTAGATCAAGAGAGTATTGAAAGACATCAGTGCGGGGATTCCAGGTAAGTCCAAGTACTTTCACTATATTATCCAATTTAATCTTTAGATCTTCCCCCTTACCCCTTGTTTCTTCTTTAAGTTTATTTAGTAAATCGTCACTATTGCTGACCCATTTTTGCAATTCAAAACCTCCCTTTTTTAATACAGCATTTATTTCTGCATATATTTTATAACTATCGTCTATGTTTTCAGCTCCAGTCATTAGGTCGTCCATATAAAAGTCGTTCAAGATTATGTTTGCAGCTGTTGGATGAATTTGACTTTCATCGTGGGCTAACTGTTGTAGCGCACGAACGGCTAAGTATGGTGCGGATGAGGTACCGAATGTCACTGTCACTAACTCATATTCTTCTATTTCCATTTCAGGGCTATCTCTCCAGAGAATACGTTACAGGACAGTATCTCTCCTATCCACCCACACCTGCCGATACATCTTGATTACATCAGCTACCAAACATATCTTGTGTTTTCTCCCACGCATAATTATATGTCGGAGTTCCGCTTGCAAGGTCGGACCTACCATCAAATTATCATTCACACACATTCACACACACATCATTTTTACCTTTACAGGAGGCATCAAAGACAATTTGGACCTTTGTGGTATCTCTTTCCTCTCGGACGACTGCGTGGTGCGGTAAGTAAACCGCTTCTTTGTTATTTTCTTCGTGCTTTGGTACCTTTTCCTTATGTTTAAGTTCCGAATATTCGTGAATTACTTTAGTATATTCCGCCTTTAATTTAGTATCCTTTCTTAGTTTTACTTCCAAATTATTAAACCTTCTTAAGGCTATACCTCTCGACTCACCTCTTTTACAGTCAGGATCAGCATCACGTAAAGGAAGACGAACAATATATCGCCCATCCACGTCTCTTCTAGTTGTTTTTGTAAAGAACTCTTCACATGCTGCTTCTTCTGCTGTTAATATTTTATTTCTTCCAGGTGGATCCGCTTCCATTTCCCAGAATTTTTTTAGCATGTCATCTGCTTCAATCGAAGCGTGCATCACAATGGTATGAGAGCAGATACTAGTAGAATGTGCAGTATTACCAACGCCCGAGAGAATCCATCCGAAAGCTGTCGCCTGCGCAATAAGAGCTCCTGCGATATCTTTTTTGAAGCCTTCTTGGATAACTTCGCCTAAAATATCAGCACCTAGTAAAATATCAATTTTTCTAGGTCTGTGGTATTCAGGGTCAGCCAACTCATCTTTGTCCAAATTTATCCATTCAACTTCAGTTATCGTCAAAGCTGGGAGAAGAGACGTAATGGACTTTAGCACTAACGCATTTATCTTGACTTCAAAACTCGGCTGCATTCTAGAGCGTAACTTAAGAGTCACTATTGATTTTGATAAGACATTGCTTTCATTACCTACACCTGTTACAGTGTGCCTTGTAGAAATTTTCCTCAAACCTAAATACTGAGCCGTAGCTTCAGTTATAAAGGATCCTTGGGATCCTTGATCCAGCAAAGCCCTTATTACCCGAAATGTTCCGTCTTTCGACTCAGCCTTTACCAGAGCTGTAGGTAATAAAACTGTTCCCTTACAGTTTCCTGTCGAAAAGCACGAAACAAGTGGCTGAGTAGATCCCTCCGCTGCCGCGGTTACCTTGTGGACTGTATTACCTACCTTCGCTGACTCCTTACTTACCTCGGTCGACGAAGGTTCATAAGTACCTATGCAATTACTACTGTCTGCAGACTCAGATGTCTTGCCAGGATGCAACAGTGAGTGGTGGCGTCTTTTACATATTTGACACTTGAGAGTATTTTTATTACAGAAACGTGCCAAGTGATTATCCTTTAAACACATAAAACACAAATCCTTATCCCGAACGAAATCACGCCGCGTGTCACTTGATCCTTTCAAGATTTTTTTGCAACTTGTGAGAGCATGCCACGCGGCACAATAGAGACATTTTGTCTCCTTTTTATTGTTTGTTATATGAAAAGAATTAAATCCTTTTTGGATTCTGTCAGACCCTGCTTTAATATCTAAACCCTCTAGACCTCGGTAACGACTCGTTAAAAATTCTGAAAATTCCTTATATGTTGACAAGTTATCCGAGGATTCTGATGCTGCCTTTAACTCCCAAGCCTTTCGAGTTTCGCGGTCCAGTTTCCCGCTAATTATGTGAATAATTAGTATGTCCCACGAGGAAACATCTACACCCAAATTTCTGACAGATTCCAAACAGTCAGAGGTTGTACTAATTAGTTTTTTAATATCATTTGCTGATTCAGAATTTAAGCTCTTTTGGTTCATAAGGCGTTTCAAAATTCCATTTGCCAAAAACCTCTTATTATTGTACACAGAGTCTAATTTTTCCCAACAAGTTTTGTAATTATCCTCAGTAACTTGAACATTTTTTAAAAGTAGCTCTGCTTCACCGGTTAAATGCCCTTTAAGGTAGTATAATCTTTGTGCATCATCCAGTGATTTGTTTTCATGAACCAGCCCTAGAAATAAATCTCTGAATGTTTGCCACTCTACGTATTTTCCGGAAAAATCTGGAATTTTTATTTCCGGCAATCTAACGTGAGCACGGCTGCTGCCCGAAGTTTCTATTTCCGAACCACTGGATTCTAAATTAGCAAATGAACTGCTTTGCATTTTAGCCTTAGTCAACATTTCTCTCAAGTCTCTTTTATATTCCATAAATAAATCTTCTACTTTATCATACACATTGTTTTTATGATAATTTGAGGCTATTAAATCTGACCTTTTAATCTGACTAAGGATCTGGGTATGAGTTGACGTAAACAAAGACCATAGTTGTTCCAAATACTCTAAACGGGTTTCTATATATGATATAGTTAAACGATCCTTAGGAGATTTATTGAAGTTCACTTTCGCTTTGTTTATTTTAGCATGAATATCTTCCTGAATACTATCAAATGAATCCATTTTTAATCAACAACAATCTAACAATTATACTGAACTTCAAAAATATGCAATAAAATTACAGAATACGTGAAACTACTTGTGACTTCAATGCAAGCGTAACTATTAAACAACTGTTGAAAATCATAAAATGACAAATAATATTAAAGTTTCAAACTATGCTCAATTTCTGTACGGCACAAAATTGTACATTCATATAAGTAATATGCAGTTGCATATAAGTTGTTGACAATTTTTCAAGTAAATTATTCTAAGTCCCAATTGAAATCTTCGAAAATTTTCTAAGTGTTTGACTTATTTCTAACGGAAATCCGGCATGGATCCCCGTCTCAACCACTTTGCACATTAAAATTTTACAAGTTCAAATTTACTTAGAATGTACTCACTGTTTGCCTTGTCGTCCACTCACTTCACTTACACTATGTTGCCGCCGCTCCCTCTGGCGGCGCTCCGGCTCCTCTTCTCGCACGTAGCACCTCCGGTCCGGAGCTCACCCACTGGCTCCTGCGACTCTGACCGGCTCCTCCTCCGTACGTCGCACCTCCGGTCCGGATCTGGTCTTCCGGCTCCCGGCGTCTCCACACTGCCGTGACGCGCGCCTTGCGTCTAGCGGGGACGTATCTGAGCAGCAATCCACTGCTCAGTATGACGTAGCGGGTGGTATTTCACACCACTAGCGCTAACTGGTACTTGCCAAACATCCGACTCGATGGACCATGAACACAACTTGAACTGGTCTCAAGGTTGCAAATTAAACCACTCTGTACTAGGTAGAAATATATTGCACAGGTAAGTGACAACTCTATCTTAACTCTACTCTATAATTATATGGAAGGTATACATATACATATGTAAATGTAAATCTCTATAGCGCGATATACACACATCAAAAGTGTCTAGGGATCAACATATATTTTTGCAATAACTTTTCTCCTGATTGATATTAATTAAAATTTTCTTTAAGGATTCATCAAATAAAGTGTTTTCGTTTGTCTACAGTAACGATAAACCAAGTCACCTTTGCATTAATAAAGAAATTTGCCATTTTCATAATAAAGGGATTTTTGACATTTGAACCACTAACATTAAAGTTCGAAAAAAAGACTGAAATAACAGTTTTCTTTAAAATTTTATTGGGTAACTTAAACAATTAGGCTTATCTGATCACACGGCGAAATTAATAAAGCTCCCTGTTAAAAAAAAAAAAATAAGTTTTGGCGTAAAACCATACGAGATTACAGCATTGAAAATATACAAAAATTCAAAACATATATAAGTAGTAAGTATACCATTCTCTGAAATGTACAATGCCACTGATTCGACTACTGCATATTTTTATTGCGTAGTTTTATTGAGTATTTCAAACTTTTATATGATTTATGCTTTGCCCAAAAACAAATTACGATACATGTTACTAAAAAACCAAAATGGATATCGCGTGGGTTAAAGATCTGTAGCAAAAATAAGCGATATTTGTTATAAAAGTCCATGCTAAATCCCACAAAATATAATAAATTAAATTATAAAAACTATTCTAAATTACTTAAAAAATCATATTTTTGACTAAACGCGCTCAAAACAACTATAAAATTCAAAACTCTGATAATAAATCGAAACCAATGTGGCAACTGATTAATAACTCAAGATTTAATGTACCAAAAGGATCTATATCAAGAATTAAAATTAAAAATGACTTTATCTCCAATCCAACTGAAATAGCAAATTTATTTAATAATTATTTTATAGATAAAATTAATCCAATTGATATTTCATATAAGAATCCTACTGCTCATCTTAAATATGGACTACACAAATCAATGTTTATGTTACCTAGTTTATCACGAGGCATTAAAGGAATAATGTACGGGCCCCTTCGATACGATCCGTACACTTTCGTAAACGAATGTTGTAAAATAATAATATGTAGGTACTGGCGGGCTTGTTCTTCGACCTCCGGTTGTAAATCGCAGGTCTGGGTTGGTGCAGAATGAAACGCCTGATGCTGTCTTGAGAAGTATGTAGCCGCAGGTAATTCTTCCAGGTCTGGACTTGTCTGGCTTCTAAGTGACTTGGCCGGCTAGTTCTCTCTTGTGTAAGCTGAGTGTAGCGGACGACTGGTCATCGATCCCGTTTTTTTTTTTTTTTTTTTTTTGACCTGACTATGTAGTTAGCCCCGAGTGGGCTGTCATTACGTCACCGGACTAGAGAGGGACCGGGCGTGAGGCGCCACGGCCTAGAAAAAGAAAGTTAAGCGACAGCCTAAGGGCCCCCGAGAGGGGTCGGACCTCGGCTCAGGACGTCGCTGGAGAAACAAATCGAACACGCGGGTTCGTGCCTGAAGGGCCTGTCGGAGTCATCGATCCCGCACCGGGCCCTATATTTATACCCCCGGTGTGGGAGCGAGAGGCACTACTGTGTGAAAGAGATACGCGGTTCCGGTCGTACCGCTTATAAGGCTGTGAACAGGCCTCGAGCTCTTTTGCTCCTTGCCTGGGCCGACTCCTAGGGCTTTTGCCCCAGGGTACTATTGTATCCGCTATCCGCGGTGTTGGGATTTATAGGAACCGTGCTCATCTTTGCTTCAGGGCCTCCTTTGCTCTCGCTCACGTGGGTCGACTTCCCAGGTTGTTTGTCAACGCAGAACAAGGGCTGCGCCACCCGGGGTTACACGGCTGCTCCTCCTGTGCGCCCCACTTCACGGAAACCCAAACACTATATTAACCTAGCAAGATTGGGCTCCATGCCAGCGAGCGAGGCACAACTGAGATCAGCCGAGCAACTTGTCCGTCAGCGCCCCCAGACCTAACTATCGATCCATGTGAGTGCGCCCTTGGCGGTCCGACCCCTTCTCCCATTCGCAGGAGTCCGCCCCCGAGACTCAAACACTATATTAACCTAATCTTACTAGGTCCCGAGAACGGGCCCCGCCAGGGCGACCGCGCCAGACCTTTCCCTTGACGCACCCACTGCCGAGCCTAATTTTGTGACCAACTCACTTATTCTTTGGAGATCAACAATGTTGATTTTGTAATAATTAATTTAAAATGATTGTTTTCATTTTTTGCGTTTTGACCGCGGTATTTTATTTGGGTTGTAGGTTTGATTTAATCCGGGCCCTCTATGAGATCTCTTGGTGTACCTCGCGCGGCGGTATCAGGCGGGCGCGCGTGCAACGGTGCAAGAGAACGTAGGTGGGCGTGTTTCGAGTTGTCAGCACGGTTGAACATTCGTTTTGCCATAGCGGTGATGAACTCTGTCACCGATTGCACGCGCGTGTCCCTTGCTATGACCTCATTGCGTACGTAGCGTCCGGCGTTTGTAATGGTTCGCAATGTCATGTTCTGCTGGGCCTGCAGGCGCTGCCTTTGTGTTTCGGAGCACAGTGCTAGCCAAGCGGCAGCCGCATACGTCAACCTACTGCGGACGTATGTTTTGTATATACTAGTTTTCGTCCGCAGGGGCAGACGGGAACGGAGTACCGGCGTGATTTACTTGTGCAACCATGCTAAGAGATCGGTCTATGTGGACCCCGAGATACTTCACTTTATTCTCCCAGTTAATAGGCTCGTTCCTCAGTGTTAAACTCGGCAGCACCTTCCTACCCGGTCCGACCCGCAGAGCGACGGTTTTCCCAACGTTGACCGCCATCCTCCACTTGTCGAACCAGTCCGGCAGCAGGTCCAGCAGGCGTTGTATTCTTCTCTGGGCGATTACAGGTTTGCTTGAGGATGCAAAGTACGCGCTATCGTCGGCATATAGGGCTAACTTCACCACCCTTTCTCCCTCGAGCCTGTGCTCCTCGGACAGGGTGGGTATGTCGTCAGTGTAGATCGCATAGCGAGCCGGGGACAAACAGCTGCCCTGCGGTACTCCAGCCTTGATACTGCGTGGGCTTGAATTTATGCCCTCCACTGATACCGTGAAGGACCTGTCAGTCAAGAATGACGCCACTAGACGTACGAGTTGCGGCGGCGTGTTTGTGTGCTCTATCAATTTATCCGCTACTAACACATTTCAAATCTTACATACAATAGATAAAGGACTAAAATTGAATATTAGAGAACAGTTGGAAATAGTTAAGCATAAAAATTCTAATATCCCTCTTATGAACAAACAGATTGGCGTAAACAGCTCCCCTCTATTAAATATCTTTTCGCTTACCCCCTTCCGCACCCTCCAACCCCTCCACCCCATCCACTTTTTTTATATAAAGGACGGCAATGCGATGGATGACTCATTTGTAGCATGTTATTCTAACGACTAACATCTACAGCGCCTGAGGATGCCTCGTGGAGAGGCGAAACACGTGTCGCGGAAACGACCGGAGCAGCCAGGGCGAAACAGTGGCGGGTGCATGAGGTTCACATTTCAGATGGCTAACACTCGCAAAGACGACCGGAGCAGCCATGGCAGCGGCGGCATGCATCTACTAACGGTAGTGGGTGGATGCCGGCCGGCAGTAGTTCGCATGAACTAATCGGGAGCGGAAGCACACAAAGTTTAGTAGTTAGTAGTTTAGACCAAATTGCCTATAGTGACAAATAAAAAGCTGTCTGATAACGTTTGTTACATTAACTTGGCGTGATTAAAAGTTCATCAGTTTATTTACAAGTTACTTACACATCACAATCTCGTCACTAAATACAAAATTGTCGCACAAGCGCACCCTGGCGTTCTATACAAAGGTATGGTATACGTTTGCGCCATGTCTCTGAACCTTACGTAACGTGTCTCTTTCACGATTCACTTGATTAAATGCACGTTCAATACGCCTTTTTAATTCTTCTACACTTTCAATATCATGTCCAGTTTGTCCATACATTAAATCTTTCACACGACGCCATAAAAAAATCCATCTGCGTTATATCAGGGGAACGGGGAGCCCATTGGACTGGCTCCCCTTCCTATCCACCTCATGGCGTACGTAACGTCCAGATACTCGCGAACATGCAAGGCGTAATGGGCTGGTGCTCCATCGTGCTGGAAGTATAAACCCCTTAGATGTTCAAGTGGAACATTTTCCAGCATACTATCCACTTGTGTTTGCAGTAGGTAAAGATAGGTGTCCGCATTCAGTCTCTCTAAAAAACTGGTCCTAACACTCTTGTCACCGAGTATCCCCGCCCACTCGTTCACACTAAATCTGCGTTGGAAATGATCGGGCCGCTCTACCCTAGGATTAACATCGGTCCAGTAATGTGCATTATGTATGTTAAACATACCAATGCGTGTAAAGTTTAACTCGTCTGTCCACAAAATGTTGCGGCGCTCCGCACGAAGCCAACGACAGAAGTCAACGCGAGGCTTATGATCTTGTGGCATGAGTTCTTGTACCCTAGTGAAGTGGTATGGATAAAGCCCTTCATCGTTGAGTAACTGCCACACGTAACTGTTGCTCACATTGAAAACGGCAGCTCCGTCTCTCGTGCTCGCCATTGGATGACGATTTAAAAAATCCAGCACGTTCTCTTCGAACTCGGCAGGATACCGACCTCTACCCACATCCACCGGAGGCGGGTCAAACCTATGTACAGCGCCAAGGATGGTGTGATAGCTCACTCGTATTCCGAACCTTAGCTCGTACAAGTTCGCCGCTTGTGCAGTGATGTTATTGGACTCGCGATAACAAAGTACCATTTAGATATACTCCCGATTAGAGTAACGACGTCCAGGCATGATTACGGTCACGCGTAGTAGTGTACTGCGCGACACTCGTAAACAAACTGATTTGTAGGACCACCGCGCACCGCGCTGCGCAGACGACTTGCGCGGGCGGCCTTTTACAAAGGACCACTAAGCGTACCGCATGGCATGCTTGTAGTATTTTCCTTGCTGGTTGTTTTCATACAACAGAAAGCTATTTTTAATGACGGATTTTTTTTTCTATGAAAGAATTTATAACACGTGGGGCATAAAATATATTTATTATTATAATCAGCATACATAATGCTATTTCCCGTTTCAATTTTGGCATTTTATTTAAGAATACCATATATATACAATGAGCTAAATACATATTTAGAAAAAAAACAACATTCTATGCAATGACCAAAAAGTTTTGACGTAACAAAACAATAAATAAGGCTATTTTTGATTTTTTAAATGAAGCTATGACACAGATAGATAAAACATCGCCTGTCTGCCCGATATTTTGTGACATGAAGAAAGCATTCGATTATGTCAAACATTGTATCTTAATTGATAAACTCGAATCTTGTGGAATAAGAGGCAATGTCTTAGGCTTGATTCAGTCATATCTAATTGATCGTCAGCAAATAACTGAAATTAAAATTATTAATCCTGTAACAAAATATGAACAAAGGTACAGATCAAATACATGTAATGTAATGTATGGTGTCCCGCAAGGCAGCGTACTAGGGTCGCTCCTCTTTATAGTATATATTAACAATTTACGAAGTGCTGTTAATCAACGCATGACTCTATTTGCTGACGATAGCACATTAACCATAAAATGTAAGAATATTAACGCTTATCTCTGACATTAACACGTTACTGACATCTGTAATTCAATGGCTTAATTGTAATAATTTAAAAATCAATTTAAATAAAACAAATATAATAAATTTTAATCAGAGACATGTTACTAAAGGACCAGCCTCGTAGGATCTTTCCCCTCTGTCATGGTACAAGATATTGTGATCCATTGCGCGCATAAATACTTCGTGCGTAATCGATTCTCTAACAGTCTTGTAATCGTTATCGCTCAGGTAACATCATAAAGTGTTACACTAAAAATGCCAAACTGTGCAGTTATGTCATGCAAAAAAAAGGTCGAACACTTCTAGTTTGCAAAAATATTGAATTACCTTTCACATGCAAGTATTATTTTATTTACTTTCATATAAAAGAAATTAAAATGGTGTGATAACGATTAATACATGAGAAATCGAGTACTGATGCAATCGAATCATATTCCGCGACTTTGGTCGCATATCTCCTATCCTAAATTAGCGTAAATTATACAAACTGCAAAACAAAATAGTCCTTCATGCTGTATAATAGAGTTCATTTAGCTAAAGACAAAAAAAAGTATATAGGACGTTTCGTAATTTTGAATCTACCAGCTTCGATTTACGAAGAAGTTCAGCTATTCCGCAACAGATGGCAGGCAACGGTAAGAAAATAACTTTGAACTGTAGATGCCTCGAAATAAGGTTGACATTTCCTTAAAACATTATTTTCGTTTCTATGTAGTAGTTACCTCGTCATTATTATACATTATTTACTAACAGAATCACGCGTATGACGAGTCCTTTAGTAACATGTCTCTGATTTTAATCAAAGACCTAGGGCCTCTTCTGACATTGTATTAGCATATTAAGACAATATTATTAACGAATGCGATACTGCTAGATTTCTTGGTCTAATTATTGATAAAAGGCTGAATTGGAAAAGTCACATTGATGGACGCACAAAAATAATTGTAACTTGGCGAAGCTGGAACATAGAATTAAGATTTTCAAATTGTTCTAAACTGATGACTTGGCTGTATGGGCTACATCCCTTTGCCTTTCCCCTCTGGGATAAAAAGAAAGAACCAAAAAAAAAATTCATTGAAGAGAGATATAATAAATTTGTGGATAATTTAATTAATATATTTTTATTATATTATATTTAATAGTTGTGTTTTAGCATAATTTGATCATGAGTTATATGTTAGGACATTTACACAACGGTTGGCAAGTTGACCAGGCTATTTTATCAGAAGAGGACCGTGTCGTGGTAACTAAAATATAATATCTACGTAAATTAAAGTAAACAATTTTACCTTCCATACTATTTTATAAAAGTGAAAACCTGTTCTTCTGTATTTCAAATATCATAAAAATCAGTATTAGAGTTAGGTTAACTTGTATACTGATTTTCATAAAAATTATCATGCATATAGTTGTTATATATTTTATGTATCGTTTTTTCTCAACAAATTACCCTGATCGTCCAAAATCCAAGTTGGTTATCATGTGCCGTAATAATCTTATTTAATTGTGTACACTATCAAACACTTTCGAGATGACAGTTGCTATAGATATAGGCCTGTAGTTGTTTGAAGTGAGGTCGCCAGTTTTATTTTCGCGACAGACGCTATAACTGTTCTTTTAATTTCGCTAGGCATAAAGCGATGACCTGCACGGAAGTTATGAAGCATGTCCAGTAGTCTAGGTTGGCGGGGGCCAGCATACTTGAGATGCTCAATGCCGAGACCATCACGATCGAGTGATTTTCCTTTAGACTTATGATCTACAAATTTAGCAATTTCTTTCGCTTCAAACCTTAACCCTAGTTCTCTATTGACCTCAACATTAAGGCTTAGACACAATGTCCTATCTTAGATTTTACAGTGAAGTGATCTACAAAAAGATCAGCAATTTTCTCAGGTTTGCTTATACCGCTGACACTCACAGCGATGCTTGACTTACTGTTTGTATTCTTCTAAAAAGCTTTGTTAAATTGACTAGTTTTGGATTTATAAAAAAATTAGAGCATATGTATATCAAAATTCAAAAGAGTTTTTTTTGTCCTATAAGTGACATCCTATCCTACAACCTTCAGAAATCTACAACTTGTATGTTATAAAGTTTTCATTTTACTCTCCAGGTGATCAGGTTCGGCCACGACTGGGATCCGACATGCATGAAGATGGACGAGGTGCTCTACAGTATAGCTGAGAAAGTTAAAAACTTTGCCGTTATCTACCTGGTGGACATCACGGAAGTGCCTGACTTCAATAAAATGTTAGTAAAACACTTTCCTCCTAACAGTCTGATGAAAGAATCACTTGTACTTGAAAGACATTCGGTTGCATGTTTGTTATGAGTGGATGGCAATCATCCTAAAAGCCCAGGCTGACCTCCATAACTGTGAAAGTACTATAGTATAGTGACCGTACAATCTAACAGCCAAATAATAACTCCCCCCGAGATGTTTGTGGGCCAGAGAGTGAATTAGGATGTCAATATGATCCTACTGTGTCAGTAGCAGGAGTAGTGGTGATGCGTGAGCTATGCTTCTTGTATTGCAAACCATCATAGGCTACAGTAACCACTTTACATCAGGCAGCCACTGTGTTTGGTTTGCACCTGAGGTAGCTGTATAAGAATATCACAAAGAAAGTAATATCTAAATAAAATATAAATTGTAATTAATAAATATTGATAAATAATAAATAAATAAATAAATAAATTTATATTATATTTTTTATATATATTTTTTATACATATTATAATTTATATTATAATAAAAAAATTGTCTTTGAATGGAATAATTCAAAAAGTATCAGTCATGACACAGCACCCAAATAGAGACTGTTATATTCGGTGCCGAAATACTGCAATAACAACAAACAAAATTTCACATTCAGATATTCATTTAAATAAATACTAATATATTAATTCCGTAGTGGTAAAATAAGTACTGAGTGGCTGTTCAATATAGAAGGGTTCAGTTTGTCGGAAATATTTCAACTCAACTATTGCCACCGTGACCATTACAATTAGAAACATATCTTTTGGACAAGGGGAATAAAGAAGTCACATAGGAGTATAAGAGTATTACTGACTTTCGTTACAAATCGAGCGATAAGTATTCCCGCAGGCGGCGTAACCGTTGCTAAGTGTCCAATCTCATGTATTTCGTTTGGTAAATTTAAATATGTAAAAAACTGTTATTATTTAACTGATTAATTCTCACATATTGCCACTAGGTGGCGATGTACTGAAACTGAATCGCGGTATGGTGCGTTTTTAATTTAGCATGACTTGATTTGAGATTTAAAAAAAATGGCTGGCTGGTTGTGGCGCCAGTTCAACAGTTCTATAATTAAATGACAATTTACTCGATATAAGTAGTTCATTATGAATATTTTTAATGTTTATAAATGCATAATAAAAAATATGCCTACATTGAAGTCTCGTCTATATCTTTTCAGTAGGTGGGCATTCTTTGTATTACCGACTAGGTTTAGTTTTGACTTCAATTTTATTAAATGTATAAGTTACACTAAATAAAAAAGTAGAGATAGTGTAGTGGAGATAATGCTGGCGGAAGCAGATTACTATTACGTACTTTATATGTCATGCGCCCTGAATGTTTGTTTATAATGTTTATCCCACTACTTGAACACACATTAGGTTATATTACAAAGAAATTAATGAAAACCAAGCAGCGTTAGGCGTCTCTTCTCGTGTCTTTCATAAGTGTTATGACTTGGCCAGGTACGAGTTGTACGACCCGTGCACGGTGATGTTCTTCTTCCGCAACAAGCACATCATGATCGACCTGGGCACCGGCAACAACAACAAGATCAACTGGCCGCTGGAGGACAAGCAGGAGATGATCGACATCATCGAGACGGTGTACCGCGGCGCGCGCAAGGGCCGCGGTCTCGTCGTCTCGCCCAAGGACTACTCCACCAAATACAGATACTGAGGAGGCGGCGGCACGCCGCGCGGACCGGCGTTCTTGCACCCCATCGGCTTTACCAATGTTCGGGCTTGTATTGTCCACGGTGAAGTAATAGTTACATCGGTTAATTCTGCCCTAATGACTTTACCGAACACATTTTGGGAGTCGGCGAGCAATAATAACTGTTTTCATCTTTTTTTTATTGGTAACATATTTGGGCTGTTCCCATCGCTTTACAAAACGGTTCTGAATTAATGAATATAAAGAACAATTTGTGACCGAAACAATGACGTGCATTATGTTTTTTAAGATGCGACTATTGTGATATTATGATAAGAAAATAAAAACCAGCCAAGTAAAATATTTTAGAGTAATGTTTTTTTTCGTCAAACGTAATGTCGTTATTTTGCGAAAGTCGAATTTACGTGCAATTTCGATCTAACCTATTTTGTGTGCTTTCGTGGCCTGTATTCCCATTGTCCCCGTAATCCCGTGTCACGGGCACAACACAACGTCATGAAATTTCCTTATCGTTGCCACCCTTAGGTACAGGCCACGAGGACAACGGACAATTAAGATTTCACGTGTCGATGTCCACTTTAAGCGTGGGTACCTCAGGTCGTGTTATAAGTTATAGAAGGCACTCAATTTGAAAACAAATTCGCAATTCCATTACTACCTGTATGTTTTTTTTTTTATTAATGTATAGGTAGGTAACAGGGAAAATAAGCAGCATTATGAATCGTCACGCATCGCTAATTCCTAATTAGTTCCGTTTGTTTTTTACCCAACGTCGGGGGCATTCAAGCATACGACCCGCCTGATGCAAAGCAATTACCGTAGCCTATTAACACTTGTAATATATTAAGTATCACTCGCGCGATGCCTCCTCTGCCAGCGTCGGACTGGCCATATAGTCAAGGTGGCATTTGCCAGCCGGGCCCCAGCCTTCGCGGGCCCCCCACGGGCCTGGCTTGCGGCAACCGTAGGATAGCGCGCAGGCTAGGTCCCAGCTCTTGCGACCTAAATGTAACTAAAACTAGATCAGATAGTTCGTTCATACAATTAGAGAGAAATGGAATAGAAAAATTCGATAAATGGTTGAAACTTGAACCGGAGCAAGGCACCTCCTGAAAGTAGTTTTGATTTTTTTGCTGAACTGCAATAACTTTTGATTGAATCAACTTAGACTTAGATTTAGACGTGTATCATTATAGCGTAACGCATTACATTTTACATTGTTTCATATTCTATTCTATTTCTGTCTACAAAGTCATTATTAACACAGCTTTAGTTAAAATAAATGAAAAATTTGGAAAAATTAATCTGCAAAGAAGATTCAATGAAAGATGTCACTTGTTTAGACCCGACTTCAAGAAAATCAACGAAATTGGAATCCTAATGACGCACTAAAAAGTCTGTCGCATCAATTGCAAATGTCGATCGAGAGTTGCTGTCAAAAGAACTGGAATCTTTTGCAAATAATTTTCATGACCTGTCAAAACTCTTTGGGATGAGCTCATTTCTTCTAGGCAACATAAGCAAGACTCAGATTCACAAAGTGAAGAAGAAGACGACGAAGATGTCTTAGATCAAACAACAAAGGACGCCATGTGTTTTTTCAGAAGTGGTTTGGACGTCGGTCAAAGTTGCATACCATACCATGTGCATGTAAACTTTTATCACAGTATAGCATGCATGGATATCGGCATGTACATCACTTTATAAGTTGCATATTGTGTAATTCTCACAATTTCATTAACGCAAGTGACTTCTGAGAAACGATTTTCAGTGTTGAAGCGCATTAAAACGAGACTTCGCTCTCTACTGCGGCAATCACTGTTGGATTCGTTGATTATATTAAACACAGGATCAGATCTAATCAAGGATGACGAGAACAGCAGCTTTTACAATCGAGTCATTACCAGCATAGCTGAAAGTTCTCCAATTTAGAAAAATATATTGACTGGCTACCTTTATATATTATTTGTTATACTTATTATTTTATTATTGATTGAGATATCCAACAGCTTATATATAATATACATGTTTGAATTGTGTTATATATAATACAAAAGCCAATAATAGGACATCATTGCAAAAGTAACCAAGCACTCAAAGGTTGCTATTTTATGTAAGTGTAATTTAAAAACAATATTTAAAGGTATGTAGTAGGTAATGTACATATGTATTAAAAAATAGGAAAAAAAAAATAACCTACAGCCCATTAATGTTAGAGGAGAGACTATATAATTAATATTAGTCTCTTGTGTCTAACAATTTACAAAGAACGGATTTCTTAAATGTGTGTTTAATATAGGTAATTAATAATTATTGGAAAATCTATCAGGTTACTATACCTTGACCTTGAACTGAGTTCGAGTTATATGAAACTCGCCTATTGAGCAGTCAGAACACGTTATATACGTTTTCCCACACATTTCGCGGTCGTATGCGACCACACGGGTTTCGAAGGGTTAAGGGAAGTCATTTTATACTGGTAGTGGGTAACCTGATGTGCTATTGTCCGTACATACGAGTAATAATTTATTACATCGTTGATAATTAATTTTTATAATTTGTTTATCTCAATTTGTATATCTCAGTATTTTCCGATAGTATCCCATCTACCATCATCTAGTCTTGGGCCCCGGGCTTGTGGTCAGCCATCCGGGCCCTTCCGGCCCAGTCCGACCCTGTCCTCTGCTGCTTACATAGCAACTCCTTACTTACTGGTGACCTCCGTCACTCACATACAGGAACACAACAACCCTCTAGGGAGTTGTTATTTGGCTGCGGATTACTGTGAGGTGGAGGTACTTCCCCAGACGGGTTGCTTTGATGCGCCCTACCATCCAGACCAAGACAAACAGACATGTTCATGCACACAGATGTTTGTCTTGTGTGGGAATCGAACCCACGAGCGTTGGTGTCAAAGTCGCGTCATTCACGACTGAGCACCGAGCCCGTCGGCATTTCGTTTTTTGTTCGTTCCGTTTTCGAGATAAATCTCATTACAACAACACTGTATCAATGACAACTTTGGTGGCCTCTATATTTCTTATTTTTTAAGGCAAAATGAATAATTTTTTATTCTTCACTCAATTATCTCCAAACAATGATGATGATACCTCATATGCCGACGTGGAATTTCGTTTTTAGACATTGTTTTATGTATTTTTTTTTTAATAATTCTGTTTCGGGTCAATGTCTACATAATCAGTATTAGCGTAGCAGTGTATCGGCAGCAGTATAGTGCCGCAGCAGAGTGACATTGATCACTGAACGCGATCAAACTTTTAGTAAAAAAATGTGCTTACAAAGAGTACCTACTGATATTAAGTTCATACACTATATATTCTGACGAACTCGACGACGCAGTGGTAAAAGCAACTTTGACACCAACGCTCGTGGGTTCGATTCCCACACAGGACGAACATTTGTGTGCATGAACATATTGAACATTATTAAATAGTTTCAGGCGTTATTTTGCGAAAGTCAAATTTACGTGCAACTTTGATCTAACCTTATTTTGTGTGCTTTCGTGGCCTGTATTCCCATTGTCCCCGTAATCCCGTGTCACGGGCACAACACAACGTCATGAAATTTCCTTATCGTTGCCACCCTTAGGTACAGACCACGAGGACAACGGACAATTAAGATGTCACGTGTCATTGTCCACTTTAAATTTTTATTTCTTTTTTAAACGTGGGTACCTTTTCAAGGTCGTGTTATAAGTTTTACTAGGCACTCGATTAGGAAACAAATACGCAATTCCATTACTACTTGTAGATTATACACTACACATTTTTAAACAAATACATTCTATACAAGTATACATATAATAAATAATCGGCCAAGTGCGAGTGGGACTCGCGCACGAAGGGTTCCGTACCATTATCTATAAAAAGGCAAAAAAATCACGTTTGTTGTATGGGAGCCCCCTTAAATATTTATTTTATTCCATTTTTTAGTATTTGTTGTTATAGCGGCAATAGAAATACATCATCTGTGAAAATTTCAACTGTCTAGCTATCACGGTTCATGAGATACAGCCTGGTGACAGACGGACGGACGGACAGCGGAGCCTCAGTAATAGGGTTCCGTTTTACCCTTTGGGTACGGAACCCTAAAAATGGGTGCGTGTACTACTCTACTACGTGTAATACTCGGGTACGCGCGTGAGAAGTTCTACTTCTCTGGCATCATTAAATAATAATATTTTAATTTATATCAATAAATAATACTTAAGGATAGTTAACCTCAATTATAAAATATTAAATTTAAATCACTACTGAATATAATTTATTAGCACTTGATACTACACTGAAGTAAGTACTTTGTGCGCTTCGGGTACCGATTTGGTACAATCCGGTACGAACCTAGATGCATGCCGCCGCCGTCGCCATGGCTACTCCGGCCGTTTAGCAGGCAACTTGAACCTGTAACTTTTGTGTTAAAGTGATACGCACATCTTAAAATTTCACTCTCATAATTTTTTCATAACGCGCCTAAAGAGTATAACTTCAAAATAGTAAATTATAAATGTTTGTACCGTAATCAATCTGTAAAATCTGCTGGGCAGATATTGACAAAATTTGGTAGGGGAATAGTTTATACCCGTAAACTATATAAGGTGTTTATATAGTTTTTTTTTATATGCCCGAACTTAAATGGGAGAAAGAATATCGTTTATTTGTTACGATAGACAAGAAACTTCGTGTCCCGGCATCGTTAAAAAAGTTTGAGAAATCAAATAAATAAAGTGCCTACTTGGTTCATGGTGCATAATGATTGCCCCGTCATCAACATCATCATCAGTTGTTAATAATTCAGTTTGACGGGGTCGATGCACGGGTCGCGGGTCTAATCGAACACGCCATTTACGCAGCGACGACCACAGCCTGTCCCGAGTTCCTGACAGTCGCCAGTCGGAAGGCTCAGTTAAGAGAGGTAGGACGCGTCAAAGCAGTCCGTCTGGAGAAGTACCTTCACCTCACAGAAAACTGCAGCCAAAGAACAACTATTCCTGCGAGTGAGTAAGGTTACGAGTGAGCTCCTGAAGAGTTTCTGTATCAGTAGCGGGGTTGGCAACTCGCAAGCGATACTTCCTGTGTTGCAAGCGTTTATAGTAACCACGTTACATCAGGTCGACCGTACGCCTCCCAACGTTGTATACAAAAAAGAAATACCTATGACGGCTGTGACTATGCCAGCTGATACATCACCTAACAATGTTTTTTACATAGGTAGGTAGGGCGCATCAAAGCAGTCCGACAGGGGAAGTACCTCCATCTCACAGAAAACCGCAGCAAAATAACAACTTACTGGAGGGTTGTTGATTTTATGTGAGTGAGTGATGTTACCAGAAGGCAGTGAGAGGAGTTGTTGTGTGAGCAACGGGGGTGGCAACCCACGTGCGATAAACCTTAGTGCGAGCGTTGAGGCTACGGTAACCACTTTACATCAAATGGGCCGTATGTTTATTTGTCTCCCGACGTAGTAAAAAACAAAGATGCGCCTGATCCAAAGTATGAAACAGCTGATTTGCTTCATATGACAAACATCCATCACTAAGTCTGATTAGTTTACACTTAGATACATTTTCAACGAATTAGGTAGTTATTTCATGAGTGGTTTGTTTACTTAGAATATTATTCTAAGTTTGTTTATGGGAACGATAAAAAAATTGATATGTCTATTGTTGGTAATTGTGTACGAGGTTCGATATAAGAAAAGGTACCTTACACCACTAAGGTGGCAAACAAGCTTAAGTGCTTCCTGATTGCAAGTAGTTATCGTAGCATTTGGACATTTTTAACACCAGAGACGTCGCTTATATGCGTTCACATTCGTTACTTATCTAGTGAAATAAAATGGAAATTTAGAACACTTACCGGATATAACAGCTGATCCACTTTTCTTAAAAAAGGTCACAAACTTTCCATCACACTTTCACACGACCCCATAAAAAAATCCATCGGCGTTATATCAGGGGAACGGGGAGCCCATTAGACTGGCCCTCCCCTTCCTATCCACCTGATGGCGTACGTAACGTCCAGATACTCGCGAACACGCAAGGCGTAATGGGCTGGTGCTCCATCGTGCTGGAAATATAAACCCCTTAGATACTGTCCACTTGTGTTTGCAGTAGGTGAAGATAGATATCCGCATTCAGTCTCTCTAAAAAAACTGGTCCTAACACTGTCACCGAATATACCCGCCCACATGTTCACAGTTGGAAATGATCGGGCCGCACTGCGTGTGAAGGTTGACTCGTCTGTCCACAAAATGTTGCGGCGCTCCGCATGAAGCCAACGACAGAAATCAACAGAGGCGCATGATCTTGTGGCATGAGTTCTTGTACCCTAGTAAAGTGGTATGGATGTAGCCCTTCATCGTTGAGTAACTGCCATGTTCACGAAACGTGTACACTGTGCCGAGGATGGTGTGATGGCTCACTCGTATTCCAAACCTTTGCAGTGATGTTATTGCACTCGCGATAACAAAGTACCATTTGAAGATACTCCTTATTAGAGTAACAACGTCCAGGTATGATTACGGTCACGCGTAGTAGTGTAGTGTGCGACACTCGGAACAGACTGACCACGCGTGCGCCATCTACGCAGCGGTGGCTACGTGGATGGCGCATGCGCGGTTGGCGTTTTTACGAAGGCCCGCTAAGCGCGCCTGCGTACCGCATCGCATGGCATACTTGTATTTTCCTAGCTGGTTGGTTTCATACAACAGAAAGCTATTTTTTATGATGGATTTTTTTTTGTATGAAAGAATTTGTAACACGTGGGGCATAAAATATATTTATTATTATAATCAGCATGCATAATACTATTTCCCATTTCAATTTGGGCATATTATTTAAGAACACCATATATATGGTGTACTTTTATCCGGTAGGTAGTAACTACGGAAAACAAAACTTACGCGGGCGGAGCCGCGAGCTAAAAGCTAGTACTAGTACGTATAAAATAGCCATTGTTTACATATAGATATAATATTATTTCTATTAACGGGACATGCCCTCCGTAGGGACAACGGGAATTTTCCTAACTGTAACTTTCGAGTTTCGACAATTGTCTACAGAGAATAAAAATTACGAATCTGGGATTGCGGATGGGCGACCCATTAGTGAATTGTCTGCTTTATGCATACCATTCTACGTTATTGCAAGATCATCATCTGAACTGCAGACACTAGTCACAATGAAAACATTTTTCAATTTGGTACTGTCTAGCAAAGAAGGAAGGTATCGCGCGGACGCAGAGAGATAAGCCAATAGATGGAATATGGCGTTGAGAAAATTTGTAAGCAGTAAAAGCTTAAGGCAGGAGGCACAGCTAAACGCAACGCGGGCCTCGACTCTCACAGCAGGTACTACCCGGTGTGTATATAGGTGAGGTGAATATCGCGCGGTTTGGGACGACTACGTTTTACAGGCCACCACTTTATCTTTACCCGCTACCCGCATGTTAGTCGTGTTTCAAGTGTACCGCACGAGCGGCCGTGCCGTGGGTCACTCACTGTTGTAGTAACTGCTTAGAATCACGTTGATCTTACCTACGTAGTAACCTAATTTAATGGTTTTTTAGTTTTATATATGTTGAATGTTAATAAACCAGTTTTATTTATACACTTGTCATTTTAATATACCAGTCGAGAGGAATTAAAAATATAGGTAATTTTTATTTATAAAAAATAAATTCATGAAAATTTCCTGTTAAGTCGCGTAACGTAGTAGCATAAATCGATAAATTCTCGGTTTTAACAGTTTTCAGAAAACTCGGTCCCTCGGCGATACTTCGTCAAAAACTGCAACTGTTTACCTGACACGCGCGCCGTTGTAATCTCGAGGCCAAATATTCAAAAAGGAAGCTAGTTTTTGTTATCAGGTTTACGACGTGCAGGTGTGTTGACTTCCACTCTAAGGATGATGGTGATGGTGAACCACGCTCGCTCGCACGCTACAACTTCGCTACCCTGCGAGCGGGCAAACAGACCTCGTAAGTAGACTTGGCATGTACTCTTTTTTATAAAAAAACCTTCACGCCTTTCTTGAAGAACCCCATGCTGTAGTCCCTTGGGAAAACCTTGGCTGGGAGTTCATTCCACAACTTGAGAGTTCTCGGAAAAAACCTCTCTGGAACCGCACTAACTAACCACACTACTCTGGCCGATTCTACTAAAAAACTGCACTGCAGTGCGGCGTGTGTCTAAATGCGTATATTTTGACGTTTCGTTAAGTGATCTCTACGCCAAAATGTACGCATTATGACACTACTTTGTACAGAGTGTAGAACTACTTTATACAACACTGCAGCTAAACAATTCTCTGAAAGTTTCTTGCGTGAAATAAGAGTGAGTTTTCTAGTAAGCTATTGTGGAGGTGCTGATGTAGCAGATTTCTTTCAAATCCGGACCAGTTGGTCCAGAGACTATCTCTAGAAACAAAAAAAAACTTCCGTTTTATTCATTAGTCTAGACAGGATCGACAACCGATTATTAGTATAGATACGAGGGTCATTTGAAAAGTTCTTAGCCTAACATACTTAATGAAACCACACGATTTTGAGTTTATTTTTATTTTTCAACATACTCTCCTCCGAGCTCAAAACACTTTTTCCATCGACCCGGTAAGGCTTCGATACCAGTTTTAAAAAAATCTTTGTCTAACTCCTCAAAATAAGCGTCCACGGCGGCTATGACCTCTTCATTTGTAAAAAAAATGTTTACCACCTAAAAATTTTTTCAGCTTATGAACAGATAAAAGTCGGACGGTGCTAAATCCGGTGAATATGGGGGATGAGGTAACAATTCGAAGCCACATTGATGGATTTCTGCCATGGATTGCACAGAGGTGTGAACGCGCGCATTGTCCTGATGAAACTAGACTTTTCTTCTCAATAAACCTCGACGTTTTTCTTTGATTTCTTCTCTCAAACGACGCAACAGGTTGCAATAGTAATCGGAGTTTATTGTTTCACCCTTTTTTAAATAATCTACGAGAATTATACCCTTTGCATCCCAAAAAACGGATGCCATGACTTTGCCCGCCGATAAAACCACCTTTGCCTTCTTTGGGGTGGGCGATCCTGCTCTTTTCCATTGTTTCGACTGTTCTTTTGTCTCGGATGTATTGTGGTGAACCCAGGTTTCATCCATGGTTATAAAGCTTTCAACAAATTCTATTGGGTCAGCTTCATATAACTCTAAACAGTCGCGAGAAGTTGTAAGTCGAATGCGTTTTTGTTCCACTGAAAGCAGTCGCGGTACCCACCGCGCAGACACCTAAGAGAATCCAAGTTCAGTAGTAATTATATGATGTGTTCGCTCAGATGAGATGCCTACAGTCTTAGCTATCTCCTCGACAGTCAATCTTCGATCAGATAAAATTAAATCACAGATTTTTTCTTTGTTTTGATCAGTGGAAGCAGTCGAAGGCCGGCCACTACGGGGCTCATCTTGAGCTCTGACTTGACTTACGGTATCACGTGTAAAAGAACAATGACTTACTGTGAATAAGCTAAACTGTGCATACTTGTTGCTAAATAATGTAACTACAAAATGAGAGTAGTTATAAAAAAAACCATGTTAGGCTAAGAACTTTTCAAATGACCCTCGTAGTTGCACAGGAGTCCCAGTGAGCGGTCGCCATCTACTCTATTTTAACTGGTGTTGAAATGATATGCGCGTATCGCTTTACAAATGTTTTATTCAGTCTCTGGCAGAGGGTCGAGCGGGGGTGACTGTGCGGGCGGGGGCGGCGGTGTGTGACTAGATCGCGGCGTCGGGCTCGGCGTCGTCGTGGTCAGGCCGCCAGTCGAGCGCCGCGGGCCCCCAGATGGCGGCCAACGAACGGAAGGGGTCGTAGGCGCGCGCCGGCGGCGGAGGCGGCTGCACGCGCGGCGCTGCGCCGAATCCGGGCGGCGGACGCAGCGCGGGCGCGGGTGCAGGCTCGCCGTACCCGCCCCACAGCCAGGCGGCCGCCGCGGCGGCCGGTGCCGGGGCCGGCGCCGCGCCCGCCATGCCCCACACCGAGCCTGCGGAGGAATACGCGCCGCCGCCGGCGCCCACCGAGCTATTGGTCTCTTCTGAAACAACAATTAAACAATGTTCTACAATAAAAGTCCAGCGTAAGCGGTGGCGCAGGGCGAGCGCGGTGCTCGCTTGTTACCGACGGACATCGTCACTCGGGATCAATCAGTACGGGCGCCGCGCGCTCTACAGTTACACAATACGGTCAGAGAGCTGAGAACCGTCAAACAACTTTGTTCTTCTCGAGACAAACATTGTTTGTGCCCATTCTTCCCATTATGATGAGCGCTGTACCGATTTGGCGGAGTTACCATTCGCAATACTCTTCGCAGATATAATAATATAAGATAAATATTTACTTGCATAAAACATAGTTGTTATACAGGTTATATAAACATTTTATAAAGTACCACATGATTTGCTAATTCATAAAAGCAAAAGATAAACTGTGTAAAACGCAAAAAAAAGTCCTGCTTTAGAAAACGCAGCGAGTTCGCGTCACTTGCAACAAATTCGAACACTGTCCACTGTCCAGGCAGCTTCCGGCCATCACTAGGGACCAAGGTCTCGACACTGTGCTGGTACAGAAATTTTACCAAAGGGGGGAATTCTCCATACTCTTTGCGAGACGCAAATTGAAGAGGACTTTATCGAGATTATAGCAAATATGGCTGTTGAACAACTGGAGAGACGAAAATAGGAAATCCCGGCCAGGCTGTATGTATTGTGTATTGCATTTGCGTGGCAATGGCAACCGTGTGACAATGTGTGGGGTGGAGGCAGAGCAGAGGGCATGGGCGACTCTAGGCAAGGTGATCAGCGGCTAAGCTGCGTGCAGGGCGTGAGTTCGAGTTGTTTTGCAGGCCAAAGCCAGGAAATTCAATAATCTGTCTGCTTCAAAACAATAGATAAAAAAGAAACTTGTGTTAACTTATTAGTTCAAAAATCGTATTTGGATGGCTAAGTTTATTACGATTAAAAAAAAATTCAGACAGTTATTTTCAAAGAGAACTTCACATGCTTCCTGTACGGAGTATTGCATTTGCATGGCAACCGTACAGATTCGCCGCGTAAGCATTTTACGCTATGTGCGCCGTTTGCCCGTAATTAAACTCAGTTCGTTCGTATGTTAGCAATCAAGACATCGTACGTGCTCCAAAACATATCAAATCATAATTTAAATATAATATCATCATCAGCATCAAAACATTCATGTTCACTTAATAATAAGGCTGAACAATATAGACACTTTCTAGAATCAGTTTATCATTTCTATCATCAAGACATTAAATATCAAGTAAGTGTGTGTGCGGTTATCAGTAGACCGTACAATTCCTATATCGAATTCTCCGGCCAAAACAAAGCAAGAAAGGCCGTGGCCTCCAAGCCAAGCCGGAATCTATCTGTCAAACCAAATCTATTGGTTGACGGCTACGTGGTGCAATTATGATGAATTAATCTTCGTCTTAAATTATTATCAAAATTCCGTCCTATAATTTTCTATAATAAAGGATATTTGTGGAAAACAAAGAAAATAAACAAACATTGAGAACGCAGAATTTTAGAACTGTTGTATACAAGAAAAATAAACTAATGAAAAGCAAAGAATTAAATTATTTAGAAGCGATTAGAGGGCGGCACTTAGCTAGGCTGAATGCGATCGATTTAATGTATTTACGGGTCAAGAACAGATGACGCTGGTAGCACAGAAATTTGCATCAATATGCAAGCATAGAATTGCACCGTAACAACCGTACAGATTCATTCAGCATTAACATTTACGGTGCGTGCGTCGTTCGTCATAATTAATGCTGTTGAGAAAGGTGGTAAATCTGAGGAGATTGCCAGAACGAAGTACTGCAGTACCGAAACGCGATGCGAAAGGAATAAGCTCGCATTTTTTCAAATCCGATGGAAAAACGCGCTTTTACGCCTCATATTGGGATGTCAGATACCCGACTTTGAGAATCCTCTGTAGGGGCTAATTACTTAAGTTGTTTGGCTACTTCAACTTACGCAGCCGCAACAATATGGTGCCATAGAATCAGTGTGTACGTATGTCGCAGCACTGTACTGAGAGGTTCACCAATACAGCGGCTCCCTTGGGTCGAGCCGCATTATCCTACCACTCAGATGCTAACGGGTCACGGATGTTTCAGAAAACGACTGACAGAGATGACTGAATGTGGGAAGTATGTGCACTTGTGATGAGAGTGAGGACAGAGACCACGTACTGTGGTCTCTGTCCTCCTCACTGTCATCGCTGACGGAAATCGGCGACGAGTCTGAATCGGGACCGGTAGACGGTAGCTTTTATCCACGCGCCTGGAAGCAGAGCCCACAAGGTGTTTTGTAAATGCCGCTGCCCCAAAAGGAGGAGAAAGCATTACGAGATATTGTGGCTTAGAGCTAAATAACTTGTATTGAATTTGAAAATAACTTGTAGGGTGCCAAGCTCCACGACACGGAACAAGGTCTCAGAGCAGCAAGTACCGTCCGCTACTTCCGCGATTCGGCTCACTTGACCGTGAGGAGTCACGGGATAGAGCTGAGACAATATTGTTTGTTGTAAGAAGAACAAGAAATAAATCAGTCTTCAGACATCAGAACTGTAAGGTGTAACGAGGAGAGTACCTCTGTAGAGATGTGCTGGCGACGAGGAGAACGGGTCGGCGGGCTGGGGTCGCCACGCGAATGCCGGCTCAGCCGGCGGCGGCGACTCGTTAAAGTAGAACAGGGATTGTGCGCCGCGGCGGCGCACATCCGACCCGATGGGCGCCAGGCGCGCGCCTGCCTCGGCCGCTGCGCTGGCGGACGGTGCGCCGTCGACCGCCGCCGCGCCTTCTGCCACCACCTCGCTCCAGGTGGCGGCGCGTCGAGGCGCGCGCGGAACTGGAGGCGGTGCGGGCGCTGCGCGCGGTGGAGACCGCGTAGGCCCGCCCACGCCGCGTCGCCTCGCCGGTTTATCGCGACGCGCCGAAATGCGCGACGAACCGAGCCGGCCGCGAGCCGCGCCGCGACGGCAAACACCGCCCGCACCCACCGCGCCGCCCGCGCCGCGCACGCCATCCTCCGCAGACCATCGGCATTCTGGCTCCTGTCACAATCAAACAACCACTCCTTCATCGTATGCACATCGATCACATATAAGACACCGCTCGATTTCGCTTCACGTCCAACGCTACTGCAGAACAAGGAGAGTGTAACAGTGCACCACGCTCGTCAACATTTATTTTGTTTGCCAAATCGAAGCTCTGTTACTAAATGTGGAGCCAATATTTAAAGATAGTATAGTTAGTTTTGATTACCTGGACGGACACTCGTTATCATTTTCTAAGCATAGTTGCGACGACGGGCCTCGCCCTCGCGCACTCTTACATTGTCGGCAACTAACGCGTGATTCGTGAGTGCTACGTCTGTAGGTAAACCTTGGGAGCCATCGGATGTGGATCGCGTGGTATCCTTCATCCTTAAGTATGGCTTGCCTTAAGAAGTCCTTGGGATGTTCAGCGTACGAGCCACACTTCTCGTACTCATCGACGGATTTCGCTGAACTTCTGCCGGCACCGTTTCTCTGCGATCCGAGTCAGCTCTAGGTATTCCTTCACGACTGACCAGGAATGTGGCCTGCCATTAAAGTATTGTGCGTGTTAATAAAAACACGACGGTCGGGATATCACTCAGGTTGTGGCCCACCAAGACGTTGAAGTTGTTCGCGATACAGCCGCGCTGCGTCACGGCCGTTTCCTCGTGCAATTCCATAGAAATAATGTATTTCTGCATATTCACTTATCGTGTGACTCATCTCTTACTCTTCCAAATAAACAAAGTCCTAATCAGGATACAAAACAGTCCAATAAACGAGCATAGTAGGCAGCGAGCTCCGTGGGTAAAGCGAGTGTGGTAAGGACAAAATGGCGACACGCGTAGCAGTAAACACAACGTGAGCACGAGTGAGGTGACTTGTTTTGCGTTAGCCTCGACCCTCACCACCGCGAGTGAAAGAGATAGCAACAATCCTGTCGGCCGATTGTTACTGCAGATAGAAGATTTTCACCCATAACCTCAAGAACGGATCGTGCAAAATTAATTAAACTTCAATTAAACTAAAAAAATAATAAATCTTAGCTTGCCTTGTAATCATTTTTGGATAGGTAACAAACTAATTAACCTTAGCCATAAAATAATCAAAAAAATGTTGTAATCAGATGGCTAATTTTAAGAATATGAGACTATAGGAGTATGAGAAATAACCTTAGGAATGATAAATTAGGGGAGCCTGCTTATTCGCGATCCCTGCCAATCAATTAGTATGCAATTCTGGCCCGAAAACGCACCAATGTGCGAGTTTAGGGCGTACACCGGAGGAGAGGCGCACCGATTCGCCCCCGTCGGTGCGAACGTAGCTACATACGGCGGTGGGGCCGCCACTTACCACACAGCGCCAATCCCGGGGGGTCGAGGTGAGCCGAGTGCTACATAGTCACGTGGAATGTGAGATGAAGACGTAATGAATGAGAGACACTTAGATGCTTTGTGTGTATCAGAGAAATGCAAAGGGAGCGACACCGATAATCTGCCCGGTGGGATGATGGCCCTATGGTCTGGGGGACGATCATGCCAGTGCTGGTGTAGGAGTCGTACTCTCCTTTCGCTTAGCCACTGATTAAAATGGTGTACAAAAGAGGAGCGAGAACACTGCCTTATGACGCGACACACTGGGTGCGAGGACAATCCAGCTCGACGAGGGCTGAACGTGCCGTTCACCTTGTTGTCGTGTGTGTGTTGTGCGCGGTGGTCGGTGTGTGCGGCGGCGGCGTCCTCGGGCTCGTAGCGCTCGTCGGGCGGCGACGACGAGTCCGAGCCGCTGGAGCCGGCGTCGTCGTCGGGCGTGCCGCCGGCGGGCAGTCGCAGCGGGCAGTCGGGCCCCGCGGCCGGCTCGGACGGCGGCGTGCAGTCCGTCTCCGCGTCGGGCTCGGCATCCGCGTCCTCGCTCGAGTGGTCATCGGCGGCGGGCGTGCGCCGCAATACTTCCGCCCGCCAGCGTTCGAATGCGCGCCGCTCCGCCTGCGAACAAGTGTCTTACAAATATTAGGCGTTTTCAAGGAAAATGTACACTACGAAATTTTTCTTCTTCCCGAATGGAACTATTGATATTAATTATATATTAACGCTATTTAATTTGTCCAACATACGTACAAACTAAATAGCGCTTCCAATTATTAATTCGAGGCAGCAACAAAGACAATCACGACTATCAGTAGTGAACGTCATTTGACTGAACATTGTGAGCGTACGATAAGGATGCTCTACAATCATAAAAGAAATAACATGGAGACGAAATGGCATGTTGTTTCCATACTAAACATATTCACCGCTACGGGTCGGGGAGGTGAGGTAGGACACGAAGCTCTAATTGTCTAATTTAAAACTCAATGTCGCACCAATACCGACGAGTAGTCATAACTTGACAAGGTATAAGTAAATAAGCTTCGCGTGTAGATATAAGAATAGTACAGAGATAACACTCGTTTAATGTAAAATATGTAGTATATAAGTGTTGTTATTAACAAATCAATCGTTCACTGGTCAATAGATAGTTGTTAAAATGTAATCCATAAATATATACGTTCGACATACTCGCAAGGTTCATTCGTTTATGGAAGAAGCGTCGTTTCCTTTTACCCAGTCCGCAGTAACATTCCGTAACAGCGGTACCCCTTCTTCAGGACGTAACATTCAACATGGTGTCATTGCGGTCGTGTTCGCGCCTGCAATGTTTTAGTGAAGTACGTAATATGTGACCATTATGAATATCATCATATATTTTTATTAACATTGTTCTGATATATTGTCGAATCCCGTTTTTTCTTATTCTTAATTTGATATTATTGCGACTATATGTGAAAACTGAAGGCTTAAAGCTGTTTGTTTCCCTACAAATAAATAAATAAGGTACATATATACATACTTATTAGATTAAGGTGTGCAATATTTGTGATAATAAAACGTCAGTTTTTTTCGTAAAACCTTACTAATGGACAGAGTTCACCGCAGCCGCAGGCGAGATTAGCTCTAATTCTGAGATGATGTCACCATTATCTCAGAGCTAATTACATCGCATAGTCATCATCGCATCGATCAGCATCGAGTGACCTTTTAGTAATCAGTTCGCCTCCACGAACTTTGATAATAGTCATTAACTGTGAATCATTGATGTAAATTTGACTTTCACAAAATAACTATTAAGTATTTAATAGCAGCAACGGTGGCGAATGCACGCTTCAGATGGCGGGCAATCGCGAGGAGGAGAAATATGGCGAATCCATGGCAGTCAGTCTAGATATCGCCAAGGCGTTTGATCGGGTCTGGCACAAAGCATTTCTCTCCAAATTTCCGGCATACGGTCTGCCCCTCCAGCTTTGTAATTGGATTACTGGCTTCCAGCATGAGCGTAGGATCCGCGTCCTTGCAGATGGATGCGCTTCGCGGTTCATGTCAGTGAATGCCGGTGTCCCACAGAGCTCCGTTCTGTCGCCCACTCTCTTTCTTCTGCATATCAATGACATGCTGTCACTTGGTAATATTCATTGCTATGCAGACGACAGTACGGTCCATGGGCGATATTTCGGTCGGCCTGGTGCTGGTCGGACAGAAATCGGTGAGAGGCGTGAGAGTCTTGTAGTTGAACTGAATCGGGTTTTGGATCTCATTAGTAAATGGTTCCAATAACCTGGTTGAGTTTAATGCTGAGAAAACTCAGGTTTGCACGTTTACAACAAAAATGTCCGCCTTCCTTCCCACTCCGTCTTCAGGGTGCTTCCCTCAGTATGCGAGATAGCCTGAATATACTGGGTATGGGTATTCATTGCGACCTTAACCAGCGTTATTACATCGAGAGCCTCATCTCAACAGCTTCAAGAAAACTCGGAGTCCTGAACAGGGTGTGCCGGTTCTTCACGCCGGACCAACTTTGTCTGCTTTATAAGACACAAGTTCGGGCCTGCGTGGAGTATTGCTCGCATCTCTGGGACGGCTCCGCACAGTATATTCTTGAGGCTCTCGATAGGTTGCAGCGACGGGCTATACGCATAATTGACGACGAAGAGGTCACCAAAAACCTAGAACCTCTTCAACTCCGTAGGGACATAGGCTCTCTAAGCTTATTTTACCGCCTTTACCATGGCGAGTGCTCTGAGGAACTGTTTTCCCTTATCCCACCCTCTCCCTTACGTCATAGGGGCACACGTGCGGGCTTGCGATGTCATCGTTTCACGGTTATCTCTTCGCGTACTGAAAAGTTCGGCAACTCCTATCTTTGTCGTACCATTAAAAAGTGGAACGCTTTGCCTGCACATGTGTTCCCTCCTTCCTACAATATGGGATCCTTCAAACGAAGCGTGAAGAAGCATTTTGCGGGTCAGCATGGCAGCGTCAACTGACAGGATACGGTATGTAGTATGTTTGGGCTCCTCTTTCGCTTACCATCAGGCAAAGAGGAGCCACTATGCTGAATTAATATAAAAAAAAGGACGTCCGAAGCAGCCAGGGTAGCGACGGCATTCATCTATTAATAGTAGTCGGATTGAACAGAAATGGTGACGGAAGCACACAAAACAGATTAGATCAAATTACAAATAAAAAATAGTGTCATAAGTGACAGTTACAATAATGAACATCACATAACTGCTTCGGTAGGCGATTCATCAAGACCGCGATCGACGATCCACTCAATGTACGCTTCACTATGTTGTCATTCGTACCTGCGGGTCGAGCGGGGCGCAGCGGCGCGGCGGACGGCGGCGGCGGGGGGCCGCGGCCGTCGTTACCGGCGGGACGGGCGCGGTGTCGGCGACGTGACAGGCCCGTAGGTCCAGCGGTTGACGCAGCTCAGGGCTGGGCGCGGGGGGCGGCCGGTCTGCACGCGCGCGGCGCAGCTCTCTTTCGGCATCTAGTGCGGCCGCGGCCAACACCAATGCCAGAGCGGCCAGCGCCAGCAGCGTGCCGGCAGCGCGGAGGGGCGCGTCGAAGGGTGGACGCGGCAGCGCGGCGGTGCAGGCGGGCAGAAGGCGCGCGGGCGCAGCGCCGACGAGCGTGAACTCAGCGCGCGCGGTGTCGGTGCGCACGGTGAGGGCGCAGGGCACCCGCGCGAGCGTGTAGTCCGGCGTGAAGGCGAGGTGCAGCGCGCGTGACTCGTTCGGCTGCAGCGCAAGCGGCGCGCACGGCTGTAGTCGGAACCCGCGCGCGGCGCACGGCCGCCCGGCCAGCCTCCAGTCGCGCAACCGCAGCGGCACGGCGCCCGTGTTCACCACAGTGACCGTGCGCCGCACGCCACCGCTCGCCTCACCCTCGCACGACCCCACCTGGGCACACAACAAACACAACTTGCACACCGTTTTCACACGTTTTGCCGACGGCCCCGCGCTGGACTACTACACTCGCAGACTTGAACTGCTTAACTTAATAAAAAGAGGACCAAAACAAAAAAAAAAAGAACGTTCGATCAATATTAATCTACCGCTACTCAGAAGTCGCTCCATTATTTAAAAAAATAAGCCGATACTCTTGACCCTCAACAGTACTGAAATCACATGCAAAACACGATACTACTATAGTTGTTATTTTTTAAATAAATTTTGGAGTGCTATCCTACGAATAAATAATAAGTCAGGAAATGTAACTCCACTCAAAAAATGACCCAACGAAAATCGTGTACAAGTAGGCGGGGCTTAAAAGTCGTGTACACGCGTCGTTTAGTCGAACATTTGTCACGCAAGCGAGCACATGTCAAATCTTTGTGTACGTATCACAAAGATGTGAAGTATCACTGTAAATCAACTAAAAATCATCATGATAGGTTGTGTTGTGAAGTGGTGCAGGAGCCATACAATATTTAAACGTCCTGGGATCACTTTTCACTAGTAATAGTTGTCAAATATAATTATAATCAAAAATGTTCAAATACGCTATGAAATCGAGATGGTCAATATTATGCCAAATGAAGTCGGTCAATTTTAGACTTTAGTAGGATCTTTTTTCCTCTTGATAAAATATTTAAAACGATAAAGTTATCAAATATATTTTTATAACTAATACATTTTGCTTATTTTGTTCACTTTTAATTTTCCTACCGATTTAATTCGTCAAAATAACTGGATAGCTGCAGTTAGTCTAGAAAGACATCAGACGTCAGCTACAGAGGTCAGACCATAGATAACAGAAGGGCCAGACGGCAGTCGCTCCAATATAAGCTGGACTCTCGTCACATCAATATCTAACTCACTCCAGGGACTCCAGCATAGTATAAACAAATAAGTAGGCCGACTCGAGCCCCGAGCGAACGATATAGTCTAAACACGTAGGGATGTCGTTTAAAGTTTATACAATCGTCAAAAATGCATAGTCAATATACAAAACAATTTTCCCCTGTATAATTTTAGTATTATAGATCCCTGATGATTCCTCATGATGATCTATAATACAAAGATTTTCTTAATTATTTTTTGTACATAGACCAGGAGCTGACTACAATTTTTTCCTTACCTAACGTCATGTTACCTGTTTAGTGATTTGAAAAATTACGGTCGAAATAGGATTAATTCAAACGTCGCTTTACTGAATCATGTATTTATTCAAATAAAATTAAATGAATATGAAATTGTATTGAAGTTATACTTCTGTAGGCGCGTTATGAAAAAATGATGACTGAAATTTTAAGATACTGTAACACAAAAGTTTGAAGCTGCCCTGTAAAAAACAGGTTGATGCTGCCCGCTAAAACGCTCATTAAGTCACGAAAAATATGCTCAAAACTGCAGCCAAATAACAATTCCCTGGAGGGTTGTCGTGTTCATACGAGTGAGTGACGTTACTACCTCACAGTAAACTGCAGCCAAATAACAAATCCCCGGAGGGTTTTGTGTTCATGCGAGTGAGTGACGTTACCACCTCACAGGCAACTGCAGCCAAATAACAATTCCTAAATAAGTTTTCCGTGAGGTAATAATGTCACTCACTCGCCTGAACACAACAATCCTCCAGGTAATTTTTATTCGGCTGCAGTTTTGAGCATATTTTTCGTGAGGTAGTAACGTCACTCACTCGCATGAACGCAACATCTGCCCAGCGAATTGTTATTTGGCTGCAGTTTTCCGTGTGGTAGTAACGTCACTCACTCGCCTGAACACAACAACCGTCCAGAAAATTATTATTTGACTGCAGATTTCTGTGCGGTGGTAACGTCACTCACTCGCATGAACAAACAAAGTCAAAATCTTTTTATTCCGTAAAAATGGCTACATTTGTTTGGAATCGTCACAATTTTCCCTACCGTGCAGTTCATGACTAGGTGAGCACTGATAAAAATACTGCCAAAAAACTCAGGCATCCCTCTTTTGGTATCCAAACAAATTTACATAATTTATTAATTATAATTGGATCGACTCAATCCCAGGCATTTTTATGATTAATATAGTCAGATACTTTATAATATGCCCTGCTACACAATTTGGCTTTAATAGTAGTTTTAAATTTGTTTATTGACAATTCTCTTATATTGCTGGGAAGTTTGTTATAGAACCGTATACATTGCCCCATAAAAGAATTATTTATTTTGTGGAGACGGCTTGCATGTAACACAAGATTATGCTTATATCTAGTATTTATATTATGAGTATCACTCTTTTTACAAAAGAGTCTAACAAGCATACGATCCACCCAATTTAAAGCGGTCACTGTAGCTGTTTATGCTTGCAATACATTAAGTATGCCTCGCGTATTGCCACCTCTGCTGCTAACACGGCAACTCCTTAGGAGCTTACTCGTGACGTCACTCAGATGAACACAACATCACTCCAGGGAATTGTTATATGACTGCAGTTTTTCATGAGGTAGTAACTTCACTCACTTGCATGAACACAACAACCCTCCAGGGAATTGTTATTTGGCTGCAGTTGCCTGTGAGGTGGTAACGTCACTCACCCGCATGAACACAACATCCCTCCAGGGATTTGTTATTTAATGATGCCAGAGAAGTATAACTTCTCACACGCGTGCATAGTGTACACATACTCATTTTTTTATACTAAAATATTTTTTACTTTTTCATTTACTACACTTATCAAAATTATAATCTTTATACTCGGAAATTTAATATTTTTACAGTAGCCTAAAATGATAGGCATTAAAAGTACTTTTTTCTGTAGGAAACTTGTGATTTTTTTAACAAAATTACACATTTGATACAGAAAAAAAAAACTTTTTACTTTTTAGCCATCTTTACGAATTTGTTGTTAAAGTAGGTAGGTAGGTACACGTACAAATTATTACGAGCAGGAGCGCAGCGGCGGAGCGTGCGTGGGCGCAGGCGGTATTACGCACGGCGGCGTAGCCACGACTAGCGCACCTTTAGCAGCGATAAATTTTGTGAGTGTGTGCGTGCACCGACGCATACGTACGGGCGGGCACACATACAAACCGCATTCGGTGAGTATCTATGAAGATGTCCTACTTATTTGATTTTACTATGACTCCAGGCTCCGTAGTGGATGCAACCGCGATTTACCGCTTGAAGAAGAAGGATATTTAAACTCATCGTTCAATTCCTATCATCTATGTTACGTTATAGCTGGCATGTAGGGAAACAAGTCCGCCATTGCATTTAAATTATATTGTTTAATTAGTTCTGTTTATTTTGTGCTATAAATTGATTACATACATACATATTATGGCCTCATCATTTCACTTTTCTATTTAAATACCAATTGAGAATCCATTCGTATGTATAGCAACTTACGTATCAAATAATTGTAATGAAAACATAACAAAAAAAATCTATTTATTTTATAGCATAAAAAATATTATTTTATTATATATTTGTTCCTTTTTACTTATAGCATAACATTGTCCACGGCGCTATGGCTCAACTGCTACCATTGACATTGCAGTCTGCGCGCGAACCAATCTGTGCTCTTGTTTTGAATTTAAACCAATCACTAGGCACGTGTATTAGAGTAACCTAATCAGCGAACTTAAAAAGCATAGAAGCAGCAATAACGTTTCAAAAATGACCCAACGAAAAAGAGGCCGGGTTAGGCGGGGCTTAGAAATGAGGCCGCGCGCCTTGACAGTCGGTGTTAGTCAGTCGGCTTGAAACAACGACGTGTCAGTCTGTCTTAATTTATGTATTCTCAAGATTTTTCGTAATAATGTCTTCTTGTGTCGTCAAATGGTGTGTAAATAACACTACCAGTAATCATAAATGCTCAGGAATCACATTTCATAGGTAAGTGTAGTTCTGTTTGTAAAGATATATTATTCGTGGTTGTTTATTGCAATAAACGGCCTTACTTTCGTGGCGCGTACATGTCGCCACATCGAGTGAACTCGTGTCTCGATCGTGCGAGATCGCATGCAGCCAATCATCGACAAGAAAATTTTGTTTACATTTCTATGACTCCTTTGTACCATAAACAATTATCGTAAAGTGCGGCTTATGTTTTGGAGGAAAGGCATATTTTTCGCTAACTGCCTTTTCGAGAAATGATGTTTTGTTTTCAAATACGAGAGCGTGATTGTTTTGGTGTCGATTATGCACTATGAATTTGTTCTAAATTATCATTCTATACTTTTTAAGTTCGCTGAACCTAATTGAATCGTAATTTGAACATACGTCGTTTTGGTTTCACGTAGCGGCACTTTTTGTGTGGAATTTGTTCTGAGTTAGTTCCTGGCTTATTATTTATTCGTAGGTGCTATCTATCTAAAATGCAGAGTAATTTTTAATTTAAATTAAACTTTTGTTTCTTGCATTAATATGTTTGTTGTTTCGTTGCAAATGAGATATGAGTACCGTACAATGAATGGTGCTCGGAAGACGTCTCTCCGTATAATTAATAACACATCGCAAGGACACGGTTACCCTCATCCTTTCAATGTCCCTCGTCATCGACCGGTATATTGGCGGCCTGGACAGTGAGTATGTAAAGTAGCTCACACTTTTATTTGTTATTCGACACCGGTATCCGTGACGGCCTCACCTCGAAAAGCAGCGGCGAGGCGGCGCCGGGCCGACGCCCGCCCAGCTCGAAGCTGGGATACACGCCGCGACCCCACACGGGAACACTCTCCAATATCGTCAGATTGTTTCTGTAATAAAACGGACAATTTGTGTGTTCACACATCAATCAAACAATACATTATGACCACTTTTGTAGTTCAATATAGAGCCGGCTCTTTTCTGTGACACTCGAACAAAATAAACAGCAGTAGTCTCGTACGGTGAGCACTATATGTGCACACAGCACGCGCCGCGCACTGCCGGGTGCTCCGACTGTACTCCCGGTCGAGTCTCCTGCGAGTGCTTGTGACGGATAGCCAGCGCCTGAACGTCGTCATCATATATCTATTAATATAGTGTTATCACTACAAGTTCCGACTGCGCTTCCGGAATATAATAGTAGCGTTTTACCTAACAATAAAACCTAATTTTAAATGACAACATTTTCGACGCCTGCGCTAGTTACAGTCGGGCGAACTCGCTCGGTGCAGTGTTTCCCACTCATTTTTTGCGATTTACGATAATCGGAGGGCATAATGGTAAATAAATATGATAGTAAATAGTTTGAGTAAATAATTTTCCGTTTACATTATTACTTTTTTGGAGTAATCTAATAATTAGATTTGTTTTTCTGTAATAAATACCTTTATTTTGGTTAATATACACGCATTACGTACACACATTATGACGGCCAAATATGGTATACGTGATGTCGGATCTAGAAGATATCTAGTTGATTGATTATACTAAAGTCAAACACTCGCTGCCCGCGGTGCATAAATCATAGGTACGCTAGAGACAGACGCGTGCGGTGTCACTTATCAATAACCGCTTATCAATTTCTAGAAGGATGAAGAATAGTGTGAGCTGGCGCGCGGTAGTAAATGCGGTAATTTAATAATTATTAATTACGTATAAATACCTGTTTTAATATGCTTCTATAGTTAGTATAGTCATTTGAACGTTGCTGATTAATGATTTAACGTAAGTAGGTATTTTAGTTTGACCAATAATAAATGTAATTATTGAATAGTTTTATTTTTATTTTGCACTCTTTACCTTTTCATAATATATACATCGACAGGTCACGGAGGTGGCGCCCTGTCACGTAAACATTGTCTCTGTATAAAAATATTTCTAAAAATCCATTTATTCACAATATTTAGTATTTAATGTCTTAATTGGTGCATCAAGCAAAAAGTCGTGTTTATTATCATTATCTAAGTGTTTGGAAAAGATGGACCAACGATAATAATCATTTAATAGTGAAGACGAAAATCGCAAATAATCCAGTTAAAATATTATTAACACTCACAAAAACCATATAAATACAACAAATAGAAATAGTAGGATTCTAAATCGTGCTAAATAAAAGTGAAAAAGTGTTTTACTGTGTAAATAAATTCAAATTCTTAAATAACGGAAACTGATTTTAGAATTTAAATTGATTTGGACTTTGACCCCAGAATGACTATAAATTGTTGCATGTTCCTTGTACCGCTTAGTGTACTTGGTTCGATCCTTCATTACTGACGCGACTTTTTGTGATAAAATATCAATCACGTCACGAAAAAATAATGTATCTTAAATTTTAAATTGGTATTGTCGAAGAAGATTGTGGCTTTTTAGATTGTCTACTTAGTATAAGTAGACAATCTAAAAAGCAGCCCATTGTGTTGAAAAATAAATACAAGTGACGTACAATTATTATCTCAAGAAATTTCGTCGTATTTAAGAAGATATCTTAACAGCAAGTATCGTATTTATCTACCTACTAAATAAAGAGTGCTACAAAATGTCATTATTGGGATACAATATTTTACATCTACCAACTTTAAAAATCTTTTACTGACAGGATCAAATGACGCCTCCAACTTGATGGTGACAGATGATGTTGATTAGTGACACCTGACAGTGACGCTTGCTTAGTGTTACCAGAAATAATAAATTTCCCTGATTTATGGGAAACGCAGTAAATTTTGGAAAAGTTGTCTCGTGCAATTTATAATTTACCTAGCTAATACAAAATGGTGGCAACGCCAGGTAACTCGGATGTGACCAAGCGTAAGAAGCAAACTGAACGTACTGCAGCTACTACACTATACTACAATAAGTACAAATATTGTAACAAAAGAAAGTTTGCGATCTATATTGAAACAAGAATTAACACTTATTATTAAGTGCGCGGTAAAGGAATTAGTGATACATGAGTTACACAACATAAATCAGAAGCTGATAACGTTTCAACAAACGTTGGAATTTTTCAATAAACAGTACGAAGACATTAAAAAATGTATCGAAGAGAAAAATACTGCCATATAATCGTTTCAAACAGAAAATAAAACTTTGAAGTCATCAGTAACAAAGTTAACAATGAGAATGAACACTATTAAACAGCACATGAGAGAATCAAATGTGGAAATAAATGGGATCCCTGAACGGAAGACTGAGGATCTTAGCGAAATCATCAAACAGTTTGCAAAATCAATAAACCATCCCCTTGTTGACGATGATGTGCTCCATATCACCAGAGTTTCCCAATCCAGGAAGGATAGCAATCGACCGCGCACAGTAATAATGAAGTTACGCAGTACACGCCATCGAGATGCCCTTCTTGCAGCAGTGACAACGTTCAATAAAAAGAACCCCAAAAATAAATTAAGTAGCTGGGCTTCGACGGAGCAAGCGTACCTGTATTTCTGGCAGAACATCTCCCGCCAACCCATAAGAGTCTTCATGCTCAAACGCGCCTCAAAGCCAAAGAGATGGCCTACAGATTTGTATGGGCTCGCAATGGAAGAATATTTGCTCGTAAAGACGAGTTCAGTCAGGCAGTCTTGATTCGGAACGAGGCGGACCTTAGGCGCATTATTTAAATTTATTGTTATTAATTTAATTGTAACTATTGAAAGTGCTATGGCACATAATTGCCACTTTGTTAACATAATCAGAACAGGGAGCATGGCCAATGCAAATAGAAAAATATACGCTGGTTGTCGCAATGTTATTTCTTCGCGACAATATTTAATTTGTTCTTTTTGCGCTCTTACTTACGACTTGGAATGCGCTAATGTCTCGGAAAAGCGATTTCTTATAATGACATCGGATCATAAAAGCCAATGGAAGTGTCCTGAATGTTATAGTAAGCAGCCGAAGAATAATAACTCGAATACACCAGTGCGACCAGCAACGTCCGACAGTACCGCTAAGTTCTCGGCCTGCCTTTCGTCTTCCAATAGCTCTAATGAGTATATAAATTTATCAAAACGCGGAAAAAAGTTGGATGATTCAGGCCCGCCGACGTCCTCCCTAGTTCTAACAGAAAATGATCTACGGGACATATTGAAACAAGAATTACTAACAATAATGAGAGCGGAGCTGAGGGGTGTTCATGAAAAAATGGACAATTTCCAAACAGCCGCCGAATTCTTTAATAAACAATATGAGGACATTAAAGCAGTTGTTGAAGAAAAATCGGCCATGATCGAAATCCTCAAGGAAGAAAATTCTACTCTTAAAACATCGGTGCTAAACCTGACTACAAGACTAGAATTGGTAGAACAGCAGCAAAGGGATTGTAATGTTGAAATTAACGGCATTCCTGAGTGTAGAACCGACAATCATCTTACCGACATGATTCTAAAAATCGCCAATACTGTCAACTTCTCTATGACTGACACGGATATATTACACGTCACAAGAGTAGCGAAAATGGATAAAACCACTGCTCGTCCACGTACCGTAATTGCGAAGTTCCAGAGCACCCGTCATCGGGATAACTTCTTAGCATCGGTGGTGTACTTCAACAAGAAGAACCCCAAGGATAAACTGAACACTCGGCACCTGGGCTTGGAGGGCGCCAGCATCCCCGTTTATCTCTCTGAGCATCTTACCCCCAGCAACAAGTCATTGCATGCCCAGGCGAGGAAGATTGCAAAGGAAAACAGTTACAAGTTCGTGTGGGTTCGTGGTGGTCGTATTTTTGTGAGAAAGGATGAATACTCTCAGCCTATTCTTGTTAGGAGCCCCGCGAGTCTCGCAAAAATTCAATAATTTTTTTTTGTTTATTTATTGTACCACATTGTATAATTTGTTACGACTACTTACGATAACATATGGATTTAAGTATCTATTACCAGAATACTGGAGGTCTTAGGACCAAAACAACCGAAGTATTTAAAAGTATAGCTTTATGTAATTATAGTATAATCGTTTTTACAGAAACTTGGCTTAACAATAATATAAACAGCAGAGAGTTAATAGACGATAGATATGTAGTATATCGGAGGGATAGGGATTTCTCTAAAAGCACTAAATCGGATGGGGGTGGAGTTATGATGGCTGTCTTGAAGGATATTAGGTCCGCTCGTATGCAAGTCTGGGAGAGTGATTGTGAGGATTTGTGGGTCACAGTGGATCTAATCATTAATAACAAACCAAAAACAGTAGCAATTTGTGCAGTATATTTACCGCCACCAATAAAAATAGATCGCGTTTCGAGTTTTTTCGAGAGGGCTAGCCTGGTCTGTGAAACTTGTAAAGACGTTGTAATCCTGGGTGATTTTAACATGAGGTTCATTGATTGGTCTCTTATAGACAAAGATGAGTACGCACTTCCCGATGGTTTCCGTAGAGAAGGTAATACATTGTTGGATTTTATTTCGATCAATAATTTCACCCAGGTTAATAATGTCTGTAATGAAGAGGGAAAAATGCTCGACTTAATCCTTAGTTCTATATCTGATGTGAAAGTGTCAAAGCCAATAGATCATCTTAGCAATGTTGTTCCAAGGCATCCTCCGCTGCATTTGCAGTTTTCGGCACATACTGTAAATAACACACCACCTAATAAGCGAGTTGATTTCAATTTTTACAAGGCAGACTAAGAAAGACAGAAAAAGAGAAGCTTAGGAAAAGATATTTAAAAAATAAAAACCCTCGTGATAGAATAGAATATGAGATTCTGAGAAGTAGGTGCCATAGATTACAACAACAAAATACAAATGTTTACTCACTTAAAATTGAAAAAGAAATTCGTCACAACCCTAAAGCATTCTGGCGATTAGTGAACGATAAGCGAGGGACAGATTCAGACTTCCCTGCTCGCATGCATCTTGATGGCGAGGTGGCAGTTAGTGGCCAATCAATGGCAGATTTATTTGCCAAGTTTTTTAGTACAAATTTTACAAAGAGTTCGGATACTTCCGTTCGCCTCCCTCCTAAGATGTGTCAAACCGTATCTGATATAACTATCACTGCAAAGGACATCCTGCGAAAGATACGCGAGCTAAATGTTCACAAAAGCACTGGCCCCGATGGTATCCCTCCAATTTTCATAAAGCGATGCGGTGCTGTCTTGAACGTGCCACTTTCGATTATATTTAATTCTTCTTTACGGAGCGGACGGTTTCCGGACGAGTGGAAGAAGGCAAGAATACTACCAATATACAAAAGAGGTGACAGATGTGATATACGCAATTTTAGGCCAATTTCCATGCTTTCCATTTTCTCGAAGCTGTTTGAGTCCTTCGTGGAACCCGTCATAAGCAATCACCTTTGTAATCTGATTAGTCAAAACCAACACGGGTTCAGAAGCAAACGATCCACAGAAACAAACTTAGTATCGTTAGTGTCAGTTTTGTCACGTGAGGTTGACGCGGGATTTCAGGTCGATGCAATATATACGGATTTTACAAGTGCATTCGACAGGGTAAACCATCCGCTCTTACTTGCGAGGCTGGAGGCGAACGGTGTCCACGGCTCACTTTTAAACTGGCTCAAGACGTATCTGGAACGAAGATCGCAAGTTGTCGTGGTTCTTGGATACGAATCTCAAACCTATTACGCTGACTCCGGAGTCCCACAAGGTTCACATCTTGGGCCAATACTATTTTCTCTTTTCATTAGCGACTTATCTGACGTCATCTTAAACTCTAATTGTTCAATATTCGCCGACGATACAAAAATTTATAAAGTTATAAAATCTTTAACTGATGCTGACCTTTTACAAAATGATATCGACCGATTAACATCATGGTGCCATGCCAACGACATGTCAATAAACATAAATAAGTGCCATCACATTACATTTACAAGGAAAACGCAACCCATTGAAACGTCTTACAAAATAGGATCAGAAGAATTGCAAAAAGTGAAAGTCGTTAAGGATCTTGGAGTTTGGCTGGACTCAAAACTCAACTTTGTTGAGCATTTTGATAATATAATAAAGAAATCAGCTCAAATGTTAGGCTTTCTTAAAAGAAATTCAAAAGAGTTTCGTTTTGCTGAATCTAAGATTCTCCTTTTTAACACGCTGGTAAGAAGTAACCTAGAATACGCTAGTTCAGTTTGGAACCCAACATATGCAGTTCACTCTCAGCGAATCGAACAAATTCAAAGGGCCTTCACCAGGCACCTAGCGTTCTCGGCGCCTAACATTTCGCACCGTTGTCCTTACAATGAGCGGTTGAAACATTTTAATATGGTCTCTTTGTATGATAGAAGAAAGCTTCATGATGTTATATTTCTATACAAAATATTTAATAACCTGTTAGATTGCGGGGACTTATTGTCATTACTAAATATTAAAGTTCCAAGGAGACCGCCGCGTCATCCCATGACTAAACTCTTATGTGGTCCGCCGTCTAGAACCAACCTAGGTAGCCATGCTCCTGTTAACCGTATGTGCAATACATACAATTTTCTAAATCGCGACTCGGAGAATTTGGACATATTTATCGATAGTCTGAGTGTCTTTAGACGAAAGGTGCTGATTCTCAGTAAGGATTAATATCATAACCATACCTTAAATAGTTGTTTAGTTTAATTGATATATTGTAAATGTTGTGTATACCTGTTATTGGTGTTTACATTAGAACAAGATATCATGTGTGTCTCAATTCGAATGTTGTATGTAAATACTGTTGGTGTACCTTAATAAATAAAATAAAAATAATTGTCTCTCATTATGGATATTTACTATCAATTATCTTATTATTCTTATCTTATATTATCTATCAACCAAGTCGAATGATGGTTACAGTAATATTGAACAAACTAATTACAATGTTATTGCTTTTACTGAAACGTGGCTGCGTCCTAATATATGTAATAAAGAGTTTATAGACGGTAGATACTCGGTCTATCGCAGAGATCGCTGTTGCACGAATAGCATCAAGTCGGATGGTGGCGGAGTATTACTGGCTGTGTCCCGCGATATAGAGTCAATGAGAATCCCAACCTAGGAGAGTGCTTGTGAAGACCTATGGGTTGTAGTTAATTTTAATGTCGATAATCAAATAAAAAAGCTTGCGATTTGTACAATTTATCCGCCACCACCGGTCAAACAGGAACATCTCAATATGTTTCTTAATAACGTAAGTGACATTATTGGCCAAGTTGACTAAGTGTTGATTGTGGGTGATTTTTTAATTTTTAAAATGGGTCAAAGAAAATGATGAATACTATACATCTCCCACTAATTACGAAAGCGCATTGGGTTATTCTATGGTAGACTTCATGTCCCTCAACAACTTATTTCTATTTAATACTATATGTAACGTTGATAACAGGCAATTGGACCTGGTTTTTAGTAATGCAAGGAATATATGCGTAAAGCAACCTTATAAATAAATATAAATATTGCCGGACAAATTACACAGCGCCACCTAGCCCCAAAGTAAGCGAAGCTTGTGTTATGGGTACTAGACAACTGATAAACATAAGTAAATACATTTTTTTTTGTAAATACATACTTATTATACATAGAAAATTTAAACTTAAAAACCTTTAGACTTACTCAGTAAAATGGACCACAAACATCCAAACTTATTCATTCATGTACCGTTTATAACACCGAGATACTTGTATACAAAGAACCGCGTAGATATTAATTATTTCAAAGCCGATTATGACGCAATAATACCTGAGCTGAGAAAGGTTGACTGACACGATGAACTCGAAGGTTATGATAACATCGATGAAATGGTTTCTGTATTTGATGGTATCTTGCAATCAATCAAAACTAGATTTGTTCCTAAAAGGAAATATAAAACATCGAAACATCCGTCTTGGTTCACTAAACCCTTAATAAAACGAATTGCCGAAAAAGACAAGCTAAGAAGGATGTTCAATAGATATAGAAATCCAAGCGATAAACTTGAATATAACATACTTAGAGATCGGTGCCACAGTCTATATAGAAAGTGTTGTCAAAAATTTGAGGAGCGTATTGACCGCGATATAAGAAAGGATGCTAAATCGTTTTGGCGTTTTATCAAAGAAAAACGAAAAGGTAAATGAACATTACCTGCTCAAATGTATCACGGGAATTCAAAGGCATCCTCAGGCCCTGATGTAGCAAATTTATTTGCTTCTCACTTTTCTTCTCGAAGTTCTCCGCGCCCACATAATTCTGCAGAAAAATGTGGCAACTCGCTTGGACAGTTGCACATTACTGAAAGGGAGGTTTCAAAAGCGATTAAGCAGTTGGACGTGTTTAAGGGAGCTGGGCCTGATGGTATTCCACCATTGTTTGTAAAACGTTGTGTTTTTGTTTTGTCTTTACCCTTAACTATCATATTCAATCGTTCTTTATCTGAAGGCAGGTTTCCTTTGGCATGAAAGACAGCTAGAATTGTGCATATTTACAAAACAGGTGATGAAAGTAATATTTTAAATTATCGCCCCATCTTAATTCTTTCTTGTTTCCTAAAGCTTTTTGAAGCGGTAGTCTGTCCCCATTTGACAAGATTTATAAACAACGATATCAATGGCTGTCAGCATGGTTTTCGTCGTGGTCGCGCGGTCGAGACCAATTTGGTAACTTTCGTGTCTGATATTGCACATGAGGTGGATGCGGGGTTGCAGGTAGATGCTATCTACACAGATTTTTCTAGTGCGTTCGACAAGGTGAACCATTCATTGTTGATCGGTAAACTGGTGGTGTCCACGAGTACTTGTTGCAATGGCTTAGATCTTACTTAGAGCAAAGATCCCAAATTGTAGCTGTTCAGGGTTACGAATCATTGGCATATGAAGTTGTTTATAAATGACATATCATCTAAAATACATCATTGTAAATACTCAATGTTTGATGATGATTTAAAAATATATAGATGAGTAAAATCAAGTTCTGATGTAGCGTTGATTCAGGGGGATTTGGATAGAATTAGCAACTGGTGCATTGAATATGATATGGTCTTAAACGTGACAAAATGCAATCATGTAAAATATCACAGAAAACGGACTCCAATTACATCATTATATAACATAAACGCTAAACAATTAACTGAAGTTTCAGAGAACCGCGATCTGGGAGTAATAATTGACTCCAAGATAAAATTTACGCCGCAAGTCGATGTAGTTGTTAAGATATCGTTTCAAACTCTAGGATTTCTCCGGCGCAACGCAAAGAAGAGAGGAGAATCTAAAATGCTGCTTTTCAACGCATTAATTCGTAGCCAGTTGGAATTCTGTTGCTGTGCCTGGGGCCCCGTATACGCCATCCACTCACAGCACAGCGTCTTGAATGTGTCCAGCGATCATTCACTCGTCACCTCGCTTTTACATCCTCGGATATTTCGCATCGAAGTCCGTATCACCTAAGGTTAGCGCATTTTAAGATGGATTCACTCCATGATCGGCGGACATTGCACGATCTTATCTTAACCCTTCGAAACCCGGGTGGTCGTATACGACCGCGAAATGTATGGGAAAACGTATATAACGGGTTCTGACTGCTCAATGCATAAATTGTTTAATGATTCTACCACTTCCGATGACTTACTCGAACGTATATCCATTGTAGTTCCGTATAACATTCCTAGAAAACCCTTAACTCGAATCTTTCGTTATCCTAACAGTAAAACAAATCTTGGTCAGCACGCTCCATTGAATAGAATGTGTAATGCTTACAATTATTTAAATGCAAAAGGAAATGATATCGATCTATTCAACAACAAACTTCCAATGTTTAAAAAGAAAGTGTTGCAAGCTATCCGTGGAACAGCGAACTGAATTTTGTTTGATAAGGTTGAATTTGAATTGACAATGATTTGATGATTGAATATTTTTTTACTTTATCTGGGAATGTTGTGTACGCCTATCATTAAATACATCAGAATTGATTTAAACTGAAATTTAATTTATGTGCACTTATTTAATGTATACCGCTGTTGGCGTTCCTTATAAAAAAAAAAGACACGACAGTGGTGCGTCAATATGTGTGCCATAAGGTCCTTAAGTGCGACAGAGAGAGCAACAGGCGGCGTCCTGTTTCTGTTTGGGCAGCGAGTGTTTGACTTTAGTATAGTTAAAATAGATAAGCTTTTTCTGTAATTAAACCTGTAGTATGTAAGCTTCTTACCATTGAATTAAAAGCATTATTCGTTTACGGAAAAGTAGATGTTTCATTGAACCACGTCTACGGGACGTAGCACACATGCATACGTATATTTATCGTTTTTCTCATTAACTTGGGCATTGTGAAGCGATTCGGGTCTATAAGTAAAGCTGTAAACTTTCTGTACTAAAGCTCAGGAAAGACAGACGACAATTTAAGTTAAGGTCCACAAAAGTTAAATAAAAACAAAGGTAGTGGCTCAAATTTGTTGCGCGTCGACGTCTTTTGTATAAATAAATACTTTCATGGTTACATAACAAGAACCATTTTGAAATTTGATGTACTAAAATGTAAGTTCGGCTATCGTTCACGTAGTCTGCGTAGTATTCTTGAATACGCCTCTTACAATATAAAACAAATGAAACAAGTTATAGTGCGTGTATTGACCACCCCGGTGATCGACGCAAAAGCTATCAGTTGTCGCTACTACTACCTCCTTCGCTATATCGACCAAAATACGCTTCTCATTACGGATACTGAGTAAACAACACGAGCGGCAAGTATCGTAAGCTGCTGAGGCGGTGGCGGTAGTCGCCGCACGCCGCCGCCGACTACCGCTGCAACTGGTTCACGCGGCCACTGTAATAGTAGTTATTGTTCGTTACCTCCAGCTCGTAATACGAGTATCACGAGGGAGTGTGAGCGTACCTCAAGTACAAGTAAGCGGCGGCGGGCGCGGCCTCCGTCGGCGTGAACGTGATGTCGAGCTGTATCTCGGCGTGCGGTCCCAGCAGCAGCGGCGGCAGCGCGCGCGGCGTGCCCGGCGGGACGGCGCCGTCCCACGCGCGCGCCGCGCCCCGCACCGCGCGCCAGCCGCTCACGGAGAACACGTCGCTGTCCCAGACGCAGTCGGCGCCGCACGCCGCCGACGCAGCCTCCACGCCGCTGTGTGACACAGAACATGCACTTCACACACGATACCCACATACGTTATACATCTAAATACAATATTTTCAGTGAAACAGATATTGAACATGATCATTGGTAGAGGGCGGGCGCTCGCCGCCGTAGTGCCCGATGACGCCGGTACAGCGCGGTCACAATCACATCCATGTCAGCTAATTGCCATTGTACCACTTGACCAAGGCCGCCTTTCAAATTTCCCCTTACAAACTATTATGACTTTATTATTTTGTTTTTACGACTGCTATCACGTGTCCACGCTAAGTCCTTTGCGGGTTAAGCAGGACGGATCGACTGCAAATTTTTTGTTTGTTACTTATTTCATCTATATAAATAATGTTGAAGTGTCTGTTTTGTAATATTAATGTTTTTTCTTCCTTCCTAAAGGAAGATAAACGTATATTTTTTATACCACTAAGGTGGCAAACAAGCACACGGCATGCCTGACGGTAAGCAGTTACCGCAACCTATGAACATTTGCAACACCAGAGGTGTTACTCTTGCGTTGCCGACCCTGTAAGAACCTTTTCACGCCTTTCTTGAAGGACCCCATGCTGTAGGCCCTTGGGAAAACCCCGGCAGGGAGCGTATTCCACAACTTAATAGTTCTCGGAAGAAAACTTCTCTGGAAACACTCTCTGGCTCCTCGGAACACAAGCCGTTATACAATCGGTAGAACATGCAGAGGGAGGCAAAATCTCTTCCCAAACTCAAGGGCTCAATACCGTGTGTGAGTTTAGGATCATCGACGATCCTCACAGCTCGTCTCTGCACCGAGTCACAAGGTCCTAGCTGGTATCCAGGTGCTCCCGCCCGAAGGTGGCTACAGTACTCCTTGTGCAGTCTGACTTGAGACTTATATAACATAAGTCTTTGCCCCAAGCTGAAGTACTGTTGGGCTCTGTTGAGCACACCGAGTTTCTTGGACGCCACCTTGACCTTCTTTTCAAGGTGACCTCGATACTGAACATCGCTGGAGATCTCGACACCGAGAATCCCAATGCTCTTAGTAATTGCGAACGACGTGTTCTGGAATTGGGAAACCACAGCAAATGGGGCTTTCTTAGCGGTGAACCATGGAGTGAATACTTTGGGAAAATGTACACTTGAGTGTCCAGGACGATGCTGCGAGTGACCTAATAACTGACTCCACGAAGTCTGATTCCGATGATGACATTACTGTGGACGAGGTTGAATGGTCGATACCAAACCTGAAATATGGAAAGTCAGCAGGAATAGATATGATTACTGCCGACATGATCAAATTAAGTGGCTCTTGAGTCCGTGCGCCTCTTACTGTCTGTGCGATTTATGGAGGAGGGCCGGAAAGGTCCCGACGGGTCGGACGCAATCATCGTACAAAGATAAAAGCACAATCGCTCAAGGTTACCTTGCACAAAGGCAAGAGAGCCCGAGGAACACCGAAAGCTATGAATGTTAAAGAAATGAGTGTCATGTGAGGCTTGGTTCACTCCATCAAACCCGCAAGGGACTTGGCGTGAAGGTACCTATAGATAGATAAGTGGTAGCGGTGTTGGAGACGATTAGATTTATGGATATACAGTGTATACTTACAGCTCATGTCGGCCTGCGATTAGCGGCTGCAGCAGTAAGTTGTGTGAGGCGGAGGGATTGGTCACAGTCAGGTGTAGAGTCGCGGAGCTACCGACGCCAGCGAGCGCGGGCGGCGCGGTGCGGAGTGCGAGGCGCGGCCAATGGGGTTGCACGTGCAGCGTCACAGGCAGCTGCAGCACGTGCGTGGTATGCAGATGCAGCACGACGTCGCGCGGAGATGCGGCCGCCGCGAACAGCGCTCGGCGCGCCGACCACAGCGCCGCGTCGGCCGCCAACGCCGCCGCGGTGGCCACCTCCGGTGGCTCGCCGCGTCGCAACCACGACTTGCCCTCTAGAAACACAACATGGCAGACTGCGTCATAACCGTGCACCTAGTACCGGTGATGTACACGCTCCCCGCAAACTGTGACGTCGACATTGGTAATTCAAGTGATTAAGACTGCCGTCTTAATCACTAAGCATACCACTAAAAATACCAAAGCATTTGCCTTTAGCATTACTGTGGGATGGGCACGTGTGAACCATCAGCTTTCATACATATAACAAAAATATTCGAATATATTAACAAGGTTATACCAGTCATTTCTATATTCTTTGACATGAGCAAAGCTTTTGACTTTATCTCACAAAATTTCCAGCCCAAATATGAGAAATATGGTCTAATAGAGCAAGCGCCTGAGGTTGTTGGAGATTTATTTATCGAACAGAATTCAGTATATCGAAATAACCAAAATAAATAAGAGCAAATATACAAATCTAAATTCAATAGAGTAGGTGTCCACAAGGAAGAATACTGGTACCCTTACTTTTCCTAATTTATATAAATGTCTTACCAAGTATATATATTCATATGTGCACTATCTTTACTAATGATATTACCGTAATAATTTCAGATAACAGTAACAGTTTGAATACGTACAAGAATCTCTCTATCTATAATTTCACGCCAATTCCCTTTCGGTAGGGAGCGCCACGTGACTCAGCTCTTATACGCCGATAACACTTAGAAAAATGTTCAAAGAAATAAATATCCCACAGTTAGCTCTCAATATATTTATGGAAAAAAATAAAAAAAATATATAAATCCGTTATATAGGAAAAATTGTTCCCTTATCAGTCTTTTCCTAGTAACATTTTCAAAGGGCATGTATGTATGTATATCTTCACGCCAGGTCAATTTTCAAAAGGCACATCAAGAATATCCATTGTAAAAAGGCTTGTTACAGAATTGACGAATGTCTGACTGACAAAGAAATCTGGAAATAATTAAGCACATGCATAGATAGATCAATTGGTGAGTTTCAGAGGGACCCACATTAGTAAGTTTTTTGTCATTTCTTTTTCGCCAATAGCCATTTACACTATGTGATATATTAAAAAAAAAAGATACATGAAAACTATGGTAAGTGAACAAGATACATTAACGTTTTATTAAAAAATATAAGATGTGTGTAAGTGCCTGCAAGGGCTCGATAGCAATTAAAAAGTATTATCATATCTTTAGTTAGCTTATGATAACTGGTCGAAGACAAGTACCAGGCGACTGCAGGTCGAGGCCGGTGTAGCAGTCCGGCTCGCACAGCTTCTCAGGCGCGTACACCACCGCGCCCACCGTCTGCTGGCCGGGCGACACGGACGCCTCGCCGGCGGGCCTGCGGGACGAGCGCAACGGTCAACACGAATGGCCGTTAACACTTATATCAGAATACCATTCAAATTTTGAGATGCAAGTGACTCATCATCGTCTTTCAACCGAAGACAACCTCACCAACTAGCGAACTTGCAAAAAGTTAAGGCACATCGATATAAGAAATCTGACTCGATAAGTAACCGTGCCCCCGGTGTCCCCGCGGCTGAATAACCATTCCCAAGAGCGGGGATGGAGTCGCACAAGCGATACTTCTTGCATTCCAAGTAACCAGGCCGCCGCTGTGACCGCTTCACATCAGGCGAGTCGTACGGTTGTTGTTCCGCCACCAACAATAATACCAACCGTAATACAAACAAATAAAATACATAATAAAGGCACTTTAAGGCGCCAGCCACTGACGCAGGAGCTGGCGCCCGGCCGTCTACTAACACGAAGGTGATGGCGTCCTGCGTCTGGTGGTCGTGGTGCAGGCGCAGCGCGCGCATCGCCAGCGGCATGGTGCTCTCGAGGATGAGCGGCGCCGGCGGGCTCGCGTACTGCGGACAGACAGCTGCGGTCACGTCTGGACTATAGCGCGTTTCAATTATATAAAAAAAATATATTAAGTAAAAAATATGACGTGTTCTGGCTGGCAGCTATGGTACGGAACGAGCGCCTCCAATAGCTCCCTGAACTCGACTCCGATAACGCGTCTCAGATGTCGCGGTGCAGCGCCGCGACTATTGCTATCGCTTGAGTTTGGCGCCGCGGTATAGCGCGGAGGCCAGGCCAGGCCAAAACAGGAGCGATGTCGATGATTGCCACTAAAAGCAACATTGCTATGTCGCTGTCAAGTCCAGACCGGTTCGCCGGCGGTTCGCGTGCTCTGAACAAAAAACTAGATTGGCGGAGACTTGTGTAATTGCATGAAACCGCTCACATGACTGCTATGATCATCTGCAATTGAAGATTGGGTAACAGGTGGGTGGTTGCCGGCCGGCGCTAGCTTCCATGATCATAGCGTAAACAGTGATTTAGATTCTTTCGCCTGTGTATATTATTGATTACACTCACGGGCGCGGCGTCGTGCAGTTGGATCGGGTGCGCGTGCAGTCGGCCTGAGTACGCGTGCAACGTCACGTTGTGTTCGGCCGCTGCGTGCTGGCTACGCACCAGCACGATGCCGTGCAGCGGGCCCTCCCGCGCCGGAGCTACCACCGTCAGCCACGCGCCGAGCCAGCCTCCGGGCGGCACGCAGCGCTGCACATACAAGCACACCGTGGTACTCACAACTCGTTGGCTTAATATACGATATAAAAAATGCGGGATCTGCCTCTGGAACTACACATGGAGCACACTTTCGAGCAACTCATAATTTTCGTGAACTTTCTGCATCGGACGACCTTCTCGATGCAAATGCATCAATACTATCATCATCTACAAACATGGTCCGCACGCAAGGTGACGTGATTCATATTTTAATTTTTCCTACTGCTACATTATTCTGATCTGAAACCCTTGCAAGGTGCAATGACCTTCACTGTTCATTGTAATCCTGGTGGCCGCAAGTGTTACTCCTTGCTATACAAAAAAACACGGGTGGGATAGAGTTATATTTTACAGACTTGGATTAAGGTCAGCATGAATATCAGTTTTATTGGAAAATAAAACGGGTCAGTTGTTCACAACGTATAGTGGAGTAATATTTATTGCCCCAGAGCACATCCTCGCGGCGGCGGTACTCACACAGTGTTCGTCGTTGGCGGCGCACGCGTCTAGAGCGAGCTGCGCGCCGGGCAGCTCCGCACGCAGCTCCTGCACGCAAAGCTGCGCGGGCGTGGGGTTGTGCACGTGCAGCCGTACGCGGCGCGTCGACGACGTGCCCACGGCGCCGAGCCGCAGCTCACCGGTCTCCCCGTGCGGCCACTGCCAACGCAGCGCCAGCCGCCCGCCGTGCAGCCGCAGCGGCACCCGATACAGCGACACGTTGGTGCGCACGCCCAGCCAGCTGTCGAGCTGGCCGTCGCCGGCGGGCACGGCCCGCAGCCGCACGTGCCCCACTGTCACGGTCTCGCCGCCGAGCACGACGCTCGCCTCCGTCTCCACCACCTACTCCACACAAATAATATACCCGTTCATCAATGGCTGACTTGCCGGCCTCATACCAACGTACAAGACTTACTTCTTCACAAAAATAAAAACATAAAGCACGATGAATTTGGTATTATTCCTGTTATCATCATCTTGATAAAGTGAAAGTGAAGAGTGCGACGATGTAAACAAGACTGCGTGGATGGTGCGTCGTATGAACAGGTAACTATTTCATTTGTTATTTGAGAGAATCTCTTCAGCCGGGTATACAAATGCTGGATTCGCTGTATCGATATCAGACGTGCGCATGTGCTCATCCATCGATCACTAGCCTCGACCCGAGTTTATCGCAGACGTGCACTAATACTATTAGGTTTTAAAACTCCTATTACTATATTGAAAGAGTCAAAGCAGCACTGACATGAAAGTGTTCCGCGACGCCGGGCCCCAGCTGCAGCCCCAGCAGCCGCACCGGCGCTGCAAACTCGTTGTAGACGCGCACGGGCCGCGACCGCAGCGCCTCCTCCGGCACCGCCGTCACCACGCTGCACACACACAGTCACAATCAACACCGCGGTCTCGTGCCGTGCGCCGAGCGGCTCGCTTTGTACTCACTGTATGGTGTCGGGCAGCAGGCGCAGCGTGCCCGGCAGCAGTCTCACGCTGTAGGGCAGCGCGGCGCGGCCAACCCGCACCCAGCCCGCGCACCACGCCTCCGCCGCCGCCGCACCGTCCGCCTCCATCTCACTCATATATGTCTCCCACATCTTTGCGACTGCAACCATTAAACGGTTATTAACATGAATTAATTTTATGTCGATATTTCGGTCAGTCCAACTTTAGGCAGTTTAATTCGGGTTAAACGACAGTAGTGATCGCTGGTCATACAGGGTGGCAGGGACATTGACGACCAAAATAAAATTTAGGTCCCTCGTACCGTAGGGTATCCGAATCACTCTCCCTGTATGTTTCGCGACTTTTCATAGATTTCGAGTTAAGTTTTTTTATTTTTGAGAATTCTCGACCTGAGCAACTTAAAAAAAAATAGAAGACTGAGATTTTTTTTGCAACTGAATCTTCATGAATTGTACTTTTATGCATAAAATAAACAACTTTGTAGCTTGAATCGTTTCAGCGTTAACTTATGGTTTGATATCCTCAATGCCGAACTAATTCGACGAGCTCGGTGGCTCAGCCGTGAATGACGCGACTTTGACACCAACACTCGTGGGTTCGATTCCCACACAAGACAATCATTTGTGTGCATGAACATGTATGTTTGTCTTGTCATAAAATAATCAGCTTCATAACCTTGATGAAAGTTATAAAAATGTTGGTCTAAAGTGAAAAAATTACGTTCCGTGCATTATGACTTAAATTTTGAACTTTAAATTAAAAATCCTAAGCAGAAGACTTCATGGATCGTAAGTAGACCTCAAAAATGCGCCAGACTCTTAGCTTTCATAATCATAAAAAAAGTAGTAATTAATAGGGCTACTTTGAAAAAGACTCAAAGACAGCGAATTAGAAAATTCTTAAAATTAGCCAACAAGTTAAAATAGATCTTTGGCCATTTTATAATTCCTAAAGTTAAGTAATCATTGAGAATGCTGGAAACTAACCAACAAATAGCTTCAGAGTTTGGGTAAGAAAAATTTTAAGTAAAAAGTGGTTTTGTTAATAAAACACAAAGATAATGTGAAAAAAAACTTATTTTTAAAATTTACATACAGTTTTCATAGTGGCCACCTCAGCAGCATACACATTCTGCACCTACGTAAGAAATTATTTTTCAATCGTCCAAACGCTTCTCCGTTTTCGCTCACAACACATTCGGCTTCTGAAATCTTCTGTATCAGCTCTTGTTCACTCGAACATTCTCGTATGCTATATCCTAATAGCCCGAAGTGAAGAAATCGATGGGGTTGAGGTCAGGTGAGCGTGGAGGCCACCTAATTAGTACGCTGCGTCCGATCCATCTGTTGGGGTATGTTTCATTTAAGTAATTTCGGACTTTCGTTGCGTAGTGACACGGGGCACCATCATTTTGAAACACCATGGTTCGTCTAGGTTCGAGATTCACATCTCCTAGCAACAATGGAGTTAATTGACCAAGAAGTTTCTGTAGATTTCGCCATTAAGTCTGGACGGCAATTCAAATCGACAATTTCTTTTTATACTACGTCGGGAGGCATTACAAGCTCACCTGATATGAAGCTGTTACCGTAGCCTATTAACGCTTGTAATATTATATTTAGAATCGCTCGCGCGATGCGTCCCTTGCCGCTTACACAGCAACTCTTTAGGAGCTTACTGGTAACGTCACTTATACGCAGGAACACAACAACCCTCTAGAGAGTTGTTATTTGGCTGCGGTTTTCTGTGAGGTGGAGGCACTGCCTCAGACGAGCTGCTTTGATGCGCACTACCTCTCTTAACTATAGACCGATATTTTTTAAATCATCAGTTACGAAGCTGATTATTTTATGCATAAAAGTACAATTCCTGAAAAAGTCTTATACTTTTTTTTAGAAATATTTTTAAGTTATTCAGGTCGATAATTCTCAAAAAAAAACATCACACGAAAACTATGAAATGTCGCGGAACAACATGGGGGTTATTAATAATAATAATAATAAATAAATATTGTCGGACAAATTACACAGCGCCACCTAGCCCCAAAGTAAGCGAAGCTTGTGTTATGGGTACTAGACAACTGATAAACACACGTAAATACATTTTTTTTTTTGTAAATACATACTTATTATACATAGAAAATACCCAGACCAAGACAAACAGACATGTTCATGCACACAAATGTTTGTCCTGTGTGGGAATCGAACCCACGAGCGTTGGTGTCAAAGTCAGCGCGTTTCACCACTGCGCCACCGAGCTCGTCGTTATTCGGATAAATATAACCCCATACGAAAAGCCCAAGTTTTTTTTGTACATTACATATGATTATGTACACGTGTAGAGTAGTGCGTGTGTGTGTGCACTCACAGTCGAAGGTAAGTTGCGCGGCGGCGGTGGGCGGCTGGTGCGCGTCGAAGTGCGCCCGCAGCAGGGACACGTGCACGCCCTCGCACTTCACGCCTGCACAACAAACAACACTCATTGTTGGCGCATTATGTATGCAATGTTTCTCCTCCATAAATGTTTCATTAAGTGTAGACGTGCCGTCACTTACGTACACTTAATGAAACATTTGCGCGGCGTCACACTGTCCGCCGCCGCGCCCGGAGGATTCCATTAACCCTTCGAAACCCGGGTGGTCGTATACGACCGCGAAATGTATGGGAAAAAGTATATAATGGGTATAAAATAAATCTGACTGATCAATGATTTTGTCAATACACCTGAAAAACATTACAGATCTCGCAATTCAAGAAAACGAGCCAGCTTTACTAGTGGCTGACCATTGAACATGCTCGCTCGCTTTCTTGAATTAATAGTAGCTAATAAAGCTCAGACGAATACAAGCAAACATGGATTATTGTGTGCTTGTATTCACACGCAATAAACTTAAATACAAGCAAAACACAATTTAGTCACCAAATGTGACTTCTGCCAATACAGAAGTTCTCATTGACAATAACATCAAAAGCAGCAATCACTTGTGTATGCCGGACATCGGCTACAAGGGCCGGGAGGGCTCGTGTTTCAAATTATATTAGATTCTATAATCTGCCTCTGCGGTCTGGAGCTACCAAAACAAGCGATTTGAACATCCAACATTCGCGGTCTATAACGACTAATGAAAATGGTTCCGACATGCGACCACTGTCCCTTTCAGCACGGGTCTGTCTGCAGCTGAAGGAGACAGGCTTGTGTTGTACGCACCGTTAGCAGTGGCCTTGTCTGTCAGCCCGTTGGCGTACGTGGTCTCGTCGTGGTCGTAAGGTGGCGGCGCGGCGTGCGGCACCGACCCGCACCGCGCCGCCCACAGCGCCGCGTGCGCCGCGCCGCCCGTCGCCGCGCTGCTGCCCGCCAGCACCGAGCTCTGCGAACAGAACATGCGGACGGCCGTGAGTGGCGGCTGTGCGCGGGAGTGTAGGCGCGGGCGTAGTGTTCGAACACTGACCGTGTAAGGAGGGTCCCCCGAGCCGCGTACGCGCAACCGTAGCTGCAGAGGCTGCAAGTACTCGCCCGCCGGCGCGGCCCGCGCCTCCACCGGCACCACCAACGACCCCCCGGGCACCGACGCCTTGATCCTGAAACAGGCGAGCGTTGGAGGTTTTAAGAGCTAAAGTCACGCAGGCACCGACGGCGACCACGGCGGCTGTACGCTCACCTGATGTAGGCGGTGAGTGGCGCGGGACCGGCGGCGGGGTGCGGCACAGGCGGCGGCAGCAGCGGTCGCAGCCTCACGAGCGGGCGCGTGGTGTGCGGCGGCAGGGTCCAGAGCGCACGCGGCGCCGCCTCCGCGCCGTCCGGCAGCTGCAGCCCGAGCCACGCCCCCGACGAGTACACCTCGGTGACCTGCACACCCGTGCGCGTCAGTCGACTCGGCCCTACGTCGGCACCGCGCTCTCGTCGTAACCCTCACCTGTATCGTGTGGTCGGTGGGGTTGTGCATGGTGAGCAGGGGGTCGACGGTGGCGTTGTGCGGCACGCGCAGGTCCACCAGCGGCCACACGCCCCACTCGCTGGCCACGCCCTCGGCGGACACCTGCACACAGAGCGCCGGGTCAGGGGCGCTATACACATAGACGGGCCGGCATTAATCGGCACAGCCGGCCGGGAAAATCGAATATATGCAGATTAATATTCGGGAATCATAGACGCACGGCGCGGCAACCGGTCGGCTTTTGGCGAATAATTAAAGTGGTGTTAAGATTGTCAGGTAAAGACGATGTGTTATTAATTTGGAAGCTTTTGTCGTTATTGCCGGCTCTCCTTTACTACGAAAACCCAGGAGATGTCGGGTGCGAAGTGGCCTTCAAAATCGTGACAATGAACATTTCCTTAATAGATTACAACAAGAGGACTACGATGTGTTGAACTTAGAATACACAAGTAAATGTAGTAGTTGCTGCGGGTCGGCTTTATCGTTCCACAAATATTGTCGAATCGAATAATGTGTCGACCCGAATAAACCGCCCGATCGGCACAATGAAGCGGAACAAGTCTAGTAATGGCTTCGGGTCGATATTGTCGATCGACAAACACTGACGAACCGACAGTGCCGACCCGTTTGTGTATAGATATATAACCGTGAGGCGCAGCACTCACCGGGTACTTGATGACGCCGAGCGAGGTGTGTATGTAGAGGTGCGCGGCCGCGGCGCCCTCGCGCCGCCCGAGGTACACCACGCTGAAGGTGGTGTTGGCGCCCGGCGGCAGCGTCTGCACAGCGAACATACATCACCCACTCGCACGGTGTTCGTGTGCCGTCGTTACTCAAATATTGTATACAACACGAACTACACATAATAACTAATCATAATACTAATATCAAGCGAATAATAACAAAATCAACGATCTCGTCTTGCAACGAGACGCAGTCGCGGGCGACGACACGCGGCCGGCTCGCAGACCGTCTCGCGTGTGCCGGGACCGCCAATCGCACTCATCTTGCCAAAAAAAATATACATATTAAATATACCCAAACGTTGGTATCTATATAATAACGCCTGTCCGATGTAAGCGCTCGAATAAAAAATGTACAACACCTGTATTAACAAACATCCACCCATTTACCTGGATACCCTCGGAGGCCGACGTCTCCGCCTCGTTACAACAACCAAAACATTCCCGCCGGGCGTCCGACGTCCGCTGCGACGTTGGACGCCCTCGCAATACCAGTGCGTCTTACTCGAGCTCCGCGGGAGAATAGTTACAAATACTGGTCAAAACGTTATGTTAATATTTTTTGAAAACGGGCATTTCACTGTTTCGTGTGTAACGTTATGTATACAGTGTAAGTTTGACTTCTGAAGCGCTTCTGTTAAAGATGTTTAATTTCCCAATAACGTGATCGTGTTAAGTTAAGAACATTAAAAAAGCGAGATATAGAGCGAGATATATATATAAGAACGGCGGCTTGTAGGCGGGGTAGGCAGAGAGAGTCAAAGCCTACAGGCTTTGACTCTCTCTGCCTACCCCGTGACTCGAGGCCCGGTGTGGACATACAGACAGATAGATACCTTATTTTTGGGTCTCTATAAGTTTCTTAATTTATTTACTGTGACAACAATACCCTATATCAATCATAGTTTTAAAGAAATGTGAAGAGCTACAGACGATGAATATTTATGGTTATAAAAAAAATACAGAAAAGATATTTCATTGTACATATACAAAACATAAACACGTGCGAACATCGGCCATCCGCTGGAGTCTCAGTCAGTATACTGTACCGTGCGCACGCACGGGGACGCGGCCCACGTGTTACAACTGCAAGTACGGACGCACGGCTCGTTACACTTCCAAATAAAATGAATCAGTACTCTCTATAAAAGTAATGCGACCGTTCTAGTAGGACGGAGCGTTGCCCGCGATGTCTGCAGCGTCTGCCGTGGACCTGTGGACGAGCGCAACTCTCCATTTCGGGCGAATGTTATCACATACACACAAACATTTGTATAATCTACGAGTACATCTGTACTGTATACGTCGAACACAGGCCATGTCTTGTCTAGTAGCGACGTGTGGCCGTGGCGTTACAAGCCGACACCGCCAGAGGGCGCTTTGGACTAAACATTAATAATGATGCTTCGTATTTAAAAATGAACTTTAATTCACTGTAATAACATGGTAATAATAGTCGGTTGGAAGAGATTCTTTGAAGGAATAAGCCCGCATTTGCAATACATGTAACTTTTATACATTTGTAATTAAGCAATAAAGTTATACAAATAAACAAACATGAATATACTTAAAAAAAACTAATCTTGAACATAAAATTAGCAAATGTTACAAAGAATAATCATTTCAGCACAGAAAGTCATAACTGTCTGAAGCACAAATATTTTTAGTGCGTCGTAAGCTAAGGAACTCGCTCGACACCCGATTTTAACTCTTATCACGTACGAAAAAAGAACGGCACAAAGACTGTAAAGTAAGTAAAGCAGAAGACGTGTCAATGTCTACGTCACCAAGCTGTACGAGAACGGAGTTAAAACGGTGTGCTCACAATATCATAAAGTACATTACAAACATTGCCTGCGTACTACACACGGTCCACTGCATCGCAGCACACAGGGACATTTCACCGAGTGAACAAGGAAGCGCCTGCCACCACCACACGCTTTTTTGATCAACTTACAAAGGACATTTTTTGGACGTTGGATGTAGACAGTGGACAGCGCCTGCTCATTTCACTGCATAGGTTTCGTGTCGCTCGTACGAGGCGAAATATTTTTTTTTAATACTCATGCGGGATAAGTAATATCTTTGCGCCCGTTCTTACGGGTGATACGCTATTTGCCCATTTTAAAATTGCAACATAAGTTTTGAGTAAACCACACTCCATTTGAGTGTGACAAGTAAACTTGTCTCACGCAAATTGACGAGGAAAAAAAAAATGAAATTTATTGTAATTTAATTATTTTTGAATTTTTAAGTACTTAGTTTTCGTCTAGGGGCGATTCGGGTATTCGGCGATTTTAGGTCATAAGAGGATCGAATGTTAGAATATTAATACAAGTAAATTATGTTTATGTTAAAATAGTATATTGTGCAACTAGTGCGATAAGTTGTCGCACATTGCACGAGTTGCAGATACTATTTTTTATTACGAATACGTAACTATTGCGGAAAGGTGCTTTTATAATACCGAGGAATTTTTTTTGAAAGAATAATGTAATGTTCGTAGCTTTTATTATTATTATTTTATTAATACATACATATTGAATAGGATTATAATTTAATTCAAATCAAATCAAACACTTTATTTGCAAGAATACAAGATTACATTCGTGTTAATTGTCATACAATTATGAAAATTCCTTCATGCATGCCGTATTCAACCTGCGCGCAGGTGTGCAAATATTTCATATTTAATTTCACAATAATTAATAAATTATCAATAAAATAGTCAAGCATTAAGTCAAGTGATGTCTATCATGAAAAATATCAATGTCCTACTTTTTATTTAAATACTCATGCACCGTATAAAAACAATTTTCTATAAGCCATGAACTCAATGTGCATTTGAAATTTTTTGAGTCTAATTTTTTAATATCTACTGGTAGTTTATTATAAATTAAAGTGCACATGTTGAAAACATTACGTTTGTATATGTCAGTAGTACAAAGTGGTCGATGCAATAGGTTCATTTGTCTAGTTCTAACTGGCCTTAAGCTGTTTTCGCCGCGTCGTTTAAAAAAATGCAAGTGAGAGTTGACAAATAAGCAAACTTGTCTAATGTACATGCAGGGTAACGGTAATATTTGAAATTGTTTGAAAAGAGGCCTGCAGCTGTCGCGAAACCATGCTCTATCCATTACGCGTACACACTTTTTTTGCAATTTGAATGCTTTTTCCATGTAAACCGAGTTTCCCCACAGTAAGAGTCCGTAACTTAACACAGAACTCACAAACCCATGATAAGCTGTTAACGCAGCGTCGGTCGATACAGATTGTCTTAGTCTCTTTAATGCGTATACAAAACGTCCTAGTTTTTTACAAGTTAAGTCTACGTGAGTTTTCCAATTAAGGTGTTTGTCAATATTTAAACCTAAGAATTTTACACAGTTAACCTGTTCTATACACAAATTATCGCGACGTATATTTAAGAGTGGAATTCTAGAGTTGTACGATTGAAATTGTATTAATTTAGTTTTATTTATGTTTATGTGTAAGTTATTTTGTTCCATCCATGCAATTACATCATTAAGAGAATTTTGAACAGCAATCTCTTGCAGGAGCATATTATCGCGTTTAATTATAAGTGTTGTATCATCTGCAAACAATATACAGTCCTCTGTAGTAGCCTTAGGTAAGTCGTTAATGTATAACAAAAACAATAAAGGACCCAGTATACTTCCCTGGGGAACACCGATATTATTATTTAAAAAATGGGAACGGAAAATCTTTTTAGTGTAACCTTTGTTACCTTTACATATTTTCGATATTTCCGTACACTGTTGTCTATTTTCTAAAAAACTACGAATCCAGTCATTAGCTTTACCCCTTATACCATAGTGTTCCAACTTATGTAGTAATTTTACATGATTAACAAAATCAAAGGCCTTACTCATATCTAATAAGACAGCTGTAGTCAAAAGTTTGTCATTTATACTTTCAGTTACATTTCGTATTAAGTTGAAACAAGCTAGCGCTGTAGAACTGCCTCTACGAAAACCGAATTGATTCGTAATTAGCACGGCGTATTTTATTAAAAAATCATTTATGCGCTTGAACAATGCCTTTTCAAGAACTTTAGAAAGTATAGGGACGATAGCAATGGGCCTATAATTATTAGGATCTGCTTTATCTCCATCTTTAAATATTTAAATATGCTTCATCTCTTTCCCCTATTGACTTCAATCCTTGGATATAAGCGCCATAAATGTGCTCAAGTCCTGCTTCACTGAGCAATGTAGTATTTTTTCGTCTTTTAGTGGATTCGGAAAAATCTTCATGTGCAACGCATGGCCTTCCACGTCTACTACCAGACGTAGACGGCCCATCAGATGTTGGGATGGTAAACGAAAAGTCATGACGAGCACGGTGGCGCATTGGTGAAACGCGCTGTTACACTACTTTGACACCAACGCTCGTGGGTTCGATTCCCACACAGTACAAACATTTATGTGCATGAACATGTCTGTTTGTCTTGGTCTGGGTATTTTCTATGTATAATAAGTATTCATTTACAAAAAAAAAGTATTTACGTATGTTTATCAGTTGTCTAGTACCCATAACACAAGCTTCGCTTACTTTGGGGCTAGATGGCGCTGTTTAATTTGTCCAACAATATGTATTTATTTATTACTAGCAGAAGCCCGGGGCTTCGCACGCATGAGATTTGGGCTTTTTTAGTAGCCTTTATTTTTCTGTAGACATGAAATTGTTTCTGTTAAAAAAAAAAACAAAGTTCCGGGTCGTAGATGCAACCATAGAGCGATTCAATTTTCGTACAACGCCGTATATGTATTTTATTTATATTACATAAAAAATGCGTAGTTATTTTATGTTACAATTACAAAAATACGTATTCTATGAAAATAATAAAAATAAAATTGCAAAGTCCCCCGAAGGGGAAGATATTTCCCCCTAATTTTAACAGTTTTTAATTTTTTACGCAGGAACCCTAAATATTTACGGGATAAAAAGTACCCTATATTCTGCTCTGAACAGTCCTCTACCTATCAGTGAAAGTCCCGTTAAAATCGGTTCAGCCATTTCGAAGATTAGCCCGGACAAACAAACAGACAGACAGACAGACAGACAAAAAAAAATAAAAATGCGTATTTAGGTTTTGGTAATGTGAAAATAATAATATGAACTTAAGATAAAGGCTTTATTTTGAAATCACAGACAGACACTTAAATTTTATTTATACATGGGGCACACTAAAAGTTTTGCACTTCTAGCTAATCGGAACTATTTGAATTTCGAATGTTATATTTTTTGAAACGTTGCAACCTACTTAGTAATAAAATAAAACAATTGGCGGGAAATCATTTGTCAATTGTTTTTTATCACACATCAAAGTTCTACGTACGCAACGAAAATGGAATTGAGTCGAAAAGATTTTAGAGCGATGATTTTTTATGATTTTAAAAGTTCTCTCTCTCCGCAAGACTGTGCTGCTCGTCTTCAAAATGCTTTTGGGAGAGAAGCACCTTCTTTGAGCACCGTGAGGCGATGGTTTGCTGAATTTGAGAGAGGTCGAGTTTCTTTACATGACGAATTTCTTGAAGGGCGGCCTTCAACTGCCGTCAACGTAAATAATGAGGCTACTGTTAAGCGGCTAATTGAAGAAAACCCGCGGATTACCTATGAGACAATTCGAGAACTATTGGGGATTGGTATGAGCCAAATTCAGAAAATTTTACACGAAGAATTGAAAGTTCGGAAACTTTGTTGTCGTTGGATCCCTCATGAACTGACAGCGGAGCAGAAGCGGGCTCCCGTGGAATGGTATGTAGATAGATGCTACTGAAGTACGACCACGGACATTCTAATGCTGTTTATGACATTGTCACAGGAGACGAAACGTGGATTTATTGTTTTGAACCCGAAAAAAAACAGCAATCCTGTGAATGGGTGTTTGAAAATGAGAACAGGCCAACAAAAGTGAGGCAGGGGAGAAACGTTGGTAAAAAAATGATCGCGTTTTTTTTCTCAGCTACGGGTCCCATCTGCACAATTCCACTTGAAGATCAAAAGACTGTCAATGCCGAGTGGTATTCTACCATTTGTTTACCCAGGGTGTTAGAAAAAGTTCGCGAAAGACGACCAAAAAGCCGCGTTCTCCTACATCATGACAACGCTTCTTCACACACGGCCAACAAAACAAAGTCATTTTTAACTTCCGAAAAGGTACAACTCGTTACCCATCTTGCGCATAGCCCCGACCTAGTACCCTGTAATTTCTGTATTTTCCCCAAAATCAAAGATTTGATGAGAGGTTTCACTTTTACCAACTCCGAAGATGCAGTGATAGATATGCATGCCTTCAGATCTGTGGTCCTCCTGTTTTAAAAAATGGTTCGATCACATGAAAAAATGTTTAAAATGTGAAGGAGAGTATTTTGAAAAGCAAGAAACATAATATTTTGGTTATAACATGTTGTTTTTTTAAGTTACGCAAAACTTATAGTGTGACCTACGTATGTATAGATTCTATCTGAATATGAAACTTCATTATCTTAGCTATACAAAACTATATAAATCATGGGTCATTCCGAACTTTTCCAAAAATCAATTTTGATCAGAGTATGTTCTACTAAAATCCACAGCGCGTCGTCAGCCCCTTCATTTATATAGACAACTGTCTACAGAGAATATGATTTATGAATGTACCTAATGTAAGACAGGTGACTACCAATGTACATGTTAATGGAACTAATTTAGCCCCTGTGGAGACAACTGTGTTCTTGGGTATAACAATTGACTCCAAACTACAATGGGGCCCACAAATTAAAAATTATCAGGAAAACTAAGTTCTGCAGCCTATGCAGTGAAAACTATTAGACGGCTCACTGATGTTGATACGGCTAGAATAGTTTATTTCAGCTACTTTCATAGTATTATGTCATACGGAATTCTTCTTTGGGGTAACTCCGCGGACATTAACACCATCTTTTTATTGCAAAAGAGAGCCATAAGAGCTATCTACAAACTTGGTCCCCGGGAGAGCCTTAGAGAAAAATTTAAAGAAATTAATATTCTAACAGTCGCATCGCAATATATCTATGAAAATCTTTTGTATGTTCATAAAAACATAGACTCATTTTGTAAAAAGAGTGATACTCATAACATAAATACTAGATATAAGCATAATCTTGTGTTACATCCAAGCCGTCTCCACAAAATAAGTAATTCTTTTATGGGGCAATGTATACGGTTCTATAACAAACTTCCCAGCAATATAAGAGAATTGTCAATAAACAAATTTAAAACTACTATTATAGCCAAATTGTGTAACAGGGCATATTATAAAGTATCTGACTATATTAATGATAAAAATGCCTGGGATTGAGTCGATCCAATTATAATGTAATTAATAAATTATGTAAATTTGTTTGGATACCAAAAGAGGGATGCCTGAGTTTTTTGGCAGTGTTTTTATCAGTGCTCACCTAGTCATGAACTGCACGGTAGGGAAAAAAATTGTGACGATTCCAAACAAGTGTAGCCATTTTTACGGAATAAAAAGATTTTGACTTTGACTTTGAATGTAGGATTGCGAATGGGCCAGAAACACATCTAGACTGTAAATACTAGTCGCAGTGACGAAAAATATTTGTATGGAGAAACGCCTACACTTTAATGATACTTAATTATATTTGAGAAAGATAGACAACCAGAATGAATGCAAAGAATGCTGAAGACGACTGCTTATGTCAGGAGAAGAGTGAGTGCAAGGAATAGGTACTTTTGTTTTTTTTTCTATGAGATTTGTGATTTTCTTTCGTCCCAGGAAGGGATAAGCGATATTCAACCCGCTATATGGATAATGATATATTTACTTTCGGAACAGAGAGATAAGAACATATGCGTTAAGTATCATTCGCGCGATACCACCTAGTAAGTTGTTATTTGGTCGCGGTTTTCTGTGAGGTGAAGGCACTTCCCCAGGCTTTGATGTGCCCTAACTCTCTTCTAGTCTCAAAAACCAGGTGTTCTCATACAAATAATTCGTTCGACCGCATAATGTAAAACATAAATAATCAACACGAGATGCTTGGAGACTCGACTGGTCTCCATTTCGAATTCACTCATTTGTAATACTTATTGTACGCGAGAGGTCTCACCGAATACGGTCACCGACCAGTCGGGTCAGCAGGCAGGCAGGCAGGCAGGCGGGCACGGGTGTGCGGGAGCCGACCGCACACCGCGCACTAACATGTCGTCGGAATATCTTGCCGTGTTGCCGTCGCGCCGTGATCGTGTCGTCGAGCGACGCTTTCTGCGACGCAGGAAAAATTCGAGCTTGACTCTACTGCAGTGTACGTCAAAAAGCGAACTTTTCCCGCGCCCCTGACGCGTCCTCCTCCGTCCTCTTTCGTAGTCCCTCTCCTTCTGTCTTCTTTCTCGGCGACGGCAGTGGTCCAGTTAGCTGCTGATAACGAATACTACGTGTTCCACCTTATGTCTACTGCTAGCGCCCCGGACCTATTGTATATGTTATGACGTCACTGAGTGATTGATGTGACGCCATAAAGTATACTCCAGCACAATCAGATATGTAACTTTTCGAGGCAAATGGAGCCGGCGACACTGTACACTGTTAACTACGAATCGGCGGATCATTTCAAAACACGGCGGCCGTGTCGAGTCTTTAATGGTGAAGTCGCTCGATGCTCTCCGCCCACGTCGCAACTAATACAGGATCATAACATTTTGCTTTCTTCGAGTCACAATTCATAAACACACATTTATAACATATTTATAAACACGATGCATTTACATTTTTCGATTAGTTGACACCTGAATTAGTAGCGTGGCCAAACAACTATGACTGATGTTCAGTGATTGATTGTTTTAATCCCGCGGAAAGCACACACTGTGTAAGATGGACTTCACGTTGGACGTTACATAGGCTGCGTTACAGCATCACGGACGTCGTCAAAGAGACGGTAGACTCCGGTAGTATCAGTAGACAATTAACACGTAACATGGAAAAGAACCACAATGCAGTCCATTTTATTGAAACATAATTTGTTGTGAGCCTGCAGGACTGAAAACAATAAACTATTGTTTGTCAGTAACCACGGCCGGCGGTTACTATCAGTTAACTTAAAGAACAACGGCGAACGTTCGTACATGGGTTTAGTTGAGTAGTACCTGAAGCGTTCCTAAATGGAATAAAAAGTACGTGGAGGAAGAAGTGAAACTTCACACTTACTTCGCTATAATATTGGACGCTACTCGTTGCTAACGTATAAGTATACTACGCGCATGCGTTCGAGTGCCACGCATTCACTCTTGCTCTGTCTCTTTCTATTTCCCCTCCATGGTAGCGTTAAACGTTTAACGCAACCTTGTTGGAAGTAGCATTAGAAGTTTCACTTCAAAAATGTAAATAAATACAGCGTCACTTCCAGAAACTCATACCACAAAAAAATCTGACGGAGAAGGTCAGGATTATTAGTTATTTCATTTTGAATTTTTATAGGTTATGTTTATTTTTTTTATTTTTTTATTTAATATTTTTTTTATTTAATATTGTCGGACAAATTACGCAGCGTCATCTAACCCCAAAGTAAGCGAAGCTTGTGTTATGGGTACTAGACAACTGATAAACATACGTAAATACATTTTTTTTGTTTTTGTAAATACATACTTATTATACACAGAAAATACCCAGACCAATACAAACAGACATGTTCATGCACACAAATGTTTGTACTGTGTGGGAATCGAACCCACGTTGGTATCAAAGTAGCGTAACAGCGCGTTCCAGCACTGAGCCACCGAGCTCGTCACAGAATAAGTAATATAATAGTACTTCGTAGTTTATATATATATATATACTGTGTTTGTAGTTATAGTGTGGTATTTATGTCAATTTCGGTTGATAAATAAAGGTATCCACGCACTTCTTACTTAGGTAGGCCCTACTTCCACAGATGCAGGTGTTCAGACTTTGAGCGACATGATAAAATCGACTGATAAATGTGAATGAATAGGCGTGGCGAGCTCTGGCAACGTCGCACGACGTCACCAGTTATCTCTGGCGATATCTTGCGAAGTAAATTATGGAGCGTAAGAAGTAGGCCACAACGACTCGATTGTCTAAGTCGCGACTAGTCGGGACTCTCGACTTGGACTATCGACGCCTGCGATTTCTCGTCCGCGAGACGGACTCCATTGTCACGGTCGTGAGACGGCCTCCACTGTCACGGTCGCGGGACGGACTCCACTGTCACGGTCGCGAGCGGTTTGGAACTCGCAACTGGAACAATCGATGCCTGCGACTTTGAGTCTGCGAGTCGGTCTCAGTTGTCACAGATACGACTAGTCGTAACTCACGACTGGAACAATCGATTTAAAGCGGCGACTGGACCACTCGGTCGACTCGGAACCATAGAAAACATCTCGATTGTTTTCCTTAAATCGAGTCCATAGTGAAGCCAATTCTAATTTTGCACCTATTGTGATTCTTTCAAATACACACATCAAAAGTGTCTAGGGATCAACATATATTTTTGCAATAACTTTTCTCCTGATTGATATTAATTAAAATTTTCTTTAAGGATTCATCAAATAAAGTGTTTTCGTTTGTCTACAGTAACGATAAACCAAGTCACCTTTGCATTAATAAAGAAATTTGCCATTTTCATAATAAAGGGATTTTTGACATTTGAACCACTAACATTAAAGTTCGAAAAAAAGACTGAAATAACAGTTTTATTTAAAATTTTATTGGGTAACTTAAACAATTAATAATCCGTGTTTCTACCGCGAACACTAACAACACAAGAACATCGGTTTGGCATACTCAAAATGAGTTCATCCAAATCACGCTGTGGAATGGCCGCCCATGTTCGTTGCAACAAGAAAAAAAGGTCTTCTTGCGACTGGATACCCTCCATATTCGGCAGAGCTCTTCTCTGTAGCATATCCCATGCATGCTCAATCGGGTTCAAGTCTGGCGACTGAGCAGGCCAGGGCATGACATTGATGTTAGCTGCGGCGAGAGTCTGTCTTACAACTCTTGCGGTGTGCGGTCGTGCATTATCATGCATTAACTGAAATAAGGGACCGATTTGCACTTGTAGAGGAACGATGACGTCTGATACAATCGTCTCAGCATAAATTTGAGCGTTGAGGTTGCCTCTGATCCAAATCAACTCAGTTCTTCCGCCGATCCAAATACCCGCCCATACCATGATGGTTCCACCACTATAAGGATGGACTTCCTGGCAGGATTTTAATCGCTGTTGGCGTCCAGGGGTTCTCCAGTGTCGTATACGTCTTGTATCCGGTCTCACAGCGAACTTAAAAAGCATAGAAGCAGCAATAACGTTTCAAAAATGACCCAACGAAAAAGATGCTGGGGTAGGCGGGGCTTAGAAATGAGGCCGCGCGCCTTGACAGTCGGTGTTAGTCAGTCCGCTTGAAACAACGACGTGTCAGTCTGTATTAATTTGTGTATTTGTCAAGAGTTTTTCGTAATAATGCCTTCTTGTGTCGTCAAATGGTGTGTAAATAACACTACCAGTAATCATAAATGCTCAGGAATCACATTTCATAGGTAAGTAGTTCTGTTTGTATTTTATTAAATTCGATCTTGTTTACATACTAACCGAGTGGATGGCTTTATGCCAAATGTTGCTTAATAAAAAAAAGTCATGAAGATTTTATTATGTACTACAAAATAAATGTATAGTGCATAATAATATGTTAAAATAATTAAGTTCATTGTATGTTGATCTCGAATAGGCGTCTTAACATCAATGTAATGTTCTATTAGGACAAAATCTGTATATCTTAGTGTGATGTTATGAAATTGTTTAAGGTTCCGTATATAAATGAAAAAAGGAACACTAATAGTACTAAGGTTCTGTCTGTATATCATGATTTCGTTTATTTATGTTAGTGTTAGTTATGATATTGATGTCAAATAAAAAGCATGAATTCGAAAATGTAAGGTGCTGATTACAGCATTGGTTTTAATGATATTGTATTTATTCAAAGATTTCCAGGGAATCCCTTAAAAAAAGAAGCTTGGATACAAGCCGTCCGGTTGGAACGGCGCGAACAGCAGTGGAATCCGACAAATCATACAAGAATATGTTCCATCCATTTACAGAATGCTAAACAAAACAGCGTCCCCTATATGTACGGTAAGTTAGAAACTTTTTCAGTTAATGGTTGACTTAGTACACATACTATATCTAATTGTGTTTTATTGCAGATGGTGACATTAGCATCCAGAGAATGTGTTAAGAAGAATATTTCAACTAATGCTGACAAAGAAAACAGTGACCCTCAAATGAACCTTTGCGGAATATCGAATCAGCGTAAGCGTAAAATGGTAAGCTCATAACTATACTCTTAGACATTCTAACAATACCATTATGACCTGGGTCTCCACTCTGGGCTCGGGTTTTGCATTGTTGTGAGTGTCACCATATAAGACGGTGTGTATTGGTGAATCTATAAAAGCCGACACGAAACCGGAGCAATTCGTCAATAACACACTCATCATCATATCAGCCGACAGACGTACACTTTATGTAGTGATTTCCCCCTAGATGTCAATACTGTGAACGATCCCAGTCCTTTTATAAAATTAACTAACCTGCTGAAGTTATGCAAAAAAATTGGTTTTACTCTTCTAAGTAGTTAATTTTCTTTCAGGTCGCTTGTCCTAGCTGTGGATGTAGTTTCGGTGTAACAATGGATGTATCAACCAGAAGCGATCTAAATGATTTTGTACCATCACAAAATAAGTCACCCACTGTTAATATAGCTGCAAGCACTCCGTTGCCATCAACCGGATTGGAATCGGTTTTTAATTCTCCAAAAACTCATAGGTTAAGACAAAATATTAAACGAGAAAAAATGTTATCTGCGAAAAGGCTTTCAATAATCAGAAATTTAAAACGAAAACATAATAGATTGTTCAAAAAAATCGGCCAAGTGCGACTCGGACTCGCGCACAAAGGGTTCCGTAGCATTATCTATAAAAACGGCAAAAAAATCACGTTTGTTGTATGGGAGCCCCCTTAAATATTTATTTTATTCTATTTTTTAGTATTTGTTGTTATAGCGGCAACAGAAATACATCATCTGTGAAAATTTCAACTGTCTAACTATCACGGTTCATGAGATACAGCCTGGTGACAGACGGACGGACAGCGGAGCCTCAGTAATAGGGTTCCGTTTTACCCTTTGGGTACGGACCCCTAAAATGAGATATTAAAACTAAAAATAAACCGAAAATTATTAAGATACAATATGATCTAATTTAAAGAATGTAAGACGTGTCTAAGTGCCCGTAAGGGTCCAATGGCAAATAAATGATATTTCTTCTGTGTCCTATTTAGCTTCGAATGCTTTCGAGAAACAGCAAAGTTTTTATTTTTAATTGCGAGTTAATAAAAATATTTTGTGTAAATGTTATTTCATTATTTTTATTAAATATATCCTTTCCTTTGTATACCTAGTGCAAACCAATATCACAAAGAATGTTAATAACTAAAAGTTGTCACAAGTCTATTTTCTTGTATTTAAAATGTAACATAAATGTTTTCTATGTAATTACAGTATTCCCTTACGTTTTGGTTTGTAAGATTACTGACGTAAGAATACAGTAACGTTCATTTAGAATAAAACTAAATATATTAGTTTGCACAGTATAACATCCTTTAAAAAATTAAAGATATATTATTCGTGGTTGTTAATTGTATAAAACGGCCTTACTTTCGTGACGCGTTCATGTCGCCACGTTGAGTCAGCTCGTGTCTCGATCGTGCGAGATCGCATGCAGTCAATCATCGACAAGAAAATTTTTCAAACCACACACACAAAAAAATTCAAACCTTTCATTGCTACCTTTTACTTAAATCGTCCACTTTGACGGCTTTTGCATCCCGTCAAATGTCACACGTATTCATTTCATTCGCCAATGATGCCAGTGTTTACTATGCGTTGCTTAGCCAATTAGCAACGAGCGTTGACAACAGAGCCAATCATTACACCATGATGGTAATGGAGAACAAACTAGCTGTTTAAAGAAAACAAACGTCGTGTGACCGATAATCAAAGAGATTTTGTTTGACGTTACTCTTCTATGCTTTTTAAGTTCGCTGCGGTCTCATACCAAAACGAGACTCATCAGAAAAGCACACGAAACGCCATTGTTCTTCTGCCCAATTTCTGTGTTCAAGAGCCCATTGATATCGAATCCTACGATTGTGCATTGCTATAGGTGGTACCCTTAGCGGTCTTCGGGAATGAAGGTTCACTTCATGCAAGCGGTTTCTGACTGTTTGGTCGCTAATTAAGTTCCCTGAAGAGTGATGAAGCGTCACGGCTAACATCATGGCGGTTATTGTTGGAGCTCTTCGAGTTGTGATTTGAATGTATCGGTCTTGTCTCCGTGTGGTGCAGCGATACCGTCCTCCATGGCGCTCAACCACGGTACCAGTGCTTCGGTAACGTGTCCAAAGTCGACTGATAACACTCTGACTTGTATTCAGAGCTAAAGCCACAGTACGTTGCCGGGAACCAGCTTCTATCATTCCCACGGCTCTGAGCATTTCTTCCCTGCTTAAATGACGTCGCCGCTCCATAATAACGTTGTTTTAAACAGTAGTAGGGAAACAGTAGCACTAATAATGTCTTCAATGCGTTGTATGTTTTTATAGGGAAAATATTGACAGCTGATTTTCATCTTTTACTCGAATTTGATTGACAGTTCCTGTTTCAAATTATGAAATGCACCAAAAAGGATCCATTTAATTTATAAAATCATAAATTTATTACAAAGCCACATCTCAATCTCAAGAAATCCGCATAAAAATGCTTGATCCCTAGACACTTTTGATGTGTGTATTTATACGTATCAGATTTTTTTATATTTATATATTTTTATTATTCGTCGTATAGTAGAATAAACACCGATCGGGACAACACTCGACTGAGTGTTTGTAGTAGTAATAGTACTCAAATTAATTTTTAATTTAACAATGATTTCTTACTTGGCCTCTAAAAACACCAAATTCAATTTGTAAAATCGTAATAAAATATTTGATTTGCATTAGTTATCTTGAAAGTTACGGACGCTTACTATTGAATGTGAAGAAACAAAGATAATGGTATTTGAAAGAGAAGAAACCAGAACCAATGTAAGGATTACGGTAGATGATGAAGTGTTGGAACAAGTGGCAGAGATTGTATATCTCGGATGCGCTTTCAGCAGAGATGGAAGGTACACCGCAGATGTGGAAAGACGAGTGAGTGCTGGGAAAACTTCTTGGCAGTAAATACCTGAGCCAGAAGGCACAACTCGCTATACACAATGCAGTGCTGGTCCCAACGCTTACTTATGAAAGCGAGAGCTTGGTATGGCAGAGAGAGCATGAAAGTAGGATAAAAGCGGTTTAAATGCGAGCGTTCCGCAAAATTTGTGACGTAACGCTTGTAGACCGTATTCGCGATGATGAGGGTAGAAGCAGAATTGGTCTGAAGAGAGCGTCGGTGTAAAAATAATAAGAGGCATACTCCGTTAGTTCGGACATGTAGAAAGAATGCAGAATGAAAAAATGACGAAGCAGATATACAATGCAAATGTGGAAGGATGTAGGAGCCGAGGAAGGCCAAGACTTACCTACCATGACCAAATTGCTCGTGTACTATCAGAAGGTGATGTCAGGAGCCCTAGAAACCGGCGAGCAAGCATGAAAAGAGCAATGAATGTTAAAGAAGCGAGTGAGGCATGTAAGGATCGAGTCACGTGGCGCTCGGTTCTCTCTGCTTACCCCGTATGGGATTTGGCGTGAAGTTATAGATTTAGCTCAAAAAATTTTGAGCTAAATTTTCACCATTGTTCTTTAAATACGACTGTGAACCCGATTTTTGAGGTCCAATTTCATTACGCCTGTCACTTGAGTCATGCAGGGATAGTGCAGTGCCAATACGTGTATTCTATTAAAGTTTCCTGCACTGCAACGGCACTGCAACTGTGCGTATCCTGCAAATGAACTACTTAACTCCTGTAATGTTACCATATTTCAATCTAATAAATTGGATTTTTACTTAATATTGACTCCTATAGCTTTACACCCGATTGCCCTTCGTTGCCGGTGTGAAGGTATTTCTAACTGAAAAGAAACTTTACTTCATCATATATTCCTACAAATATTTCCCACAACTAAACAAATATTTTGCAATATAAATCACCGCTTCAGAATATTAATTTCTCTTCGCAAAAGTTGCTCGAGACTAACGTTAGCAAAACTGCAGATAAACTCCTTCAAATCAAAAGTTCTGTCGTCGTTATACAAATGTCAAAACAATTTACCAGAATACGATTATAACGTACGAAACGTGCTGGTGCAGTGCAGGTTTTTTAACAGAATAGCGAGTCATTTACTGCAGCATTCCTGCAACGTCGCCGTTGTCAGATCGCGTAACAGAATGAATACCGAAACGTCAAAATGTACGCATTTTGACACACGCCGCGCTGTAGTGCAGTTGCAGTTTTTAGTAGAATCGGCCTACTGTGCGGTAAACACGTATGTACATCATACATATCTTGCATCGAGCGTTGCGCAGGGAATAGCGAACTATTTGACCTCGAACGTCACATACAAATGTACCAAAAAAAATAATGCAACATTTTTTTTTGGTTTTTTGAACATTTTGATCACACATTGTGATCAAAAATTAGACATTTCCGAAGTACAGTTTTTTAAATCTTATCTTCATGTTGAACTCGAATAATTTAAAAGACTGTTTGTAGCAGACGAGCGATAGCGGGTATCGCCGGTCTCACATCGGACATGGAACTATTTATTATAATGTTAAGTACTCACTGTACTTACTGAATAAATACATAAATAAATAAAACGAATCCTTCTAAGTGAAAATCGCACATTTCATTGTTTGACTAAGCGGCGGTTGGCGCTAGAGCTCGACCACTCGCACGTTCCCCGCGCCGCCGCGCCGACATCGACAACTCGCCAGTAACTTGTTAAAGCTTTAATTAGGAGAGAGGCGTTAAAACTTTAACCATGTGATTACTTATAAAGTAGTTAAAACTTTGTTTCGATTAACCGCCTTTATTGGTATTTTATTTTTTGTTTCCCTACAAAGTTCCCTCAAATGGTTACAAGTCATAATAAATTTTATTATATATATATATATATATAATCAATCTAGTCAAGTTCAAGTTTCAAGTTCATATTTGCAACATGCAACCGATACGGACTAAGCCCTCCGGCTTGCTTCGACTCGGTGACGTGAACGTTATTATTTTAATAATATTAATGCGCCAACAAACAATTATCACGACGATGTGTGCACATGGCAATGGGTTAGACGAAACAACAAAGTTCAGACGAAACAACAAACAATAAACAAACAAAGAAACAATAGTCACTATGAATTGTATAGGAAATAACTATAAACTGTATTGTGTACCTAAATAAATGAAACTCGTGTGTGCCGGACTCACCACTCCGTAGACAACCCTACCGAGTTCATCGAGGATCTACAAGGACTCTCACGGTACCTCTGAAACATTACTTGTCCGACGACGAGCCCGGCGGAGTGGTCATCGGTGCTACTTTATACAAGATCCTATATTTCAGGAACGAAGGAGGTATCGAGTTGAAATTATTATCAAATACTCAAGTCTGCAATCCTCGAAGCAGAGAAAAAGCAAGTTTCAAGTTAACGCAATCAAAAGACACGGCCGTTTACGACGCATATTTTGACACTCGCAAGGGAATCAAAACCTACACATTACTTCCGGTTGAACTACAATCGCGAAATTTGTCAAGTAATGCCATGTAGCACAAGAAGAGGGATAAATCAGAAAATCGTAAATCTGTAGTTACTGCACACTTTTTTTGCGATTAGATACAAACTTATTCAAAACATATGAACCTAACCGCGTCCCGTGTCGTTGTATGGTAACGAGGGGTTTCCAACGGCAAACTTATGTTTCTCGCTCAATACAGTTTTTATTTTTCGTTGGAGCAATGTTGGGTGCTTTCATAGTTTATGACTTCATAACTTCTGCAATGTCACCTAATTATTTAGGTGAATGTCGCCGCACATCACCTAAACTACGTTCAAGTAGCCGAGATAAGGAATGTAAACAAACATTCGACGGCGCACATATTTTTGTCGAGTACAATAATCTTCGTTGTCCTGGCGTTCCACCGGGCTGGCTCTACTCTTTCATTTAGTGTAACTTATTTTGTTATTATCAAAAAACTAACCACGACAAAAATTGTCTACTGAAAAGGTACAAGACTTCATTTTAGGCATATTTGTACCTAGGACACTTCAATGTAGGCGTCAGTTTTATTATAACTGATAAATGATACAAATATGTATTACACTACTTAGTTATTATATGAGTAGGTTGTAATTAAAATAGAGGACGGTTTTGTTTAGCCGTAGTGACACCTCATTACTAAATATGTCAAGTAACTCATTTAGACAGGCGTAAATCGTAGAATTTGCAGTTTCTATTAAAACTAATTATCAACTGTAGATTGGCAAACAAACATGCGGCCCGCATTAGGTGGTAAGCGGTCACCGCAGCCTATTGACGCTCGCAACACCACGGGGATGTTACTCGCGCGTTGCCAATCTTGTGATGTAAGGATGTTTCGGAACACAGCTATATAAATATAGCTGCTTGGCGGTAAAAATAGGTGAGACAGAGGTACACCCGCAGACCACTTTTGTACAAAGTCTCAGAGTTCTACGTCTTTTTGCGCATCCACGTGCTTCTTTCGCACTGTCCACCATACTTTCTTTCGGGACTTTCCAACATTTGTCTACATCTAAGTCGGAAAGACTCGCGTTCGCAAGTCTCTCACTGACTAGACGTACATACGTACTCCTTACACTTTCATCTTCCAATTTTTCACTCCTTATTCTTTCATGATCTCCGAAAGGAATACGCACTCGCCTGTGTCTCCACTTCTTAAAAAGGCCTACAACCGGCTTTAATCTCCACACATAATTATGCGTTCATTCGCATCAGCCAAATGCAGAATACCCCTTACGGTCTCCCAAAACTTCTCGAGCTCCTGGGGATTAGTAGAGCTTATAGGAGCATATGCTGTAACCAAAGTGACTCGTGTAATCCCCAGTTTTATATTAACCCAGGGAAGTCTTGGGCCTACTAAATCGTAATCTTTCACACAAGCGAGATGACAGCACGACACCTTCGCCAGCACTGGCATAATCGTCCTGTTTCACCCCGGACCACAGGGCCACCATGCCACCGGACAGATCTTCGGTATCGCTTCCCTTTCGCTTGGTCTCTGACACACACAAAGCATCCAAGCATCTCTCGTTCATTATATCCATCAACTCTTTCATCTTATCTTGTAATCTACCTCTCAATTCCATGTGCCTATACGACACTCGGCTCTCCTTGTCCCGCCGGGTTGAGCGTTGCGTGGTGGGTGATGCCCCCACCGCCGCATGCATTTGATCTAGCACCGACGAGGACGTCCGGGGGCCGTCCAGAATCGCAGTCCACAGTGTTGGACTGGCAGGGTTGCGGCGTGCACGCTTCTGGTACCGACCCCATATGTTATACGCACCTACTTATTATTACATAACCTGCATAGATTTGAGTCTAAATCTATATAATATTTTCATTTTATAAGTTTTAACGACTGATTCTAGGGGGAAACTTACTACTTAATTGGTAAAAACGGGAAAAATCGTCGAGACTAGATTCCCGTGATGGACGAACTATTTACATACGTACAAGTTTGTACAGAGCCCTCGGTGCGCGAGCCCACTTCGCACTTGGCCGGCTTTTTTACATCTGAAGATCTCTATCAAAAGATATAAGCTTGATTTGATATATTCTTATGGACATTGTCGATTTTTACGTCGCATGTAAAACAACGTGTGGCCGTAATAACTGACGTGCGCATAAAATGAGAGTGTGTCAGTATGATCACATTCAAAGTCTTTGTTAAATAATGAAGGTGACGCTCGCGCAAACAATAACCGCCTGTATGTAAACATTATGTATCTACTATACCACACTAGTCGGTCGACATGAATCACTGTGCAACGGAATATAAATACATGATAAATTTCCCGTCGACATGAATCCCATCGCTGTAACGAACATTGTGGCACGCACGCCCTGTGTCGTCATGCGATGTAAACTCCTCCAAGTTATTCGTTTCAATGAATTACAACGTATGTTTGATAACACCGGCACAGCCGCATACTATCCAATAATATAATAACTTTATAGCGACCGCAGTCCACGGCGGCGGCGGCGGCGCGGGCGGCCGGCCGGCTGCTCAAACAAACTCGTTCGTCGAAAGCGTTACTATAGACACGCGGCCCGCCGCTGCACGCCGGCGCCGTGCACTCGCGAGATACGTATGATACGCGCAGTACGGTGGCTGATTTACGAGTTTTCCTTGTAATTCACTAACCGTCGCCGGCAGTTCCGTTCAACACTCATGCAGGAACCGAAAATAAAAAATATCCTACAGCACGTAAGAATACTGTAGGTTGCTGTTATGAAAGAATTCAGAATCGGATCAGTAGTTCTAAAGGTAAAAAACTGCACTGCGAAGATATGCAAATTATGATGAGCAAGTTCGCTGTGCTTGCTTCGATAACCTACCACCCGGTGCAGCAGCATATGGCACTAAGTGCCCTGGGCTATGATGGAAGACACCGCGCTTTTGTCTCCGACTCTGTCGGCTCAACGACTTCCCTAATTTAATATCGTCATACCTTTAGATCTATCTATAACTTCACGGCAAATCCCTTGCGGGGTAGGCAGAGAGAACCGAGCGCCACGTGACTCGATCCTTACATATCTCACTCGCTTCTTTAACATTCATTGTTCTTCTAATGCACGCTCGTCGGTTTCTAGGGCTCCTGACATCACCTTCTGATAGAACACGAGCAATTTGGTAATAGTAGGTAAGTCTTGGCCTTCCTCGGCTCCTACATCCTTCCACTTTTGCATTGTATATCTACTTCGTCATTCTTTCATCTTGCATTCTTTCTACATGTCCGAACCAACGGAGCATGCCTGCTCTTATTGTAACACCGACGCTCTCTTCAGACCAACTCTGTTTCTAACATCATCATTGAATACGGTCTACAAGCCTTACGTCACAAATTTTGCGCAGCGCTCGCATTTCGACCGCGTTTATTCTACTTTCATGCGCTTTTTGCCAGTCCCAGCTCTCGCGTCCATAAGTTAGCGTTGGGACCAGCACTGCATTGTGTACAGAGAGTTGTGTCTTCTGGCTCAGGTTTTTACTGCCAAGAAGTTTTCCCAACGCTCCATTCACACTATTCTCTGCACTCACTCGTCTTTCCACATCTGCGGTGTACCTTCCATCCCTGCTGAAAGCGCATCCAAGATATACAAACTCATTCACTTGTTCCAACACTTCATCATCAACCGTAATCCTTACATTCGTTCTGTATTATATATATTCTTTATTGTATATTATTACACATACAATTGTTACATTAAAGGTGTACAAAGGTGAGCTTATCTCTAAAAGAGATCTCTTCCAGCCAACCCCACAGGCGGTAATACAAATCATTGTTGGCTGGGTACAAAAAGAAACAAAAAACAAAATAAATATTCTTCTCTTTCAAATACCATTATCTTTGCTTTCTTCGCATTCAGCAGTAAGCCTTTCTCCATACATTCGTCTTTCATCGTTGTGACCAGTGTTTGCAGTTCAGATGGTGTATCTGCTAATAGCACGGCATCGTCTGCATACAGCAGACAGTTCACCACTAGGTCACCCATGCGCAATCCCACATTCGATGACCTTATTCTCTGCAGACAAATATCGAGATACAGGATAAACAGCCTAGCAGATAGCATGCAACCCTGTTTGACACCAATTTCTAGACATCAAACCAGGGTGACATGCCACCATCTATCCGCACACATACCTTTAGATATAGGAAGAAAAACAAGAAAATTGAACAAAGTGGCGAAAAGCAAAGTCAGGGCACTTCACTTAAACATCGGCGCGGTCCATCAACACTTTGTAACCGCACGGACATTCTTTCATCGCGCGATCATTTTGTTACTCCTTGTACAATGTGTCTGGGCGTGCACCCAACAGACTTTAAGAGCGGCTACTACACTCCACTTTATACAAAAAATACACATATATGTAGGAGCCAAACAAGACCACCTCGGAGCCACCATTATTTAAACCTTTTACTTAACTTCGCAATATAAGAAAGAAAAACATTTATTTGGTGACATAATTAGTTAATATGTTTTTATAGTCAATACAATTTAACTACAATATCAAGAGATATTGATACTTTTACTTTACACTTCTAAAAACAATCATTAAAAAATGTAATAGTGGTGTGCCCGTCATGGCCGCTACATATAAGTGTATTTTTGGATGAAGTGGAGTGTAGTACTCGCCTTTAACGTTTGTCGGGTGCGTGCGCGGACACATTGTATAAAATACGTGAGTAAGCAGTATTTGATCAAATCAAGAACATAACACTGAAACCTGCGTGTGTTTGAAGTACAGCTCTGAAGAAAGAAACATATGTTAAAATATATTCATGTCAGGGCTGTTTTCACCGAGTAGTGTTCGATTTTTGTCAATCCGCAAACTGATTTTGGTATTTAAAAGTTAGGTTGATAATTACCGGGCGCGAAACTCTCACCTTTGAGTCGAAGAACGAAGCGTGGAAATCGGGCGTGGTGCCGGCCACGGAGGCGAGGTGCATGGTGCCGTTGGCCATGTTAGTCAGCGTGACGGACAGCGCGTGCGGTCGCGCCAGCGCGCAGCGCCCGAACGACAGCGCCGGCGGCGACAGGCGCAGCGCCTCCGCCGGTGCCGCCGCACCACGTCCGGTCCCAGCCTCCTGTGAACGTAAACGACACTTCACTCACTATGTCGTCAAAGAAAAATATATTTTAGCATTGTGGCATGGTAGACATATTGTATAGTTAGGGAAAACCTAAAGCTATGTAGCTATGTACTGACTTATTACCCGTGGCCTGCCTAACGGTAAGCTATTCACGTAACCTATAAAACTTTGGGACACCAGAGGTGTCAGTAGCATGTGGTTGTAGACATGCTACTGAGAAAAAGGTAAATGGAATTTTAAAACACCTGTTAAACATAACCATCTCTGATGTAACTCGGTAGACATATGCTTCAAGTAGGCAAACACATGGTTTCTAACTTCTTAAAGGTAAAAAAAGTTTAACAGACTGAAGTTAACTCTCAAAGCAAGTACTTAATATCCTCTCTTTTTCTAAAAACCTTTGCATTATATTTGTGAAATTATCTTATAAATGTTTCCTTCTTTAATAGCTTTATGAAACACTACTCACAGTGTCATTGTAATATGAACATACTTGTATGTATGTATGTAAATCTTCACGCCAGGTCCCTTGCAGGGTAGGCAGAGAGAACCGAGCGCCATAAGACGCGGTCCTTACACACTTCACTCGCTTCTTTCACATTCATAGCTCTTTTCATGCACGCTCGCCGGTTCCTAAGGCTCCTGACATCACCTTCTGATAAAACACGACCAATTTGGTCATGGTAGGTTAGTCTCGGTCTTCCTCGGCTCCTACATCCTTCCACTTTCGCATTGTATATCTGTTTCGTCATTCTTTCATCTTGCATTTTTTCTACATGTCCAAACCAACGGAGCATGCCCTTTCTTATCTTAACACCGACACTCTCTTTCAGTCCAACTCTCTTTCGTACGTCATCATTTCGATCGCGGTCAGCAAGCAATGAATATACTTCACATTATAATTTAACTCCATATTGTCAACTATTTGTGAGCCACATTACTAACCTGCCGCTTCACTACTGTAAACAATGAGGGGTACCATATGCTTATAAGTTTTGGAGACTGCAGAACATTATCAGTGTGACAAAAAGTTAATTCTCCCGAGAGCTACGCTTTCAGTTGGTACGCTACAGTCTTGTGGTAATCCATTGTCTCCTAAGTGAGTAACATATCAAAAACCACCATCAGTGATTAACATGTGAAAATGTTTCAAAAACTATAGTATACAATAAAGAGTCAATGTCATTTTGCATTGATTCTTGTTTACACTTCAGTGAAAGTTGTTGCAGTAGTGTAAGTCATGACTGTATCATACATTGAGAATTTAGTTATCATGAGCCATTTTCCATATAAACAATTCTTCCTACTCCTGTCTGTTCCTGAGAACAATTCAAGAAGGCTAGTGATAAATGACAAGTTACATATGAACGTGAAGGACGTGGACGTGAAGGCCCCAATTAAATTCAGTGACAATGTTGCTTTTCCAATATCCACCAAACGTTTATGTTGAAATGTGCAATGTCACCTGGCGGTACCGGCTGCACAGTGACAAGGTAAGTTACCTGGAAGGGGATGCGCTCTATGAACCGTAAGGGGTCTTGAACTGTAACTCCTGAAAGAATATAAAAAATATATGTAAATAGGTACAATTTACATACAAAATTAATTGTAAAATATGTACAGTCTGGAGCAAGTCAATATTGGCATTTATACCTTAGTGATGACCATACGCTGCCGGCAACTGTAGTTACAATACAACAAATGCACGCAACACTTATTGTGGCGCTCACTGCTAAAAGTAGTTTTGGGGAGACAACCTTGAACTGCCCATATATTAAATTGACATACATTTTGTGTATTTTTTATACAATATCTGACGTCAAACAACCATATGGACCCTGATTTGGCTACGGTAACCTATGAAGTCATGCATAAAGTATTAATTGCACATTGCTAACCCAGCAGCTAAAGACACTTCTTACAAGCTTACTGGTAAAGCAGCTCACTCTCAGGAAGACAACAACCTCCTGGGAGTTGTTTTTAGCTGTGGTTTCCTGTGTGGTTGGGTACTGTGCCAGTCGGGCGGTTTTGATCTACTCTAGCTCTCTTAAAATTACTTAATCTGTCTTAGAACTGTCTTTCTGCCACACATTTTCCAGAGGGAGACTTTGTACAAAAGTCATTTGAGTAGATACCTCTGTCTCACCTATTTCTACCGCCAAGCAGCTATATTTATATAGCTGTGCAGGACAAGATATGGCAGAGAAATTACTGGGTACTGTGGCGAAACAGCCTTAGGTCACAAGATTAGCAGCGCGCGAGTAACCACCCGGTGATGTTGCAAGCGTCAATAGGCTACGGTGGCCGCTTACCATCTAATATGGGTCGCATGTTTATTTGCCAATCTAGTTGTATAAAAAAATTCAAAGGGACAATTAAAATGTAGGTAGTTTATAATTATGTGTAACATCACCGAGACATATGTGACCGTTCCATTACCCTCCTGTTGAATAAGAAGTTGTTGAAGCAAGTAGAGTGTCAGAGAGGCCAGTCGTGTGGACGAGGACCGAGCACTACGATGGTGTGCAGTCTCCTTGTCTAAATATGCTACAACACTGGTCTTGTAGCAAATTTAGACAACGCACGACTCCTTATATTTTTATATATATCTCAGCGGCGACCAAAATACAATGTGCATAGTAAAGGAAAACGACAAACAAGTGACCGCGGCCCGATGATCTAAAATAACATTAGCGTTAGCCGCGCATTCAGTACCCCCAACAAATGACCAATTAAAGAAAACATTCATTTTGGATTTTGTATTCTTACGAGATACACAACATAAATAATTGGAAACCAATGTTTGTACAGGTAAATGTTGACGGTCAAATATTTAAAATCGATTTTACCATGGCTCTTTCCCTGGGCTGTCAGTTTGGTGTTCAGCGATATATCCAATAAAGTCAATATGAAAACATAACACCACACCATTTTCGAATACATTTTGGTCAGTTGTACTTATAAAGGGCACTTTTCAATCATATTTTATAAACACAACTTGATAATTTTATCAAATTAAAGTCATTCTTCAAGTGCGCTCACAAGACAAGCAAGACATTACGAAGGATGCGTTCCGATTGCAGCAAAGCATAGCGATACTGACACTGCCTAACCACAGATTAAAATCATTATCGACCGACAATAGCACTCAAGTATAAATGCAAATTAAATTCTCTCTAGAGTAAGAAAATTGGGCAATATTATTCTAGTCTACAGTTAAGAGGGATCGCTCTGAATCCGAAAAGTAGAATAAAAATGCCTAGATAGATATAACTTTATCCTGATATAGCTAGGCATTTTTAATCTTCTGTACGAATCAGGGTCCAGCAGGAGTATTCACATTGACTCGGAAAAATCTCATTTGAATCGAAAAGTTGTTGTACCAAATAAGAAATTATCTCCAGTGAAATAAATGTATTTCATTTTCATTCACATTGCGTACCATGCAGTACACCAAATCGAAATCATTTCAATGCTATCTGGATTCATACAATTCACTGCGACGACTTGACAATATTCAGACTCAAAATATTCGCAAGAGCTTACAGAGTCACGCAATTTTCATGACGTGCATTTTATTATCGGTAAATAAATATAATAAACTACTAAGATAGATGACTCCAATTTCGTGTGAAAACTTTTTAATTCGAGAGAATTCGCCGTGTAAATGTGAATACGCTTGAAGTCAGGAGCAGGACCCCTTCACAGACATTTACATATGTACATACGTATGTGTATATACATATATAAGTCCCTTAAGATGGGTAGACACGGAAAACTGAGCACAATAAAGGCTACTTCTTATACACCGCACTCGTTTCTATTACAGGCATAATACCTCGTACTATGCGCGCTTGCTCCTAGGACTCCGAACATCATCTTTTGACGAATCACATTTCGTATGATGTGAATAGCCTCATATAAAATGTAGCCTGTTATTGTTGGAACTCTATGCTTAGCAAAGAATATAATACTCCCTGACGGGGGTATACATATGTTATATTATTATTTATATAATATATATATATATAGTATTATTATATAGTATTATACAATAATTAATGTTCAAACTTATAAAAAGAATGAAGAACATGGAGATACTGGATTTAAAGGTTCAAGTAAAGAACTAATAAAAATAAACTAAGAAGGAATAAAAGAATTGTAATAGAAAATATTGATGAAAACTTACCTGAAAATGAAAACATATCTGATGATGAAGAATTTGTAGATGCAAGTTCGTCTGATGATGAAAATATGGTTGATATTTTAAATAGTGAACAAATTGTGACAAGATCTGGAAGAGTAGTAAATAAACCAAAACATTAAGATGATTTTATACTGTTTTCCGCTTTTGGTTTCTTTACGGGATGTGAAGACCCTAAGACATATAAGGAAGCAATTCAAGATAAGGAATGGCAGAAGGCTATCGACAAGGAAATAGAATCTTCAGAAAAATTGGAGACGTGGAGACCTATTGAAGCTGGAGGTAAAAAGGCTATTAATACTAAATGGGTTTTTTGCACTAAAGAGAGTGGACTGAAGAAAACAAAATTGTGTAGCCCTCTCTACTGCAGAGGCGGAATATATATCTGCAGCGACGACGGAAAGCGAGCTGATAAATATAAAAGGATTGTCAGTAGATTTTAATAACTATGATATAATTCCAAAACTAAACGTAGATAACAAAGGAGCTATTTGTATGATTAACAATTTTGAGAATAGTAAAAGAACGAAACATATTGATTTCATTTTATCAAAAGTTTAGTTTATTTATTTATTATGAGAAATTTTGTTAGACTATGTTAATACAAATTCAAACTTAGCTGATATGTTAACGAAAAGTTTATCAACTGAAAATTTTATGAATTTTAGAACATTGTTAAATATTATTGAAAGTTTGAATTACTATGCTTAGCTGTACCTATTTTTAGTATTATATTTATGTGATAGCTTACCTAACTTATGAATATGCCTAGGTATATAGATATGTAATTAAATAAAAGACACGTTATAGTTTAAAATAATGTAATTTATAACATTGTAACGTAAAAGCGACATTACAATGTCTAAAAGCGAGGCGGAGTGTTGGAACTCTATGCTTAGTCTTTGACGTGTAACCATAGCGACGATGTAATCATTAAAATAACATAAAATGGTTCTAATAAATTAATTATAAATATTACTCATTGTGTCGTTTCCATCAGTTATTACAAGATGGGATAAAAGATTCGCGGTAAAATATAGAAATTGTAATAAAAGAGCTAGAAAAACGTAATTTATCTTTAGAGTAAACCAGTCCCAAAAATATTAATGGCGACAGAATTTTGTGACCAAAATATAGTTGTAATAAAAAGAGAGTCACAATGAAAGGAGAATGGGCAAAATGCCCCCACCACCAATAACGACCGGGCAAATGTTGTTGGAAAGATTATTGAATGACTATCATTCGCCACTATATCGACCAATCTCAAATCATTGTGGGAAAAAAGTTACAGCTAAAAAACCTGTAATGTCAAAAAGACATTTTTTTATAGCAAAACATTCTATTTATTACGTTGTACCTACTGCAAGAATAACAAGAGATAGAGATTATTTAACTAGTGATCATGTTTTAGAAAGAAACCCATCAATTAATTATCAATACCCAAATATATATTTGGGGTCGATGCTAACACAAAAGCTATTATTATTTGTGATGGAACGTATGCCTACATAAAAAAAAACTCAAATTTTTTGTTCTAACGTTCGTCATACAGTTTGCATAAATATCAAAACTTATTAAAACCAATTTTAATAGTATCTTCTGACGGATATATAATATACATATAAGGCACTTACGCTGCTACAAAGTGAGATGCATCTATTACCTCAGATTTTGTCAACAATGAAGATGGTTTTTTTTCGATATTCTTTTAGGGATACTTCGCTCGATTAATATCTCTCCCTCTGTGATTGCATAGTTCAACTCCTATCTTCGTGGCCGCCAGCAATGTATTAAAATCAACGAGTCACTGTCAGAGTGGACCGATCTATTTGCGGGTATGCCACATGTTATCCCCACTACTCTTCTCAGTTTTTATTAAGGAACTATCTAAAATTATAAATTCTCCTTACCACCTATATGCATATGACTTGCAGATCTACAGTCACTTCTCTCCTTCATAAATTATTGAAGCATTCAACGGCATTAACAGGGATCTTACTGATATCAAAGAATGGGCTGACAGATATGGACTACTGGTAAACCCAACGAAGTCACAAGCTATAGTGGTTGGTAGCAGACAGTTAAAAAGTAAGCTGAATTATGACGATTTTCCGACTGTTCGTTTTGATGATCACAAAATCTCTTTTAGTACTAAAACCAAGAATCTCGGCCTAATTATTGACGAAACTTTGTCATGGACCCCCCATGTTAACGATGTCAGTAAACGCATGTATTATGCGTTTCACTCTCTCAGGCGACTCCAAAACTTTTTACCTTTCAAAACAAAGCCTCTTACTCCCAATTCTTGACTACGTCGATATCTGTTATTAAGATGCGTCAGAGGAGCTGTTGAACAAGTTGGAGCGCCTGCAAAACTTGGCGATCCGGTTCGTGTTTGGTCTCAAAAACTTTGATAATGTGTCCGAATTTCGTTCTCAATTGAAGTGGCTCCCTATTCGCCTTCGCAGAAATGTGCACCTGTTAACTTTTCTTTATAAACTCTTCAATAATCCCAGCTTTCCCCAATACCTCAGTTCTCGCTTTCCACTAATACCACCCCCCACGCGATTCCAACGTCCCTGTCATATCCAAACTTTGAATTATCCCATGTTTGTTTGTTTTTTTTTTTTGTACACTTTGTTTGTTTTTTTTTTGTACCCAGCCAACAATGGTTTCTTTTACCGCCTGTGGGGTTGCCTGGAAGAGATCTCTTAGAGATAAGCTCACCTTTGTACACCTTTAATGTAACAATAAAGAATAATGGTGTGATTAACCGGTTTGACAGAGGTTTACGAGATGCTATTGAGACTTACAGTCATGTGGATATGAAGCACATCTATCACCAACAAAAGATAGAAACGAGACACAGTTAACTACTGAGCAAACTAACAAATCGCGACTAATAATAATATGTCGCTGGGTACATAGTCGAAGTAATTAATGGATGTTTCAAACGTGATTTTAAGTTGTTGCGTCAAGATTAACACTACAACTAGGTAACTTATTTACCGATTTAAAAACAGCGGGCACTTTAATAAATGTTTTTCGCGCACCAATTGTTGATAATATTAACGCTGAATTAATAATAAATGATATCAATCAGAAAAATTAATATGCCCAATATTTTATTTAGTTATGTCGATCACAATAACTTGAACAGACAAAGGGTTGCATTTAGGCGAATAGATGCTAATGAACTAGAATTAAATGACTTTCCACAACTCACAGAAAATGATGTCGTGAGGTCTGCTTTGGGCTCCTACCAAGGAAAGCTTTCAAAATCTTATTGCGGAGATCATTTGCAAAACGGTATTTACATTATAGAAGTGTTTAGACACGCATACAATATGCCGCAAAATAGTTGGCTATTAAAAGGACGCATTCAGTCTAGGCATGTCAGAGCGAGAACATACTACTGTTATGTTTTAATTGATAGAGGTCAAATCGACATTAATGCGGTATCTCACTATTACTGCACTTATTTAACTGGGCGACGGAAAGTGGGCAGTTGCGCACGCATTACATCAATAATATCATACTTGTATATTGGTTTTGCTAGGCATGAACCTTCCATTCCTCCAGCAGTACATTTAAATGATGTTATTATTGACGAACCTTAAGTCAGTGGTTGTTAAACTCTTTGTTTTCCTACAATACGATTATTCGATGTTTTACTGTAATAAAAGATTTTTTTAAATAATCACACTGGTTTTCCTGTAGCTTGTAGCTTTTGTCCCACAGTGATTTGAGACTGACCGCCACAATATTAAATGATAATCATGAAAAGAGCTTTCCAACGACATAGGTCTGGTCGCTATTGGTGGTCGGGACGCATCCTATACATGTTTGCCCTTTCTCCTTTGATTATACAAACTACTTTACGGTAGATAAAACATCTGTTTCCATATTGTAGGGTTACTGTTGAAGGTGGGTCGTGTTCCGTGTACGTATTGGCAATGATGATGTTAGAAACAAAGATTGTCTGAAAGAGAGCGTCGGTATTTAAATAAAAAGAGGTATGCTCCGTTGGTTCGAACATGTAAACGAATGCAGGATGAAAGAACGATGAAGCAGATATACAACGCAAAAATGGAAGGATGTACGTACCGGATCATGATAAAACAGAAGTATAGTTAGCTATAGAAAAGGCAAAATAAGAAGCTACTACATCCAATGAGCCTCAAAGGTCTCAAATTAGTTACTCCTGTTTCTTCTTTTTCGAGCAAAAAATATATTATGGATACAAAAAGAAAAGAAGGTCAGAAATCGAAGAAGTCAAACAAAACATTGTTTAAAGATATTTGGGAGGTTGAGGTCTTCGGAAAATTTCTTCATTTGTTACTAGCCGATTACACACATGACACTGAACAGACGAGAATAATAGTGTTTTGTTCTAATGAAGCACGAAAAAAGATGGAGGTCATTGAAGAATATTTCTTTGATACGTTCGGTACGTTTTATAGTGCTCCAAAGCCATTTTATCAATTAGTTGTATTGCATGGTGATGATGGAAGTAATAGTACTAATACAAAGTCTGTGCCTTTGATTTACGCTTTGATGAGCAATAAAACAGAGAAGTCATATTGTAGTCATACTCTATTTGACCTTATAACGCACCGCATACAAAACTGGAATCCTAAGAAAATACATGCAGATTTTGAACCAGGACCAACAAATGCTATAAAACTATTTTCCCAGATATTATAATAAAAAGGTGTTATTTTCATTTTACACAAAATATATGGAAGAAATCCAAAAATATTGGCATCAAAAATAAAATTTACACACGCATTGTAGGTCCTATGTTCCAGTCTGCCTCTATTGCTCCGTGAACGTGATCGTATTGCAGAAGGATGGCAATATACTCGCATTTTGTCAGAGAGTATAACTTTTCCAAATGTTATGTTAATAAAAATGTAGATGAATGGTGTGTATTCAACAAGAGGCACCGTACAAATAATGTAACGGAGAGTTGGAATTCCAAACACAATAAAGAGTTCAAAAACCCCTATGTTACCCTAAATAAAATGCTAACAGTAATATCGCAAAATACAGATTCTTTAGACTTACCGCCAACTAAACGCCGCAAAGAATACTATGAAAAAGACCATTTTATTATAGATACGCAAATGCAATTAATTAATAATGAAATTACTTTGGGCCCTTTTTTGGAAAAAATGCGTTAAAATAAATTTTATAGATTATATATTAAATTACGTTTTTTTCTTAATTACTTGACTGTACTAATCATCAGTTGGAGCACGGGACCCTATATAGTCCCCGTGCTTCACCCAGGTGGAGAACCTAGGTGAAGCACGGGTCCGGACTCTAAAATTATTAGAAAGAGTTTGAAATGAGGAAATTTGACAAAGTTGAAAAATTTATTGGGCTTGATATATCCATAGAAAATAGTAGTTTAAAAATATTTCAAAAATCTTACATACAAAATTTATTAGAGAAGTATAATTATAACAACTTAAAAGAAATTTGTTCTCCAGATATCTTGCTGGATGATGATGTGCATAAATATAGACAATTTATTGGCTCCTTGTTATATTTAGTAAACAAAACTAGGCTAGATATTTCTTTTCATGTGGGCTACTGTAGCAGACACCAAGAGTGTCCGAACTTAAATGATTTTGCGAATATTAAGAATATTTTCAGATATATCAAAGGTTCAATTTCTAGTGGTATTAGATACGTCTCCGGAAACGACCGAACACTGCGAGCATACTGTGATGCAGACTTCGCAGGTGATCCTGATACGAGAAAAAGTACAACTGGCTTTGTTATCATTTATGGTGGTGGACCGATACACTGGTGCTCACGTAAGCAATCGGTCACTGCGCTGTCGAGTACGGAGGCAGAGTATATTTCAGCTGCCGAATGCATCAAGGACCTACTGTTTGTTCAAAGCTTGATTAAAGAGATGACAGGAAATATACCGAAAACTGAACTGTTTGTTGACAATTAATCTGCAATAGTCCTAATGAAGAACGGTATTCTGAATAGACGAAGCAAGCATATAGACGTGAAATATAATTTTATTAAAGAAAAAATAGAACAAAAATTGATTGAGATTTTTTATTGTCCGACACATTCAAATATAGCAGACTTAGGAAGTGCATAATAATTGATCAGTGAGAGACTATGAATATAATATATGGTCAGATGACACATTATTGTAGTTAAGAGTGTAGATGTAAAGGTTTTCTTTTAATTTGAAATTGTTGTAAACTATTAGTTATTAAGTTTTTTTTTTTGGATAATTAATTTGAAATTTATTATTAAGGGGGTTGGGAATTATGTTATAAGTTTCTTTAGTATTGTTGAGTAGGTAGGGATTATTATATGGGTTATCAATGTATAGAAGAATGAGAAGTAGAGTAATATAAAATTCAGAGGGGATGTTGAAGGTGGGAATTTTATTTAAGTTGTCTTTGGTCATGTCGTTTTAAAATTCGTTCGATATGTGAGTGACAGGAAAAATGATGCTGTTTTGTTAATATATGAAATGAATATGGTTTAGTGTTTTTTGGAAGCTTTAATAATAAATAATTATTAATGGTTTTATGTGTTTTACGTAAAATTTAAAAATAAAACTAAAGATACAATCAAACTTCTATCATGTGCTGTTCAGTGACGTAATTTGGAAAATTATATCGAACTATTTTTAACTACTATTGGCCAGTCATCTTACAATGTAGCTCGTTGAATATCACAAAGGTCGATACAATGAGAAGCAAATAACGCGACAAATGAAAAGTCAAATACTGAAACTGCAAGCAGAATATCACAGTTTACAATATTAAATTCAACTGAAAAGTCAATAAGAATGGAAGGGATAAACTTATTCTCCATGTCAATTCAGGTATCCTGAGTTTCTGAGTACCCTAAATGGGAGCAGTAGTATACCGTATCCAAAAAGAAAATAGGCCAGAAGCAGAGTTAGCAGAATGTTAGAAGAAACACGTGACTCCTCTTTGCCTCATGGTAAGCGAAAGAGGAGCTAAATCGCAACTACAACTGACAAAATATTACATGGTATTCTGTCAGTTGATGCTGCCATGCTGACCCGCAAGATGGATCTTCACGCTTCGTTTGAATCTCAATGTCCCAATCTGCTGACGAGTAGTGCCAGACACGTCGTCTAACCTCTGTGGGTTGTGGTGGAATCGCGCTTGACACTATGCTGGATACTAGGCAGTGGTGAGATGTGCCCAGGGGCGCCTCAACTTCAACCCGGTAGCCAGCAGGGTGGGTGGTCAGCAGTAGGTCTAGCAGATAGGGCTCCTGACCAGCAACATCTGGTATTCTGGTGGGTTGGTGTACCAGTTGCGTCAGGCTGTGCGAAAGAGCGAACGCGTGGGCGGTCCTTCCTGTATGGTTAGTTGTGGAGGATCCCAACCAGGAGTCGTGATGAGAGTTAAAGTCCCCTAAACCTCTGCAGTAGGGTACCGCTCCTGCGCTTCATCTGCCGCCCGACTTTTGTACTTAAAGAGCCGAGTTGTCTCCGTGTCCCTAGTATGGGGTCGGTATAGGCACATGTTAATACGGCTCTGAAGGCCCAGGTTTACATGCACCCAGAGGACAGAAAAGAAGGAATCCTCTAGGCAGCGCAGACGGCGACAACATACATCCGAGCGGACAAACAAACAGACCCCGGCTTTCACGAGGTAATTCTCCTCAAGCACATAACCGGGGTACTGAAGGTAGGACGTGTCCGCTGGACGCTGAATCTGTGTCTCCGTCAGGAAGAGCATGGCGGGCCGTGCCGTCTCAAGGTGCTGGTGGACGGCATTAAGGTTAGAGTGGAGTCCGCGGATGTTAGCGAACTCAACCTTGAACAGGGTGGTGGAGGAGAGTGCACCGCTGTTAGACCATCTATTCCTATTTGCGCTGTTCCTCCATTAGTTTGTCGACTAAGGAGCTGTACTGATCCGTCTGACGGAAGGGCCCCCGTTTTCTTTTCATTGTTTTCTTTTCAAGCCCAATCTCCGGGCAGCATTTTCGGTAATAAGTGAAATTTGTGAGCCCTTTTTTTTTTTTTTTTTTTTTTTTTTTTTTGTGACGCGGGGAAAAATGCGTTACGCACACCACCGGTGCCTGGGTGGCCTCCGGTGGTAGTGTGGGACTCCCCGCCGGCTGTCCGACGGTATACCCACTAAACAACCCCGCGAAATGCCATCGGCCGCGTTGGTGTGGTGCCCCGGATCTGTCAGCAACAGGGCACCACTGCGACTGGCCAGCCCCTCAGAAGGGGCCGGACTTCTTCTATCTAGGGGCCGTCCCGGCAAATTGGGACAGCCCCTCCGGCGGCGGGACCATTATGGGGCCAGGTTCCCATCCTGACCCCTAGTCCCACAGGTTAGGGAGGCGGCAGTAGGTGCGCGTAGCGCCTACGCCGCACTCCCGTCCGCCGTCTCCGGAGCGGGACAGCCTGAGGATCGTCTTCCCTGTCCCGCTCCGCGGCCTCCTTCTGGGACATGACGGTCTCACAGAAGGAGGCCATCGCCTGCCAGGCACTGTCGCTCCCGAGCATGTAGCGGACCACGCTCGGGAGCGAGAGGTCCGCGCTTCCTAGCGCGGACACCAGATCGCGGCGCTGCCGAGACCACCTGGGACACTGCTCCAGAGTGTGCTGGGCAGTGTCCTCGGCCGCGCCACAATCGTGGCAGCCTGGCCGCTCCTCCCGCCTCGCGACCCGGTGCAAGTACTCACCGAAGCACCCATGCCCGGTGAGCACCTGCACCATGCGGAAGGTGAGGGGTTTACGTCTACGACGCATCCACGCCTCCAGGACCGGGCGCAGCGCATCCGCAACGCGGACTCCGTACCGCGGCTGCGCCAGGTCCTCCCCCCACCTCCGCATCATCTCCACATGCCCTCGCTGGCGATACCGCCCCACCTCCACCGATGTGGGGCGCTCGCCGAGGCTCCTCCTTTCCGAGACAAACCCGTATACCTCGGCGAGCACCTCCGCCTCCAACTCCCAGGGCGGGTCGCCAGCGAGGGCGGTCGCGGCCGTCCAAGCTACCGTACGGTACCCCCTTATCGCCCTCTGCGCTATGACCCGCTGCGCTCTGCGCAGCTGGGCCCTGTTGCGGCTGCAGAGGGCGTCCGCCCATATTGGGGCACCGTACGTGGCCATACTCCGGCAGACGCCGGAGTACAGCCGCCTGCACGCGGCGCTGGGCCCGCCAACATTGGGCAGGAGGCGACCCAGCGCCGCCGCAGCTCTGATGACCTTCGGCCCCAACCGCTCGAAGTGGGGGCCGAAGGTCCATCTTCCGTCAAGGGTGAGGCCCAGGTAGCTCATCTGGGCACTCACCCTTATTCTTACTCCTCCAATTTGGAGGTGCGCTCCCGAGGGGGGGCCCCGCCTACCGGTCCCGCGGAAGAGGAGGGCCTCGGTTTTATCCAAACGGACCCGAAGCCCAAGCCTCTCTATGCGGCTGATCACCAGTCCTACTCCGACTTCGGCCAGCCGCGCCGCCTCCACAAAGGTCTTACCCCGGGATGTGACTAGGGTGTCATCTGCATAGCAGATGACACTCATCCCGGGGAGGAGACGGCCCCGCAGGACCCAGTCGTATGCGAGGTCCCACAGAATGGGGCCCAGAACGGACCCCTGTGGGACACCGCACACGACGCGCCTTCTGACCATCTGGCCCCTCGCGTCCTCGTAGCGCACCTCCCTGTCCTCCAAATACGCCTTCAACAGCATCCCCAAGTACGGAGGCACCCCAAAGTACTTGAGGGCCTCCAGTATGGTACTGTGGGGGAGGCTGTTGAAGGCGTTGGCGATGTCTAACGACACCGCCACCACCACATCTCCCTCGCGCTCCGCATCCTCCGTCACCGACCTTAGGCGCCTAATGGCGTCGACGGTCGACCGTCTGGCCCGGAACCCGAACTGGGCATCCGAAAGGCCCGGTCCCGGGCCATCCTCCAAGTGCTGAGCGAGGCGGGAGGCGACAACCCTCTCCAGGGCCTTGCCCGCCTCGTTCAACAGAACGACCGGTCGAACCGCCGACCCCGAGTCCGGGGGCCGGTCTCCCTTCAACAGAAGGCAGAGCCGGCCCACCCTGAAGGGTCCCGGGCAGCACCCCGACCGCAAGCAGCAGTCGAGGAGCTCCCGGAACCTGTCTCCGAGGTGCACGAGAGCCAACGCTAGCACCTTCCCGTGCACCCCGTCCGGACCCGGCGCCCTCTTCTTGCCTCGGAGGCGGTCAACGACCGCCTCCATCTCCTGGTCGGTGACGGGCGGCGGAGCGCCCTCCTCCTCTCCTCTGGAGTCCGACTGTAGGGCCATCCTCGGGGGAGCGTAGCCCCGTGGGTTGTCGGGGAAGAGTTCCCCGACAACCCTCTCCAACACGGCCGGCTGGAGGGTCTCTGTCAGTGGGGCCGACTGAGCGCGGATTTTGTTCCGCGCTCCCCTATACGGTCGGCCCCACGGGTCCCTGTCTAGGCCCTCCAGCAGCTCCTGCCACGCTCCCTCCTTGGCCCTACTTATGGCCATCTGCAAGGCTCTCTTCTTCTCCACGTATATGCCGTGCAGATGGCCATCTCTCCCTTCGTCCCGGGGGCGGCGACGCCTGCTCCGAGTATACGCCCTACGCGCCCCGTTGCAGGCGTCCCGGAGGTCGGCTATCTCAGCCGACCACCAGTAGACCGCCCGCCTCGGAGGCGGACGCCCAACGCTGGGCATGGCCGCTCTGCACACCGCCGTGAAGGCGTCGCAGAGACGACCAGCCCCCCCCTCGGCGTCCAGATCCTCCATTGGCGGGAGGCCCCAGCGGCCGACAATGGCCGCCTCCTCTGCCAGTTCCCGGTCGAGCCTGGTGAGCGCCCAACGCGGGAACCGGCTCCGCCACCGGGACGAAGTCGTCGGACTCCCGGGGGCTGGAGACACCTCGAACCTGATGTAACGATGGTCCGAGAGTGTCTCCACCCCCGTCTCCACTCTCCAACCCTCCACTCGGCGTGCGGTGGACGCGGTGGCGAAGGACAGATCCACCACCGACCCTCCGTTCCACCGCACGCACGTGTGGACTGTCCCCCTATTCAAGAGGGACAGTCCCGCGGCCAGCGCCCACTCCTCCACTTTCCGCCCTTTGGCTTCCGTGGCCGGGTTGCCCCACGCCGTGGATTTGGCGTTGAAGTCCCCGGCCACGATAACCTGGGCGGGCGCTAGCCGCCTCACTGCCGACCCCAGAGCATCGAGCAGCTGCTCCAGGGCCGGCAGGTCGCGGTTCGGGGAGAAGTACACACCGATGATTGCGTACTCTCCCCGAACCGCCGCCACGTAACCACCACCCCTCCCCCACACCACGAGTGGGGGGCTGGCGCCAGGCCTCGTGACGATGGCCACGGAACCGTCCAGATCCCCGGCCCAGTTAGGCCGGGAGGGCACGTAGTATGGTTCCGCAACCACCGCCACGTCCACGTCCCACTCCGCCATGGTCTGCAGGAAAAGGTCCTGAGCCCCGGCGGAGTGGTTGATGTTGGCCTGCAGGAAGCGAGGATGTCCAGCCATTACTCGGACATCCTAGCCTCCGGCGCCTTCTGCCGCCCACTCCCGCGGGAGATGGGGGACGTTCTCCCGCGGATGGATGGGGGGTTGCACAGACGGCCCCCCATCACATGGGTCGCCCTACGCCCGGCGTCGGCGCAAACGGCACAGCGGGCCTGGGCCGAACAGCCGGAGGCAATGTGCCCCGGCTGCCCGCACCGGTAACACAGCCGGCTGCGGTCCTCCTTCGAGGGGCACAACTCGGCTGTGTGCCCCTTCCCCATGCACTTGAAACAGTGCATGGGGCGCGCCTCCAGCAAGTGGAGCTGAACCCGGCTCCAGCCCACCCCGATACTGCCCAGCTCGAGCAGCTTTTTCGCTGCCGTGAGCGGGCAGCGCATCAGGGCGGAACTGGAATTCCGCCAGTCCGAGCGGATTTCGCCCACCCGGACCTGCTCCGGGGTGCAGCCCCCTTCGCGCGCGACCGCAACCTGAACCCGCTGTACCGTAGCGGCGTCGTCCAGACCCGTGAGGCGGAACTCCGCGCACTTCATGGGCCTGGACACCTCAACAACGTCGGACAGGGCGGCCGTTAACTTGGCCGCCAAGGCGTCAGCCTTCTCGTGACTGGTGGAGCCTGGGACTTCGATCAGCCTCGCTCCGGTAGCCGACTTCCGAATCCGGAGCGAGCCGATTCCCAGCTCCCCCAGATTCACCTCCCGCTCGGCCTTAAGTAGGGCCGATGCATACGATGCGCCCCCTTGGACTGCCTCCGGCCGTAATTTCAGGATTACGGCCGTGGAGCCGGGGAGCACCACTTTGGGCCTTCGGCCCTCCTCCTTGCCCGCGGGAGTGGCTGACGCCTTGGAAGGCGCTGGCGCCGCAGGAGTCGCGGCGGCCGCGGTCTTTCGCGGCTTGCGGCGGACCACGTCGGTCCACGCCTCCTTAGGGACCTCGGTGGCCCCCGCTACCGGCGACGGCTTCACCGCGGCCGGCTTCGCCCTTGATGTGGACGGGCCGAAGCTCGTCCACGTCTCCTGCGGGGCCCCACTGCGGGCGGGACCCGCTCCGGTGGCCGATCGCGTCTGAGATCGCGTCTGAGGGCGCACCTCGAGCTCTGCCGGCGCACTCGCCTTCTGCGGCTTAGTCGCCGGCCGACCTGCGCTCTCAATGGCAGCCCTCGCGGCCCTCGCCACCGCAGAGCCGTCGCCCGCCAATGGCGGACGGGCGACAACCGGAGGAGGCAGGCGCGACTCAATCGCGGCAAGCCGGCCGTCCACCAGGTTGCCGACGAGCCGGGCGATGTTGGACTCCAGAGTCTGGAGATCCACCGGGCCCGTCGGCCCCTGCGCCTCCTCTCGGCCCGGAGCTCCTGGAACTCCCGGCGGCGCGCCTTGACCTCCTCCCGCAAGGAGGCCACCTCCCGTTGGAGACGGGCGTTGTCAGCTCGGAGGCGGTGGGTCTCCTCCACCTCCGTGCGCACCACCAGGGCCCCCAGGATCTCCCTGATCCCGCTCGCAGCCCTTGCAATTTTTGCGGCGTAGCCCCCCTTGAGGCTCGCCGATTTCCCCGTGAGGTCGAGGATGACTCCCAACATCCCCTCGCCCCTCACCATGAGGTCCTCGGCGCCCCTCTCGAGTGGGCTCGCCGCATCCCCCTCAGGGCTTCTCCCTTCGGGGCTTTCCTTCTCCGCCTCGGGGCTCACCCCCTCGGCGCTTCCTGCCGCCACATATGGGCTCATTTTCGCCTTAAGGGCCCGCTTCTCAAGGAGCGCATTAAATGCCGCTTCCTTGGCCTCCTCCTTACGCTCCCTCAGTTGTTGGCGGGCCCTGGCCAGACTGGGGGCGATGCCGCCCCTCTTGCCGCGCCTGGCGGTGGGCATCTTCGCCCGCTCGTCGGGGGTCTCCGTCTCCGACCCCGAGAACAGGCGCTTCCGGCTCAGCTCAGACTCGGAGAGGGTGGTGACCATGGAGTCGGTCTCCACCCACCCCTCGCCCTCGCTATCCACCTCCTGCCTTCGTGGGCCCTCCGGGACATCACCCCCCCCGGAACTTTTAGGCCCCAACGTACCCCCCCCACCCGGCATCACCGGGACTCGGCTGTCCAGGCTCGTGACCGAGAACTAGACAGCCCACACAACACGTAAACGAACGACAAACACAAAAACCCAACAAGTGACAAAACCAAACACCGTCACTGAACCCAACTACAAACACAAAAAAACAAAAACCAACGCAACAAAAACACACGACACCACCAACCACACGGACACGCTCCACACCACCAAGACAATCAACAAAAACCACCAAAACAAACGAAAAAGCCTCCAATAACAAAAATCCTCCTAGCCAAAAACTCACCCTCGCCCACAAGTATTGTATATCCGAATTTAGTCACCACCCACCGGCCACTGCGTTACCGCGCACCAGGTGGGATGGGTCCAGGGCAGACGACGTGGACGTATCGGTATACACTTGGGGGCCTGCCCCGAAATTTGTGAGCCCTGGTCTCATAGTGTGTAATGTGCCATCTCCTCCGATGACTTTGACTATAGCGCTTGCCACCAAGATCTCAGATGGTAGGTTCAAAATTTGTTTTAGGGTTCGCTAATGCCTCGTGTAGCAAAGTATTGTGCAATCCAAAACACTTGCGACATCGTTTAGTAGAGTGTGTCTGACTGACACGGTTTGTTGAAATGGCAAATAAAGCAGTTTACGCAATAATTAAGATGTTAAATTGTTTTCAATTTTTGCTCGTCTGATAATTTCAAAAATTTGCTGCGTGCCCATAAACCTTGATCGGCATTACATATTGCGCAAGACAATGTTCTGGAAACATGCATTGATTCGTCTGATAACTTCAAAAATTTGCTGCATGCCCATAAACCGTGATCGGCGCTACATATTCGGCAAAACAATATGTAATGCCTTGTTCTGGAAACATGCATTGATTTCATGTTGGGTTTCATATTATTAGTGTAATATTTATTACATTTTTGATTAAAATTGTTTCAATGGTTCCTTTGTTTAGGATTATAATTATTATGGTGAGGTGGTTGTATAGTTACTTTTTGGTTTACAGACTCCTGTTTGCGGCGTGAAGCTTCTAAAGTTGTGAATTTATATTCCAAGAAATCCAGGAATTCTTGTAATACTGGTAGCTCTCTGGGATTTTTTACAGCTTCCACATATTCCAGTAAACGACTCGCTATACAACTTTTGTGACAAAAAGTGTACTAATAAGGGTCCCAGGTCCCAGCTGGACACGTCTACTCCTAGGGTTTTAATGGAATGAATGGTTTCCTTGGTTACGTCGTGCAATTATTTAATCATGTTTAACGACTGTTGCTGCAGGTTGCGAAGACTAATAATATGTTGACGTGAGATGTAAAAATCAACCTCGTATTATTAAATCGATGGTTTAATATCTCCCAGCATATATCATAATTGTCAGAGCTTATTTGCAGATGCTGAATGAGAGACGCTGAATCTACTGTCGCCTTTCCTTTTAAAAATTGCATCTTTTTTGCATTCGAAAGCGTTGCAATCTTGTGTCTAGTCTCGGTGAACAGGTCCTTAAAACAGATAAAATTCTGATAATTACTACTACTTAAACTCTATGATATCCAGTAGTGGTGCAGATTTCTCACGATGTGACATAGACCCCAACTTATTATTGATGGTTTTCTTGAGCTAGTTATACACTTTTTCATATTTACTGAACTAAATGTGGTATGATAATTCCTATCCGCCAGTCTAATCATAAGTAAAATCCTCTCTTTAAACTATGAGACGGTTGCACTGGCAGATGCAAGAAATGCTTGGTCGATTGTCTGCACGGGCCAAAATTTACATCAGATCCCAACTCGCAAAGGAGCTGGGACGATGCAATTTGCAAAACTCAATTGATTGATTTATTCCACAGAGCTTCAGACTTTGAACAAGTGAGACTGAGAGCGGCAGAATGTAAGCATGCTGGCCACTGGCTACAAGCCTAACAGTGGCCTTATACAGGCACGTACCTCGACCCTGACAACCTCAGACTGGCGGTCTGTCTGCGGCTGGGAGCCCCGGTATATGCTTCACTGAAGTGTCCCTGTGACAGTGATGTCGATCAGCAAGGATACCACCAGGTTTTTGTTTTATCAAAAAGTGTAGGTCGTTTCTCCCGTCATGCCGCACTCAACGACATCATCCGACGGGCCCTCGCCTCTGTCAATGTTACAGCTATTCTTGAACCCACCGGACTAGCCAAGGACTATGGTAAGCGACCCTAGGGAATGTCGTTGATTCTATGGAAGATGGACTGGGTTTTAGTGTGGGACGCACCTTGCGTTGACACACTGGCCTCTTTTCACCTCCATCGCACTACCTCCAAGGCAGACGAGGCAGGAGGAACTTTTAAAAGTAGATAAATAAAGGGGTCATTGCTCCGACTATAAATTTGTTGCTTTCGGAGTAGAGACCCTTGGTCCGTGGTGTCCAAGCGCGCAGTCGCTTTTAAAGAATTAGCAAGATGTCTGGTCGACGTCACTGGCGGCCAAAAGAACTGAAAGTTTTCTTTCTCAACGGATTAGAATTGTGATTCAGCGCGGAAATGCTGCTAGCATCATTGAAACAATGCCGCGGGGGCCACACTTTTTAGATTTATTTTAGGTTATAATTTTAGATGTAATATAGTTTTAGTATTATTTTGTAGGTATTTAATTATTTTTTGTTAATGATCTGTTATAGTTATAAAACATAAAATAGTAAATCTGATTTATCTCTCTGGGAACTTGTGTTCCCGGGACATTTGAGTGACGAGTGAAAACTTCTTGAATCCATTACAATTATGCCTCTCCGAGACAATGTGAATACACTCACTGATTCTGTGATTTTGTTGTTAATAAGTCTAAATAATACTTTGAAAATTAGATTTATATGGCAATTTTGATAGTATTTTGATTCTTTAAAACGTTTATGTGCTTTTAGAAAGACTTGATTAAGTTCATGAAAAAAACCTTGTAAAGTTCAAATTATCGTTTTACGGGTGCTATTTAAACTAAGGGGTATGGGCAGAGACTTGTTACTAAAGGACCAGCCTCGTAGGATCATTCCCCTCTGTCATGGTACAAGATATTGTGATCCATTGCGCGCATAAATACTTCGTGCGTAATCGATTCTCTAACAGTCTTGTAATCGTTATCGCTCAGGTAACATCATAAAGTGTTACACTAAAAATGCCAAACTGTGCAGTTATGTCATGCAAAAAAAGGTCGAAAACTTCTAATTTGCAAAAATATTGTGTTACCTTTCACATGCAAGTATTATTTTATTTTTTATATAAAAGAAATTAAAATGGTGTGATAACGATTAATACATGAGAAATCGATTCAGTAATCGAGTACTGATGCAATCGAATAATATTCCGCGACTACTCCATGCAATTTTTAACCATATTGCATAGTATAATAATGGCTGACAATTGCCTAATCCACAGCAAAATAAATTAATCGTTTCAATACTTCGAGACTAGTGGTCACGTTCCCACGCACACAACGAAGCTACAGCTAGACTAACTTTGCAATTATACGTTTAATTTTATGAGAATTTAAAATCTAATATTGCCTAGCAAAAGAATACTCCATTTACAACTATGACCTATTGTTGAACATTTTTTTCATGCGTGCACGGCGTTCATGACAACACAAAATGTTTTTGCGCGTGTTGTAATCGTTTCTATGTAGTAGTTACCTCGTCCCCCGTCAAAAATGGCAGAATTATTTACTAACAGAATCACGCGTATAGCGAGTCCTTTTGTTGAATTGTCTAATGGTATGGGTTCTCTTCCCAAGTAACTTTTCAACAGGGTTCCTGAAGCTGCAACATATAGAATTAAGATTTTGAAATAGTTCTAAACTTAATACTTCTTGTTGTTGCCAGTGACGTATCAAAAGGTAGACACGTTATACACCAACATTATTGTGTTTTAAAATGGCGCAACTAGTACTATATCTACGTACAGTTACTTTTTATGACACTTTGCACTAACAAAAAGACAGATGATAGGGCATACCTGTCGTTAGAAAGAGACGAATATATAACTTTAAGGGATCCCAGAAGTTCAAACAACTTTTTAAATAATCACACTTTATTCCTCCTTATCCACAATCGGTCTCCACAACACATGCGTCTGACCCGTTTCCCATGCGCTACCGAGTACCACGTGCCGGAAGCGCTTATTACATTAGTTCATAATTATTGTATAATCAATGTAAACTTCCTTAAATAATTATAAATAAATTTTACAATATTAAACACATTTTAAACCACAGAATTAAAATAATACTCGATGTTTTCTACACCGGAAACTACACCCGTCTTTTGCGCCACCGTGTGACCGGCAGCGGAAAAGACGCATATTCATTAAACCAATTTTATAACTTTATTAAATGTCTTTGTAATTAATATTAATTTGTTTATTATTTATTTATGTATGTATGTATGTATATCTTCACGCCAGGTCCCTTGCGGGGTAGGCAGAGAGAACCGAGCGCCATAAGACGCGGTCCTTACACACTTCACTCGCTTCTTTCACATTCATAGCTCTTTTCATGCACGCTCGCCGGTTCCTAAGGCTCCTGACATCACCTTCTGATAAAACACGACCAATTTGGTCATGGTAGGTTAGTCTCGGTCTTCCTCGGCTCCTACATCCTTCCACTTTCGCATTGTATATCTGTTTCGTCATTCTTTCATATTGCATTCTTTCTACATGTCCGAACCAACGGAGCATGCGCTTTCTTATCTTAACACCGACACTCTCTTTCAGTCCAACTCTCTTTCGTACGTCATCATTTCGAACGCGGTCAGCAAGCGTTATGCCACAAATTTTTCGCAGTGCTCGCATCTCGACCGCATTTATTCTACTTTCATGCTCACTCTGCCATACCCAGCTCTCACTTCCATAAGTTAGCGTTGGGATTAACACCGCGCTGTGTACAGCGAGCTGTGCCTTCTGGGTTAGATTTCGGCTGCCAAACAGTTTACCCAACGCTCCATTCACGCTATTCCCTGCACTCACTCGTCTCTCCACATCAGCGGTGTACCTTCCATCGCTTCTAAAAGCGCTTCCAAGATATACAAACTCATCCACTTGCTCCAACACTACATCATCAACCGTAATCCTAGTGTTCGTTCTGGTTGTCTCTCTTTCAAATACCATTATTTTGGTTTTCTTCGCATTCAATTGTAAGCCTTTCTTCATACAATCGTCTTTCATTGTTGTGACTAGTGTTTGCAGTTCGGATGATGATTCTGCTATTAATACTGCGTCATCTGCATAAAGCAGGCAGTTAACCACTGAGCCACCCATTCGCATTCCCACATTCATATTTCTCATTCTCTGAAGACAACTGTCCAGATACAGGATGAATAGCCGAGCCGACAGCACGCATCCCTGTCTGACACCAATATTGCTATCAAACCAGGGTGATAAGCTGCCGTCCACTCTCACACATGCTGTGCAATCCTCATAGGTGGATTGCACAGCACGTAGAAGGTCACCGTCAATCCCATATCTGGGCAAGATGTTCCAGAGATTCTTTCGCACGACCCTATCAAATGCTTTTTCAAGGTCCACAAAACCGCAGAAAACCTTCTGGTCCGTAGCCAGATGCTTTTCCACGATATTGCGGAGCGAAAAAACTTGATCCGTACATCCTCTGCCGCTTCGAAATCTCCCCTGTGCTTCCCAAAGCATTCCATCGGATTTCACCCTCATTCTCCTTTCAATGATTTTTCCATACACTTTAGCTGCTAGGCTGATCAAACTGATGGCCCTATAGTTGGCGCAGTCCATACGTGAGCCCTTGCCTTTATACAAGGGCACGATGACTGCGCGTCTCCAATCGCTCGGGACTCTTCCGGTTCTCCAGCATAATTTGTTCAAAAAGAAAGCGTCCCTAACGTAGGTGCCACCCAGTTTGATCATCTCAGCTGTTACCATATCGATTCCCGCTGACTTTCCATTTTTCAAACTTCGTATCGACCATTCAATCTCATCCATGCTAATGTCTTCATGGTACGTTGGCACTGCCGAATCAGTCACAGACTCATTCACAGTGCCAGTGCCCTGGACATAATCATACATTTCTCTAAAATATTCGCTCCACCGTTCTAACTCCTCCTGAGTGTTAGCAAGAATGCCACCAGCTTTACCTTTTATCTTGTCCATTCCGGATGCCGACGAACCACTCCGAGACTTCTTTACCTCTCTCCAGAAGAGTTTGGTATTAGCCTCGAAGTTCTTCGTCAGCCTCTCTTCCTCAATCATAAGTAGTCTTTCACGCCTCTCTTTCACTAAAGCTTTGGTTTCATTCTTGCATCGACGGTATATTTCTTTCTTCTTCTCTTTCATACTATCACTCTGGTGCAAAGATGATACGTAATCCAGCCACGCTCTCCTCTTTTTATCCACGGAGGATTGAACCTCCGCATCCCACCAGGCATCTCCTTTTAGTGTTCTACGTCTCTTTGCGCATCCACATGCTTCTTTCGCACTGTCCACCATACTTTCTTTCAGAACTTTCCAACATTCGTCTACATCTGAGTCGGAAAGACTCGTGTTCGCAAGTCTTTCACTGACTAGACCTACATACGTACTCCTCACACTTTCATCTTCCAATTTTTCACTTCTTATTCTTTCATGGTCTCCGAAAGGAATACGCACTCGCCAATGCCTCCACTTCTTGAAAAGGCCCACAAATCGGCTTATCACCAGATAGTGGTCCGTTTCAAGAGTGGGGCCTCTGAAGGCTCTTGTATCCATTAACGACTTTCGGAGACGTCCATCTATCAAAATGAGATCAATCACACTTTTCTGTTCATTCCGTCTCCATGTGTACGTGTGAATATCCTTGTGATGGAAGAACGTGTTCGTCACAAGGAGGTTTCGTACCATACATACGTCTAAAAGTAATTTACCAGCATCGTTCACTCTCTTATCTCCGTATGGACCAAGCACAGCCTCATAACTGCTTCGCTTGGTCCCAACTCATCCATTCAGATCTCCACACATAATTATCCGTTCATTCGCATCAGCCAAATCCAGAACACCCCTTGCGGTCTCCCAAAATTTCTCGAGCTCCTGGGGATTAGTAGAGCTTACAGGAGCATATGCTGCAACCAAAAAGACTCGCGTAATCCCCAGTTTTATTTTAACCCAGAGAAGTCTTGGCCCTACTAAATCGTAATCTTTCACACCAGCGGCCAAGCGAGATGAAAACACAACGCCTACGCCAGCGCTGGCATGATCGTCCTGGTTCACCCCGGACCACAGGGCTATCATGCCACCGGGCAGATCTTCGGCGTCGCTTCCCTTTCGCTTGGTCTCTGACACACACAAAACATCTAGGCATCTCTCATTCATTATATCTATCAACTCATTCATCTTATCTTGTAATCCACCTCTTACATTCCATGTGCCTATACGACACTCAGCTCTCCTCGACCCGCCAGGTTGGGCGTTGCGTGGTGGGTGGCGGCCCCCACCGCCGCATGCACTTAAACCCGCACCGACGAGGGCGGATCGGTGCGCGTCGCCTACGGGGGACGCCCTAATCCGCGCGTCTGTGCGGTTTGTTTTTAGGTCCAGAATTGCAGTCCAGTGTTGGACTGGCAGGGTCGCGACGTGCACGCTTCTGGTACCGACCCCAACTTGTTTATTTATTTATTATCTACAATATCTAATAATCAATTATATTTAATAGAGAAATTGTCCCATAGTATACCCAACTAACAAACTAACCCTAACATATCTTAAGACATTTATGCATTATGGCGAAATACGTATAGACACGACGCGAGAGCCTGGCTAACTGAATGAGAGTTAGGCAATTACCTTACTTTCGTATTGCCATTCTAGAGCGTGTACAACATATCTATAACTATATTTCTGTGCCTTTTGATAAAAGGATCTAAATTTTGCTATTGTCATATCGCAGTGTCAATAACAATGTCATTCTGTTTATGGAGATAGATAGGTACCTACGTACTTGTAATTTTATTTGAATGTAAAACAATTTAGTACATCATTGTAGATAATATTCACGATATTAATTTTTGATTTATTGAGCAATTTACTTTTGGAGATTTTGTATAGGCACCTTGATTTTTAACAGTAATATACATAGGAGGTGAGCAGCTCTCTGTGCACAAATATTACTATGTAGATACCGATCTTTATAAACGGAACTAAACAAAAAAGTGAACCGAACTAGAAAATACGAAACATAAAAATATCTATTTCGTACTTTACATCGGTTGATTCTTTATTATTAAATAATATCTTTTATTCAGAAGAAGTACCAAGAAGCTTCAAAATTTCGCTCTTGCGAGAATTGCTTAGGAGGATCATGGAAGACAACGGTAAGCAAAGGGTGATTACACTCTTCTTACAGCTGCGCATTGTTTATTTTTTTAATATATCCTTGGTCTTTTGCAAATTTGTCTTTTTATTAGTATATTTTTTATAATCAAATATTTAGAAAACCACACAATACCGCAAAATAACACTGGGCTGTAGTAAATGCCATTATTAAATTGTCTATCTTGTGAAATAAAGTGTATTGTACTGTAAAGTAGACTTTCCGTTTTGTGGTTGGAGAGTAATATTTAATTTATTAAGATAATTTTCGCTAAATATATTTGTATGTATTGTAAGAAGCTGTACCCTAACCATATTGAAGATTTTTTTTTCTGTTGTCATTGTGGCAATATAAAGTAATTTTAATGTATTAGACGATATGTTTTTAGCGTATAACTTATTATATTCAGCAAGGTCATAAAAAGCGGCGCTGTGACCAAGATCACTTTGTCTTATAAAAAAATTATGTTTTCTTACATATCATTAATGTTGCCTTTATGTAATAACACCAATAAACAAGTAGCACAGTAGAACAGATCTGTGTACTCTATACTGTAATAATACCTCTCTTTTGCGGTGCACAGGTGAGGCAGAAGGTGAACACAATGAGCCCGGCGGCGGAGAGGGGGAGGAGGCCATCGACGGTGATGACTCTGAAGAAGAGCAGCAGTTTGACATATCACTGGCCGCCTCACACTCTGTATGTCGTACGAGCATGACGATACAGTGACACACTTGATATTCATATAACAGATAAAATAAGAGAATTTATATTGAAGGTGTTGGTGTGTGTGTGTTGCAGTATATGGGTCCAGGTTTGGTGGGTGTGGGCGGGCGCATAGTGCTAGAAGCGGGCTGGGAAGGCCGCGTGCCGGTGCTGGCGCACCATGGCACTGTGTTTCCTGGAGAAACTGTGCCCATGTTGCTGCCCGACTCACATGACGCCGCCGTGTTAACTCGTGCCATCAAGCAGGACAAACTCTTCGGGCTGCTGTGTCCTAAGTGAGATTCCACTTTTTGTTTTGCAATTAGTATAGCCAGGCACTTGCGGTAGGATACTATCTATATATACAATTTGATCCAAATTGTTAGAGCCATTTCTGAGATACACAATGTATATTTATATAAATACATGGATTGCTTGTTGAAAGTAATAGTAGTTGCACATTTGTGAATATCTGCCGTGATCACTAATGTGCAATTAGATGATCTTTTTTAAATACTTTTTCTGGTTGTTTGCCACCTCAGCAGCAAAAATATATGTTATAATGCAAATTCTCATTCAAATTTACTATTTATGTAATATTAAAAATGATACAGGAAAACAAACACGGCTTTATTTTTTAGTCTTTTTTTTTAAAGCCAACTTTTTACCAGTGAAGGTAATATTGTTTAAATAAATATATTGTATTTTTAATAGACCCTAAAAAGAAAAAGACACTATGTTTTCTTTATGTATGATCTGCAGTACATAGAAAACAGATCAGTGTATTTCAGAGATTCTCAAACTTATTTCGTTTACCGCTCACTTTGAAAATCTATTATTTTTAAGCACACACAATTGTGTTTCATTCCTAAAACTTAAAAACCACAATGACATTAATTACGTTAATTTAATTATAGTGTGCTATATTAGTCTGGTTTGCAGTTTAAACTTACATTCTAAAGGAGACATTTTTACCAGTGAGAGCAATTATAATGCAACTTATAATATTATGAATCTTTTATTCGAATTAACAGAAACAATATAGATAGGTAATTAATTTTAATTTTGAAACTAATCTAATGAGAAGGATGAATCTGATTATTTTTAACAAGTTTGTTGATAACAGGTTTGATTTTGACAGTGCTAAATCCACGTTCACACAAATATGACGATGGGAATGATAAAATTGGTGAACGATCAACCACAACCCAGGGTACAATTGCGGGATTGGCTTTTGTACCCAAAATTCTTGGTAGCCATTTGATTTTACCAAAATTTTGATTGTACCAAACTTGTAAAAAAGGAATACTTATGGAATTGGAATTGTTTTAAATATTGCTGATCCACATTTATTGCAGTTGATAGATATTGAAAACATATTTTTATTGCAAAGTGCTGCCACCGTTCAAATGGGGTACTTAATGAAAGAGCGAAAATGGGAAAAGGCAAATGTTACAGGAAAAATAGAATGATGTTTGTAACTAGCACGGTGTACGAGTTGGTGTGTTACTAACATGTCATTGGTAACTAATGGTATTAATATTTATTTAGTAAGAAGTTAGGTGTATATGGTGATGGTAGCGCACACGCGATATCTTTGGCCATCGATTGTGAACTGGTATAAACAAATTATTATACTAAAAATGCAGTAATGAAGTGTTGCGCGCGCGTCCCCAACAGGCTGACAACGCGAGCGCAAAGGCATTGCCTATGTAGGTCATATCCCGTACACACGGTTTTTTAAGAAATCATGAAAACTTGCAATGGGCTGTTTAATTAATCAGACAGTTGTTTGTGAAATATCCCCATATATTTATATTATTGTCTCTGTAGTCATATTTTTTTGAGATATTAGTAATTCAAAATTTTTATTCATATATTTTGCTATCATAATTTTTAATGGACTGCGAAAAGAAGAAAACTGTGTTCATCGCTAATGTTTGTGACTTTTATGTTGCAGTGAGGGGGGCACGCTGGTGTCGGGCTACGGCGTGCTGTGCGAGGTGTTCGAGGCGGGGCTGGCGAGCGAGGCGGGCGAGCTGGCCGAGCGGCCGGCCGCGCTCTCCTTCAAGGCCCGCGCCACGCACCGCTTCCGCTTCGTCGACATGCCCAAACACGCCGTGCCCATACACCTGTACGCCAGGTACGGCAAGGAGACTTTATTCGACGACTACTGCCAACTAAACGTAGTCTATTTATATTTTCCTATTTTTTTAACTGCGCGCTAGGTTTCTCTTTCATTTTTATTTTGTCTATTTTTATTAAATATATGAATATTTATAAGGCGCACCTTTCACCTACACTTATCCCGTTTCCTAATTCATTAGAATTATCGGTATACGGTACGGAGTTCCGCTACCTAACTAAGCCCAGAATATGGCGAAGAGACTGATTAACATGCCGCATCCACCGGGCTGCGGTAGAAGGCATGGGTGGATAATGCAGTCAGAATTACCCACCCATTCGTCGTCGTAAGGGACGCATAACGCGCCAATGGTCTCACAGTAAGGGATGCCGAAGATCGCGCGAAGTAGAGAGGTGAAATTTGGAAAGCAGATCGCGGGCTCGTAAGCGGAAGTGTAAGGCGCAACCGGGAACAATGCTCGGTTGACGATGATGATGGTTCAATCATATTAAATAATATTTTATAGATAATTGGTGCAGTACCTTACACTAAATTACAGAAGAACGCACAGATTTTTTTATTTATATAAACTCGTGAGGCAAACAAGCATACGGCTTGCCAAATGTGTAGTGCTTACGTGGCCTAGGAACGCTGCCAATATTCCTCCAGAGAGTCGGTACTCGTTGTTGATACGATCAGTTGTTTTGTACTTTTTAAAAGTATGTACCTACTGTGACGTGAGTGAACTGCAGCCGCCCTGACGTCACGGGCTGCTGCAGCTCACTCATTGAACACCCTTGTTATCCATATCGTAACAGTGTGACGCCCCCTACGTCGAAACCGTGCCATTTCCAAAACACTTGTTATTACAGCGTGTGAATTATTAAAGTATCCGAACTCCCTTCAGTTCAGTTACAGCTCTGACGTTGTACCATGCATCAGTTGACAGGTGGTGACAGGTCATTAGAATGAAACTTAGGTAGGTTATTGAATTCTACAACAAAAGGGATTATGAGAAAATAGTGCATTTTTTTTTAAATTAATCTTATCTGTTATGATTATAAGATGAACCTTCACTCTAAAAATCTCTATTAAAGTGAGTGAAAGTATACTTGTGAACCACAAGCCACCCGTCGAGTCCGACATGTTTATATTGTCTCTGCTGCGACCGTCCTCCGGTGCAGAGAGTAATATTATTAAAGGTGTGGCGTCAATAATATCATCTTTTATTTATATCCCTAATGTTGCAAAGAAGCATACGGCCTGCCTGATGGTAAAGAGTCACCGTAGCCTATGGACATTTGCAACGACAGGGATGTCAGTCATACGTTGCCAACCTATGTCTATGCGTATATCACGACCACAATCAGCCAAAATATATTTTTTCTTTTTGTATACAACTTGAGCCCAATCGTCCGCTGTAACTGTCGACGGCGTCGAAGTTTCGTCATCCTGTTGACTGTGAATGGAGGCACAGTGTAATTCCATGCAGTGTGTGTCTATTTAATAAAAACTGTACAACTGTTTTATTTGCTCATTTTACATCTATTTAAAATACTATATTTTTTTCATGTAAATGTGTAATAGATTTTAATTATTTTTCAGAATCTAATTAAGATTTTTTTCCATTTTCATCAATCGATAACTAATACTAGGCCTCAAGGATCGTTTATCGACTCAATTGATCGAATAAAAAAAAATAATACGTATTATTTAAGTTGTCCAATCTCTAGTCATATTAAACTCTCGCCTGTCGCGCGGTTCATGCCACAACGGTGGAAGTTTACATTTCATACGAAATGTCAAAATAATTACAGATAAAAAAATGGAATCAATAAACTGCCCATCTCGCAAGGGACTTTGCGTGAAGATTAAAATGTACTTATGTGATAAAATCACTTTGCAATTTGTATAGTACTGTCGCTGTTTTTTGATACTCGTTGAGCCTAATAAACCGATTTTATAAATAAACACGTTCTCCTATTACCCTTAATTAACAGCACAATGCTCGTTCAAAGTGTGATGGAACGTTGTAACATTCCAGGGAGCAAACTGCGCGACGTCACCTCCGGTGCTCACCCTTAGTAAAGTGACGCGTGTGTACAAACGTCGACAACCGGCGAACAATAGAAAAAGATAATATTATAAACGCGCTGTGAATGGACTGAATTATATATTTTTAATTTTCCCGAAATGTTTTGTTACCATCAAGATCAAGGCCTCGTCGTCCTTTGTCTCGTCTTTTATAATATAATCCAATTTCTATTCTCTATGAATGCATGCATATTGTTTTCAGACATAAGTGTGAAAAGTGTTGCAGTGTGGTACTGCACTGTAATTGAAATGAAGTCCAGGATACAAGCTGTACCTACTATCGATAAGAACTGCAGCAGTAATTAGTGGTTTATGATACGGTGCAGTAGACGTCAACACGCACTCATAATTCACAATATTTGTAACTAGAATGCGGTTCGTGGAGGTGCGCGTGCTGCCCGAGGTGCATCTGGGTGACCCGCTGCGGCTTCCGCGCCTGGCCAGCCTCGACCACTACCGCCAGAAAGATACCAGGTGACGCCCACATACCAACAAAACATTCGGTCACCACTGCCGGTGGAGCGCCTCGCCAGCTCAGACCAAAACCGGTAAAAACATCAGGTGACACATACATTTCATAATATGGCGACCGGTGCCAGCGGCGCGCTCGCCAGCTGAGACCATCGCCGATAACAAGACGGGAAGGGCGTGACATGTACGTACAAACGCAACATTCGGCGCTAGCTGCAACCGGCGAAAAAATTCGTTAATATTTTTAAAGATATTTTTAATTTCCAACTTTTGAATAAATCTAGGCCGTTAACGTAATGTATGTAATGTAGATAGTCCAGGACGTATATTAAATAAACTAAAGTTTTACGTTTAAGTTAGATAGTTAATTAGGATAGTTTGAACAAAAAAGAAAACAAAAACAGGTCTGTCCCGGCAACAGACAAAAAAATACAAAATACATTAAATTATAATGGCTGATGTCTCCTTTTAGGTACAAGATAGACTTAGAAGATCCCGCTCTTCCTTAACTATTCATTTATATTTGTAGCATAATAGTGACTTGGCGGTGAATTATCTGCTTCATGCAGACGTCGTATTTATTAGTAGCAGAAGCGCCATCCGGGCTGCTAATACTAGTCGCATCGATGAAAGATGATTGTATGAAGAAAGGTGTGGAGGCCGGTGAGCGTAGAGAACAATGTGAATCGAGCGTTGGGAAATCTAGGCAGAAGGCACAGCCATGCAATTCTGTAAGAGCAGACATCCTTACATCCTCGGAAACATCGGCTGTTATAGCCTTGAACACAAAATTGCAATTCCTTAGTGTCGCTTTCCACGGTTGTGCGCCGCAAGGCTGCGTTTGGAATTGGAATTCTACAAGGCAAACAGCCTCGCGTACGCTTACAGCCTTATAGAATACCAAATAAAAAGCCATGATCGCAGTAGACGATGTCAAAGCTGTGACATCTGTGATCACAGCGACGCACACAGCCATTACGAGTCGCTTAGAGAATTGCATGGCTGCTCACTGTACCTACACGACGTGGTGCAAATCGCGACGTTAATATAGAAGCGAAAGCTCGATATGAAAGGAGGCCACGAAAGTAGAATAAACGCGGCGAGAAGCAAGCACTTCACAAAATCTATTCAGCTGATTCATCCTAGATCTGTTGCCCAGGTCGGTAGTTCTGGTACGGACCGTTCACTATAACTTGTCGCTTTATCCTTATGTCGGTATCACTGCTTGCAGATACATTACGTTTCCATATGAAGCGATGCCAACATCACGGGTAAGAGTCAGATTATAGCGGACGTAGTACGCGCCGTACGAGTACGTTCAGGTATTGAGATAATACGAAGACATGGACATTTTAATAATAACAGCATAGCACATTAATTAGACTCAATAAAAGTCTAAATAATCACAATATTACAAACTCAATTGTAAGTGATAATTTCCTTTACCTTATTTTCATTTTATTCTTTTAACAAAGTGGCTAAGGTAAGATAATATTTCCGCCTAGTCTTATGAAGGGGTTTGAGAGTCTAGTTACCTGTAGATTTGCGACGTACGCTAAAAATGTGCCGGTGAACGCGACGGACGCCTTGTTTCGCAAAAATGCATAAGGAAGTGGCAAAAATTACAGACGCCGTGCTACGGATGACTGCAACAACGGGCGCCCTAAAGGGTATCTGTTCCTACATTTCCCGCACACGTCACATTGTCGACTAACCTGACAAACTAATTCCTGAATTAATTTACTTATAACTACGAATTAAGTTTTATTTTGTCAAAAATTTGTATTATCTACAAAATTAGGCAGATGCCGTCCGATACGTTCTCTAAAGTCAGTGCCATCGGTTTTTAATCATTTGTTATTGTGGCAAATTCAGTTTTTGTCGTGAAGCTCGTAGCGACCGAGCGGTCCTGAGAGTTTAAGGTGAAGTTAACGACATCCTTGAAGTCGGCCTTTACACACTTCGACTGCAGCAATTAACATTGTCGGAACTGTATTTTGACGATTTTTATTTTAATGCAATACAAGTCTTAAAATATCAATATCTATGCGCTCGCAAAGTTTCATATCTTAAACTAGACTCCATATCTATTTTTCATACCGAAAAAAGTAGGAAGGTTTTCGTAGATATTGATATTTTAAGACTTTTAGTGCATTCAAATAGTCAAAATGCAGTTCCGACAATGTTAATTGCTGCAGTCGACTTGTTTTTATAATTTAAAAATGAAATAATTTGACATTGTCTGTTGCCTTGTACTAAAAAAATATTTGCATGCCTTTAGAATATCAAGTGAATTTACTGTACCTGCATACTTGTAACACATCTTTGTAAACTGTTGTATGTTCTGGCAAATAAAAGATGTTTTATTCTAATGTAACATTTTGGCGAAATGTTTGACGTACAATTGTTGCTTACATTTTGTTTTTAAGTAAAAGCACTTTTGTGTTTGCCTCTCCGTAGGCGATAGGATATACTTTCGTTATTAAGTGTCGCTACTCGCGCGTTTTTCTGCTACAGCCGATCGCTCAGCGGCGACACGTGAAGAAACACTAATTATGTTAGATGTTGCTTTATCATTTTCGCGCGCGGCGCGGTGTCACACTGGCGAAAGTGAAGTGTGACGGCGGATGTTGTCACACGCCGTGCTGTGCAGATTGAACCAGCTGCTGCGCACGATGGACGCGACGGTGACGCCGTGGCCGCTGTTCGTGTACGACATCTTCGACTACCGCCGCATGAGGCGGGACATCAAGGACTACTTCAAGACCATCATGCTGGGTCAGTATCGCTCGTGACGTCACTCGCATTGAGGTCGTCGTATCCACGCGACAGAATTAAACTTTCGTTTTTAATACGTTTTTTGCATTGCAAAATTGTAATTCTCTCACAATCGGCTTCCGAAGGTCGCCGCTTCGCTCGCCGCGTTCATAACAAATACAACGCAATGTAGCGCTCGTCTTATATCTTCGACTATTACGTTTGATGCGCGGCTAAAAAGTATAAGCGTCAGTATAGCCTCTTCTCGACGAGAGGCTCGGGTGCTAAATAACCAGCAGGGTGAACTAATGAACAATATATCGTGCTAAATAACCGCCAGAGTGAACTTATAAACAATATATCGTTCAAAATAACCACCACAGTGAACTAATGAACGACATATCGTGCTAAATCACAACCAGAGTGAACTAAAGAACAATATATCGTGCTAAATAACTAGCAGAGTGAACTAATGAGCAATATATCGTGCTAAATAACCGCCAGAGTGGACTAATGATAAATATATCGCGCAAAATAACAACCAGAGTGAACTAATGAACAATATATAGAGCTAAATAACCAGCAGAGTGAACCCATGAACAATATATCGTGCAAAATAAGAACCAGAGTAAACTAATGAACAATATATCGTGCTAAATAACCAGCAGAGAGAACTCACGAAAAATATATCGTGCTAATTAACCAGCAGAGTGAACTAATGAACAATATACCGTGCAAAATAACCACCAGAGTGAACTCATGAACAATATATCAGATTCAGAGACGAGCTGAGAATTGTCGACAATCCTAAGCTTACACACGGTATTTAACCCTGAAGTTTAAGGAGAGACCCTTTGTGTGTTCTACCGATTGTACAACGGTAGAACTGTTCTAAATGATGCCGACAGCTACTTTTTATAACCGCACCGCTCGCCAACGGCGGGGAGTTCACCCTCACACGCTGGAACCGCAATGGTCTCGTACTGTGCGGTTCCAGAGAAGTTTTCTTCCGAGAACTCTCAAGCTGTAGAATGAGCTCCCAGCCGAGGTTTTTACAAGGGACTAGTGCATGGAATTCTTCAAGAAATGCGTGAAGAGATTTTTAGAGGGTCGGCAACGCATGAGTGACACCCCTGGTGTTGCAAATGTTCATAGGCTACAGTGACTGTTTACCATCAGGTAGGCCGTATGCATGATTGCCACCTTAGTGGTATAAAAAAAAGAAACTATCGTGACTGTGCAGCCAAGCTGCCCGCCGACCCGGTGTCGCTGTCGTTCTGGGTAGCGTCGAACCTGCCGCTGAGCGCGCGCGATCGGCTGGCGCTGTTCGTGGTGGACAACGCGCTGCTGCGGCTGCACATGGAGGTCAACTTCATCAGCAAGGTGGGTGTGTCATATATCTATCGTAAGATCTTTAGACCAACTCCCTTGCGAAATAAGGAGACAGGTCCGGATATACATCTCAGTGTCGTGTAGGACAGTGCAGCCCTCGGGTTACTGAAAAACACAAGTTTCTTGGGACGGTGCTTTGTTACCTTTCAGTCTGTCACAATAATGCATCGTGTACGAAGGGCGGAAGGACCCAATTACCTGCCAAAGAGAGGCTGTTAACCGGCGGACGGAAACTTTAATGACATAGTTTGTGGTTCCTGTTCCTGTGTCAGCCGTGTATATTTAAGTAATAAAATTTCGGCTGGCCGTAAGACTTACTGAAATACTTTCATACCATACTGACATACCAGACAGGATCGCCTTTAGGCTTTCATCGGAGGCGATCGCCCCAGGAGAAGCGAAGCGACGCAAAATAAGTGTGCGAGTGATTGTCCCATAAATAAGAGTGGTATAAAGTATTGGGTGCCGCGGTATGATTCCAGAAGAGCGTGCTGTGCTGCGCGGCGTGCCGCGGGCAGATCGCGCGCCGCGAGCACATCTTCGCCATGTCCAGCGAGGGCGTGCACTCCAACTACACGAACCTCGGTGAGCACACATGTTGTACCACAGATTAATGCTGAAATATGATAAAAAATCGAACACTTTGGTTATCTTTTACAATATTTTCGGACAAATCAAGCAGTATCATCTAATCCCAAACTAAGAGGAGATTGCGCTATTAGCGTCTATTAATATACCAAGCTCCTAGGCGTCGTTGCGCCATTCTAACCGATTACGCAGGTTAAACAACGTCGACCTCAGCCTGCCTATGGATAGGTTTATCTATCTCGAGTTTCTCCGCGCAGGAGGGCACGTTAAGCCGTCGGTCCCGGCTGTTGTCGATAGATGACAGTCGTTAAGCTAAGTCAGTGGCCCTCGGGCGGCTTGATAATACTGGCCTCCGCCAATCGGCATTTGGGCAGCGTGGTGGAGTACGCTCTAAACCCCTTCGGTTGAAGGGAGACCCGTATAAAGCTGACAGTGGACATCTGCTTTGTGCAGACTGTTTATGGTTGCCTATTTCTTTTCTATAATTCTTATTTGCTGTGCAGAGTTTCGAAATCCATAACTATTTCTCGTAGGGTTGTTGTATCCCTGCAAGTGAATATTGCCATTAAGAAACTACAATGTCGAGCGAGAATTTAATAGTTTACCGCTTGACATTAGATTGGCGTATGTTTTTTGGCACTCGACGTGTCAACACTCGAGGAAGCGTTCATAGAGTACGGCGAGCTGCGTGCGCGATTGTCTCCCGATATTGTATAAATGAAGTTGGTGAAATAAGAAAATATTGGCGTTTGGTGTTAGTTCCAAAGTGTCGGCCGGGAGAACGGGGAAACGACCGGCACCGCTCTTGTCGTTTGTTACATTCACACTTCCTGTTAAAAAATATATATTTCCATATCATACAATGTCGGGCATACGAGCATACCGCTCACCTAACCTTAGCCTGTGAACGCTTGCAATGGAATTAAGTATCACTCGCGCGATATCACCTTTACCAGCTAACACAGCAATCCTTAGGAGCTTAGTCGTGACACTCGCAGAAACACTATGACTCTCCATGAAGAAATTATTTGTTTTTTTATATATATACAGAAGCATAACAGCATACGCTCCATCTGATGTAAAGTGGTAACTATAGCCTTTGAATGCTTGCAACACGAGGAATATCTCTCGCGCGTTGTAAGCCTCGCGCCGGTGCACCTCGCTGGCTCTCCACTTGTAACAAATTGAAGACATCCATAATCTCGTTTGTAGTGGCATTTATGAGGTGTCAGTAATGTGTGTGTGTTTGTGTGTCGCGCGGTGCTCCGCAGGCGGGTACATGCACGACATCGTGACGGTGTCGTGCGCCACCAACACGGAGCTGACGGGCGCCGCCTCCGCCGAGTACTCGTGGTTCCCGGGCTACACGTGGACCATCGCGCTCTGCCTCGGCTGCATGGCGCACGTCGGGTGGAGGTGAGCGGCCTCGCTAACACGCACGTGGTCGGCGGACGAGTCAACTTCACGTTGACTCTCAATTGCCAAAGCCTAAGAAAAGTGTGTGTGTCCGTTTAATCCTTACGAACGATAATTGTGATATATAACGCATCTTCTGAAATAATAGAATAATATTTATATTATTCATAAACGTGACCACAGGCTTACCAATTCACCGCATCCACGTGTTTTTCGGATTCTTCATCACCACTCGAATCAATTTCTTCCATATTTTTCAATGTTTTTGCAACTTTGATCACTTGATGAGTTGCTACATAAAAATACACGTAAAATATACCAAGCTTCGTAATACGTAGGCGCGCAATCTCATTATCTCTATAGTACGTTAAATCCTATAGATACTTCTATCTCATTCTCTCGTACGTTAAATTCTACAGATGTATGTTTGTCTGTTTTTAAGCGGTCGCGCGTAACTCCATCAATTTAAATTAACGTCATCACTTGATTATATACTTATAAAATTTCCGTAACGGGCCTTATAACTCAAATCGCTTCTCAAGGAGTAAACTCCAAAAATATTTAATAAAAAGCAAACGTGTAATATAAGATTTGTAAAATACATAAAAATACATATTAAACGGCGTTCCAGTCAACAACAGCAGAATATTCACAAACTATGTTAATGTAGCCAGCCGCACGTGGCTCGCTGCACGCGGCACAATTACACCGCCTGCGAGATCTCCACATCTACATGCAATTTGATCTAACCTGCTTTGTGTGCTTCCGCCACCAATTAGCTCATGAGGCCTAGCGCCGGCCGGCACCCACCCACTACTGTTAGTAAATGCAACATGCCGACGCTGCCATGGCTGCTCCGGTAGTCTGCCTCGGCTGCTGCGGTCGTCAGCCATTTGGAACAGAATCCCCATGCCCCCACCACCACCGTCGCTGCCACGACTGGCCTGGTCGTCGCTGCGACACGTGTTTCGCCTCTCCACGAGGCATCATCAGGCGTTGTAAACGTTAATCGTAAGAATAACATCCTACAAGTGACAAATCCATCGCAGTGCCGTCCCTTATATTGAATGGAGGGTGGGGGTGGATGGTGTGAGCGAAAACATATTTAATAATGGGGAATTGTTTACGGCAGTCTGTTCATGAGAGTAATTTTAGAATTTTATTGTTTTGTTTTGTTATTATGTTTATTAATTTCTAATTGTTCCCTAATATTTCGTTTTAACCCTTTGTCTATGGTGTATAAAATTTGATATGTATTAGTGGGGGATAAATTATGTCCTTTGTCTATGAGATGGTCCGCGCAATGTTATTTCTTGCGATTAACGTCTATAACGCTTGATGGTACCTCGTGGAGAGGCGAAACACGTGACGCAGCGACGACCAGGCCAGTCGTGGCAGCGACGGTGGTGGTGGAGGCATGTTCCAGATGGCGGACGACCGCAGCAGCCGAGGCAGAGACTACCGGAGCAGCCATGGCAGCGTCGGCATGTTGCATTTACTAACAGTAGTGGGTGGGTGCCGGCCGGCGCTAGGCCGCATGAACGAATTGGTGGCGGAAGCACACAAAGCAGGTTAGATCAAATTGCATGTAAATTTGACTTTCGCAAAATAACGCCTGAATCTATTAACTATCTCCACATCTCACCACTCGACTTTTTATGGGGATACATAAATAGTCTTTGAAAATGGAGACTAGCTAATATTGTGATCTATATAAACAATGATTAAACAGCTCCTTCATTAGTTTAAATAAATATGGAATGATAACACGTTGCCGGTACAGGTTCGACGCCATCAAACGCAACCTCCGACCGCAGCAGTTCTACGGACTGTGCCGCAACTACGTGCAGCCTCGCTCCGAGGCCGAGGACTTCGAGCGGACGCCGACGCCGCCGCTGCCGATTCGCTAGCAGGCCGAGTGAAAGTCAGCGGAACTCTAATAGTGTGTTCCCTGGCTTTCACCACGTCGCAATCGCGAGTGTTCCTTCACCGTGGAGTAGTGGTCTCGTTGGCCCGCTCTGTTTACCGAACTGAAGGCGTAAGCTTGGACTGAACAGTTATACTTATGTGACAGTGCGCTAGTAGTTCAATTTATATTATTTTTGAATAGTCACATTTACAAAGAATCGTGTAGTAAGTTATTATTGTGGACGTACAACACCATTTTAAATAGGAAGTCTATTTAAATTTACCTAAAATGTATGGTAATTATTGTACCGAGCTGCGGGCGCGGTGCGCTAACATACATCGAGAGAAGCAGGCGGGCAGATCCCGCCCCTTTGTCGCATCTTTACATCTCTAGAGAACTATGAGAGGCTTTTATCCAGTGATTATCAATATTTATCAATTTATTTACTATTCAATGTAAATAATTGTAGCATGAAAGCGCACCGCATCACGCGGCGGCCGGCGGTCGGCGGTGTGGGGAATGTAAATCACTTTCTTACCACTTGTTTTACGTAAACTATAATAAGCAAATAAAATATATTGTTGATACTGTAGGACTCACTCTTTCATTTACATTATTACCATCACAAACTAGTGACTGAAACGTTTTACAGATTTCAAAGGAGATACTGTACGAAAGGGTAGACTTCACTCAGTTGCTGTTGCATTTCTTTTTCTCGCACCCATTATCGAACAAATTATGGTCTTGTCAATTTAGTTTTTGGGCTCAACATGTTATCGTCAGACGGTTATCTACGTCCCTGGTATCCACCAGTAGCGCTCCGTATCCGAGCCTCTGGCCGCCGCCGTCGTCCACACTCGTTCCTCACTTATTGCATTTCTCCGTTATGAAACCCATTTAGGTGTATGCATGGTCCGTGTATGTGAGAACACCATAGCCTCCCGGAGAGCGTTGCACATTCTCATGTTGAACTGTCGCCTGTAGCTTTTTTGTATTTTTCTTTTCCTTCACTGGCCTACCTATAAAACAAATATCTATTGAAACATTGTATTTCACTTCCATCTCGGGCGTCGATGTCTGGCTTTCTGTACTCTCAGGAGGTGAACATAAATTAAAAAGATTCAATTGGTAATATTGAATCTCGTACCTTTATTGTCTTTATTTTTGAGGTGTGTGTGCTGCAAGTCTTGGTATAGAATAGTGCGCAGCGTAGTGACCGGCATGCGCAGGGAGGCTGCGCGCGCGCGCATCGACATGGACGGGGTGGAACTTAGTGACGCGGCCACTTCGTTTACTCGGTTTCGTCTGAAGATAATATAGATAATATGTACTAATTTATAAAAATAACTAGGGACAGTTCTGTGGTGTGCAAATTATTAAATAGATACCGATTAATAGGCCTTCCTGTCCTGGGAGCATCGTGTACGCTCCCCGAAGCAAACAGCTTACGTTCCCACACTAGCAGTGTGTTCTTGGCGGGCGGCTCGCGGCCGAACCTCTCGCGAAACTCGTTCTTTATCTGCAATAAATAGAACACATGTTTAAAATTCACAAATGAAATAGTTAAAGTGAATTACACGATAGGGATCCAATCCATATCTCGAAAATCAGTTATATACATCATAATTCTCTAAATGTTAAGCTTTCCCTGCAAATTTTTTCATACAAATACTGGTAAGCATGATTACATGACATACCATATGACATTCAAATGTTTTGAACTAATGGGTATCATAGTGCAGTAACAAAATTTACAGATAAATCATCCAGTATCCAATATCATTTATTATATATTTGATATTGATTGATGTCTAGGAACCGGCGAGCGTGCATGAAAAGGGCTTATGAATATTAAAAAAACGAGTGTGGTGTGTAAGTACCACATCTTATGGTGTTTGGATCTGTCTGCCTACCTAGTGAATGTATACGTACATATTTAACCCTTCGAAACCCGGGTGGTCGTATACAATCGCCAAATGTATGGGGAAACGTATATAATGGGTTCTGACTGCTCAATCTGAAATTAGGTTGCCTATAGTGTTCTCTTTGCCTCTGAATATACCACTGTCCTGCCTGACAATAATTACTTGATAAACTAATTTCTATATCGATAATTAACCCCGAAATGTACAAGAACTAGAAAAACATAATAGCAATTGTTCGACAAATTATCAAGTGGATAGTGTAAGTAATCTCGACAGGTTTTCTTGTGCTCCTAAAAGTAGCCAGAAATATCAAGGAGCATAATGACTCTTCAAGCATATCACTGATATTTTGCCTCCAGACTTACAGATGTTATTACTTTATAGGAACATTTTGTGTTTATTTCTCATATACAATGTGTTTGTGTTTGTTTTTCATTCATCTGCAAGCTGGGACCATTATTCATAAAATTCAATCATAAAGTATGACATGATAGGGATGTATCCTGCTCTCTTTAAAGCTAGTAGTGGCCAACTAAACAAGTTTTATAATTTCTCCAAATGTATGGTTATTTCCTGAAAAGCGCAATATTCTGTGAATAGGCTGAAACCACATAACTGGGACACAGGACCCTCGTCTGACCCCTGTGACATGTGGACATAGGCTATAGTGCTGTGGGTGAGCATGGTCAACACAAGCCACAAGAAAAATCGTAACCTGGAATATTGGCACACTGACAGTACACACAAGGAGGCACATTGACATTGTACTAGCAACGTTATATATAGTACTCTTATTTATTATAAAACTAGTAGCTGACCGGCAAACGTTGTTATGCCATATAAATTATTTCTTATTAATTTTTTTTATAAAATATACTTTACAACCTTTTCTCATACCTACCAAAACATGCATAAAAAATTGCATAAAAAAATGTCGAGCTGTTTCAGAGGAGTGCGACCACAAACACAGTGACATGAGAATTATATATATATAGATGTTGCGACCACAAACACCGTGACATGAGAATTATATATATATATATATAGATGTTATTAACATTTGATATCCTCACATAGTTGAATTGATTACTTAGCTTATTATCTGACTGCCTACGAAATTAAAGTCATATTATGTACAGTAAGAGCTTTGTAATCTTATGTTATATCAATCTATTAATTTCACTTATCATCTAGGTATCTCTTTGTGATTATATCATCTTTTTGTACGGCACATATTAAATTGTAGATAATTTTTACCCACACCTTCAATCTGCAAATAGGGATCAACCTGCGGACGGGTTTAAGTTTCTGGTAAACGATGGTCATTAATCACTGACATTTATGTTGCACCTCATTACTAAACAGTTACTCATGAATCTCTGTGAACTCTATGACACTCTAACACGAGACAGTGTCAGAACATCACTTAATTATGTAAATGTGTACCAACTGGTCGATAGTACTTGTCAGAGTCCACGATAGTAGCTGTGCACTCAGATAAACTTTTATTTCTTAGTAAATAATCCATACCCGGCTTATAGTGGTATTTGTGCGCTTTCTCTCATGGACCCACACGGCGGCCACCAGCCTCTCCTCTACGCTGAAACTAGACGTGTCTAATAGATCCCTAGAACTCGGTCTCTTAATACGTTTTACTTTTGCCTTCACTTCGAAGGAAACGTGCGCAGGGTTAGGGGCTCCGGGGTGCGGGACGATCGCGTCGACTGCCTGTTGCTCTATGAAGGGCCTGCCGTATTGCGTGTTTTGATTGTGGTGGTTATGTATATCAATAGGGCATTTATCTTGAATAAATTGTTCACATGTGCTGTTGTACAAATGTTCATTTTGGAAGTGATACATTATTAAATCAAAATATGTTTTTTTTATTTGTAACACATCACACGTGACAAAAGTGCAACGCTTCTACCCGTATTATACAAATGTACTCTGTGCCTTCTACTCAGGCTATTAGACACCACATAATATAACTCGAGAAATATTATTTATTTACTTCACCAAGCAAGCATGTTTCCATGACAACAATTCGCAAAATTCACATGTTTTTTTTTTGGTTCTTTTTTATCCGCAAGGGGACAAGCAAAGGGATCTACCCCATACAGCCAAGTTTCGACCCATTTCAGAATCTTAATTTTAGATGTTCCAGCTTTAGGAACTGTGCTCAAAAATACTTTGGAAGAGTACCCAGCCCAGACCCAATCCTGTAGTTTATTTAAACCACTCGTAAAACTATAGTGACTTTTACAAGGTTTTCAGGGGTGTTAAAGATGGTAAATTACATACATATAATCACGCTTTTATCCCGTAGGGGTAGGCAGAGACCACTTCTTTCCACTTGCTACGATCCTTACATACTTGTTTCGCTTCGTCCACTTTCATTATTCCTTTCATACATGCTCTTCGGTTTAGGGTACTCTTGACCTGGCCTTTTTTCAAGACGTCCCTGATTTGGTATCGAAACGTCCGCCTAGGTCTACCCCTTCCAACACTTTCATTCACAGTCGCCTTATACACTTTTTTCGTCAATCGTTCTTCATTCATTCTCTCGACATGGCCGAACCATCTCAGCATACCTTTCTCAATTTTAGTCACTACATCTTCTTTCAGACCACAACGTTTCCTTATCTCACTATTTCTTATCCTGTCACTCAGTTTAACTCCTATCAAACTTCTTAACGCTCTCATCTCAACTGCATTTATTCTGCTTTCATGTTTCTTCTGCCATACCCAACTTTCACTTCCGTACATGAATGTCGGAACCAACACCCCCTCATGTACAGCCAAACGAGCCTTGTTAGACACCTTCCGACTGCTCATAAAGGAGTGCAAAGCTCCATTCACCATGTTTCCTGCATTCACTCTTCTTTCAATATCACTCTCACACTTTCCATCTCAAACCGCACAGACGCGCGGATTAGGGCGTCCCCCGGAGGCGACGCGCACCGATCCGCCCCCGTCGGTGCGAAATCTAAGGCATGCGGCGGTGGGGGGCGCCACCCATCACGCAACGCCCAACCCGGCGGGTCGAGGAGAGCTGAGTGTCGTATAGGCACATGGAATGTGAGAGGTGGTCTAAAAGATAAGATAATGAGTTGATAGATATAATGAACGTGAGATGCCTAGATGCTTTGTGTGTGTCAGAGACCAAGCGTAAGGGAAGCGACACCGAAGATCTGCCCGTTGGCATGATGGCCCTGTGGTCCGGGGTGGACCAGGACGTTCATGCCAGCGCTGGCGTAGGTGTCGTGCTTTCATTTCGCTTGGCCGCTGGTGTGAAAGATTACGATTTAGTAGGTCCAAGACTTCTCTGGGTTAAGATAAAACTGGGGATTACGCGAGTGTTTTTAGTTGCAGCATATGCTCCTGTGAGCTCTGCTGATCCCCAGGAGCTCGAGAAGTTTTGGGAGACTGTAAGGGGTAATATTCTGGATTTGGCCGAACCGAATGAACGGATAATTATGTGTGGTGATCTGAATGGATGGGTTGGGACCAAGCGAAGCAGTTATGAGGCTGTGCTTGGTCCATACGGAGATAAGAGAGTGAACGATGCTGGTAAGTTACTTTTAGACGTATGTATGGAACGAAACCTCCTTGTGTCGAACACGCTCTTCCATCACAAGGATATTCACACTTACACATGGAGAAGGAATGAACAGAAAAGTGTGATTGATTTGATTTTGATAGATGGACGTCTCCGAAAGTCGTTAATGGATACAAGAGCCTTCAGAGGTCCCACTCTTGAAACGGACCACTATCTGATGATAAGCCGATTTGTGGGCCTTTTCAAGAAGTGGAGGCACTGGCGAGTGCGTATTCCTTTCGGAGACCATGAAAGAATAAGAAGTTTTTTTTTAATTATTTATAAAGTATGAAAATTCAGCTGTATAAATTTCATAAGGTATAAAATGACTTTATACTTTAATATTTTTAATATGGTTCATATACGTGACTGACGTATAATCCCCTCTCTTCACTCCAGCTGATGGTTATTTTTTAGTTAAAACTAACCTCAGGAATCACCTTACAAAATTTGGTATGGTATAAAATTACTCGTAGCATAATTTTTTCATAAAATTTCAATATGCTCTAACTTTCGATTCCCCCACTACCATACTGACCTGACGATCAAGTCACTCATGTATTAGTGAAGGACTATTATTGTTGCGAATATCGGTCGGTATGAAATGACTTGCCAAAATTAGCGCTACCTCCCCAGCTATACTGCGTATTAGCAATATAAAATACATATATATATATATATATATATAATATAATAATTATCTTTATTTTCTCCACAAATCTAAGAATACTTAATATAATATAGTATACACGGTGGGTTGCCCACGTGAATATTGAAAGTAATTTATTTTAGCTTTTTTTATATGCTTCTATATTTTGTATAATAATTATGTAATCTAAATATTTTTTAGTATTATAAGTACTTACTTAGATTTCAGTTAGTTTTAAGTACCTATTAGTTATTTGTAATTGAAGGGAAGTACCTCCATCTCACAGAAGACCGAAGCAAAATAACAACTCCCTTGAGTGATACTTAATGAGTTATAAGCGTTCATAGACTACTGTAATCGCTTTACATCTGGTGGGACGTATGCTTGTGTGCCTCCCGACGTTGTATAAAAAAAACCGTGCCATCTATCTGCATCCATTGCCTCCCTACAAACCCCTTGAAGTGGTTGTCGTCCCTCATAGCGTGTACCAGCGCAGGAACGCCATTCGAGAACTATTCTTTCCCAGCGGTTGTCGGTTCTGCGAACTATGTGGCCACTCCAGCTTGCTTATCCATTGGGATATGTCGGATTAGTTCTGCCGTGCATATCGTCTATTCTGATTTTATCACGCACTGTTCGAAGACTGCTCTTCAGGTGTTGGGGTATTTTGGACGAGGAGTGTTGAAATTTCTCGAACACTGTCCAGCCGAGTTGGATCCGTCTCTTGACCTCTTGGTCAAATTTAGCCTTACCTAACTGGATAACATGCCCTAGTAATAATAAATAAATAAATATTCGTCAACAGTTTCGAACTTAGTGCTTTCAACCGTGACCGGCACAGGTGTAACGTGGACATTCGCCATGATCTTAGTCTTGTCCGCGTTCATCTTGAGACCTACAATGAAACTACACTGAAGGAGTTTAGAGCATTTCTTTTTCTGATGTAAAGCGGTTACCGTAGCCTATCAACGCTTGTTTTACATTAAGTATCATTCGCGCGATGCCTCCTCTGCTGATAATACAGCAACTCCTTAGGAGCTTACTGGTGACCTTACTCACACGCAGGAACACAACAACCCTCTAGGGAGTTATTTGGCTGCGGTTTTCTGTGAAGTGGATGTACTTCCCCATACGAGCTCGTCAAAAATACTCCGCCACGTTGCTCAATCAATGTATATCTTCAGGCCGGGTCCCTTGGCACGAAGGAAATAGCCTTTGGAGAACCTATAAGACTATTTTGCATATAAACTTAGGATACTGAAACTACGGGTCTTCGAGTAACGTAGTCCGCGTAGCTCTTATTGGTTTTTAAATACCTCCTATTGGCCGGGAGAGTCGAATCGCTGGGATATACAGGCGATGAAACATTAAGTGTCGGTGAGTGAGAGGTCGTTTATGCACCGTCAAGTGGTTTATTGGTTAGTGCTTGCAGAGTAAGCAGACAACCGCGCGTTATGAGACGCTGTCCTTACACACTCTCTCAGTTGTTTTTAATTCCCAGCTTTTTTCATGCACGCTCACGACGTCACCGTCTAATGAAACGCGCTCCAATAGGTACGTCGTGTTCTGTCCAAAGAGAAGTTTGTCAGAGGATCGTCGGTGTCGTCAAACCGCGCGGACTTGATCGGCCGCCATCTGTCAACAATGACCAAAACTAGTGCGTGCTCGCCGGCCGCTCCACATAAATATACCTGTCCCGATACGGGCTCCTAAAATTGCGGGTTTGAACGTTAGAGTGGTATGCACAGCGATGTCGCCTAGCTACAGTGTGAACACCGCCCACCGCCCACCGGCTGAGGAACGTCACAAACTGTTAAGGCAACGAGCGAGTTTGGAAGATTGCAGTCTGTCCGTCACGTCACGTCACGAGCGTACGCCTACATATAGTTTTGGCCTGAGCTACGGCTCGTCGGCGTCTCGTGTGTCAGCGCGGGGCGGGCCGACAAGCAGCTGGTGCATTGGTGCATCTAATTAACCTTTAAGCCAGGTCACACCTACATTGTGTATTTAGGTTATCTAAGTAGCAAGTCTCCCTCCTGATGGTTACATAATTCCGACTTATAAAATTCGTGTTTTTTATCAAAAATAATACAAATTTGAATATAATAACATATAACAGTTTATATTTACAAATAAATTATAATATCAGGTCGATCACTTGCTTCTTAACAATAATATTGGAAAGTTTTCAGTCACCAAGAAGTCGTCTTCGAAAATAACGGCGATGTTCAGCTCGAACTCTGCAAACAATATTACGCAATATCAACTATTTCTATTAATATTTTACTAATTATTTTTTTATTAAATATATTTTACGACCTATTCTCATACCTACCAAATATACATAAAAAAAACATATAAATCGGTCGATCCGTTTCAGAGGAGTGCGACCACGAACACCGTGACACGACATTTATATATATATATATAGATTATATTATTTAATTTAAATATATCAAAATGACACCCAGGCAGGTGCCGATGGCGGACGTGCGATGCGCTCAATGACAAATAATGATCAGCAGACAAAGACGATGTGTTCAAACATAGAACTGTAAGCTATTGCGAATATTAATTACACACTATTAGAACTACAAAGTCTCCCAACGACATACGACACCAATAACAATTTTATATTATGGCAGTATGTTCAGACTACAATTTGTTGACAAGTTTAAATTAGAATTTTATTTGAGTTTATTGTAGTTATTTTGAATGGAACTTCGCAATTGGAACGTAGTGCAGTGCACCTGGACAATAACGAGAGTTTTGAAAGAACGTGATAATAATGGACCAATCAGCGGCCGAGAACAGTGCGACCGGTAAAAGGCGTCACGTGTACTTGTTGCACCTTGCAATTATTATAAATAAGGTTAACGAAATTATAAAAAAATTTTAGGCATGCTTTGAAGCCTTATCTATAAATTAAAAAATCGAAACCACTCAGTTATTTGTCAATTGTTCAGACTTTTACTATCTTGGTCAATTTGGTGATGGTAAGTAAGTGTCGGCCTTCCTCGGCTGCTACATCCTTCTACTTTCGGGTTGTGTATCTGATTCGTCATTATTTCTTCCTACATTCTTTCTACATGTCCGAACCAACGGAGCATGCTTCTTCTTATTTTAACACCGACAAACCATCTCTGTTTCTAACATGATCATTGCGAACACGGTCTACAAGCTGAATTAAACAATTTTTAACGGAAGTATCGCGTGTTTTATTATTTTGTTGAACCTGACGTTTTGAATGCTTTGCAGCGTCCGAGGTCGCAGGAACCTAAGACAATACGGTCTACAAGCGTTGTGCCACAAATGTTGCCGAACTGGTGTGACATTAAAGACCCGCCACCGGCGGAACAAGCGGCGGTAGTCCCGTACTGTGCAGCAGCTACCCGAGAGCTGTGCACGTACCGTAATAATGAACGCTAGTTTCGTTGTCGCAAGAGGGCGGCGCGGGGCTTCCTCGCAAACACGTCTCAGTTGGGCGGCGGAGGGACGGGTGGCGGTGGTGGTGACGTACCGATCTTGAAGTTGTGCGTGGTGGTGGTGGGGCAGGTGAAGAGCCGCGGCAGCACCATGTAGAGCGGCACGTCGCGCCCGCGGCGCACGTCGCCCTCGCCCACCTGGATGTTCTGGATCTCGGTCGCTGAAATTAAACATGCGTCCCATCTCATGTAAAGTGATCACCGGAGCATGCGGACGCTTCTACTGTAATCAGGAGGTACGTAAACAGGGAGCATCGCTCGGGAATTGCCACTTCTGCTGCTAGCATTGCCACTCCCCAGAGGCTTAATGGTAACCTTATTCACACGCAGGAACATAACAACCCTCACGGAAGTTGTTATTTGGCTGAGGTTTTCTGCGAGACGAAGGCGCTTCCGCAGTCGAGCTACTTCGATGTGCTCTACCTTTCATTTTAATATTTACCATGTAAGGATAGTGTGGGACGAGAGTCCTTACACGGGTGATAAATAATGATGTATCGCGGGTCGAGAATGATCATCACACCAAAATAGACTGATTCATTTTGCATAGCTTAATGCTGACTGGTGTACCTAAATTTAATAAGTCTTAATGTGATGTGTCGGGGTGCTGCGTCGGCAGTTCGCTGACACCCGTACGCGCGGCGCGACCGCCGGCTCGCACATACGGATCATTGTGCACCGAGGCTCCCGATGGAGGTGTTGCACTTTCAGACAGCACTTTAAGTACAGAAGGAAGCGAAGCAGCTAAGACGAGGTCGCAAGTCTCTTGACTTCGCATCGTGTGTTCACGATATACATCGCCTCGGCTCGACTGTCCACAGCTGTCTACTGGCAGACCTTACTGACACATTATAAAGGAGCGTAGTTTAGTTCATGAAGTTTCTCGCAGGCCTCAATATTTCCACAAAAGAAAACTAAAGCTAAATGACATGTTACGGAGTAAAGATGTATTTGGTACTATATCTTGTTAAGCATCTTTTATGTGAAAGTGATGAGAGAGTCGGTAGGAAACCTTCCGTATGTGCTCACTGGAAGACGGAAATACGAAACGTGCGCGGGCCCACGCGCACTCGACCACTTTAAAACATCAAAACTCCACAAGTTTAAAGAATGTAAGACGTGAATGGCAAATAATTGATTTTTATCTATATGTTTGAGTACCGTCGCGAGAGTAGCCCTCGGCGCAGCCGCACGTCTCGACGCGCACCAGCTGCACCTCGATAGACTTGATGACCGCCGCGCACTCGTCCACGCGGATCTGAAATACACTGGCGTATGTACACACTACGGAGGCATAACATACAGCTGTTTATGGAGAGCGAGCGGCTCTCTTTGGTTATATAAATTGATTCAGTCAGATGTATGAGCAGCTGTTTTCGACAACAACATACCGAAGTCGGGTTTATTCATTTATTTCGATGAAAAGTGTACTATCAATAAATAAATCAAAATATATTTCCTGATAGTACAGCACTCGGAAGTTGCGAGATTCTATCAACGCATACATTCTCGTGGATCTAGTTTAGAATGCAGAGCATGATGAGATGAACAGCGGCCGGCCGCAGCCAGCGACTCGCTCCGTGATTACTTGCGGGCGCGGTCCAACCGATACGTCCCAACGCTTTACGATTGTCAACTTTGTTTTTTAGTAATCGATGTAGTAGTGTACGTTACTACACTTCTGTATCATCTTCACCATTTCAACCCGTAGTCGTTCTCTCCTAGACACAGGACCCGCCTTTAGAAAACCTTTCATCCTGACGATCCTGAGCCACCCGCATCCAATGACTCCTTGGAAATCTTTTACGGTCGTCGCTCCATCTAATGGGGCGTGATACTCACTGTTAAAGATAAAAGATAAAGATAAAAATTCTTTATTTGCCATTGGGCCCTCGCGAGCACTTAGACACGTCTTACAGATTTTGAAATATAATCTTCTTGTATCTTATTTAATTCTCTTTTTACTTTTTCCTTTTTTTATTTACTAGCATTTCGGAAATGACCATTGGCTAAGAAGAAATGCCGAAAGAAACTTGCCAATATAGGTCTCTTTTAATTATACATTACTATTATTTATTACTATTTTTTTATTACATGTGAACCAGTTTTAAATAGCAAACACAACACCTTTACCTTGTCAATATTTTCACAAAGGCGGGCCACATTAAAAATTAAAGAGGTATCATCAGCAAATAGTACTATATTCGCCATTTTCTGCACCATGTAGGGCAGATCATTTGCATATACTAAAAATAAAAATGGACCCAAAATAGAACCCTGGGGCACCCCGATATTAACATTATGGCCTTCAGATTTAACCCCATTTATGTCAACTGTCTGCACTCTGTTGTTTAAATAAAATGCAATCAAGTTCTGGGCTTTACCTCTAACTCCATAATAGTTCGGTTTGAGTAACAATGTCTGATGATCTACACAATCAAAAGCTTTAGAGAGATCACAGAAAACCCCAATAGCATCCTGGGATCTCTCCCATGCGTTAAGAATATGCCTAACCAATGCCACTCCTGTATTCGTAGTAGATTTACCCGCTGTAAAACCATATTGTGCATCATGAAAAATTTCATTGGTCTTAAAAAAGAGTTGCAATTGATCAAGCATTATCCTTTCGAATATTTTACTCAAAACTGGTAGTATAGATATGGGTCTGTAATTCCCCGGCTCGCTCTTTTCTCCTGACTTGAATAAAGGAATGAGTTTACTGAATTTCATCAAGTCTGGGAACACACCCATATCTATACATATATTAAAAATATGTGACAAGTGTGGAGCTATTGCCTCTATAATACAATAAAAATCTTTAATGGACATTCCCCAGTGATCCTCTGAGTTTTTAATGTTCAACTGTTTAAAAGTTTTAATAATTTTAGTGGGTTCAATATGTGTAAACTGAAAAAGTTCCACACTAGGTTGTACGTTTTCTTTTAATAACTCAGCAGCACCATCTGGAGATGAATTAAGGGAGTTAGTGGTAAGGTAAGGGATATTGATGAAGTAGTCTTGAAATAGATCTGCTCTACTCTATCTATCTACAGTGTAATCCAACAATTGCAACCTGTCCTCCAATACATTATTGTATCTAATAAGTCTGTTTCTGGTCATTGGTCTGTACAAGAGAGGATTTCTCAAATCTGTATTATGTGAACCTTGATAAACTACCATTTTTAGTTATTTGTTGGTTCTACGAGCAATGTGGCCGAGGCTGACCCACTGCCATTTCAGCTTCTGAAACCTTTGGGCTATGTCAATTATTTTAGTTCTACTGTGGATATAAATAATTCTGATTCTATCACGCAGTGAAACTCCGAGCATAGCCCTTTACCCCTTCTTTCTCACTTAACTCGTTTCCTAATCCGTTAGGATCGGCGGGTCCACTACGTAAGCCTAAACATTTTACGAAGATACTGATTTTGACATGGAGCGACTGCCGTCAGTCCTCTACAACCCAGAGGATAAACCAGATTTTTCTTAGGTTAGATCACACGTCTACCGAAAAATAATTTCCCGGACGTGCTGGTTTCCTCACGATGTTTTCCTTCGCCGCCGGGCGAGTGATAATTACAAGTATGTAAATAAATCTAAAAACACCGCCGGTGTTGCGGCGCTCTCGGTTCTCTCTGGCTACCCCGCGAGGTACTCGGCGTGAAGACGCGTGTAAATAGAGACCTCGGTGGACAGTCACAATACCTTTCCAGTGATTGGTTTGTCCAGCGGACACACGGTGGAGTCTATCTCCGCATACACCGTGAAGTGCGGCAGCGCGGCGCGCGCGCCCGCGGCCGCGCCACCCGTTGCCCCGCCGCCTGACGCGCGGATCGTCGACGGGGTGATCTCGCACCGCACCGGCTTCACGGGGGCCGGATCTTGCTGGACACATTATTTACTTTACAAAGCAGACACAAACAATGGTTGTCCGTAAACTATAATACTCTTTTAATGTGAAAATGTCTTCAAAAAATCTACAAGTGACCAATTGGAGTATAAATATTTTCCTTAACAACAATACGTACATATATAATAATTTTTGAGAGACGTAGGGCGCATCATAGCCCCTCTCTGAGACAGAAAACCACAGTCAAATAACAACTCCCTGGAGGGTTTTTGTGCACCAGCGAGGAGTGTTTGTTTTGTATGAGTGAGGTCACCAGTAAGCCCCTAAGGAGTTGCTGTATTAGCAGCAGACTACGATATTGAATGTGTACAAGCGTTCATAGGCTACGGTAGTAACTTTACATCCGGTGGGCCATATGCTTGTATGTCTCCCTGCGTTGCTTAAAAAAATTAATGTAGTTCCTTCACTCTCTCGGTGTAGGTAAATGTCCCACACAACCTCACGTAACATTTTTCCTAACGACTGTAACACCCACTTTGTTTCTACTTCTCTTGATTATTCGTCTAAATCCGCAACTACTTCAAAAATTGCTTCCTTGGCTCCTCCTCATATTGAAACTCTTCTGAATCCTCATATTGAAAGACGGAAATCTCAAAGTCTTTAGACCAGCAGATAGGTCTAAAGACTTTGAGATTTCCGTCAACGTCAGATTACAGTTCTATTTTACATGTGATATTTGAGAACTGCGTTATACCTTTCAGTCCCCCCCCCCCCCCCCCCCGCATGTTAAAGACCTTGGCCTCCACATTGACTCGACACTTAGGTGGACAATGCAAATCACGTAGGTCAGTCGTGCCTCCAATCAATATTAAGGTCACTCTAGTAATGTTACTCATACTCCCCTTCGTTGATTATGCTGATGTCGGCTATTCTGATCTAAATGAACATCTTCTCAATGAGCTGGACCGGCTTATCAATAACGCTATCCGGTTTGAAGGAAGACAAAGGGTCTTCGCAAATTCGATCATTTCTCTTTCTATCTATCTCAGCCCAAATGGCTTCCTATTCGTCAGCACAGGCAAAAGCGGCTGCTCTGTCTGTGACTTTACACTATTCTCTGTAATCCTATCCTTGCATATACTTGAAGTGCAAATTTCAGTATATCTGCGACTCCCATGATCGACAAGTCCGATCTGAGAGTTCTCTAACGCCCCCTACGCCTCTTTATCATTCTGGCTTTATGTTGAATTCATTTACGTTAACAACTACACGTCTCTGGAGTGCGCTGCCTGATTCTCTCACAGGTATCTCCAACAAATTCAGTTTTAGGAAGAAAATCCATGTCTACTTAGTAGACAATTTGCCAAAACCAAGATCCATTCATCATCGTCAGATTGATATTATGTTTATGTGTGTGTATGTCTATGCATACTATACCTATGTATTATATTGTTATTATTTATGTTATGTTTGTTAACGTATATTTCCTGTGTGTAGTCATTTTAGTTATGTATATCTAATTAATTTGCTTTCATGCTTTTTGTACCAATTTCCTGTATATGTTCTCTTTCATAAGGTTGTCTGGTAGAGAATGCTATTACCATTAAGTCCGCCTTTGTAGCCTATATATGTGGTAAATAAATAAAATGTTTTTGTATATTTCCACCCGTTATTCTTTGTTTCCTTTTTTTAGGTGTGTACTACCAGTGGTTTCTGACCGTACATATTTCTATCTTTCTTTCATGTTATTATTATCTTATCACAACACCACGCTGCATACTACGAAGATCATTTCGCCACGAAATTTTGCACGGCTTTTTACTCACCTGTCGGTACTGGACGAAGAACTGGCAGCTCGCGTTCAGAGGCTTGTTGAGGAACGAGCGCTTCATGCTGCACTTGAGTGTGTACATGATGTTGACGAACACGCCGTGGTACGTCTCCAGCAGGCCCGGGTACCCCGGCGAGGTCGCCTGCCGAGCCCGCAGTGGAACTTCAAATGGTATTTCTGTGACGCCCACGGGGATCTTGCCAGGCGGCACCAGCTCCATGGATGTGTTCAGCAAATTTATGGGCTATAACATAAATATTATGAAGCGTTAGTTTCTCTAAACAGTACATACTTCACAGATACTGTTTCAAAATGTTTGTGTCAAGTAAGCAATTGCAACAATGATATGATTAGTGAAACTAGCTTGTTTGTCGGGAATTTAATTTCTTCGTACATAAATAAATATTGTCGGACAAATTACACAGCGCCATCTGGCCCCAAAGTAAGCGAAGCGGTACTAGACAACTGATAAACATACGTAAATACATTTTTTTTTTTGTAAATACCTACTTATTATACATAGAAAATACCCAGACCAAGACAAACAGACATGTTCATGCACACAAATGTTTGTCCTATGAGGGAATCGAACCCACGAGCATTGGTGTCAAAGTAGGGTAAAAGCGCGTTTCACAACTGCGCCAACGAGCTCGTCAAATAAATTACAATTTGATTCATATATTCAGCTCATTTGCTCACGGTATAGTCAATGATGATATAAACGTCCAGCAAACGGTTCTGCCAAGAGAGGGTGCATCAATTGAAAAAGTAGCCAGATATGAGAAGTGACTCCACCTCTCAGAATATCCTTCCTACTCTTCGACCAACAATAAACAATGTAGTTTATACTCGTAGCACCTGCTACAATAAAACCATCAAATAATAGTACGAGTATGTTCTTACTCCAATGGCCATGTTGTCATCAAAGGACACCGCATTTAGATGTGAATTATCTTCGGATTCATCTGACTGTACGTAGCCTAAAGTTGATCTAATCATTCCTTGAAGCTTAAGGGATCTATTCACTCTATGCGGTCTAGAGATACTGTTCTAAGAAATACATATCCTCGTGGTTACCTCTTAGTACATTTCAGAAAACATCTATATATATAAAAGGAGAAGCTGACTGACTGACATATCAACGCAGGGCCTATACTATAAGGGTTAGAAACTTGAAATTTTGCACAGGGGTTCCTTTTATACCGTAGGGGAGCACTAAGAAAGGATTTTTGGAAATTCATCCCCTAAGGGGGTAAAACGGGGGTGCAAATTTAATATGAAACTTTGCCGTTTTTGAAGTTATTCGAATGAAATTCAGCATGAAGGTTCTTTACTGAAAGGCATGAAACATGAGTAAAATATTTTTTACAAATTTCATCCCTTAGGGGGTTAAACGGGGGCACAAAGTTAGTATGAAACTTTGCCATTTTTGAAGTTATTCGAATGAAATTCAGCATGAAGGTTCTTTATTGAAAGGCATGAAACACGAGTAAAATATTTTTCTTTATTATTATTTCAAAAAGCATCCCTGGGCGGTAAAACGGGGATGCAAAGTTAGTATGAAACTTTACGTTTTTGAAGTTATTCGATTGAAATTCAATATTAAGGTATTTCATTGAAAGCCATGAACCAATGTAAAAGTAATTTCAGCGTTTTCAAAAATTCCACCCCTTAAAGGGTGTAATGGGGGGTCAAAAGTATTTCTTGAACTAAAAGTTGAATTGTTAAGAAATTGTTTTTATTTAAAGTGAGTTGCTTTAGACTTTGTAAGTATACTCTCAATCAAGAAATCAAAAAAGTAATTTCAGTGTTTTTCAAAATTCCACCTTTAGGGGGCTGAAAATGGGGGTTACAGTTTGTATGGAGCAGAATAATTTTTTGAAGTTAATGACTGGAAACTTTGCACACATACTCTCTATTAGAATCCATAAAAAGTGATTTCAGCGTTTTCAAAAATTCCGCCCCTTAAAGGGTGTAATGGGGGTCAAAATATTTCTTGAACTAAAAGTTGAGTTGTTAGGAATTTTTTTTTTTTGAAGTGACCTGCTTTAGACTTTGTAAATAAACTTTAGGGGACTGAAAATGGGGGTTACAGTTTGTATGGAGCAGAATATTTTTTTGAAGTTAATGACTTGAAACTTTGCACAGATATTCTTTATTAGAATCAAAAAAATAATAATATCCGCGTTTTCAAAAATTCTACCCCTTAAATGATGTAATAGGGGTCCAAAGTATTTCTTGAATGAAAAGTTGAACTGTTATTTTTTTTTTTTAAAGTAACTACTTTAGACTTTGTAACTATACTTTCAATCAAGACGTCAAAAAAGTAATTTCAGCGTTTTTCAAAATTCCATCATTAGGTAACGGAAAATAAGGTTAAGGAAAATAAGTAAAAACGCTTTCTATGGAATAGAAGTATTTTTTGAAGTTAGTAACTTGAAACTTTGTACAGATACTCTCTATTAGAATTTAAATAAATAGTTTCTGCGTTTTCAAAAATTTCACCCCTTAAAGTGTGTAATGGGAGTCAAAATTATTTCTTGATCTAAAGTTGAACTGTTTAAGAAATTGATTTTTTTAAAGTGAGCTACTTTAGACTTTGTAAATATACTTTCAATCAAGACGCCAAAAAAGTGATTTCAGCGTTTTTCAAAATTCCACCCTTAGAGGGCTGAAAAGGGGGTTGACAGTTTGTATGGAGTAGGAATAGGTTTTGAAGTTCGTAACTTGAAACTTTGTACAGATACTCTCTATTAGAATAAAAAAAAGTGGTTTCAGCGTTTTCAAAAATTCCACGTCTTAAAGTGTATAATGGGGGTCAAAAGTATTTCTTGAATTAAAAGTTGAACTGTTAAGGGATTGTTTTTTTTTTAAAGTGAGCTACTTTAGGCTTAGTAAATATATTCTCAACCAAAACACCAAAAAAGTAATTTCAGCATTTTTCAAACCCTTGGTAGCTAAAAAGGGGGTTGACACTTTGTATGAAGTAGAAATATCTTTTGAAGTTAGTGACTTTGTACAGTTATGTGTTTAAAATAAGCAATGTTGTGTATTTAACAAAGAGGTGCTTTGAGTGTATTCAGTCAATATCAAACAGTTGATGAAAACCGAACAAATCGTGACATATCTTCATTACTACACAAATACGAATATTTGGTACTTTTACTAACTATATATTGTTGACTGTACCAAAAAATAAGGAGTAAAATAAAAATAAGTAAAATTGTCGAAATTCCAAAAACTACGCGTGCGAAGCCGCGGGTATAAGCTAGTATGCTTATATGGAAAAAGGCTTATTACAGAGTTGAAGAATGTCTACAGACAAAGATGTCTGGAAATGATTCAGCAAGTGCATTAATTATCATATGGCTATTCTGACATAATATTGTTATAAAATCAATTGATGTTTAGAATTACCTATATTGGCAAGTATCGTTCGGCATTTCTTTTTCAATGATCATTTCTAAAATGCCGGTAAATAAAAGCTATGAGAAATGAACAATATATAATAATAAATAAATGTAAGAAGTATCTGTGTTTAACTGAACATGGGGCTCAACGGCAAATAAATAATTACGGCCGCTGGCCGCCCGCGTGTCAATAGGGTTTCTGAACCCGGGGATCACTTAATCTCCGCCCCAAGAGGCTGAACCGCCAACCTGTGTTAAGTCCCTGTTACAATGGTCGTGCCGGATAAGGAGACCGGGGTGGACCGGGCTGTTGCAGCAGGGGGACCGGGGCCCTTTCGCCCGTCGTGCCAGCAAACCGTACTACCTGCACCGAGCTGTGGTGAAAGACACCGCGCGTCCTTCGCTCTACCCGTTCACAACACGTTATAGAAAAAAGGAAAACGAAAAGTAGTTTCACAGCGGCCACCCCCTTCACAACGAATATCGACTTTTGCAACATCAGGAGTTTACACTCCTACATCAATGCGGTCCATCATGAGTTGGAGACCGGACGGCCGACCATTCTTTTCCTCACGGAGACAGAAATATCCTCACCGGCCCACACTTCTTATGTAGGTGCCTTGACAGGTCCCATAGCGGTGATACAGACGCAGCTCGTTTATTTGATCACCTGCAAATGGCGACAGAGTTATCGAAGAGTATCCCTCTGCGGAGTTAGTGATTTTGGGAGACTTTAATGTCCACCATGCCGAGTGGCTTGGCTCTCTGTGCACTGACTACGCAGGGAGATCCGCTCATGAATTTGCTCTGGCCTATGGTTTGTCCCAATTGGTTCATTCTTCCACGAGAATATCAGATGTAGAGGACCATGCAAGATCTTTACTGGGCCTTCTGCTGACCACAAGTCCGGATGAGTCAGCAACATCTCAGCGGATGCGCCGCTTGGCTGGTCGGATCACTGTCTCATCTGGACCCAAGTGACCTGCACCAGACTCACCTCGGCCTGCCGGATGTCGTCGCGTATGGCACTATGGGTCAACAGACTGGGATGGATTGCATGAATTCTACGCATCGTATCCGTGGAGGCAGATGTGCTTCGAATCAGATGACATCGATTCTTATGCACCGCAATGGCTAAGATGATATTGGTTGGCATGGAATGCTATATTCCCAATCGCCTAGTTCCTACTTCCTACTGTGAGAGTCTAAAAAGCGACCGTGGTTTAATCGGCATTGTAGAGAAGTTTGTCTTGTGTGGGAATCGAACCTACGAGCATTGGTGTTAAAATCGCGTCATTCACGACTGAGCCATGGAGCGTGTAATAAACATATGACTCCTGGCATACCTAGATGATCACAACTTAATCAGCGACCGTCAATATGGCTTCCATCACGGTCAGACTTCGGCTTCGGCGATTGAGAGTCAAGGTAAGGCATTGGCAGCTTAGATATAGCGAAGGTATCAACATATAAGGATCGGGGTCTTCAATCGAAGTTATCATAGTACGGGCTGCCTGAGGGCTTGTGCAAAAGCTTCTTATCCAACAGATGCATAAAATCCGTGGTTGACGGCGGCTGCTCCAATCTTCAGGATATCAATGACATGTTGTCAATTGATGGCATTCATTGTTATGTGGACGACAGCACCAGAGACACTTATTATACAGGCCGAGTTAACATCCTTCATTCCCTTGTGGAGGAAAGCAGCGATTAACTTGTGTCTGACATTGAGGGTACTTTGACAAAAGAATCTGACCGGGGGCTTCTGAACTTGGTCCAACTCAACCCCCTAAAGACACAATTTTGTACGTTCACTGCTAAGAAAACCCTATTTACTGTGGTTCCTCAATTCCAAAACACACCACTTACCATCGCTAAAAGTATTGGGTCTCGGTGTCGAGATCTCCAGCAATCTCTAATACCAAAATCGCCTGGTGGAGAAGGTCAAACTAGCGTCCAAGAAACTCGGTGTGCTCAATAGAGTAAAGCAGTACTTCAGTGCGGAACAAAGACGTATATTATGCAAGTCTCAAGTCAGACCACACTTGGCGTACTGTACAGCTAGGACCTTGTGATTCAGTTCAGAGACGAGCTGCGAGAATTGTCGGCGATCCTATACCTACAGATGGTGAAGTGAGTATACGTGGACCTTCTGGGTGACATGTTATTATCTATTCTGTGATAATAGTGCACACTCAAATGCAGAAACAGTTAATTCAAATGTTCTTACCTTAATACTATTGGAGAATGTTTCAAAGATGCCAATGTTCTTAGTACTCAGTTGCAAGTTGACGGAGCCCTCCGTCACCAACGAGAGCCCCTCGTGCCGCACATCGCTATTGCTTTCCACCACTACAACGCCAGCAATCGTTTCCTAATTATGACATAAATAATATGTTTTATAACATTCGCAATGTACGTAGGTATGTTGTTTGAAATTTACATTTAACACAGTTTATAGTCAAATAATGTTAACACTTACACCCTCATGATAAACTTTGCTGGCTCTCTTGAGATTGATAGTTAAATTTATAGACATTGCTCAGGTGAGAACCGCTACGCTAGCAGAGTAAACATGTATCGACAGGGATCAGGGTATACTATACTCAAAGAATATGACAATATAAATAATAAAATTCTAATAAATGTACACAATACACATATGTAAGTAAAAAAACAAACAAATGGTTCTTTCATTAACATTCGTTGTGGCAATCAGTCGTAACTTGGCATTATATTTGCCATTGTTTAACAAAACAAGAAGCAAAGTTCAGACTTTCTAACTTAAGTTAGTACAAAGATTGTTCTTATAATTTAACCATCTATTTTTACATGAGCGAACACAATTTGAAATAGTACATACATTATCTTTTAAATCGAAAGCATCACTTTCGATATTCATTTATTACGTTAAGCAAGCAATTCTGAAGATAAGGTTTGCTATATAAGTTTATCTATACAGTTGTCTTTCTGAATAAAATGTATTTTACACAAAAAAATGGGTGCGTGTACTTATGTACGCGCGTGAGGAGCTATACTTCTCTGGCATCATTAAATAAACATTTAATATTAATAACTTAAATTAAAAAACGTCTATCAAGTAGTAGCGGCGATGTTTATGGAATGTATTACATACAACTCAAATGTAAAATACAAATGTTATACATTTTTAACTATAGCACCATCTACCGGTAATACCGTGAAACATTTAGCAGTTTTAACCTATTGCACATTTTTAACTATAGCGCCATCTACCGGTAATATCGTGAAACATTTAGCAGCTTCAACCTGTACTTTTGTGTTCGAGTGCCACGCATTCACTCTCGCTCTGTCTCTTTCTTTTCCCCCTACATGGTAGCGTTAAACTTTTAACGCAACCTTTTTGCAAGTCGCATTAGAAGTATAATTAAAAAAAAAAAACACAGAATATACCAAGCGAAGTTCGGTCACCAGTAATATTCATATTGCATCGGAAAGCCATATTCGAATCAGAATTGGAATGTTAACTGTCAAAATGTAAGCAGATTCAATACATTTTGACAGATGACATTTCGAATTCGTTTCGAATATGGCTTTCCAACGCAATGTGAATACTCCCACTCGTATCAGTTTATTAGATGCACAAACGGGCTCAATGGTATTTTTAAACGCGTGATGCTAGCATTGTTGATCTTACTAATGTCACTATCTTGGTAATCAAACATATATCTTTGACGAAATTAAACTCATAAAGTATTATCGAACTGTTCGTTTATTCGATCTCGACCGAACGATGGTGTAGTGTAGTGAGTTTGTATTCTGCTTTAATCGAACGACTTTCAGCACGATGACATAAATAGAAGTTATTTGCCAGATGGTTTTTTTCTTATTTTTACGCCTAAAGTAAACGACGATTCATAAAAGAAGGAGCAATCCACTGAAATCTCGTAAAAGTTTTGCAGAGTTTCTCATTCTTCTGAAAGCGACACTCTGCAGGTCTCTTTTATGAGTATCCTTACGGACAATCGTACTGGTTATATCAGATTCTTGCCAACTAAACACCACCTAACGATTGTCTTTAGCCGAAAAGGCTTTTAAAGTTTCATCGCAGGCGATGTTTTGGTAGAGACCGCTTTGATACGCGTGCACAAACAACTACTATCAGTCCTTCCAAACACAATTCACTTATAAATAATTCAGTCTATGCATATTCTTATTATTTTTTTAATCATGTGTAAATCTAGATTTTTCAATAAAATTAATGTGTTAGCCCGAACCTTTATCTTCCGTAAAACATTTTACTTAGAAATGAATTAGAGTATAGAATTTCCAAGAACTTCTTTTATGGTTCATCAATGTGATTGGTATAACATAAAAATGAAATTCAGCGTTGTTTAAGAAAATATAAGGGCAACAACGGACCGTAACAGAAAACGATTACTACTATCGCACAGAGGAACGAGCGCCAAAAAAAAAAACAAATGAACGAATCGTGACATTAAAGTTTTTAAAGCTTGTATACGTTTTATTTACAAAACAGTCCCTGCGATTTTTTAATTAATTAAAAGCCCTACCTAACAAATACATACCTTATTAGCAAGAAAATTGTTTGCTTTACGTTGTCGCAGTACGTATGTATGACATAAGTATTAGCGGATAATTATGTATAAAATTGCCACAATAATTAAAAGTTTGGCGACTAGCAACATTCGATTTCGCTGTCAATGTAGTATTAAAAAAAGTAGTGTAACAGAATCGTCCAGTATCATAGGACGTTGTCAATCAGTTGTTTAAAAAATTACGATTTTTATTTATTTTGTTGCGTTTATAAATATTTAATCGTGTGCTAAATATTTTTACAGTGATATTTGATTATTTTAGTGATAATCGTGTCGCAAACGTGTATAAATTTTATCCGTACGGGCTCGGTTCGAACAGGTGATGCCTTCGTAGACTCTCCGGATGGATCGATATTGGTGACTTTTAAGTTTCGGGTTTAAGTACACCGCGGATAGGCTGGTTGAAGATGGAGAAGTCAGCCCGGCCCCGGACAGCCCTCAACGAATGCGTAAAGGTTGTCGTGCGGTGCCGGCCACTCTCCGAAAAAGAGAAAAAAGAGGGATACGATGAGGTGAGCCTCGGCCGCTGTTTTGTTTGTATAGGCTGCTAGGAGTGCGGCCTGCGCAGACCGAGTGCGTCTGCTTTAACGTATACGTGGATAGTCAAAACATATTTTACATTATGTCATTTAGTTTTAATATTGTGTAAAAAGTTGTACCTACCTCCGGAATGTTTCGTCGTCGTTATCTTAAATATTTCGTAGTAGGGTGGGTAAAGATCAATTTTGAGTTGGTATGTGGTGTCCTGAAGTCCGGAGATGGACGAGAACGAAGCTCGTGGGTTCTGTGTGTCCTGGCTATTTAAGTGTTGCATCTCGAAATATGGAAGCTATCTCATTTTAAATTAATGGTACCTAAGATTGTTATTAACTGTTTGTTTTTTGTTAGAAATATGTATGGCTGACCTGACTGGCTGACCGAGTAGCCACACTGCAATATAAGTAAACTATTATTTCTCATGTAAAATAGAAACAGTTAACATTAAATTCTAAATAACAACAAATGGATACTGAAAATAGATAGCTACAGACAGTAAACCAATGTCAGACTGGTGTGTTAATAATGTTTTAATGAGCCCCTGTGAGCCACCCTTGAAATAGTGATATCAAGGACATGTCACCATTGGATATTATTTATTCAAGTGAAGTGTGTGCTCTTTGTATGAGCTCCATTTGTATAAAATTATATTAAATTGTTTTATTATATTTTCTACAATGCACATTGTTTCCTAGTGTAATATTTATTGGATGGGATTATGGTGCTTGTTCATGCGAACAGCATTTAATATGAGACCTACTTTCAATATTCAAAAAAAAAATTTACATCTCCATATGTTAGAGAAGCTGAACAATTTTTTATGGGGTAATCAATTATTTTATGATTCTGATAAAATTAATAAATAACAGTTATTTTATAATTTTAGTATAGTTAGTCTAGCAGTAAAAGTCACTAATTAATGTGTAATGTCACCCTTGTCACGTGTGGCCCACCTGCCACTCCACGCTGGAGTGCATTGTTGTATTAGCATCCTTGAGACCCCATATACAATATTTGTATGTTCTCCACCCTGACACGTTGGGCCTGTACCCGCTTGTGACGTGGTTGTGTAAATTCCTTGTTGTTATTATTATTGATGTTGTGAGCGTGCTCTGCAGCATGATCTAATTTCAGATGAGAAATGTTCAAACATATTGTTCTCCTCTCTGCATGTTTGGTATTGTCTGTGGTCAAGGTATTGTGAATAAGTTTTCTTGTCTATCATGACAATGGCACTTTAATGTGAACATATTTTCACTGGTTACATCTAAATTAACCACCAAAAACATAGACAATGGTAACGAGAGATGGTCACTTGCATTGTATGTTTGCTCACATTAAAACTATATATTGATTATTTTGATGAAATCGTAGATTTGCATTTTTAGATTTAAACTATTTTATCTGCTCAGTTATAGACACAAATGAATTGGCAAAAAATGAAATGAATGGAAATGAAAATGTAAAACGATGCCAACTGGACACACACCAAACACATTAAATTTCTGATTTGATTACCATCTAAATAAATGACAAATGTGTCATTTATTTAGATGGTAATGACGAAATGTGATGTTTGATGTGTTCTGTACATGCTTACTTCTTACTTGTAGGTAAAATAAATATTAGTAGAGCAGCCATCTTGGTTATGTGGCAGTCATTGGAAGACATGTACAAAGTATTTGATGTGTAATTAATTTATTACATTGTAGGTAACGCATGTACACATAATAGTCTTTAAGTACATTGACTTATCTTCAATTTCTTAATATGTAACTTTCGGCTGACGCGGCATACAATCCTCGTTTATCGCAACCAACGCCGGGACATTGCCTGCGCCCGGCGCCGCTCTCCCTATGTAGGGATAGAATACTCACAAAAACTCCGCGGCCCTCCAACCGCCGCCGCGCCGCCGCGCACTCTCGAATACACTGCTCAATGAGGTACTGACTGAATGAAAAGTGTATTCTGTATACAATAATTCCGAAACATTTCAATAAAAATCAAACGGTATTGAATGACGACTCCAGTTCCCATTGTCGCTTTACTCGAGTCGCCGTCAATGGAGGTTTAGTTTTTTGTTATCAGCTTAATATAAGAAAAGGCGTGCATGAAAAGAGTTATGAAAGTTAAAGAAGCGAGTAAAGTGTGTAAGGACCGCGTCGTATGGCGCTCGATTCTCTCTACCTACCCCGCAAGGGATTTGGTGTGAAGTTATTGATAGATAAATTAATATATTGTAGGATTAAGGTCATTCATCTATCTACCTGTGAAATAGTTCATTGATATCATTCTAAAACATTTTTTGTTATTTTATGTACAGTGACCAATCCGAAACAGCTGGAATCATTAAAAAAATCACTTTTATTCATAATTTTTAAACGTAACTAAATGGATGCCGAGAAAATCCGCGAAAAATATTATTTCCTTTTTAATTAATTAAAAGAAAGAAAATGTCAAAACATTCATGACGTTTAGAACCCTCGGAACGCAAGTACGATTCGCGTTTGACCCCGTTTGTTTATTAAAAGTATTTATTTCATAACTTGTTAGTTTATATTCAAATGTTCGTCAAAGTTTCGCCGACGTCACGCGGGCTCGTCGCAGGCCTACTCTCACACCACAGGAATCAATATCGGACCACAAACAAAACGAAGACAGTATAAGCCGATTATTGAATGGTTTTTGTTACAACTTTTCGATTAATTGACAAATCTTCACCAATTTCTAACCTAATAAAAAAGCCTTAACAGAACTTTAAGAGTTTAAATAATCTAAATCCAGTTGTTTCCGAATTATTGGTGAAAGATCATAAAAAACGTACTACACGAGCAATATAGAATCTACTTCTTTTTCGAAATCGGTTAAATGGGCTCCCCGTGACTTGGTCGTCCACTGAAACAGATGTGTCGCGCCGGCCGACGGGGCATGCGGGAAACCATATCTCCTCACGTCTCGCTTCAGTGGATTGGAGGCAGATATTCGGACCTTCAATACCTTAAATGCCTCGAAACTAGATGGACGTACCCTTGATCATTGAGTCCCTGTGTTCGATTCCGATCGCCAGGTCAGCACGAAGGTGCCTCGTCATTGGTGTATAATCATCTGGCGTACACTCGAGTTTCGCGACCATACACTATTGATACGGTGATAAATCCCCAATTTTTATATGTAATATGCCCTTCATCATATTATATTATTAGAATTAAGAAATCTCTTATTTTCTCCTCAAACGTAACGTAATATATATATATTATTAACGTTATATGGCCGCGATATTTACATATTTGCAGGTTCTGGGATTACTTTATACATGTGTAGACTGTTTTCGTCGCTAAGAAACCCCCATTTGCTGTCGGGTCCTCAATTCCACAGAAGGTGAGCTCTTATCATGATATAAAGCATTGGGATGTTTGGTGATGAGATCTCCAGATAATTTTAGTTTTGATGATACCGTGCTGTGCAGTTCCAGAGAGGGTTTCTTCCGCAATCACTAAAAGTGTGAAATGGACCCCTGGCGCGGTTTTCCCAAGGTCTTGAGTGACACAGCACGGGCTTCATAAAAAGATGCGAAGAAGTTTTTACGTCTACGTTTTAAGTCAGATTGCACACGGAGTACAGTCCCCTTCGGCGAAAGGACTTGGATATCAACTAAAACTTTGTAATTCGGTTCAGAGACGAACTGTGAGAATTATCCGCAATCATACTGGAACCGCAATGGTTGTGTGTCGTGCGGTTTTACAAATGTTTTCTTCCGATAACTCTTTTAACTCTCTACCGAGGTTTTTCTAATGAACATAGGCATAGGGTTCTTCAAAAAAAAGCGCGAAGCAGTTTTTACAGTCTGCGCACTAATTACTATCAGACGGGCCGTACGCCTCCTCAATCAAATAAAAAAACATAGTCCAACGGCAGGCCGCCACCTGTATTACAGTCCATCCAGCCGCCAGGTCCCTGATGTTACTATAATTCAGGCTACACGAATGCTTGCAGTCGGTTAAAATGCCGTTTCAGTGCTTCAGACTAGGTATGTACTGTTTATAAAATAATCATGAATTTATTGTTTTAGCACTTCTGATATGTAGGGAAGTGTTATCTGTTATCTTTAGCAATTGAACGGTTGAAGTCAAGTTTACGGATGAATACATTATTAGTTACGTACGTATCGGTTTAAAGTTGAAACGAGCGGCCGTCGGCGGCGACACGTCGACGAAAAAACATCAAACGGAAATCTGCAAGAAGGGTCACGTACCGAAGGCTTGCAATATAAATGAAGCACAGATTGTGTTTTTTGCGAGTACAAAAAGTAGGATGTCATCGGCGGAGACGAGCGGGCCGCGAGCGGCGACGGCGGCTGGCTGTTTTTGTGGCGGGAAATTAAATCGGTGGCACACTCAATATAAGTTACAAACAGTATCTACAATGCAAACGCTTTGACGTATACTGCTAGACAAGCAGTAGAAAATTAACGACGTGTCTATAGCGGCGAGGAAGAACGGGGCGAGCGGAGCCGTATCATACGACCACAAACCAATAAATCTTTTGACTGAAGGTCCCCCTCACTCACCAAAACGTAGTGTTTTTGCGCCTAAATATCTCAGAAATTCGAGCTTACTGACCAATAGGAGGATACTTTAACAAATAAGCCGATTGTTGATCGTTGAGAACTAGCCAATCCATCCATCCAATCCAAGCGCGTTCCTTTTTACCCCCGACCCTAGCACTGATTTTATTTACTATGCAAAATCGTATCATTGGGTCACCATAGGTTATTCCCTTCGGCATACTACGAATAATCTGACGCAATGGAGATTACGTCTTACGATAGTTTAGAATTTGTACCCTGTTCCACTTTGTCTCTTAGGATAGTTTTTATGCAACTTCGGAGGCATACAAACATACGGTTCACCTGATATAAAGAAGTTACCGTAGCATATGAATGCTTATGATACAGGAAATATCACTCGCGCGTTGCCTCTCCTGGCGCCAACACACTTTAGAAAACAACAACAACACAACAACTCTTTAGAAAATTAAGAGTGTTATTTGCCTGCGGTTTTCTGTGAGGTATAGGTGCTTCTCCAGTCGATCTGCTTTGATGCATCCTAACTCTCTTAAATGTTAATAACATATTAAAAAAACATTGTCTTTCCATTAATTAAAAAAATCAAAGATTCTTTTAATAGAAAAAAAAGCCCAGTAAACAATTTTAGATCGATACGCCGTTTTGGTCTGAATTTAAATTGAATATGTGAATCGTATAAAGGTTGTAATAACGTTCACTCGACGGGAAGAGCGGCCTTTATTTGGCTCTCAGTCGGGAAACGATCATATAGCAGTCACATAAAAACCTTTTTAGTGCAGTTGTTATCAATTAATCGTCGTCCATTCAACGCAACAACTCCTATATTACACAATTGTTTGTTGTGAATATTATGTATAAACAGATTTTTCGTTCCCCGAGCTCATATCTCCATGACCGAGACTTGCGGACGTAGTAGTACACTTTAAAAAATAGAATACACTATAAATATAACATACACTTTAAAGATGCGCGCGTTATACTCTCCAAGTCCGTGTGCCTACTCAAGAGGTATATTTACTCGCCTCAGACCTTTGTCATTTGTGTTCGTGTAAATCAATTTAGCAATCCGCCGCCGTTCACTCCCGTTTGTCTGGTCGTTCAGTCGAGTTGACGTACTGTTCGTTAACTCCGCGGCCCGTGGTTTCGTCGTCTGCCGACTAGTTTTCGCGGAGTCCGTTGCAAATACACGATTTCCCAGATGGAAATCGACCTTCGAGCTGCATTCTGCTTACAGTTTGATCGGAGCTTGTGAAATTAGAGATCCTTGGGTATTTATGTGTAATCTCTGAGCTCAGACATGACCGGCCTTTATGTACAACTAGCGATACGATTCGTGTCTACGTAAGGAGTAGATATTTTTTAATTAACAAAAAATAGACATAGATTAAAAAACAGAGTGTGTAGCTTTGAGAAGAAGCTGCAAACAAGTTTTTGCACGAGTCGGGAGCGCGGCGCGCGGGACAATTGAAAACCACTGCCACGATTTGAAAGTAATTTTTTGTGTAGCGGACAGGGAGCAATAGTAGGTTTTTAATTCGTCCGCAACATTATCCTTCACAACTTCCAATCATTTGCATTCGACGTCGATGTTATAGTGATAACACAACGCTTCCAATAGACTACATTTAAAGTATCTAGACTTGTGTATATAACTAGCTTCTGCCCGCGGCTTCGCTCGCGTAGCCTACATCATTCTAGGACGAGTTATAGACCATGACATGCTATACCTACCGCAGTATTTCTCTGTGTCTCGTTGTCAACAGCAATATACAAATGGGTTTGGTCGAGTTTGCATAGTGTAGAGGTTCACACCCCATTTACCCCGGTAGGGGCTGATTTTCGAAACGTACGTGTTTTATTTTATGTTTTTAAAAGTATTCATACTAAGTTTCAAGCTGGGAATACATATAATTTTTTACAAACATTTCACCCCATTCGGGGTTGATTTTCGAAAAATCCTAAAATATGTGTTACATTATTTGTTTTGAAGAGTTTTTTTTATTTAGAAGCTATTTTTACCAAGTTTCAAGTTTGTACACAGGAAATGCCATTTCTCACACAACCCTCACCAAATCCCCTCAGGTGTGGAATTTCGAAAAACCTGTGGCGGCTAGAACTGTTGAGATATAGATTGTTGATTCATCAGTTTTGAACATGTCACGCCACACGCGCTGTGTAGAGTCCAGTCGTCTGTTAACTAGAACTGTTCAGATATAGATTGTTGATTCATCAGTTTTGTACATGTCACGCCACACGGGCTGTGTAGAGTCCAATCGTCTGTTAACTAGAACTATCCAGATATAGATTGTTGATTCATCAGTTTTGAATATGTCACGCCACACGGGCTGTGTAGAGTCCAGTCGTCTGTTAGCTAGAAGTGTTGAGATATAGATTGTTGATTCATCAGTTTTGAATATGTCACGCCACACGGGCTGTGTAGAGTCCAGTCGTCTGTTAGCTAGAAGTGTCGAGATATAGATTGTTGATTCATCAGTTTTGAACATGTCACGCCACACGGGCTGTGTAGAGTCCAGTCGTCTGTTAGCTAGAAGTGTTGAGATATAGATTGTTGATTCATCAGTTTTGAATATGTCACGCCACACGGGCTGTGTAGAGTCCAGTCGTCTGTTAGCTAGAGTGTCGAGATATAGATTGTTGATTCATCAGTTTTGAACATGTCACGCCACACGGGCTGTGTAGAGTCCAGTCGTCTGTTAACTAGAACTGTTGAGATATAGATTGTTGATTCATCAGTTTTGAACATGTCACGCCACACGGGCTGTGTAGAGTCCAGTCGTCTGTTAACTAGAACTGTTGAGATATAGATTGTTGATTCATCAGTTTTGTATATGTCACGCCACACGGGCTGTGTAGAGTCCAATCGTCTGTTAACTAGAATTATCCAGATATAGATTGTTGATTCATCAGTTTTGAACATGTCACGCCACACGGGTTGTGTAGAGTCCAGTCGTCTGTTAACTAGAACTGTTGAGATATAGATTGTTGATTCATCAGTTTTGAACATGTCACGCCACACGGGCTGCGTAGAGTCCAGTCGTCTGTTTACTAGAACTGTTGAGATATAGATTGTTGATTCATCAGTTTTGAACATGTCACGCCACACGGGCTGTGTAGAGTCCAGTCGTCTGTTAGCTAGAACTGTTGAGATATAGATTGTTGATTCATCAGTTTTGAACATGTCACGCCACACGGGCTGTGTAGAGTCCAGTCGTCTGTTTACTAGAACTGTTGAGATATAGATTGTTGATTCATCAGTTTTGAACATGTCACGCCACACGGGCTGTATAGAGTCCAGTCGTCTGTTAACTAGAACTGTTGAGATATAGATTGTTGATTCATCAGTTTTGAACATGTCACGCCACTCGAGCTGTGTAGAGTCCAGTCGTCTGTTAACTAGAACAGTTGAGATATAGATTGTTGATTCATCAGTTTTGAACATGCCACGCCACACGCGCTGTGTAGAGTCCAGTCGTCTGTTAACTAGAACTGTTGAGATGTAGATTGTTGATTCATCAGTTTTGAATATGCCACGCCACACGCGCTGTGTAGAGTCCAGTCGTCTGTTAACTAGAACTGTTCAGATATAGATTGTTGATTCATCAGTTTTGAACATGCCACGCCACACGCGCTGTGTAGAGTCCAGTCGTCTGTTAACTAGAACTGTTGAGATATAGATTGTTGATTCATCAGTTTTGAACATGTCACACCACACGCGCTGTGTAGAGTCCAGTCGTCTGTTAACTAGAACTGTTGAGATATAGATTGTTGATTCATCAGTTTTGAACATGTCACACCACACGCGCTGTGTAGAGTCCAGTCGTCTGTTAACTAGAACTGTTGAGATATAGATTGTTGATTCATCAGTTTTGAACATGTCACATCACACGCGCTGTGTAGAGTCCAGTCGTCTGGTAACCTCGAAGCTGAATGTTCGCTATTGTAAACAATTGTATAGAATACCTAAATCATTCTACGATAAGTAATTGTACTCGGTACGTCGACAATAAAGAGAAATCCGCTATACAAGAACTTGTTATATTTATCTCTATATGAGTAGGTACCTAACAATTACCTACAGTATTACCTACAAACCCTTTACAAGTGGATACCTACACTTTACAAAGAACATTTTTGAGAGGGGTAGATTGCATCAAAATAGCCTGTCTGTTACCTTCACCTCACAGAAAATTCCCTGAAGAATTGTTGTGTTCCTGCGTGTGAGCGAGGTTAACTAAGGAGTTGTTGGGCTAGCAGCCGAGGTGGCATCGCGCGAGTGATATTTAATGTATTGCGAGCGTTCATAGTCTACGATAACCGCTTTCCATCCGGTGGACCGTATGCTTGAATGACTCCCGACGTTGTATAAAAAGCCCTCCAAAATTAATGTCTCTAGAACCAGCGGTATAGGCTGTGTGTTGATATATCAGTCAGGCCTTTGAATTTTATATGTATAAACACTGAGGTAATATTACTACGTACCTAGTTCATAATAACTCGATGTGTATAGATAAAGGCAAGTAGATCGCACCGATGTCTGATACTCCGAGCGTACGCAGACGCCGCTCGCCGCTCAAGTGGAGACCGACTCCAACACCGCAGCCAAATAACAAGTCGCTACACAATTGTTGCACTCTTCCTACCGAGCGAGACTATTAATAAACTCCTGAGTTATTGATATATTAGCGGCGGAGATAGCATAGCGCGAGTTGTCGTAAGCGATGATAGGCTACGGTAACATCAATATCAAGACAAAAATGTTGTAACTGGTATTCTTGTGTATGATGTAGAGAGGTAGTCGAGCTGGCGGAAGGCAGATGGCGAGCCTCACGTGGACATCTGCCGCGCTAGAGACTGCCGCGCGGTACATTAGGACACTGTCGAGAGTACTATGCACAGGGATTTAACGACCATCCATTCCATCTATTTTGACGAGCTCGGTGGCTCATTCGTGAATGACGCGACTTTGACACCAACGCTCGTGGGTTCGATTCCCACACAAGACAAACATTTGCGTGCATAAACATGTCTGTTTGTCTTGATCTGGATGTTTTAAGAGAAGTAGGACGCGTTGAAGTGGCCCGTCTGGGGAAGTACCTCCACCTCACAGAAAACCGCGGCCAAATAACATCTCCTTACAGGCTTGTTGTGTTCCTGCGTGCGAGTGAGGTCACCAGTAAGCTTCTAAGGAGTTGCTGTAAGCAGCAGACGAGGCGTCGCGCGAGTGATATTTAATATATTATAAGCGTTAATAGGCTACGGTAACCACTTTACATCAGGTGGGCCGTATGCTTGTATGCCTCCCGACGTTGATAGAACACGATAGAACACCAGTTGGTTGGCTCGCCTTTCAGTGACAATCGGTCTCGAGACCGCACGCTGGCCGTCGCGCCGGTTCAGCCATCTTCACTCGTGGTGCGCTCACCAACAACCAGAGAACGTATTTACTCCAAAACAGAATTTTCTTCTGCTTTCCTAGTTGGTAGTGTCAAGTCGTCCCTCCAATACATCCGTCGTTCAGATCGCCCTAGCAAAACAATTAAATACCGAAAAAGACCACTGATAGCCCATTGGATAGAGAACCAGCCTTTTAACCGATGGTCCTGGTTTGAATTCTGGCATGGGTCGGACCACTAAATTCGTATTTTCGGATTTATATCTGTAATTTTAACTTGTTCCGGGATGAAGGAAAATATTGAAAGATATGTAACCTAACATAAGAAAGTTATAGATTTCCCTCTGTGTTGTAGAGATCTGATGGTAGTCGCTTCGTATCAAAATCAATACCATCGTCAAACTCTTAATGTTAGGTAGCGGAGCCCGCCAGTCGAAATGGATTAGGAAACGGGATAACGCAAAGAAGAAGATATTTTGACGGTGCACTCTCCCGCCACACTGTTCAAGGTAGAGTTCACTAACATCCGCGGACTCCACTCAAACCTTAATGCCCTCCACCAACACCTAGAGACGGCACGGCCCGCCATGCTCTTCCTGGCGGAGACACAAATCCAGCGTCCAGCGGACACGTCCTACCTCCAGTACCCCGGTTACGTACTTGAGGAGAATTTCCTCGCGAAAGCCGGGGTCTGTCTGTTTGTCCTCTCGGATGTAGTTTGTTGCCGTCTGCGCTGCCTAGGGGATTCCTCCTTTCCCGTCCTCAGTGTGCAATAAACCTGGGCCTTCTGAGACGTATTTATTGTGCCTATACTGACCCCGTACTACGGACGCGACTCGGCTCTTGAGTATATGAGCCGGGCGGTAGATGAATCGCAAGAGCGGTACCCTGCTGCTGAGATGGTATGTTTGGGGAACTTTAACTCTCAACACGACTCCTGGTTGAGATCCTCCATAAATAACCATGCAGAAAGGACCGTCCACGCGTTCGCTCTTTCGCACAGCTTGACGTAATTGGTAGGCCAACCTACCAGAATACCAGACATCGCTGTTTAGGTGCCCTCTCTACTAGATTTGCTGCTGAACACCCGTCCTGCTGGCTACCGGGTTGAGGTCAGGGCACCCTTGGCCACATCTGACCACTGCCTAGAGTCCAGCACAGTGCCAAGCACAGCTTCACCACAACCCACTGCGGTTAAGCGTCGTGGTCTAGCACTACTCGTCAGCAGATTGGGACGGCCTGCGTGACTACTTTCCTTCCGTCCCATGGGGCAGTTCTGTTTCAGTGAGAAAGATCTTACGGCGAGAGCTGTGGCCATTGTTGACGAGATCGGCGTTGGCATGGAATACTACACTCCTCACTCCGATGTCGTCATCAAAAGCCGGAGACGTCCTTGGTTTAATCGCGAGTGCGCTGAAGCTATTAGTAACAAACAGGGGGCGTATCGCGCTTGGACCAGGGGTCGTGCCCTCAAAGATCCGAATATTAACTTGCTGAAATCAGCCTGTAATATTGACACCAAGGTCTACAAGAGGGCATATATAAGAGCGGACGCCCGGCGTGTTACTTGAGTCTGCAAGGAACTAGTGGCGCACCCTACTGGGTCGCGTAACTACTGGCGACTAGCCAAAGCCGTGCAGGCCAACTTCTGCCAGCCCTCGCTACCTCCGCTGAGATGCCCTGATGGTTCACTGGCGCATCAGCCGCAGGAGAAAGCCGATATTATGGCCAGTCTCTTTGCGGCTAACTCCCGGATCAACGACTGTGGCACGCAACCACCATCGATACCCTCCTGTGGTTCCGTTATGTCAGATATTCACATCAGACAGCGCGATGTCGATTGCGAGCTACAGTCACTTGATGTCCGTAAAGCCTGTGGTGCTGATGGTATCCCAGCGATTGTTCTGAAAAAATGTGCAGCGGAGTTGTCCTCGGTGTGATGCGCCTCTTTCGTCTTTTGCACTCGGCCGGTTGTGTGCCGGAGGCTTGGAGAGAGGCCAATGTGCTGCTGGTCCCCAAAAAGAGAGACCGTTCTGACCAATCAAATTACCGCCCCATTGCCGTAACTTCAGTGTTGTGCAAAATTATGGAACGAATCCTTAACAATCAATAGATCCGTTACCTAGAAGATCACAACTTAATTAATGATCGTCAATATGGCTTTACATCGAAACGATCGACGGGTGATCTTCTAGCGTATATGACGCACCTCTGGGAGGAGTCAAAAAATGTCATGAATATAGAGAACTAAATGTTGCTAGATATTCAGCGGAAGGTATTATGGAATGTTGTGCAATAGAACTCATAAAACATAACCTAATTATAATTTGTTTATATAGACCTCCAATAATAAGCAATTTAAATATATTCTATGAGAAATTAGATTAAATGTTACAAAGTGGCAGCATGGTTCTGTTAAGGAAATCGTGCTTTGCGGGGATTTTAACATACATATTTTAAAACGGACTAACATTGCTCTGGATTTTGAGTCTTTTCTTTTGGGTTATAACTTGGTTATAACATAAAATTAGAATTGCAACAACCTACAAGATTGGCAAGTGGTACGAGTACATGCATTGACAATTTTGCTCATAACTTGCAATACAAATGTAAAGCGGACGTGATGGATTTTGCACTTTCTGACCATACAGTTTTAGAAATATCTGTTAAAAGGTCATGTATACTAAAATCCTGGCGTAGAAAATACGAGATCTGTCATTAGAGAATATGAAGCGTTTTAAAGAATATTTGCAAAGCTTATCGTTTTCAGAACTACAATTTACATGAACCTGAAAAAGCCTATAACTATTTTATCGAACACTTTCGCATGATTTATGATTTGTGCTTTCCATTTAAAGTTATAACGATGAAATCTTCCAACAAAAGAATTAAATGGATTTCAAGAGGCATACGAATTTGCACAAAAAAGAAGAGAAAACTCCTTTGGAAATATAGATTTTTTCCTTCAATTTATAATAAACTAGCATTCAAAAACTACTCAAAAAAGTTAAAAAGAATAATACAACTTACTCAAAAGGCTCAAAACAATTTCTACATAAATACAGCTGATAACAGGTCAAAAGCAAGTTGGCAAATAATAAATAAAAAATTACTCATGACAATAAAATAATAATAGATCCACAAGAAATAGCCAATTCATTCAACGACTATTTTATTGATCAAGTTGAACAATCATCTAAAAAAATACACAACAACAATATCGGTATTCCAAATCAGCCCCAGTCAATGTGTATGCCTCCAGTGCTACCTAATGATATACACAGAGCTATAAAATCTTTAAAAAACACGAAAAGTGTAGGCTATGACGGTATTGCCTCTATTGTAATAAAGTATGTTCATGATTGTGTGGCAGACCATCTAAGCTATATATTGAATTTATGTATTAATCATGACATATTTCCGCAGAATCTTAAACCGGTTGTTGTAAAGCCATCACACAAAAAAGGTGACAAAGATGACTTAAAAAACTATAGACCAATAGCTTTATCTTCAGTATTTTCTAAAGTCTTCGAAAAGGTATTATATAACTTCATTTACAGTTAATTCAAAAAGTTCAAAAAGGATTCAGAAAGAGCAGAACGATTAACATGGCAATTTATGATCTAATTGATACTGTAATGAAACATGTAGATGAAAAAATACCAATTTGTGCCATTTTTACGGATATGACAAAGGCTTTCGATTATGTGGATCATCAAAGACTTACGGAGAAATTATATGCTTGTGGTATAAGAGGAAATGTGCTAAATCTTTTAAAATCTTATATCTCAGTGGTCGCACACAATATGTTCAAATAAATAGACTCAGTTTAAAAACAAAGTATGATCACGAATACCTATCACAAGTCAGAGAAATAAAACATGGTGTGCCCCAAGGTAGCATTCTCGGTCCATTGTTGTTTCTTATCTACATCAATGACTTGCCTAGTCATACTCGACACAAGATGGTTTTATTTGCAGACGACAGCACTGCTGTAATTAAATGTAACAATTTAAATAATTATGAAAATGATATAAATAATGCTTTGAAAAATATTATTGGCTGGCTTGACATGAACAATTTAATAATTAATTTACCCAAAACTAAAATAATGAATTTTTGCCAAAGACGTAATATTCAGAACTTTAACATAAATTATGACGGTTATGAGTTGACAAAAGTAAAAGTAACAAAATTTCTTGGACTGAAAATTGACAGTCAACTTAATTGGAAATCGCAATCAGAGGATATATGTAAGAATTTAAGTAAATCTCCTATGTTTTATATAACCTCACAAAAAAAGTTAAACGAGAAACTGTTTTAATAGCATATCATGCCACTGTGAATTCTATTCTAAGATATGGTCTAATTTATTGGGGTAACTCAATTGAAAGAGAACGCATTTTTAGAGCTCAAAAAAGGTGTGTTAGATCTTTGTGTGGTCTTAAAAGTACTGATAGCTGCGTGCCTATGTTCAGATCTCTTAAATTATTAACACTGCCGTCGTTATATATATCAAAAATTTGTATATTTGTAAAAACGAATCTATACCTATTTGTCAAAACTGCATCCATAAGAAAAGGATCAATACGGGCTCAGTACAAAAACACTCTTAAAGTTGGTGGGTATAATACTGCATTAATCCGTAAAATGTTATCGGTATGGCACCCGTGTTTTACAACCAATTACCAGATTATTTAAAAGAACTGCCTTAGACATTATTTAAAAAAAGTTATTTGAATTATTAGTTGAACAATGTTACTACAGTATTACAGAATTCTTAGATGACAAATTATGTGATTTTTTTAATGTTGTACATTAAAGTTAATGATTTTTATGGGTAGTTTTAAATTTTATATGATATTGTAAATTTAATGTTTATTATTTTGTAATTTTGCATGCTTTGTATTAAGCAAAATGTATATGGGACCTCTAATAATTATCAACATAATTGTCAATACCTACATTTTACGCAAATAAATATATTGATTGATTGAGGCAAACGATAAACATGGCGAATCTATGGCAGTTAGATATCGTCAAGGCTTGTGTTTGGCATAAAGCACTTCTCTCCAAACTTCCGGCATGCGGTCTGCTCTCCAGCTTTGTAAGTAGATTGCTGGCTTCCTGCACGAGCGTAGAATCCACGTCCTTGCAGATGGCTACGCCTCCCGGTTCATGTCAGTGAATGTCGGTGTCCCACAGGGCTCCATCCTGTCGCCCACCCCCTTTCTTCTTCATATCAATGACATGCTGCCACTTGGTAATATTCATTACAATGCAGCTGACAGTACAGTCCATGGGCGATATTTCGGACGGAAATTGGTTAGAAGCGCGGTAGTCTTGTCGTTGAGCTGAATTGAGTTTTAGATCTGAGGCCCTTCCCTTTTTTAAGTCGCTTAAAACTTGTCGATATCAGCCCCGCTGCATCACTATTATAAAAATATATCACGTATTACATAAGTACCTAATTTTTTTTATATCTTTGTACATCGTACCAATCAGTCGTATGCATCGATTACAATGCGGCGTTCGAGACCCGAAGGGGGTCTGACAGGCGGCACAGCCACGTTTGACGAACACTCGTGCAGTGGATCTCGAGACGCGAAAACAAGCGAAAAACTCAGGAACGTTTATTTTATACAGTTTATGTGTACGTTGGTTACATTGCTCGAGATCGCTACACGTTTGGTTGGAGTCAGCAGTAGTCACGTCAGTGTAAATGTTAGCCGGCGTTATCTCTGCGACATACAGTTAGTAGCAGGCACATCGACCTAGGCCTAGGCCCGTAGGAACGCCAGGTGCGCGACGCATGTAGCACGCAACCACATGGGCGCTGAGACTTGGACAAAAATTGTAGTCACATAATATGTTTAGAATATTATTTGTGATCCGTGCATCACTACCACACTACGGCGAAGCCATAAGGAAAATAATATAAAGGTATTTGATTTAAGCTAGCTATGTACTACCTATGTATGTTCATATATCTCCTAAACTATTCGTCATTTATGCTTTCCCGCTGGTTACAGGTTTTGTTTCTAATGAATATTGTTTGGTGTGTGTTTGTGAAAATACATAGGTGACAGGTCATTTATATGACTTATGCCTGTGTAAATTATATAATGATATTTAGCGACGACACGACACACAATGCCGATATTTACTTTCATTACCTTAAGTTGTTTAATTTTCATTTGTTATCTTTTGAAATAAAAATAATGTAGCCAATATGAAATGTTGTTGATGTACCTTTTTAGTAGGATGTTGTTAGTCGAGTTTTAGTATTTTTATTGTGAACTTTTTAAATTTGTGTTTTTTAATGTTACCCTTGATTGGTGCGCAGCGAGATAAATGTTTTGTTCCGCTCTTCCCGGGCTGTAGAACGGAAAGAGATAAAATCTATATCTCGCTTCGCACCTATAAACGTGTGGCATGTCACGGATGAATTAAATTAGCGTGAGTATAAAATAATGTGGCGCTTGGTTCGTTTAGCCTACCCTGTAACGGACTTGGCGTGAAGATATAGACAAAAATGTTGACGAGCATCAATAAGTTATGATATTTTATAAAAAACATACATTCAGGTTAGTCATTATAATGTATGATTACACATGTAATGCATATAATGTATGCCTATAACTTCACGGTAAGACCCTCGCGGGGTTCGGCGGTCGTATACTTAAAGACTAATGGCAAAAAATTATAATAGTGTCAATGTTTACAGTACATCTAGTCACAATTATAGTCAATATGTGTAACGCCGCTCTAGAGCTACAGATGTGTGTACCTACTCGTGTATATCACACTCGAACCGAGACACACCCGTATGACGTGACTGTGACTGTACCGGCTGCTTGCTGACTGTCGGTGCGGGGTCGGATGCACTGAGGCACCGCCTGCGAGCGGCGGGCCATCGGGGTCTACGTGTACCGACTGTGTATCTCAGTGCAATCGCGCCCTTTCAGCGCATCAATATTTTAAATTGTTAATCGGAAGTATCCGGAGTGTCGTCAGTGGTGTGTGTTGTCCTCGTATTGTATGTCTGATGTGTGTGACGTAGGTGTCGAAGCGGCGGCGCACGGAGCTCAAGTGGTACGAGCGGCTGGCCACCGCCGGCCCCGCGCTGCGCGGCGACAACACCGGAGCCCCCGTACAGGTGTGACTGGCCGGCTGGCGCGGAGGGTGCTCGGTGCACTAACACGATACTTCACCACGCCGCCGCTAACACCGACGGACGAACACCTATTTAGAGGAACGAGGAGTTGACTCGCTGCTCAACGTCCTTCAATGTTTTGTAAATACACTTTTATCTAAAATCCAATCGTTACTCTTGAGAAATGTGCACACACACAGACGTGTACACGCGCAGCGCGCCGCGCACGAGACCCGCCTCCTCGCAGATACTTGTCATTCCCATTATTAATGTCAGACATGAATAACATACATAGTTCGTAATTCAGATTGATTTCGGACAGTTTGAAATATACACAAAGTGGTGCACACCAAATTATAGGGTGTTAGCCCGTAGACAAATGGATTACACAATAATTTAACTGAAAAATAAGATGACATACCTATGTGTTGTACGTTCCTCTGAATTCGGTGAGCGTCTGTCACCGGACAGGTCGTACACAGGTCAAGCGGCGCGGGCGGTGCGGCGGGACTGCGCCCCGGACGGCGCGCGGCGGCGGACAGTGGGCAGCGTCTCCGCAAACTATTTTACAATTCTCGAGAATACTGAACGGGTAGTTTGTTGCGATCGAACTTCGCTTACGAACCCTACCTAAATCATATTCAAATAATAAGTTTAGATACTAGTGATGTATAAACCGTCCTCTCCCGGCCGTTACGTGTCCTCGAGTGTTGTTCGGTGTCGCCGCTCTGCTCGTCCACCTAACACATCTCGGAAATCAATGCTGCTAATCAACTACCTGTTATTTATTTGGTGCTGGTTGCTAACTCGTGAATGATTGCCGATTGGTGAGGGTCAGGTTGCCGGCATCATTGGTCAACGCAATACGCTCCCTATTAACGGTAACGCCGCTTCGAGCGCGGACATTTTAACTTGAACTTCATTTTTTTTTAAAACTGCGCTTTTACGGCGAAATGTTCTCGGCTGCTTCTGAAACGAGGTACAAGTTGATGTCCGCGTGACGCCGGCCGTCCTCTGGAGGTGTCTTCATGTTGTCACACGTTATGGTTCATTTGTATTAACACGGCGTCACGGTCAAATATCATTTCGTAATTTGTAGTTTAGTTTATGGCTTATTAAGTGGGTATGTGATGGTTATAACATAAATAGTGTTAGAATATCCTGGTACATTGACTTACTTACATATAAAAGTGCACTCGCAGTCTCGAGTAGGTCTGTAGCACGTGTGAACTATTTCTAGTTCTGTGATCACTGTCAGGGAGCTTTCTGGCCAGACCCCGAAACCAAGAAAACTTAGACTCCGCCATAGGTCGCAGAGTGAAATGGCTGGGATCCTTTCATTTTTTCTTAAACTGAGACTTTGGAAGACTTCGTTGGAGGGTTTCATACCGGCGGTAAACTCGCCCCGGGCGCACGGCTCGTACGGTCGCACGGCCGCCGTGTGTACTACGGCATGTGCACCGTTTATTCAGTAGAGCAATTATTCAAAGCGCATGTGCACGTAACTCGGGACAACGCGTAACTTGATTGAAATCTCATATTTTTTATAGTACTTGGTAGCGAACAAGCATAGAACTTGACTGATGGTAAGTATTCACCGTACGTTTGAACGATTTCAAGACTTGACTCATAAAAATGCTACAGGTACACTGCCCGGGTGCTCCGGTGACCCTTGTTACAATACAGGGCATTGTTTACGTGCGGTATTCTTCATAACAGAATAAGTCAGTCTCCTCAACCATGTAGGCCTTTGCAAAGATGAGGCCATCTGTCCTGTCTCAGTTGAGCTATATCTTTGGGATGAGACCTTGTGTTGGACAGTGGCAGAGTCCGTGAGGCCAGGTGCGGTAGTAACGTCGCGGTGTGCGCAGGTGGTGAAGGTGTGGCCGGAGCGCGGCGCCGTGCAGGTCTACAACCCGAAGGGCCAGGACAAGCTGTTCACATACGATGCTGCGTACGACTCCGCCGCCGACACGCAGACCATGTACGACGAGATGGTGAGTCGCTCCTTCCATTATAAGGCACGCTCGCGCACGAACAGACGAGTCCGTCCGCGACCGTTCAAATGTATGCACCTACTGCATGCACTATAACCGCGATACTAAATTTATTATGCCCTAAAATGTCTCGTAATCTTAAAGAATACGCATAACTCATAAAGAAATCTTTATGTGTATCCGTATTCTTTAAAGGGGTGTGTACACGGGTCGATTTTCGCCGTGCGGCAACTCGCTTACCAAATCGCCACAATAAGCAACGCTTCTTCTTTTACACAGTTGACTGAAATCGCAAGTGACTCGGTCATTTGCTTCGAAAAATGTTCAGTAGAACAGGTGTTTAATGTGCCTGTTTCGAAATAGTTTGTAAATCTATTTATTGAAGAATTGCTTGAAGAACAAAGAGAGAAGATAAAAAAGAAGGACAAAATAAACGCAGATTTTGGGTACGCGGATGGATTTTTCGACTCGTGCTTCGAATACTATGTTGATGGAATGGAGTTCAGAAGATCCTGATTACTTTAGAAAATTATTAAGAATGAGATGAGAGAGATTGTCGTGATCAGCCGCGTGCAGGCGATCGCCGCCCAGCTAAAAGTCGGATGAAAGTCGCAAGTTCCCCATAACACTCCGTGTCACACAGCATAAAACAGACATATGTATAGGTATATGTCGCGGTATATGTCGTGATGTCGCTAGTCGGATGCAGATATCCGTTAGTGTTCTTTACAGACTAGTCATTCAAACCATTGTAAGTGGACGTTCAATGACAACTATGTAGTCTCCTAAGATGATACATTCATTTGTAATTAAGGCTATACGAATTATTTTATATACTTTTGAACCCTTTCAGTCGTATGAGTGTACAATAATAGTAACTCGATAAATTTTCAGGAACACCGTTCCTATAATGAAATCTATATGTTTGTCTGTCGCTTTTTTTCGAATATTCGAATTTTAACTTCACATTCGGATTCAGCGTAAAAAAGTAGAATAGGAATGTTCAGGAACACCATTCCTATCTCTTAAGGAACATGGTCAAAATGGCCGACAAATAAAAAAAAAAAATTGAATTGTTATACAATTGACTAGCCAGGTGTTCCTCTGGCAATGCAAGCTTGCGCATTCTCAACTGGTTTTAGTTGTAATGTATAGATTGTACCCATTACGAAAAGCATACCATTTTTTTTAAAATAAGTGTGCCACGAAAGATCAATGTGCAGGCAGTCAGGCAGTGGCCGCCGACCGCCAGCCGCGCCGCAGTGCGCACTGTGGCCGCGCTGAGGCCAATGTCAAGTTAATTTTGTAGACCGTATACTATTTGTTATAAATATATGTCTGTCTATTCATAGATAGATACGAACTGTGTTACAAAAAACCGGGCAGGTATTCACCGGCACCTGCGGAGAAGTCACTGATGAATTGAATTTTACTTTTAATTTGTAATCATTACACTTGTTTTCATGACATTTTTAAATTAATGTGTCAATTATAATCAAACTAAAAGTAAGTAAACGAATTTCAAGAATAGCGCCTAAAACTCTTTTACAACAGACAATCATCCCACTTGTCAGCGGCTTGTGAGAACAATAACGATATGTAAGCAAAATTACTATGGACATGTACGGAGGTAATCATCAAAGGCCGTTTTTTTTTCAAGTGAGTGTATTTTTAAAGGTGACTGTACAATAGACACGTTGCTAGATGTGTCGGTGCCGGTATTACTATATTAATTGTATTGTTTTATTACAAAGTCGGGAGGCAGGCACGGCGAACCAATGTCACGCGTGCGGCGAGATATCTCGGGCACGTCTATAATACATGAATGTGTGTAGGTACTTGGTAAAAAAGTCATTTGTCGACATTAGTGTAGGTAACAAAGTTCATTGCGTATTAGACGAAGTACTCGTACGGTAACAGATTATGAATGAGAATTTACTTGATGTCACGCATACATGCTTAGCTCTGACTGACGCGGGATTCGTTTCGATTTTTTCACCAAAATGGCACGTTTACCAATAGGTAAAGGGTCGCCAATACTGTCGGGGGGCATACAAACATACGGCTCAACTGATGCAACCGTTTGTTTATCGTAGCCTATATACCATGCCTGAATTCTATGTACATACATAAATGTGCATAGAATTCAAGGTCGAATGGCAATAAGAAATTTAGTTAGAAACGCAACAAACTTTCAGGGAATTGTTATTCTTTCGTCTCGTTGTTACTTAGAAGAATGCACCACGTCCAGGCGAAGTTAGCTCTATGTGTAAAGAGCCACTTACGGCCCAGCTGGTTTTAGCGAACTCCAATTAAAACTGAAATTGATAGCTATTTTATTTTTCATATTGTTGGAATTGCGTCAAGTTTTCAATTAAGTACATTATCGTCTAGGAAATTAGTCATTAACCACCCAATTAAATAATGTAAGTATTTATTAGTATTTCAGTGTCGCGCAAAAATACGAAGGAATCGTAATGATAGACGCCGCGAGTGCCGCGACAGGCCCCGGCGACGGCCGCGCTGGCTGCTGCTGCGGGCGCGACGGGGACATTGACTAAAAATAATGGACGGTCGCACCTATCCAACTTTTCAGACAACTTTTTGTATATCATTTCTTTAGACATGGAGTGAACGTTATTTTAGGCAGTAAGTGTTAGTTATCATTCGCCAAATGATCAGTTTGTTCGGCGCGGAGCTCTGCCAATAATACTACAAGTACCCCTAGGTGATTTATTTCCTCTGCTCTAGTCAGAAGGCAGGCCGGTATTGTATTGCTACGACAGAAAGCTGGTAAACGGTATTGATAAGGATTTTATTCATAGAGTAAGAAGGGCAGGTATTGGTGTTTTGGATGTTGATGGTTGCAAGGTTGGATGGAAGCCGAGCCGTGACAATAACGCATGCGACAATACTGGACTATGCGACGATGCGAATAGCACTACCCGGAAGCAGCGCTAGGCAGAAGGGCTGTATCGTCAGACCGTTGACATCCACTACAAAGAGGATGGAGCATAGATAACAGAAACAACGGGAGATGTGACGAGGGGGCGTGGTTGGTGTCGCCGCAATATGCTCAAAACGAGAACATTGCCAAGAACAGTTAGTTAGTTGCAATCAAGTTCGATTGAGATACGTTGCTCTTTGTTTTAGCAAAATGCCAAGTTGTGCTGTTGCCTTTTTGCAAAAATAGAAGTGCAGTGGTTAACTTTAAATCAAATGGAATCACTTATCACCTATAAGTACAAATAATATTACGTTTTATAAGCATAAATACAGAATTAATTTCAAAAATTCTCTGACGCCATTTCTACCAGGGCCTTACCACGATACAAATTATAAATATCAAATTTCTCATTCTTAATCATACATTGCTTTTCTACCATTACGCAGTCTCCACCGCTCGTTTACCAACACGCAATGTAAAGCGAGTAATATTATTCGTTCACTGTGTGTACAGTTTCGAGATACGGCCGCTTGTTTCTGCCGCTTTATAAATGTAGTAGTGCGTGCTTACTTGGGTGTTGTTTAAATAAACATCCAATGACAGCGTCTTAACAAATGTGTGTCGTTGTACTTGTGTGCGTAGAATGATATTTTTTATTTATTTAAGTGTGTGAGTGTTTTATGGTGGGGTGAAACTCGACGACAACCGTCCCGGTGTAAACTCGCGTGGTATGTCACATCTCCCATTGTTTCTGTTATCTATGGGATGGAGCCTAACTTGTCCCTAAGGTTCCGTGTTCTGCCGGCAGGGGCAGGAGCCATCAATATATCTCCCCCACTGACTTAGCCGCACGTTTAGCTCTACCCACCTTGGGCAGTAGGCGTCGTGAGCTCCCAAAACCGGCTCCGTGTACTACACGGACCGTTCTGCCATACTAACACTCTAGTGTAGGGCAGTCTATAGTCGTCCAAGTCCTCACTACCCAAGGTGGGTAGAGCTAAACGTGCGGCTAAGTCAGTGGGGGAGATATATTGATGAGTGGCTTAACCTTTACGTATAGCCAGTAAAATGATCATCTCATTAAGAGATCGTATTCTTGTGAGCTCGCAGATGCAGTTGTACTCTTTAATAGTACTCACTACTGCTACGTGTAAAATGATGACAGTGTAGTTGGCTCCTGCCCCTGCCGGCAGAACACGGAACCTTAGGGACAAGCTAGGCTCCACCCTCTTTGTAGTGGATGTCAACGGTCTGATGATACAGCCCTTCTGTCTAGCGCTGCTTCCGGGTAGTGCTATTCGCATCGTCGCATAGTCCAGTATTGTCGCATGCGTTATGATCACGGCTCGGCTTCCATCCAACCTTGCAACCATCAACATCTAAAACACCAATATCTGACCTTCTTACTCTATGAATAAAATCCGTGTACTCTTCCCGACCACTGCGAGAAAATGACGAGCTCTCTATTGGCACGCTTGTTATGTTTATCCGTAATTCAACACCATTCAAACGACCGGTTCCATGTGAATGTTATGAAACGTCGCCGTGCGCTGCTCTGTAATCAATTATTATTTTGCAAATATAAGTGACGAGATTTGCGCGCCGCCCGCTCGGCCTGCCGGCACGTACTTTAGAATTCCTCATTCAGTCGTCTCATTGAAAGTATACAAAAGACGGCATTCACAATACAAAAAAGAAATAAGAAACGTTTTTCAGTGGCACGTTCTTACAGCCGCGGATTTAATTGTCGATCTCCATCGGAGTATATTTAACATTACAGTCAGGAAAGGAATCCTACGATGGTTATGTTCGAGCAGTGCTTAGTTGTCAGTTTGTATCACTCGTTATCTTTTGATCGGCCTTCAATTACAGTTCATTGTTATCCAATAACACGGCCTCGCACCGGCGGGTCTGGATGCGCGGTGGACACACAAAAAATTTCTCCGGCGATGTATTTTGTGTGGAGCATACGTCTGTGGAAATGTAGTCGCTATTTGTCATATTGAACGTTGAGGTGCATCTGTATTCCTCATCGTTGGTATCGCTCGCGGACGCTGATATAATTGACGAAAATACGTCGCCCACACGCCGCGGGCGCGCGCCGAATGTGCGAAATGTGTACACCATTAGTGTAATGCACGTACGGACGTCAGAGCGCGGGCGCGGGCGCGCGTCGTCCCGCTGACGCACGCCGCGGCCGCGCAGCACGGGGATGTGGGCAGTAGTACGACTTTAAACAAACCGCGGAAATGGTCACATTCGCACAGATGCAACACGATTATAAACGAAGTTCGCAGTCAAATTAGCAGCGATAATTGTCGCACAATAAGTATATAACACAGACATACAATGCAAAAGTGGAAGGATGTAGGAGCCGAGGAAGACCGAGACTAAACTACCATGACCAAGTTGGCCATGTTTTATCAGAAGGTGATGTCAGGAGCCCCGGGAGCCGGCGAGCGTGCATGAAAATAGCTATGAATGTTAAAGAAGCGAGTGAAGTATGTAAGGACCGCGTCTTATGGCGCTCGCTTCTCTCTGCCTACCCCGCAAGGGGCCTAGCGTAAGGTATACATACATATACCGGGTTGATCACTATCATTCATTGTTGAGATATCGATAAGGCACGAGTATCGGTAACTACTTCGACATCGTGTGAGCGGGTGGTAGGCGGTAGGCACGCCGCGCGCCGCCCGCGGCCCGCGGTGTGTCCTGCGGCCCGCGGTGTGTCCTGCGGCGCCGCCGCGCGCCGGCTGCCATCCAACGTTCATTTGAGCACTTTTTCAGCGGATGCTTGCCAGCTCGGCGCGCAACGTCGTTAATCATTTCTTGAATTAGACGCTTTATATTATAAATTGTCGGGCGCAAGTTAGCTCTTATTAGTTGCAAATTGGTGCGTCCGACAAACAATGAGAGCCGCCACTTCATGGACAGTGCGCTATCATTGACTAATTTAATAAAAAATCCGCACTCCACAAGTCTTTAATATATTTTTTGTCTGTGACATGAGCAAAGGAAGTGAACTCAATAATTTCTCCGTAGGTACCCACGTGAAAAATAGTACCTACAAACAATTGTTCTATAACGCCAACGCCAGTGTATCACTAAAGTGACACGAATGGAATTTTAATTTCCAGCGGTATTAAATGTAATTCCTACGAATACCTCCATGACAACAACTTATAGAACACACGCAGAGGCGACGGAGAGCCACGACCTAGACCTTACCTAGCGAAAGGTAACCAGCTCACTAATGTTCTAGGGACCAATTTGACTTTATACTCCAAGTGACCGCGATATTGAATGCGGAGCGCCCTCTACACGGGAAACTACCACAAATGGACATCGGCAGACAATTGACTGCTGGCAGGCAATCGCAGAGAACCCCATGGTTCATGCCATCAGCGATGGCATGCATTATTTACTAATGAATGCCAGTCGGCGCTGGTTCCTCTGAATTAATTGGTGGCGGACACACAAAGTAGTTTAATCCAAATTTCGGTAAATTTAACTTTTGCAAATTGACACCAGAATCTGTTAACTATTTAAATGGAGCTTTTTTTGCGGCGAATCCCAAAAAAATGGTTTTAGGAACTTTCTGTACAATGTTGAAAGAAATGCGCGAAGTTGAAGTGCGTAAGTTGAAGGTGCCTGAAGTACAGAGAAGCGCAGCCAGCGGCGGTGACCGTGTCTCACGGCGAGCGCGGCGAATATATGAACACCACACAAGCATAGTCTGTGGATGACTCGGTCGGGGCTGCTTGAAAGTAGTGTAAGCGGTCCCTGCGAGCTGCCCCCGGTGCCTTTGTGCCCTAACGTTTTACCCGGAGTTCGGTTTCACTTTCCACTCTCTGATATCGAGCCGGTTAGAGAAGAAACGCGTGTAACAGTCGACGTCGTCGTATGAATGTTGTTGTCTCGTTAAACCGTTCATTTATTAATCTTCGATTGGTAACTTCGGAGCGCTTTGTGACCATAATCGGCCCTGAGAACATACATGGACATGCCAAGTAACGTTACTTTTACTTTTGTCGCAGTCGAGTAATTACCATTGAGGCTGATTAGCCGTCACCGTGAATAGACAAAGATGCGTCCCACGCGACGCCGGCCCGAGGCCGCGCTCGATACCGGGCCTCGGAAGAGCTCGAAGGTCCCTATGTTTTTTCTATAAAAACAATGATCCGAGTGGGCAGCGAGGGCGCTCCGGAGGCGACCGGCCGTCGTCGGCGCATCTGAACCTCGACGCGCGCCCGCGCCCTCCACATCTAAAACAAACGTGCGTCACGCGGCGAGCTCGCGTTTGTTGAAGAAATAACAGAATTAATTGTCTATGAAAGCGTCTAGGAGATAGTGAAATGTTATCGGAGCGCCGCCGACGACGTCCACGACGAAGACGCCGCGACGCCGCACGCGAGCCAGTGCGCCTCCGCGTGGTACATATCAACAAGTGCTCGCTCGACAGCGGACCGGGCGCGACGCTCTTTGCATTGTTTTATGAACTCCTGAGTACGTGTCTGCCGACAGCGGCGACCGCCGGAACACCAGGACACGCGCGACACGCGGCGGGTTGCGTTCGTCGGACACAATCATGAGTAGCCCGCGTTCCGTTGGGTTGCAGCTGGATATCTAATCCCAGCAAATACATTTTCAAACTTAATAAATCAGTGTGAGCGCGACTTGTACGGAGTTGTTTAAAGCAGTGTTGCGACGAGATACTCGTATGTCGAGTGATGGTGCCCGGCCGCGGCGTGCGCTCGTATAAGGCAGCGATCCGCAGGTACTCCTGGGTCTCGCGGCATGTAGGTGCCCTCGGCCTCGACGCCGCGACAGATGGCCGCGCGCTCCGCCGATTGAGGAAAATAAATACTATTATGGGTATTGTTTGAAATTATGGCCTTTTGTTCGCGAAATAATCGCTGCTCGAGTGCAACTACAGTTCAGTACATAATGGCGCGCTTGATTCGATCCGAGAGGAGTTACGTCATGTTGTGTTCGGCCGCGGCCGCTTCGGCGGACAAATTACTGTTCGTTGGACGCGACAGATGACTGCCGAGTTTGTTCCGGCCGCCGCCGCGCCGCCGGCGCGCCCGTGAGCCAGTGATGGATTGTCAGCGAACTGACGGCATGTACTTGTCAATTTTAATGTACCTACGTCACAGATAAACTAATACGCGGCAAGCTACCGCGATATCTGTTTCTGTTACAAATTCTCGCCTAATACATGGCTCTCGTAATAAAAAATATCAAATTTACTTATCACTTGAAATGACCGTTGGATAATTGAGTAACTAACATATCCGATTAGATACACGATCGGTTGATATCGATGCGTCTGTCGTTAAAACGTGTCCGTCGGCCAAAATATGGAAACTGATGGATTGATGTTATTCATGTAGATCATACTCCGCACGAAATCAGTTCACATGGACACGTGTGACACGCGACAGTTGATAGATCAATCCAATAATACCTTAATTATTAAAATGGATGTGGAAATGAAGAATCCCACATCGCTCGCGAAAACTGTCCCTGCCTTATTATCGGTGCATACTGCAGGCTGCAGGCGGCTCCGGCGACACGAGTAACAAGTGGTGCAGGAACTACGAGACAAACGACCGCAGCTCGAATGAATGAACTAAAAATATGGCCGACGGGGTCGTTCGCTGTTTTATTAGACGGTGTTATCGACTAAATAAAAGCTACACGAACTAAAGGAGATGCTAATACCTCGATCGCGGGCCGCGGCGGACACGCCACGTCGCGTGACGACCCGCTAACTAAGGTTTTGGACGAGCCTAAAACAGAAATATAGGTTCGTGATAAATACATACATACATACGTACAGTGGCAATACTTTAAGTCTATTTATTGAAAACAAACAAGTCTATAGAATAAGGAGAACAGATAGTGTGCGCGAGCGTCCGGGTGTCCGGGCCGGGCACGGCTACATCGGCGATATGAAATATTAAAGGCAGTATGGCAGTATGCACACTTATCGTCTGTTTTGACGAACGTGCGTTGTTTCTGGTGATCGAGTCCATCCAGGCGTCCAACTAAATACTTTTACGTAGTTAATAAACCACGAAAACATCGGTCAGATTGTTGACCGCTGTCTTGTCGTGATGTCCGTCTTTCCTTCAGACGCCCACCACTATCCTAGCTCACTTCCTGAGACCGTGACCAAAATAAACAAACAAACTGAGCACTCACTCGTCTGCCTGTCACCTCAATCATTTGTATGTATATATATATATATATACCACTTTTCTAGCACGATTTTATTTTTATGTTGCTTAGTATTCAAAATACGTTCTGATTTGGCCGCTGGCGGCCAGCTATCTATGAGGTTTTCAATTCTTCCAATTAAAATATCTACAAGAATTTAAAAAGATATGGTTTGTTCATAATTCATAAATTACAAAACAACTACTTATAGTGATTCAACGTATGCTAATGGTAGGTACATAGGCGTGGAAATGGTATGGGACCCTCAGTGCCCGAGTCCAAGTTAGACTAGTCATGGATGGCACTTCGTTCTGGGAAATACTGAAATACGACCATCGTTACATGTTCGGGAACGATCTCTCGACTCAAGTCTTCCGGGAGCTCATTTCGGCTTCACCACCATCACGGTCATGAACCAAAAGGTGGTAGGGGCACACCATACTCTCATACCTATTCACATCTTTGCAGACTTACTTAATACTGTAGTTAAAGGTATGCGCTCGTGGTGACAGGTACGACCTCTCGTGGCGTCCGTACTGGACGGTTTCAACGGCTGCGTGTTCGCGTACGGGCAGACGGGCACCGGCAAGACGCACACCATGGAGGGCACCGCCGACGACGAGGGCATCATCCCGCGCGCCTTCCGCCACATCTGGGCGCACATCGAGAACAGCGCCTCGCCCGACGTCACGCACCTCGTCTCCTGCTCCTACGTCGAGCTGTACCTGGAGGACGTCAGGGACTTGCTCGCCAAAGACTGCAAGAAGCTCACCATAAGAGGACAGGTATGTAGGCTATTCATTTCTTCGTATGTGATATTATAATGATCAGTTTCTGACTTATCTCTGGAGTCTGGAAGCAAGAAGCTTCTTCCAATTGACGCTTATATCTTGCGTTAAAACCCAGCTCCCACGGTGTTTAGAAATATGGGATAGTGTAGCGGACGAGTGCTTTACCGGGGTAACCTGAATTCTCTTTTACAGATACCTACTAGTTGTTATATAAGTGAACTGCTGGACTTGTTATAAGCGAGGCATATGGCGTATATTAAGTATAATAAATAAATAAACATGTTCAACGAAGGGACAAAGCTACTCGTAATAAAAGACAAAGAGATGTAGAAGGCACACAGGTCGTGTACATTGAGCGGTCGGCCGCTGATTTTGACAAACGAAATGATCGCCCTGCCCGCGGCCGCCGCGGCCGCCGCCGCCGCCGCCCGCACCGACGATGGACGATTTGATTCGCCCTCGGGCACGTGGTTGGCTCTATAAAATACTAGGTGTTTTCAACTTTAAGTTCTTCAGGTACTGTCCGTACTTATCTAGTTCTTTTCCTAACGTTATTCCGTTTTTTAATCGGATTTCATTCACCTCCACACCCCATAGGGAAAATCAGAGTTTTCTTTGGTTAAGGCACGGGACGAAATCTGATTTCTTGGACTAGCGGGTTTTCCTCACGATATTTTCCTTCCCGTCGACCATGTGATAATTACGAATATATACATAAATAGTATGTATGTATATCTTCACGCCAGGTCCCTTGCGGGGTAGGCAGAGAGAACCGAGCGCCGTATGACGCGGTCCTTACACATTTCACTCGCTTCTTTCACATCCATAGCTCTTTTCATGCACGCTCGCCGGTTCCTAAGGCTTCTGATATCACCTTCTGATAAAACACGACCAATTTGGTCATGGTAGGTTAGTCTTGGTCTTCCACGGCTCCTACATCCTTCCACTTTCGCATTGTATATCTGTTTCGTCATTCTTTCTACATGTCCGAACCAACGGAGCATGCCCTTTTTTATCTTAACACCGACACTCTTTCAGACCAACTCTCTTTCGTACGTCATCATTTCGAACGCGGTCAACAAGCGTTATGCCACAATTTTTTCTCAGTGCACAATTTTTGCGACCCCATTTATTCTACTTTCATGCTCGCTCTGCCATACCCAGTTCTCACTTCCATAAGTTAGCGTTGGGATTAGCACCGTGTTGTGTACAGCGAGCTGTACCTTCTGGCTTAGATTTCGGCTGCCTAGAAGTTTACCCAACGCTCCATTCACGCTATTCCCTGCACTCACTCGTCTCTCCACATCAGCGGTGCACCTTCCGTTGCTGCTAAAAGCGCTTCCAAGATATACAATCTCATTCACTTGCTCCAACACTACATCATCAACCATAATCCTAGTGTTCGTTCTGGTTGTCTCTCTTTCGAATACCATTATCTTGGTTTTTTTCGCATTCAATTGTAAGCCTTTCTTCATACAATCGTCTTTCATTGTTGTGACTAGTGTTTGCAGTTCGGATGGTGATTCTGCTATTAATACCGCGTCATCTGCATAAAGCAGGCAGTTAAGAGGGGGCATAAAGATAAATCGCCATCCGTAAACTTCAATTTTAGCTAACTAAATTCAGTTCAAACTAACTAAAAAAAAACTATGGATTCTACACTATAATTGCAAGGTCTTAGATTGATCGAAATCACAATTAATAAAAAAATTCTCGATAGAAAAAAATCCCAAAGTTGCCTCGACACAAATATGGATTTTACATTTTTTGTCATAGTGACACATGTTAGTGAGCCGAAAATAATTATACTGTTTCTTTTATATATTACCAAGTGCCTGTATTAGGGATTTCAAAAAATATATTATAATTTACGAGATATTAACGTTTTTAAAGAAAATTTGTATATGGCGTTTACGTCATTTTTATTCCGCGCGATACAGTTATTTCTGTCTCATGCCACGCGATGTTACCGATATGTTTTGTTTCAGCGATCAGTCGTGATCGCTCGTTTGAGACGTGAACACTGTGTTTATGTGCATTACAGCCGCGTTCCCGCGTCCCGAAAATATTATTTTTTTATTTTAGTCAGGATAAAGAAATGGCAAATAAGAAGAACAAAAAACAAGTCAACAAACGAGAGCTGAGAAGGAAAAAAATTCAAATAATGGCTAATTTTAGAAAGTAAGTACATAAATTATTATATATTCGAATGTATTTGGTTTCTAAGTACCTATGTAGGTAAATGTTAATTATCTATAGGTAGGTCTACAGAGATCATAAATTGTTTTTGTAAACATAAGGTCTCGCATGGAGATTTCGACTGCAGCTTTCAATAATAAATATATATGTAGATGACACACAACACTTTGACTTTTATACAGTCATTAGATATATATACAACCTCTGAAAGATTATTGTGATCTTGCGAGTGATTGAGGTTGCCCGGAACCTTGTGAAAAGATGCTGCGTTAGCCGTATGCTTCTTACTCACCTGACTTAGTACCAGTACATCAGGTGTGAAAGAAGCATTCGGTCTGCCTGATCTGAAGCGGTTTCCGCTACCCCCGCTGCTAACGCAACAACTTTTCACAAGTTTCCTGCCAACCTCGCTTTGTCGCAGTAACACTATAATCTTTTAGAGGAGGTACTTCCCACAGTCGGGTGTTATACGGGAGGGTGCACTACGTGCGAGTGATGTTGACTTTAGCCCTAAAGGTGATGGTAAGAAACTTACACACGTTACATACATTTGATGTACATACAATTGGTCCGATTGGTCGTACTTACAATAGTTTTATTGCATAGGTACTAGCTTTTATTTTTATTTTTTTTAATAAAAAGTATCCTATATTACTACCGATACCTCCAAGAATATGTCTACAAAGTTTCATGATGATCGGTTGAATAGTTTTCGCGAGAAAGCTCAGAAACAAACGAAAATTCACATTTATAATATTCATCGATTAATACGAGTATTATATATCTACATATATGTGCGCATAGTTTTTTTTTCGGACAAATTACACAGCGCCACCTAGCCCCAAAGTAAGCGAAGCTTGTGTTATGAGTACTAGACAACTGATAAACATACGTTAATACATTTTTTTTTGTAAATACATTCTTATTATACATAGAAAATACCCAGACCAAGACAAACAGACATGTTCATGCACACAAATGTGTGTACTGTGTGGGAATCGAATCCACGAGCGTTGGTGTCAAAGTAGCGTAACAGCGCGTTTCACCACTGCGCCACCTAGCTCGTCAAAGTCGTAGTCGTAGTATATGCAAAACACACAGATGTTTTACTTTGACTGCTTCTCTTTCGTCGCTAGAATTTCTAGTATTTGCATTTAATTTCATTTCACAATTCATGTGTTATTTCAGATTTGCTGCGAAAATAAAATCGGGCCATAGAGTAAACTCCGTTCACGAGACTCCCAGTTTGATTTTGTAAGTATTCTCGAGCGAGTAAAATTCTTAAAAATCAATAATCTTTATAACGACCTAACGGGTAGTTGCTGTATCATATAATAGGTACTGAAATATTTATAGTAGACCTGATTAAAACCTATTTAAGAGTTGTTCGAGTTCATTTTTTTTTTGATTTCATAATAAACAAGTTCGATATTTATTTTAATTGAACAGAAAACCCTTGCATTATATAAATTTAAAGTATAATTACTTCTCATATGTACATTTTATGCATTTTCCTCCATATTCGTGTACTTGAAATTATGTGACCAATCTTTTTTTAATGTCTCAGAAAAAAACTGATATTATCTGTAATGATCCTAAGTCATTTTTACAATAAGACCCTGCGCATTATAAAAATGACTTGGCAAACAAGCATACGATCTGTCTGACGTGAAATGGTTACACAGCATATGAACTTCACCAACTCGCATGAACAGAACAGCCCTCCAAGAAATTGTTATTTAGCTGCATTCTGCAAGCGTTGCTGCGGTGTTTAGATTTTTTTGAGTTAATGTTTTTCTCATACTTGCATTAAATAAATTATATAACAGTCATAACAGTGTTCTATGAGAAGTTGATATCAGAAGTCTTAGAAACTAGCGAGCGTGCATGAGAAAAGCAATAAATGTTAAAGAAGCGAGTGAGATATCTAAGGATTGAGTCATGTAGCGTTCGGCTCTCTCTGCCTACCCCGCTAGGGATGTGGCGTACAGTTACACATCATACATAACTGTACTTTTTTATTATCAACACCAAGGACAACTTCACATAAGTGAAAGAAAGATATGTCTTTTTGCAGTATGGTGTGGTGAAAATCATGGTATTACAGTTGAAGAAATCTTTCGTGATGATGAATTTTGGGAAATGAAAATAGTTGGAAAGCTTACGGAATTTTATATGGAACACATATTGCCGGAATTGATCGACCCATGCCAAACAAGAGACATGAAACTGAGGTAGCAAATAACACCCAAGAAACGTCGACTTACTGATCCAACAGAGGCTGGGTCCTCAGCATTAGCATTCCGCATGGATGGCAATTGTGATAATGAAAAATCTTTTCATGAACAGTTACAACGCCCCTGATACAGTTGGAAAAAGTTTTATCCTTGACAGAATATTAATGAAGTGAGACAAATATATGACTACAGTTAATACCACTTCAAACTTGTCATTTTGACGTTTGTATAGTTGTTCATGTTGAGCTAATTTTGAACTACAATATCAAGCTTGATGTGTACATCAATATTCTGGGTAGGTTTATAATAAAATTCTTCACCAAAATTCTTTCTAACCATATTTGTCACATATAGCACAGCGCATTTCTTGACTCTACGACAACATAATATAAATTGTATTATATAAGTTGTATTATGTGTAAATCTATAAAGATGTTAAATTCTTTAATTATATAGTATTTTTATTGTCTGTTATCTTACTTACGACAAACAGCATAGCGCTTTTCTTGAACTGACAAAATAAAATTGTCAAGTGTTAGAGATAAGGCCGTCTTCGTAAACCATATTTATTTATAAAAAAAAAACATAATTGCTGTTTCCTGTTTTAGGCTAGCTATGTAGTAAGTTAATATCGGCGTTAATAGACTACCATAGGGTCATATTATAGTCTACAAACGCCTAATATTAACTTTCAATTTCAAGTATAAATGCTCTTATACGACCTTTAGGTTGCACACTAGCGCCGCCATTATAAATAATTATAGCTCGTGATCGGATTCAAGATTATATTTTTTTTTATCGATATTCAAGAAGGAAATAACGTATTGTCAAAATTACCATTTATGGCAACCATGATTGATAAAACTAACCTACAACACTTAAAATTTTGATTAACCCGTTGAGGCCCGCGTGGCGTAACCCTTCGAAACCCGTGTGGTCATATATGACCGCGAAATGTATGGGAAAAGGTATATAACGGGTTCTGAAGGCTATTCCGCCATGCGCTTTACGACGCCAAGTATATAATGGGCCTCAAGGTGTCAAATGACGTAAAATACTTTAGTCTTTTTGAGTGATAATGAAAAGATAAGAGCATAACTTATTATCATGACACTGCTCAGGACATGATTTTTTAAATAGCAGCGATAGTGTGCTGCCCAAACTCTCGTAATACATGTATTATGAAATAATCATAAACATATGTTTAGAAATCTTAAAAAATGTAACTTGATTCATATAAAATTGGAATGGTTTCTAGTACAAAATTATAGATAACTTTCTACTAATACGTCTGATGGGAAACAACAATACGGCCTTTTTGATATTACCGGTTACATTACGGAAGCTAGGCGTATCGCCAGCGCGTTGCGACCCCTCTCGTAATGCAACAACTCCTTCCTATTGAACTCGCTCACACAACTACTTCTACGGGAGATGTCTTATGTCAGGTCCCCTACCTGACATAACATCTCTCGTAGTTGTTGTACTTCGCCAATCCGGCTATCGCTGTGCACTATATCTCTTTTGTTTGAAACTCTGGGGCAACTCAGCCCGTCTGGGGAAGTACCTCCACCTCGCAGAAAACCGCAGCCAAATAACCACTTCCTAGAGGGTTGTTGTATTCCTGCATGTGAGTGAGGTCACCAGTAAGCTCCAAAGGAGTAGCTGTGTAAGCAGCAGAGGAGGCATCGCGCGAGTGATACTTAATATATTACAAGCGTTAATAGGCTACGGTACCCGCTTTACATCAGATGCGTCGCATGCTTGTATACCTCCCGACGTCGTATAAAAAAAATATGCGCCCATATGCAAATGAGTTTGAGATTGGCTTTGACTTTAAATGTGATGGTGTTGTGCATATAGCCCAAAAACAGCTAATTATATTTTCCTTATGGAAAAATTAGTCAATTATTATCAATACTATGTGGAGTATAAAAAAATACTCTACTTATATACTCGTATTTATAGTGGTAAAAAAAAACATACCTACAATAAAATAACATATTGTGAAGAATAAAATCGATTACCTACATACCTTAGTGTATTGTTTCTAATATTCTTCAAGATAAAATACATGACAAGTACGTGATCTCGTTGCAGACGACGACATACAATAACACATTTAGATATTTTATCTCCTTCTTACGCATATACTACGAAGGCTCATCCGTGTGACGTCACTCGTTCGGTGCGCTGTCTGTGGCGCCGCGGTCGTGATCAACCGGGAACACTAAAGGGGCGGGCGGGACGCGCGGGTGAAATTTGAAATTACGCTAGCCCTATGCGCCCTCTTAACCACTGAGTCACCCATTCGCATTCCCACATTAATATTTCTCACTCTCTGAAGACAACTGTCCAGATACAGGATGAATAGCCGAGTCGACAGCACGCATCCCTACATAAATAGTAATTTTTAATTTATTGGTTATCAGAGTTTATAATTTTTTTCTAAATAAAGAGATTTGACGTTCGACTGCAGCTTTTTCGTTTCATAAATAAATTTTAATACTACGACCGTTTCTCATTCACCACTTTGACATACGATATATATTTTTTTTTGCGGTAAAGTGGCAAAGTTATAATAAAAAAAAAAATACTGTCGGCGCTGATCTATCTCGGGCTGCGGCTGCGGCTCGGCTCCACTTGTGCTACGGAAATATTTGTGAAAGACGGCGGAATATATTTTCCCTGTTAAATTCCTAGTTCTAAGAGACGGGTGTGCGATGCTGTACAATTTATTAGAATTACGTGAAATAATTAGTTTTGGAATTATCGTCCCCCCTGTCATAGACATACTCGAGTATGACGGCATCGTTGAAGGTACAATCTTATTTCAAGTGAACCATATTGTGAACGAACTGGAGAGAACGAATTGAAACGGCGGAGACGTTCGACACGTGTGTGTGTGCCCGCGACCGAGGTCCACGAGTCATTATTTGCGTGGACATTGTTTGAACTATGTCGATGTTTGCTGCGCGCCTACAACAATGGCGGAGAGCGCAGTGGTCGGGCCATCGGTCAACATTGTCCCGCCGAGCAGGCGGCGGCTGGCACACCACTCCTCGGCGGAGACGGCAAACGTAGTGGTGCCCCGTGCGGCCACTACAAAATAGACGTGAAGAGGTTTTTACAGGGTCGGCAAGGTACGGTGACACTCCTGGTGATAGAATTGTCCGTAGGCTATTGTAGCTGTTTACCATTAGGCAGGTCGTGTGCTAGTTTGTCACCCTGGTGGTATAAAAAAAACTAGATTGGCGACTGAAGTTTGTACGATTTTTGTTGTTTCTTTAGTTTAGTAGCCATCGACGAGTTTAATATATCGATAAAAAAATCGAAACAAAAAAATGCTGTAAAAAGTTAAGTAAGTTCCCCAAGTTTTCAATATCGATTATGGCCGATGTTCGGCGATACCGGCGAGCACTAGTTTAATTCGGCTACGTCACTCCCTCCCAGTGTTATATACTATACGGGTGTCCGATGAGCTCCAGTTGTGAAGTGTTCGCTGATGTCAGCGTCGGGGTGAACTTCGTGCGTGTTTGCCGGCGGCGGCGGAGCACCGCGAGCCCGCGCCGCTTGCCGCCCGCCGCCCGCAGGCTGACGCCGCTGTTGTTTGTACTCTGTACCTGTTATCTCTGTGTTATTATTTGTTCGTTTGTTTGTGTTGTCACCACATTTACTTTCCTGATATCTGTAATGTAGTACGTGTTACAAGTGTAATACGTTATAGATGTATCGGCCGCGTATCGATTGCTAACGCGTTCGTCGCAAGAGACTCACTGTCACTCGAGAGCAGCTCAAACGATTGATAATGTCATCATGTCCGCACGTTGAAATGACGAGGTTACGACGAGACACCTCGGCGTGCGCAGTCTCCGGTGTGAGCTGCGCCCGCGGCCGCTGCCGGCACTCCGGCCTCTGTGTACCGGTGTACGGACTGGAGTGATCGATCGACGCTTGTAGGCAAACCTTATTCCACGGATGCCTATTAATTCAGGCCGTGACGCTGAGATTATCAAAACCGCGGCCGCCGAGGTTTAGCCACTGTTTGCCCGCAGCACGAAGGACGCTCAAATCACCGCGAGGTCGATGGCGCCATGGCAGGTGTTGAATTGTCTTCATAATACCGATGTTCGTACATCGAATGTTTTAAAATTCCTGAATTTCGGTTTAATATAAAATCTATTTTTATAAATCATACGGCCCGGCTTGGCGCGGGTGATCCGATCGCTATCAAACTTCACAGGATCACCCGCTGGGCTAATCTGAAGATTCCCTGAAAATTTCATCAAAAAATGACATAGAGGACAAACATACATACATTTGAATTTTATTTATATAGACATAGAAATGATTACTAGAGCCCAGACAGCGGGTTCTAGTGCAAACATACATTTTGATGAAACAGACAATGGTCTGGGTATTTTTAAGAGAGGTACGGCGCATCAAAGCAGCCCGTCTGGGGAAGTATCTCAACCTCACAGAAAACCGCAGCCAAATAACGACTCCCTCGAGGGATATGTTTGTATGCCTCTCGACGTTACATAGGTAAATAAAATAATAAGTACCCAGTAAGAGACACACACGCACCTGCCGTTTGGGCCGAGCAGTCCAATGAACAGCGGCGACCTCCGCAACGGCAACACTCATAGCTCTCGTTCTGTGTTCTCATTCTGGAGTTGACTTGTGTTAGTGTCGAGGGCTTCCAACTCGTTCTGTTCCATTTTGCGAGGGAGCGTGCGTGCGGTTTTTTTAAGTCCGACATAAACGACGATCCACAAACGAAGAACTAACCTACTGAAAACGTACCTTACTCATTCTGCTGAGAGGCTAAACTCCGGAACCCACGAGAGAGAGGCGGTGAACTCTCAAGAGTACTTACGTAAGAGTTGTGTTACGACTGACTTTTAGTAACTAAGCACCACCTAGGGGTTGCCTTTAATCGGAATGGATTTCAAGGCCTCATCGTAAGCGATCACCGCGGGGAATGCGGGATGACGCAAGCGGCTGCGTGAAATTGCAAAACTTTTATGTGTTTGTATGTGGCTATATAGACAAAAGATTGCGCTTAATTTTCTCACGAAACGCCGATAAAGTTGCGTTGTTTTTTTTTAATGGGGGTGTACAATGAGGCATCCAAATCCAAATTAAAGTACAAAGGATTCAACTATATGGAGCGCAATATGATTAACGTTCCGTGCAATTTCAGGATTTTGTTAGAGTCTAACGAAAACACAGGGTCAGCGTAACACAGGGCCGGCTGTCGGTGGACAAAAGGCCAGATAATTGCTGTTTCAGTGACGTAAATTGAAAAGACACGCCGACTTCATACGCAACAGAATTTACCGTTTATTTATATCGTTTTATTTATATTACCTATAATGTTTCATTGCGCAGCGGTTTGAGACCGCTGATCTTTTGTTTGGAACTCTTAAGAAAATTATTATAAACTTAATGGAAAATGTATATATAATAATTTGCTTGTTCAATATAAGTATAAGCTGGGAGATGCAGCTCGCAAATTCGTTCGCGCGTATCCCGGTATCCCGTGGGTATCGCTTTTCCTACTTACTTACTTTTCTCGAGTACTATAGAGTCGTATCGTGATATTGAATAGTCTATAACCTTCCTCGAGACCGGGCCATCAAATGCAAAAATATGTTTTAAAATTTGACTGGTAGTTCCCGAGATAGCGCGTTCAAACAAACAAACTAAATCTACCACTTTATATATATATATATATTAGTATATATTTCTATATACGCCCCTTTTTGTATGCGTATGGTGGGCACCTCGAAGCTACTTGGAACGCATTGGCTTTAAAGCTCCTGCTGGAACCATAGTGTGGTGGCCGATCATTCAGTAATGTCCAGCCTGCGCGCTCACTGCTGTAGGCCGACTCTACTAAAAAACTGCAACTGCATTGCAGCGTGGCGTGTGTCAAAATGCGTATATTTTGACGTTTCGTTAAGCGATCTGACAGCAGCGACATTTAACTAAACGTCAAAACACGCTGCAGTGCAGTTGCAGTTTGGAAAAAGTAGCAGAATGGACGACACGGTCGTCGGAGCGCGTGTCGTCCATTCTGAACCAGACCCACCCACCAGTCACACCTCCGACACTCTCTTAACGCTGATATGAACAAATCAATTATAATGTAACACTCATTTAACTAGTGAACAGAAATAAAATTCAAACATTTCACGGAAACAACTCCGATTCAGTGAAACAACTGTCGATTAGACAGAGAATTTTCCTTACCAATGTGTATACCCCTGCATCCGGAGGACGACTTCAGCGTCCTTGCGGTAAACGGTGCGTATGGAATAGGTATGTTTCAGTCTGGTATGGTATGGGTATGGGAGACCAAATAAATTATTGTAGAACGCTCGCACGGAAGGTCGAAGTGCCGCGCCGGGCTGCAGCACCGGCCCGTTTTAAACTAAAATAAATTCCCTTTCATAATCGAATGTAATTTTAGCCTTTCATTACATAGAGATGTGTGTGTGTACTCCACCGGTACCTACACGGGTCGCCGTTCAGCTGCAGAGCACTGCAGGCTCGGATCCACGAACATCGCCGACGCACGCTGTTATCAGCTTGTATTTGGGAAACAAATATTTTTGTTACGTGTATTTTGATTATGTACACATACCGACATGCTCGAGCTAGACAATTTTATTCGAATGTAATCTTTGGTGTTCGAACTAAACTACCGTGTACCTTGCAAGGCAGCCTAGCGCAGTCCGCGTATTACTGATATGATTGAGTGGGGAAGACTTGTGTGCAAACATTCAGTTTCCACGTCAGTATTGCGAAGCCAGGTGAGAGATGATAATGAGTTTAAAGAAGTAGGTCGGCACCCCGCCGGAGACTCGCTCTACACGTGCTGAACGTTGTCCGTGTACAATATTGTTCCTGGGCGGTACGAGTGCGTGGTTGTCATTAAACGTGAAGTCACTCCAGCTGCAAGACATTTCTTGAAACGTGCGCTCGCTCGCTGCAACAACGGCCGCATTCTTTTTAACATGGCTTACGTGTGTTCCCCAAATGTTTACACACTTATTCATATTGAGGGCCTTAAATGTTCTGAGAATGTCATCATTATTTTCTTTCTTTTTGCCAGTGCCCACCTCCAACGCAGTCAGCCATATCTGTCACAATGAACTCTAGAATTATGTATTCTAAATATCCGTGTATCTAAATAAGCAGCGATGTCTGCTCACCGTACATACGTTTGTATCCTGCTTAGCGGTGTGAAAGTAATTGAATTGATAAGTACGTACGGAATTAATTTAATACATATTCTCCTGGTCTGAGAGTGAGCCCTGTCCTTAGATTCAGATGTGTAATGGAGACGGTCGCTCTGTCTCCGTTGTTGTTCATTGAAGGTATCCAAATTGAACACTTGACAGTCGCGAGTCCCACGCCGCTCCCTCGTATCGATATATAAATTATCGTTATCAAGTGATATCGATTACGGCCGATAGCGGTCCGCGGCGCATTAAACCCTGTCGCTTTGTTTCCGCGTGTTTATGATGCGCACTGAGCCAGGGTTGTCACAACTCACGAACTCGTGCGACGCGGTATTCGCGATAGAAGTATACAATTGTCCACAAAACAGATGTATGTACGAGTATGTATATCTTACGCCAGGTCCCTTGCGGGGCAGGCAGAGAAAACCGAGCGCCATAAGACGCGGTCTTTACACACTTCACTCGCTTCTCTAACATTCATAGCTCTTCATGCACGCTCGCCCGTTCGTGGGGCTTCTGACATCACAACGGATGTATTAAACTTTGTTTATTAGACAATGCGCGAAATCGAAAGTGAACAGGTGATATAAGTAATTTAAATCTGTCCCCAGACATTCAGCAGTGTACGTAATAGCGTACTATAATGGAATAGTAACGTCGGTGTGTTTGCTGAAAGTGTAGTGAGTAAGCGGCATGCGGCGCCGCGCGCGGATCCATTACTCATCGCGAGATTAGGTCGGCGCTGGCTGAACTTACTTGTTACGTCGCTACACAACAGCAGCGCACGAGCCGAACACCACTCGTAAAGCTACCGCGACAACTATGTACCTCGGAATATATACTTGCGAAGCCGCAGTTCACTTTGTGAAAGTCTCTCTATCCTTTTTTAAATAATCCCTTGTAGAACTTCGACAAGGAAGTTATTCCACAACCCATTGTTTTGAGGAAAACAACCTACATAGCACGTCATTGTGGCTTCAACGTATGATATATGAGTTTCCCCTCGTGTGCGACACCTACTGCATACTGTGAACAGTGACGTCCTCGTTTTTATCAGAATCGAAGGAGTCACGCCGGCCGGCTGCCGCTCGCGACGAGCCGGCCAGCCGGGCTGTGCCGCTGGCGCGCGGCCAGGTGGGAACAATCGACGTTGCCCATCAATCACATAAACATTGCTCTATTCATTCACATTTCGTTCTAATTGTTCTGTTAAGGTGTGCGTCATACACGCAGGCGCTCGACGACGTCACAGGCGCGGTGGCGCAGTGGTTAATAATGCTACTTTGATACCGACGCTCGTGGGTTCGATTCCCACACGGGACAAACATTTGCGTGCATGAACATGTCTGTTTGTTTTGATCCGAGTGTTTTCTATGTACAATAAATAAGTATGTATTTAGGTACCAAAAATATATTTACATTTTACATATGTTTATCAGTTGTCTAGTACCCATGACACCAGCTTCGCTTACTTTGGAGCTAGATGGCGCTGCGTGATTTGTCCGACAATAGTTATTCATAGCTGATTTATCAAAGGGTAATTCTTTCTTCTATGCAATATTTCCCCGTCGATGTGACCAGTTGACCCTCATTGTCCTCTGAATTATTTTTAATATTTGAGCTGATCAGACTGACAGCTGTCGCTCCATCCATGACCCTTCGTGTTTGTACAAGAGCACGATGACTGCGTGTTCTCAGTTTTCTGGAACGTTTCCGGTTCTTCATCATAAATTGCTAAGTATCAGAATGCGGTCTGGGTGTAGGTGTCACCTCATTTGATGGTATATGTACGAACTGGAAATATTAATTTTCGGTGTATTGTGCTAAAGTACCGAGGTATCTCCTAATACCTTTGTCGCTATGAACTAATATGAAGGTTGTGATCGGTGTGTGTGACATGTATACACGACGTGCATCCTTACACTTGTTTACACTGTGTGTACTGCAGGACTAGACACTGACTGAACTAATTTACTCTCTACGAAACTCCCCTTATTCCAGCTCCGCGCGGCCTGCAGCCACGCTCTCGTGCAACGAGCGAGTGCAGGCGGCAGGAGTCGCTCCACACGAGGCCGGCCGAGTGATCGTCTCCCACTCAACCGTTATATGTCTAAGACACTTCAGTTTCGGCGGTGGTCTTTCTTTTCTGTCCGTATGTACAAACAACTCCTCCGCGTACGAGTCCACGTCATCTGATAACACTTATCTAATAGAGCGTTCTTCGTACGTGGTCTGTCGGCGCGGCGCCTGTCTGTACATAACGCTCACTCCGACTACAGTGTCCGTTGTATATTTACATCAACGACAACTATGTCAACTGTACATTAGGCATTCGGAACTGTCGCAGTGTTCCATTCAATTGAGACGAATGTGCGAAGTCCGGTTGTTGAATTGGACAGATCGTGACATGTCCAGAGTTTTTATGATACATCACCCTTTTAGGACTTGGTCGTCTAATAGCCGGCAATGAACACTAGTCGGTGGATGATTTCAATCGCTTTATTCAGCCGCGTCACTCGCAGGGACTCCAAAGCGGGAGCAATAAAAATTAATACAAAATTGATTGTCATAACACCGTGTTTTAAACTTTTTAGTGGCTCTCGGTGTCCCGGTGCCTACGTATTCCCTGTGCGATCTCGTGTCAGCCCGCGGCTCCTCCTCCACGAGAGCACTCCGGAGACGAGCCCGAGCACACATGCACACACACACTAAATAGCAATAATTAGTTATCAGCCGCCGGGACAGCGAGGCAGGCTCCCTCGCCCGGCGGAGGCGGCCCTGGCACGGCTCACGACGATGCATTATTTGCACGCGTTTCATCGCGGAAACAGATAATATTGTCTTCAAGACAAACTCGTACTAATAAATTACTATTAGTGAACACTTGTGCATTTTTACAAAACTTTCGAACGACGCCTGCGCATTAATTGTACATGTTCGTAAGGTGCGCGCAGTTCGTGAAAACTGACAATAAAACTGTAACGACGGAAGTAAATAAATGTAAGGCTTGAAAGTAAACAAGTGTTAGAGGTTAATTTTATCATTTGTAATGTCAAACCTCCCGTACACGTTACGTATCTTACTCTGCTACAAACACAAACCAATAAACCGCTTGGCGGCGCATAAAACCACCCCTCACTCGCCACAACGTATGGTTACTGTTAGAATCGAGCCTACTAACCAATGGGAAGATATTTTACTAATAAGCGGACAAGCGACACGATATCGATCTCCACTCTACTCCGCGACCCGTAGTGGTGAGTTGAGTTACAGAGCAAAATTGTTTCATCGGTTCTCTAATAATGCTGGCTACGGGAGCTCCATCTAATAGTGAACCACTGATCGGCTCGCCGCGAACGGACAGCAATACTCATTGTACCAGGGTCATGACCAGACGGTGGTCGGTGACGGCCGCAGACGAGCACGCGGCGGCACGCGGCGCGGCACGTGCGTGTCCCGTGGCCGACTCTACCACTGCAGCCCCGCGACAACACGCGGCCGCCTCGCTCGCGGGCGGTGAGTGTACGCCTTCCTCGGCTCCTACGTCTTCATCTACTTTATCGTTGTATATCTGAGTCGTCATTCTCTCCTCTTGCATTCTTCCTACATGTCCGAACTTGTAGAGCATGCCCTGCTATAACACGGATACTCTTGCAGACTAACTCCCTTTCTTATATCTTCATAACGAACTCAATCTGTAAGTGTTACGCCGCAGACTTTGCGCAACGTTCGTATATCAACGGTGTTTATTCTACTTTCATAGTCTCTCTCTGCCGAGCCCAGCTCTCGCCCCCACATTAGCGTCGTGATCAGCATCGCGTTGTGTACATCCAGTTCACACTATTACCAGCGCTCACCAGTGTCTCACATCTCCACATCGCGGTGTCACTTCCACCACTGCTAAAACACTTTTAGATCCAAGACACCGATAGAATCCAAGATACATACAATATCATTCATGTGTTCCAACAGTACATCGTCAATTCTTGCGTTCTGAGCTCTTGTTAGGGTTCCGTACCCAAAGGGTAAAACGGAACCCTATTACTGAGGCTCCGCTGTCCGCCCGTCCGTCTGTCACCAGGCTGTATCTCATGAACCGTGATAGTTAGACAGTGGAAATTTTCACAGATGATGTATTTCTGTTGCCGCTATAACAACAAATACTAAAAAATAGAATAAAATAAATATTTAAGGGGGCTCCCATACAACAAACGTGATTTTTTTGCGCATTTTTGCTCGATATTGATAACGGCAACAGATAGCTGCTTTAAATATTCACAGAATATTTAGTTATATATTCACTTTAAGAATAAATAATTAAATTAAATTAAAATAAAACAAATATTTAAGGGGGGCTCCCATACAACAAACGTGATTTTTTTTTGCCGTTTTTATAGATAATGGTATGGAACCCTTCGTGTGCGAGTCCGACTCGCACTTGGCCGATTTTTTTTTAAATGTTTCTTTTCTTCACATTCAGTAAAAGTTGTCTTTCATCGTTGTGGCTTGGGCTTGCAGTCGAGATGGTGTGTCTGTTATTACTTCGGCATCATCGCATAAAGCAGACAAATCACCATTAAGTCACCCAATCAATTATCAACATACATAATAAACAGCCCAGTAGACAGCACGCCTTGCTGGACACCAAAGTCGATGTCAAGCTAGCGGGCAGCCTTGGTTTGCAGGCAGGAAGCAGCCTCCCTCCCGCGCACGAGCTGGTTAATCCTCGTAAGTGGACTGTACAGCACGCAGTAGGACACCATCAATTCCATATCCCCGCCATGCGTCCTAGAGATCCTTTGTACAGCTTCGTAATTAACCTATTTAAAAAAAGACTGAGGTTTTTTATGTGTGTTTGTCAACATGTGGACGTCGAGTCCTCTGGTAAGTCGCTCTGTTACAGTTCGCTCCATTTATAAATGTCCATGTGAATGTACAACAGTTGACATTATTAATTACAATAATTAACATAAAACAATATTCCGAAATGGAAGGGGATGTACGGATCAAGTTTTCTCGCTCTGCAATATCGTAGAGAAGCATCTGGCCATAGACCAGAAGGTTTTCTGCGGTTTTGTGGATCTTGAGAAAGCCTTTGATTTATGCGAAAGGAACTGTGGGACATATTGCCGAGATATGGGATTGACGGTTCACTGCTCCGTGCTGTGCAGTCCACTTACAAGGATTGCTCAGCATGTGTGCGGATAGATGGTGGCATGTCACCCTGGTTTGATGTCAAAATTGGTGTCAAACAGGGTTGCATGCTATCTGCTAGGCTGTTTATCCTGTATCTCGATAGTTGTCTGCAGAGAATAAGGTCAACGAATGTGGGATTGCGCATGGGTGACCTAGTGGTGAACTGTCTGCTGTATGCAGACGATGCCGTGCTATTAGCAGATACACCATCTGAACTGCAAACACTGGTCACAACGATGAAAGACGAATGTATGGAGAAAGGCTTACTACTGAATGCGAAGAAAACAAAGATAATGGTATTTGAAAGAGAAGAATCCAGAACTAATGTAAGGATTACGATTGATGATGAAGTGTTGGAACAAGTGGATGAGTTTGTATATCTTGGATGCGATTTCAGCAGGGATGGAAGGTACACCGCAGATGTGGAAAGACGAGTGAGTGCTGGGAATAGTGTGAATGGAGCGTAGGGAAAACTTCTTGGCAGTAAAAACCTGAGCCAGAAGGCACAACTCGCTATACACAATGCAGTGTTGGTCCCAACGCTAACTTATGGAAGCGAGAGCTGGGTATGGCAGAAAGAGCATGAAAGTAGAATAAACGCGGTCGAAATGCGAGCGCTGCGCAAAATTTGTGGCGTAAGGCTTGTAGACCGTATTCGCAATGATGATGTTAGAAACAAAGTTGGTCTGAAAGAGAGCGTCGGTGTTTAAATAAGAAGAAGCATGCTCCGATGGTTCGGACATGTAGAAAGAATGCAAGATGAAAGAATGGCAAGCAGATATACAATGCAAAAGTGGAAGGATGTAGGAGCCGGGGAAGGCCAAGACTTACCTACCATGACCAAATTGCTCGTGTTCTATCAGAAGGTGATCAGGAGCCCTAGAAACCGGCGAGCGTGCATTAGAAGAGCAATCAATGTTAAAGAAGCGAGTGAGATATGTAAGGATCGAGTCACGTGGCGCTCGGTTCTCTCTGCCTACTCCGCAAGGGATTTGGCGTGAAGTTATAGATAGATCTTCCGAAAGCAGAGTTTATTTGTATGTTTATTTTGTTTGTAGTCCGATATTGAGTTTTGTTTCGTGTGCTGCGGTCGTCCAATGTAATATTGTCGAATATTTGATGAAGATAATTAATTATGATAAATGGAAAAGTTTTCAAATAATATCTTTTCATTTTATCATCAAATCAACATATCAACAAATCGACATCGCAATAGGTTTTACTTTTTTATATTTTGTAGTTTTTATCTTCCCTGTTAATATTTCCATTTCTTTTCTGCTACGTATTTCTATTTTTTTTTATAACACTAAAGCACGTCAATAGCTGTTGATACTGACCAACAGAATATAAGAATGTAATACTCAAATGTTTTTGCCTGTACTTTCTTTCTACAGAGCCGCTTACCGATTTGAATGCAGTTTTGACTATCCGCCAGATGTTCTTTTACAAAATGTTTACATTACGTACTCGGCACTGCGGCGATGTATGTACTTATGTCAGCTAGAGAATCACAAATTCTGGCGGGCTAGTTAGTGCTTACGTTTTCAATGAGATTCCGCCAACTCAAAAAGGATGACATGTTCGTGTGTGAAAATGTCCGCACCCCCGCACAGGCGGGCGGCGGCGCGCGGCGTGAAGCGGCGTCACGCGGCTGGTGAAAACGAAAGCGGAATTTGGCAAATTAATTGCAACGCAGAGCCGCCGTAATTGACTGCATTATACATGAGCCCGCCGCCGGGGCCGCGGCCGCCTCCGCGCCGCCGACCCGCCACTCTCGCCCTCGCTGCTCGTGTTCCTACCGTTCATTACTAATTTGGATGGCATTTGACAATATTATGCTAAGAATATGTTTATCTCACTGTATGTTACTATTTACATATACTTGGTATAATGACCTGTAACTGGAGATGCAACAACCGCTTTGTGATATACTCTGTCCATGTTCACAGTCTGTAACAAAATGTAAATGCAGACGAGCTCGCTGTCATTGTTGTTGTGATATGCTCGGCTCATGTTCGCAGTCTGTAACGGACGAACCGACGTAGGACCGTCATTACCAATAGATCAAGTTTTCCTGAAAGATGCGATCCGTCCTCAAGAAGGGATGTATTCAAATTACTTTTAAATTAGCTTTACGATGTTTTCGGTAGGGTCCTACTTTTACCAGTAAAGGGTGCATCAACTTTCCTGCATTGTTCTTTTATTATCATCTCTCTTACCGAGTATAGTTTCTCCTTCCAGCTGCAAGAGATGCCGTATCCGTCGGACTCGGGTCGTCCGTAATTCTCCATTCACGTGTATTTCTATTCGCTCGCGGCCTCGTCCGCTCGACAGTCGCGCGCTGGTTCCACGCAGTGATTTCTGTAAGTGCAGTGGCAGGGCGGCGATTGCACGACTAATTGCCATCGAGCCTTGTGTAAACGCGGCAGTGGGATGCGGCCGAAAATTGCGGGCCATTGTGAAAATGGCGAAGCCCAGCGCCGGGTTATGTAACTCTTTGTGCGGGCGAGGCTTCGGCAATTATGTTACAGTGGTTGCCGGCGGTCGGTCAAGGGTACAATTAAACTAAATCGGGTCAAACGTTCCACAATAAAGTAGGTACGTTTTCCAACAACTTCACAAACATAATTGTTATGTGATTGCTTACGTCGGTATATTATTTTAAATGTTCTATTTGTCGGTCTTATTTCTAGTGATCACAGAAGGAAAAATGAACTTGGAATTGCTTGTCAGTTAGATTGCGGCTTTCAATGAGACCAGTAGACAGTGTCGGCGGACACGGTTACGTGTTGGGCTATTTTTTTTTTAAGAACATGGTTGAGGTGGAATGTGACAGGAGGCCGTGAACACCAGGACATCATAAAGTGATGTGGGTACACGTGGGTGGGGTTTGTTCACGAGGGTGTCCCAACTACATATTGATGAAATCAAAACGAGTGAAACTTCAATAAAAACGATACGATGCAACAAATCAAGCCGGCATGTAATAAGGCTACATTTGGATTCATACATTATAATTACCTTAACAACGTAACTACATCGAGAGCCTCATCTCAACAGCTTCAAGTAAACTCGGAGTCCTGAATAGGGGCGCCAGTTCTTCACGCCGGACCAGCTTTGTCTGATTTATAAGACACAAGTTCGGGCCTGCATGGAGAACCGCTCGCGCTGAGTGCTCTAAAGATCTGTTTTCCCCTCTCCCACCATCTCCCTTCCGTCATAGAAACACACGTGCAGGCTTGCGATGTCATTGTTCCACTGTCGAGAATATTTCTTCTCGTACTAAAAAGTTCGGCAACTCCTATCTCTGTCGCACTATTAAAAAGTGCAATGCCTTGCCTGCGCATGGGTTTCTCCTTCCTTCAATATGGGATCCTTCAAGCGAAGAATCACCTTGCAGGCCAGCAACGCAGCGTCAACTGACAGGACACTGTCTAGTCTTTTGTCAGTCAGATGACGTCGCGAACGACTGCTTTGAACCAGTTCACGGCTGTGTTGTTCTCGGGGTTGTTCCCCCAAGCCGACGTTGAACTAGAAATTCAATATTTTTTAACGCGAAGACCCGCACTCCCTTGTAAGGTATCATTATTTAGAACTATGTACATGTAAATGTAGGTTAGCAGTATAGGCACTATCTAGGTGCCGTTTACCACCGGGGTGGTGGATGGCATTAACTGGGTATCGTTTTCCACCCCGGTGGTCAATGAACCTCTTTAGTTTCATCTGCCTCCTTCATAAGTGGGCGTGGGCTCATTACGTACCTACCTACTGAAAATTATCACTAGACATGCCATTGACGCGCCCTACCTCTCTTAAAAAATATATTCAGAACATGGAATAATCAACTCAACTCTAACCAAAAAACGAAAAGCCAGAAGGATAAGCCAGTGTCACGTTGGTAAGCTGTGTCGGCTTCCAGCAACTGGTGAAGCCGTCGCTTCGTCTCGCGGGAGAGCTCTTCAACAACAAAATAACACTGAATTTCAAAATTCGATAAGGCTTCCATCTTTTTATTCAGGAGCTGAATGGGTTCTACATTCCGGAGATGACGTCAGTGGTGTGCAAGTCGGCGGCGGAGATGGTGCGAGTGATGCGCGCCGGCAACCGCAACCGCGCCGCCGCCCGCACCGACATGAACGAGCACTCCTCGCGGAGCCACGCCGTGTTCCTCGTGACCGTGGAGACCGCGCACCGGGCCAACAACCGGATACGGTCAGTACACTTCTACAGCTTTTATCGAAGGGTGCGAATAAACGGTCGTATTTCCACCATCACTTCGAATATTCCCATGAGTTACGGAAAAGTTACATTCACACCAAACTTCTCTCTCAATTTGTTTAGAGAAGCATTTCGTGCAATCTTACGCTTCTTCGTTCTAGAAATTGGTTATATCAAGAATCACTTTTCTTCGAGCTGTGTCGATCAGTCAGTAAATCTATCATGATACCGGGAGTGTTAGTCCCGTGACTTCTACTTCACTATTTTCAGGAACACCGTTCCTATATGAATTCTGTGCGTTTGTCTGTCGCTTTTTTTCGAATATTCGAATTTTGACTTCAGCTTCGGATTCAGCATAAAAAAGTAGAATAGGAATGTTCAGGAACACCGATCCTATCTCTGGAACATTGTCAAAATGGCCGACAAATTAAAAAAATAATAATAATTGATATATAATTGACGAGCCAGGTGTTCCTCTGGCAATGCTAGCTTGCGCATTATACAAAATACAAAAATCTTTATTTCTTCTTCATAATTTCTTATAGGTTTTTTTTAACATTTCTATTTTTGTTGATATTTGAGGACATTTGATAGTAAATTATGCACGGAGGTGATAGACCGGTGTGTGACGTCACAGGCGGCACATTGAACGCCGCGCGGAACGAACAACCAGGAGTTTACTGGAGTCTTGAGTGCAGCGAGGTGCTCGAGAACGGTTCAGATACGCTACTTCACGCCTTCTGTTACAATGAAAGACAACAATAATGTAAACAATGTATTTTATTACAGTTCACTCGTACAGATTACTATGTAATTTGAACAATTGTAATTGAACGTCTCGCACACACTGTTGGTATACGAGACGCGAGTTCGTCCCCGGTGTGACAGTCGTGAAATACGGCGAGCTGGCATCGAGCGGCATTTGATTCACAGCCGGAGCCTGTTCTGAGCGCCGGACTGACTGTTCATAAAATATATATCATAAATCACTCAAGATCAGTCCCGTATGTTCCTACTGACAGACATGCGTTACGTGGACCTAAACGACGACGTTGGGAGGCGTACAAACGTACGGCCCGTACAGTATGAAATGGTTACCGTAGCCTATGAACGCTTGCCTCAGGAGTCTATTGATCTCTCCAAAGAATTGTTATTTGGTTACGATTTTCTGTGAGCTGGTGGTACTTCCCGCGGCACTCTGCTTTGACACACTCTGCCTCTCTCATTACAGAAATAAGGACCAGTTTATCGATAATGCTGCCAGATTTAGGATCGGCAACGCAAGAGTGACACCCCTGGTGTTGCAAATGTCCTTAGGCTACGGTAACTGCTTACCATCAGGCAGCCCGTATGCTTGTTTGCCGCCTTAGTGATATTAAAAAATATATATCTTTAGTTTTCTGATATTTGACTATATTTCTTGGTGTGACTCGAGGTTGAATGTCTTCTCATTTTCCCGTCGGCGTGGACTATAGTATTTTGTTAATATGTTTAGTCGTGACGTGCCGTGCGCTAGGGACGAGTGTAGGGCACACCGCGGGAGGCGACCCAGCTGGTCGGTCCTACGCTGTGGTCCATTTATATGACTGCGGTGTAGTTTCTCGAGGTACGAGTATGAGCTGACGGCGTCGGAACCAGCGACGTATCAAAGGTAGACACGTTATACACGAACATTATTGTATTTTAAAATGGCGCAAGTACTACTATATCTACGTACAGTTATTTATTTTCACACTTTGCTCTAAAAAGAGACAAATGATAGGGAATACCTGTCGTTAGAAAAAGATGAATATACATCTTTAGTTACGTATTGATTGCTGCTGAGCGCTCATTGGCGCGAGCACTGATTTACCGATACGGAGGAGACTGGGGAAAAAGCTCTGGATTTAATTTGTGTTTAAAATAATAAAACCAATTATGTACAAAACATCTATTTTCGTAATATAAATTGTGAATAATGAAATTATAAAATAATATCGAGTCAGTCTGTGAGTGAATAAAAAGAATACGTATTTAATAAAATATTATTCCCTCAAATAAACTTAACTTATTCCTTTTTTGTCTTTTTTGATCAGTTTTCTAATCTAGATTATTTTTATGCGCGAAATATATTTTAACTTCTCTATAATAGCGCGTATTAGGTGAAGCCTGTGATTATATGTCGGACATTGCTCTAGGGAATGACAATTTAAAGAGGAAAATATATCATTGCGATATAGGAAAGACTTTAAATGACGACTCGAAATTTGACCAGCTCGGTGGGTCAGTCGTGAATGACGCGACTTTGAAACCAACGCTCGTGGGTTCGATTCCCACACAAGGCAAACATTTGTGTGCATAAACATGTCTGTTGGTCTTGGTCTGGATGTTTTAACAGAGGTTGGGCGCATGAAAGCAGCCCATCTGGGGAAGTACCTCCACCTCACAGAAAACCGCAGCCAAATAACAACTCCCTAGAGGGTTGTTGTATTCCTACGTGTGAGTTTGGTCACCAGTAAACTCCCAAGTAGTTGTTGTGTAAGCAGCAGAGGAGGCATCGCGCGAGTGATAATTAATATATCGCAAGCGTTAATAGGCTACGGTACCCGCTTTACATCAGGTGGGCCGTATGCTTATATGCCTCCCGACGTAGTATAAAAAAAATATTTAACCATTTTTTTTCATCAAACCATCTAGGTAATCTAAAATGGAAAGAAATAAATGATAAGTAATTTTCTATTCGCTTCATTCTTTTCTAGAACGTGTAGTATTACTAGTATCTAATAATTGAAAATAAGGTAGGTAGGCGTATTACTTAATATAAAACAAAGTTAGGAATAAATTTAATTCACAATTCTGTGTTCATAACGTGATAGTTAAATTTTCCTCAACTTCCCCTAGCAACGGCTGCCACTAGACCCGCTCTAATATTGCTAAAAACTAAATACATTTACTATGTTTTTAATAAAAAAATGAATGTACAAATGAAATGACGTTTTCCTTGTCTTTAACAGTTGCCGTGTAATTTGTGGACCATCTAAAAACACAGGAAGGCATTTTTGCCAGAAATAACTTATTTACGCTTTGTGGCGAAGTACGTATAGACGCGACGCGAGAGCGTGCCCTACTGAATGCGAGGTGGGCAATTACCTTACTTTCGTATTGCCATTCTAGAGCGTGTACGACGTATCTATGACTATAAAAACATCTTAGGTCGGAACATGAAACATTTATGAACGTTACCTCGAACTGTGAGTAAGCGGTCGGCCGGCGGGCGAGCACGCGCCGCCTTTTATATAGTACTTACTCACCCAGTTTGTTGGCTCATTGATTCATTTTGTAAACGAGTAATTCTAGTTTTAACTTTTGTGCAATATTACAAAGCTATTCATAAAACGTCGTACATTCCACGAATGCATCGCATTGAGGAACTCTACTTCTTCGACCGCTGGACGTAAGCCTTTCCTAAAACATTTCCTAATTCATTTTAACTTCTGTCAATACCATTACGAGGAGTACTGTTCGTTTGAGGTCGTGCGTCCACTCAGAAGTGGGTCGCCCCGTCCTCCCTTACGCGACTGCACTCGCGCTTCCCGTCCACCACGCCGTCACATCGGCGACCACATCATCAGCAAACTGAAGGTCCGAGACGTACCCGCCGTTTACGTGTTCCAGTTCAGCGTATTGAACATGACATACAGGACAGCTGTGAATAATTTCAGGGTGATTACTTAATGATACAGAAATCGAAGCACTTAATTCATTTCTAATTTCGTAAATGAATTCAGACCGAAAAATTAGCTCCCATCTAATTGGATTGTTCGCGCGAGTCGGTTCCCGAACTCTAATTGCCGAGCGGTGCGGCGCACGGCGCGCGGCGCGGCGGCGGTCGGCGAGTGCGCGCGGCGTTGTATATGTCGGCGTGTCGTTCCGAGCAGGCCACGTCCTCTAAAACTGATAATTTGTAGTCTAAGGGGTTCAGATCTGGGCTACACGATACTACGATATGCGAACATACAGCTGATACTAAGCTTTTGAAGTGTCTTGACTATGACGGACGGCTCCGTACCCACTTTGTGCAAGGAAATCTAATTGTAATTTGTTAAAGTTGTTAAAGTGAAGTTTTATTTGGAAAACTTAATTCAGTACATTTGGTTATAGCTGAGTTTAACAAAGACATAATAATATTAACCAATTTAGAATGGCAGACAGAATGCCACTTAAAGTGTGACTGTATTGTGCCTCCGGCGAGCGATATTAAAAGGTAGGGCAAATCATTCACATGCACAAAGTTTAGGTAAGAGAGGTAGGGCGCATCAAAGCATTCTGGGGAAACCCGTCTGGGGAAGTACCTCGGCGTCACAGAAAACCGCAGACAAATAACAACTCCCTAGAGGGTTATTGTGTTCCTGCGTGTGAGTGAGGTCACCAGTAAGCTCCCAAGGAGTTGCTGTGTAAGTAGCAGAGGAGGCATCGCGCGAGTGATACTTAATATATCGCAAGCGTTAATAGGCTACGGAACCCGCTTTACATCAGGTGGGCCGTATGCTTGTATACCTCCCGACGTAGTATAAAAAAAAAATACAAAGTACAATCCTGGGCCGTTCCGATATTAATATTACTGCGTTTAGTTTTAATCCCATTTATGTGAACAGTTTGCATTATGTTGTTTATCCGGCGAGCTCATACCCTAATGTGTCTGCTAGTTTCGGCAACTGTTCATTTTAAACGACTGAATTAAAAAAGATGAAGTTGAAAATGTAAACCACACTATCATAAAAAAATAACCTCTGTGTACGTATAAACAGTACTTCAGTATAACTATATTTTTCATTATAATTGATAGAAGGCTCAGCTCGCTGTACACAACGCGGCTAATCCGAATGCTAACTTACGGAAGTGAAAGCTGGATAAGCATGGAGGTCGAGATGCGAGCATTGCGCAAAAATTGTGTCGTAACGCTCGCTGGCCGCGTTTGCAATGACGATCCCTCTGCCTACCCCGCAACGAGTGTGTATATTATTTATGTATGTACGAGTATGTCTTCAATTCAATTGATAAACAATGAATGCTGATGCGTTCGGTGGCGCAGTCGTGAATGACGTGACATACACACCGACGCTCGTGGGTTCGATTCCCACACAGGACAAACATTTGTGTTCATGAATATATCTGTTTGTCTGTCTGGGTATTTTTAAGAGAGGTAGCCCGCATCAAAGCTGCCCATCTATGGAAGTACGAGTACCTCCACCTCCAGAAAACCGCAGTTAAATAACGACTCCCTAGAGGATTGTTGTGTTCCTGCGTATGAGGTGAGGTCACCAGTAAGTTGCTGTGTTAGCAGCAGGGGTGGCATCGCGCGAGTGATACATAATGTGTAACAAGCGTTCATAGGCTACGGTAACCGCTTTACATCAAGTGGGCCGTATGCTTGTATGCCTTCCAACTTCCCGACGTTGCATAAAAAAATATATATATATTAGTATAAATTTAATTAAAGTAAATTATTTATAATACAAAAAATGTCTGTTTTGTTTACTACCGTTAAACAAATTCGACCTTTATATTAATTATAATTATTTTAATGTATTCATACATATAGTCTAATATTGTTAATTGTCTATTATTTGTAATACAAAATATAGCTCAGTTACATGGTTCCGGTGGTAATTTATTGTACTACGAGTACAATAAATTACCACCGGAACACCTCACTTGTCAGATTTCAGTTTGAAACTTTATTTCGCTGAAGCCGATGAATACTTTTGTATCCACACTACACACCTTTGAGTTCATCGTAATTTAGATTTCTTTCTTTTTTTGGTAATTAATTATGCATGAAAAAGTATAGTCATAATGTATATATTTTCACACTACACTACACACTCATAGGTATGAGTTCATCGTAATTTAGATTTCTTTCTTTTTTTGGTAATTAATTATGCATGAAAAAGTACCTATAGTCATAATGTACATATTTTCAGTCGGGTAACAAGGGGACGTTTTTTCGAGTGTTAGTACGTCCGTGCGGTCGAGTTCTCCTGGACTCGGTATTCTGAAGGCGAGATGTTGTCACTTGTGAATCGTCTTTATAATAAACATGGCGGAAGTGTTGAGTGAGTTTGTTAAAAAGTTAAATGGACGTGTAAGGACGGACCATTCGGCGCTCGGTCCTCTCTGCCTACCCTGCAGAGACTCAGCTTGAGGATACAGAATCCCTCTCTCCAATTGCGTCTCTAAAATACCGAAGCTTACATATTTTGAATCGGCGTACTTCATGCTTATATCCCTGTAAACTACATCTATTGTCTAAATCCAGTCAAGTAAGGTGAAGTGAGCGTGTTTGCAGAAGGCCCAATTAGCCCACGATTCTTCTTATTCCTTGCGTCATCCCGTCTCCACACGCACTAGGATGGCGTGCTCCAGTACCAGTACGTAAGTGTAGGACTTTGGTGAACATACTGATTTTGACATATACTCGTACTGACCTTGTCAGACCTTTACAACCCAGAAGGAAAACTTTCTTTCTTTCTTAGGTTAGGCACGGCACGTCTATCGAAATATAAGTTTTTGGGCGCGTGGGTTTCCTCGCGATGTTTTCCTTCACCGCCGAGCGAGTGATCATTATAAATACATACGTATCTACATCAGGATTCGAACTAAGGATTAGTGTGTTAATTAGTTGTTTATTCGAGTCCTGTCACTGCTTGAATGTTTAAACAGCACATGGTTATGTTATTATGACGGATTAGTCATACGTATTGGGTCGTAGGTACTAGCGCCGGGACGGCGTAGGAGGCCGAGATTGGCCCCATTTAGAGATGATGCTGCCGCGGCCGGCGGCCTCTCCTTATTACGTGTTCAACCTTCGGGAAGATGATACGTGAACGAGGACGTGCGCTGCCGGCCGTCATGAGCGATGAGGACTCGTGGAGCGACGGCTGGAGTGATGGTGACCGCGACTACTGCTATGGGAGGTAAAGTACTCGATGTTATATGCAGTCACCTGGAGCTTATAGCGTACTCCGCCCCACTGCTCCACTGCGGGTGTGCTAGGCCAGTGTATTTAAACGGGCTTGATTTAACTGTCATCTATACAACGACGGCTGGTAGCCGCTGGGCTCCATCCATCCATTGATTGGCGTTGGTGAACGTTGTTTGACTTGTGTAGTCGACGCGATACACTGGATTTATCGACCCATCATCAGCACGTGTCCTCATCGACTTGCTGCAGTTAATTTGTTTCTTCATCATATGTTCCGCGTACCCATCATTAGACAACCTGCGGTCGACGGCGTGTAACCTCTGTCTTCGACTCGCGCGTCGACGACATCTTGCTCCTCAATATATAACTATTTCTTATCTATAAATATAAATGGAACTTCTCACCCATAATGTAAATTAAATTTTGTGACAAGTCCAATATCAAGCGAAAGAACAAATTGGTTGTTAATTGACTTGAAGAACATTGTATTTACATTCCTTCGGCTACGATTAAAGGATCTGCTTCGGAACTCGGTACTCGTAGACCACAACTCGGTGACACCGGGGGTTATTTCTGTCGAACCGCCCTTCTTACATTTGTGTTTTTATTGGGGTTTCGTTAATTTTTGAAAAGCCAACATTGCGTATTTGTATTTATATGTTTACGAAAGATCATCTAAATAAATACGCGGCCTTCAATGTGATCGGTTTGACCTCCGTCGTGATGTATTTCAATACAGCTTTATGTTTTTCTTTTGTGTGTGCTTAATGATCTGCCTTGATCTCGAATTTCTAGTACCTGTCTAACTCACTTCGAAGTAGTTTACGTTTTTGATGAATAAGGGAGTGAGCCGAGGACAGTGATAACAATGACTCTCTTCAGACATTAACAATTCCGTGACTATATGAATGAATGAATTGATGAGTACTTATTTCGTAAGACTTTGTAAAAAATATTTAATGTATTTATTTTATCTCTGCCTACCCCGCAAGGAACTTAGCGTGAAGATATACATAAATACATACATTTATGTACAGTACCTACACGCCTACCTCATCGCCGTACATATATTAGGAAAAATGTTAAATTACTTTTATATTCATTAAATTGATTTAGATATGTCAATTACACATTAATAATTATGTGAATACAGTAACTTGAGATACAATACAATATGATGATGTCAGTATGAGAAGTATTAAATTTGAGATTCTAGGTGTTCAAGGAAACTTTATTAGATACACACGTTTAACCCACTACCAATGATCTCTGCTGATCTCATATCAATAGTCCATTCATTTCCGATATATTCGCAATGGTCCCAATACCTGCCGCGACCTGCTCATAGATGTATTGTTCCATCGATATCCATTGGAGCGGGTCACGGGTGGTTAACTACATTACATCAATTTTCTCGAATGGGTCCAACGTGTTGGATCCATATCCCCGCGCACGCCTGTCACATGGCCTGAATTTTAGAGACCTGTGTTTTATAGAAACAAAAATAAAAGTCTGAAACAGGATCTGGCAATCCTCTCGTGCCTCGTGCTGTGGCTGGTCCCGCCGCGCGACAGTCACTTGACAGACTATGTACCTATCGACCTATGGTCGTTCACTTCTTCATTTTAAATACCAGACGCCACACTACGGTTGTCCAGAAGTGCTCCAAAATATTTTATGATCAATAAAACTAACACTCTCGTATATTGCCGCGGCAGATGTTTCAATATCTCATTCTATAATTGTTAATTTATTATTGACTGACAATATTCGTAGCTCTGCCCGAGGACGGCGCTAGCACGTCGAATTCGCGTCTCGCGGTCGCCTCTACGACGTAGACATTTTTCATATTCTATGCTACGACATACTTTTGACGTCACTCAATCCTGATCTACTATAGTTTTAATATCGGCCGCACGTTCCCACGCCCACGGCTCGACGACTAAACACACTCGAAATAAAAAAATGTTTTGAATTTGTGCACTTTATGATTCCTCTGTGTGTAAGACGTGTACGTTCGCAGTCGCGACGAGCGTCCGCTGTCGTAACTGTCCGACGGAGCTCCTCGCCCTGTCCGCGGCTGACATAACGCAGTGTGTACAGAAGGTTGCGCGGCGCACACTTTCCGCGGTAAACACTGCGTTTGCACAATGCTACAAATGGCGATTGCGCGTGCTCCGGTCGCGGTCGGCGGCGGCGCGCTCAAATTCGGAGACGCGACGGTCGATGATTACCTGCGGTCTAAATTATTCTTTATATCTGGTCATATTACGCATACTCCGTGCCGTCTGCAGTACTACGTTAGTTCTTATGCCACTGTGTTAAGATTTAAAATAAACGCGTCCGAAGATCGGCCATGTAATAAAAACACGATTACATGGATTACATCGAAGACATTCTCGTGCAAACTTTGTTTTGAGCGCGAGCCGAGTGACCAGTCAACGAAGATCGACGAAGGTCAAAGGGATTAAGAGCGGTCAGTACTCTAAAGAAACTTAATGAGCTTCTTCGTACAGTGGATGTTCAGCTCTTGAGCTTACTTTTATAAAAAAAATATTAGAGCTATTGACTGTATTTCATAGAATTTTGTATGTTTCCATGAGATCGGTCACAATGAGCTCACGGTGGCGCCTGCCCGCCGGCGGGCGGCGGCTGGCAGCCGCGGAGCCCGGCGGCCGGCCCGCCGGTCGATAACAGGAGCACTGTGCGCCGCCACAATCAGCCTGCACTTCGTTTTACCCAGCTCCAACTTCACAGTCAATATACATTATAATTATGTAGGCTGCATGCATATATATGCATTATTCGTAGTTTTAATTGAATCTCTCTGGTTTTTACCTTATGTTCCGTCCTCCAGATGGTTTTGACCACTGGTGTAAATGAATCCTTTTCGTGTATGATGCCCTACTTTACTTACCAAGTAGGTTCACTAACAATCTCCCGGCCCCTCCTTAAAAGAATTGGGAATACTTCAAAAAATTAGGTTATATGTGTAGTTTTTTTCCTTTTGCGTACCTATGCTCACGTTTCTCCGTCAATGTAGACCGCTTTTTTATGCACTCTTGAAGTGGACCCGTTGTCACCGAGTCAGAGTCTGGCGAGCACATTCCATGGAAATCGAGAGAAATTCACTTACTCCTAGTTTACACTATGAATATGTGTGTTTAACTTTCTGAAATTATTCTGAATTTTTCGGGTGGAGTCGCCATTGTTTACAAAATCGTTAGGCTTAGGAAATGGGGTAACGATAGGAAGAGGGAGGATTTGCTTTTTAAGTTTATCTTTGTATAGAGATGTGGTTCCTAAAAAAAATTGATTGTAGACGGAAAAAAAACTTAATAGACATCAGCGAAGCTCGGCCGCCGAGGTACTTCCTTACCAGTCAGGCAAGCGTGTTTTTAATTTTTAAAATTGTAATTTGTTTGTGTAATTAATGGGACACCCTACATTGACTGATTGACTTGCAAATTGTGCCTACTGCACTTGTGGGGCGGCGGCGGGGTGGCGGGCGCGGGCGGGAGCACTCAGCAGGAAGCCGGCCTACCGTGAAGGCCTCTGTTTTTCACCATTTCAGCTGTACCTTCACCGCCGACACAGTCAATGCAACAAACAGTAGCCATACTGGATTGGTGGAAATGATCGATCAAAAACTCTATGACCGTATACATCATATGTAAAAACAATTCCTAATTAATATTTCCGGTGGTGGACTGATAGCTCTTTTCATTCGTCCAATTTGATGTAACCCGCTTTGTGTGCTTCCGCCACCAATTCGTTCATACGGCCTAGCGTTGCCGGCACCCACCCACTACCGTCGATGCAAAATGCCGACGCTGCCATGGCTGCTCCGGTAGTCTCTGCCTCGGCTGCTACGGTCGTCCGCCATCTGCAACAGAAGCCGCATGCCCCGCCACCGTCCCTGCCACGACTGGCCTGGTCGTCACTGCGACACGTGTTTCACCTCTCCACGAGGTATCCTCAGGCGCTGTAGACGTTAATCGTTAGAATAACATGCTACAAGTGACAAATCTTTTCATTCTCATTTCATTGATGAGCTCGGTGGCGCAGTGGTGGAACACGCTGTTACGCTACTTTGACACCAATGCTCGTGGGTTCGATTCCCACACAGTACAAACATTTGTGTGCATGAACATGTCTGCTTGTCTTGGTCTGGGTATTTTCTATGTATAATAAGTATGTATTTACAAAAAAAAATGTATTTACGTATGTTTATCAGTTGTCTAGTACCCATAACACAAGCTTCGCTTACATTGGGGCTGGATGGCGCTGTGTAATTTGTCCGACAATATTTATTTATTCACTTTCGCCGGTTCTTAACGCCCCTGACGTCTCATAATACAATACGACGAATTTAGCCATGTTAAGTGATTCTATACTTTCATAGTTAACTATAAAATTAGAATCTAGCTTTTATAACTTAGCATTGGGAACAGCACTGCTTTGGGCACAGCGACCTTTGCCGTTTGGCTTAGGTCGCACAATTTATACCAATCCCTGCAGTCGCGCGGTTTTCCCGAGAAACATATAATTAGGTAACTCTATCTCTGAACATAATTGCAGAGCTGCGTTAGCCAGCGAAGCTATATAACCGAGAAAATTGTCTTTTTTGCAGTTTTGCGGTTGTCGACTGTTACACGTAGTACTCCTTCAGTTTAGAAGCTAGAGAGCTGATTGTTCGACTTGAATGTACCTTAAGTATTGTAGACTGCTCTAAAATAGATTAAATTTCGATTAGCTCAATAAAGGATATCGATAAGTGATGTTATCGCCCCAAAACCCGTTCCAATACAAAGTCAATTGGAGCACTGAAAAACAACAACACGATCACTATCGCCGGTTAGTGTTAGGGTTAGCAGCTCTGCTTACGCAGCTTGCTGTTATTTACTTATTGTGCAAAAGCAGCTCTGCCAATGCGCCGCAGGCCCAGCTCCCCTAGTGTTTAATGTATGTGTGCTGCGGCACTAGGACAGGTGTCCGGGCGACCGGGCCGCGGCCGGCGCGCTGCTGGCCGTACTGTCCATCCGTTCAGTGTGGCGGCGAGTTACCTTTGTTGCCGTCGTAGTTAGTAACCTTGGCCCGCCACAACGCGCGGTCTATTGTTTTCGCGCACGTTTTCAGTAATCCCAGTCAGTCAGTTAGGTTAGGAAGTTAGGTAAAGCGCTTTGCAAACGGAGGGGCGGGGCAGTCTTTTTGACCGCAAAGCAATAAACCACCGGGCACTGGCCGGCGCCGCCTTTTTGCCCTCTGTGTGCTTTGATAGTATAGGAGTCCGTTTCTTCTGTCATATGCGGAGAAATTGACCGGCCCGGCGCGGCCTGCCCCTCCGTTTGCAAAGCGCCTTACGTTGCACATGTATCGCACGGTCAGCGGCGCGCGTCGCAGCGCGGCGTCTCTGAAGTTACAACGTGCTGTATATATATATATCTAAATAACTATATTCACAAGCTGTTGTCTGAGCAACTTAACTCGCATGTCATCGAAGACCATCTTGTACATGTACCATTATTACTAATTATGTAATTTGTAATAAAGGTGAATGTAAGGGAAGGGAACGCGAGGGAAGAATGTAATTGTAGAATACTTCCTTTTAATGTGATGATTTAAGTGAAAAAAGTTAGTTTATAAATTATGGCGTTTTGTAGGATCTAGCAAATAAATAATATCAGTACCTAGTTAACGTACGAGTGACGCCTCTGATATTGTCACTGTCTATAGACTACGGTAACTGCTACTATCAGGCAGGACGTATCCTGTTTCAAAATTGCTTGCCATCTTAATCGTTAAAATAAACGTTAAATGAGGCATTGTATGAATTGTCGAGTATGAATTCTTGCGACTTCTATAACACTATATCTTTGATTATCTATACATATAAATAAAATTGAAGTGTCTGTCTGTGATTTCAAAATAAAGCCTTAATCTTAAGCTCATATTATTATTTTCACGTTACCAAAGCCTAAATAAGCATTTTTAACTTTTTGTCTGTCTGTCTGTCTGTTGGTTGTCCGGGCTAATCTTCGAAATGGCTAAACCTATTTTAACGGGACTTTCACTGGTAGGTAGAGGACTGTTCAGAGCAGAATATAGGGTACTTTTTATCCCATAAATATTTAGGGTTCCTGCGTAAAAAAATGAAAAACTGTTAAATTTAGGGGGAAATATCTTCTCCTTCGGGGGACTTTGCAATTTTATTTTTATTATTTTCATAGAATACGTATTTTTTGTAACATAAAATAACTACGCATTTTTATGTAATATAAATAAAATACATATACGTTGCCTCCTGTAAAGGTCAATAGATGGCGCTGTACGAAAATTGAATCGCCCTATGGTTGCCAGCCCAAATCTCATGCGTGCGAAGCCGCGGGCTTCTGCTAGTTTAAAACAATCAAAGCTCTATATCTATTAAACAATACTATGACTGGCTTACTGACGGACAGACAATGTACTGACGGCCGGCTTCTAGAACATAAAGGGATTTGGAGACAATATTCCTCGGAACGAAATAAGAATGGATTTACGAAAATATTTCGGGACCCTCACGGTGCGAGCACTCTCTGAGGGAAACCCACGACGGCCAGAGGCCAGACATCAGATGAACAGACGATAGCACCGGGGACACCTGACACATGCACCGCGCTTAATATTCCTCTCCCTTGTGGAGGACAGCTGCCAGCAACTTGAGGGAGCTTTGGCTAAAGTACTCGAGAGAAGCCACGAGACCGTTCGACTTGGCCTAATGTACCTTATAATTCGCATGTCTGCTAAACACCCCCGTTTGCTGTAACTCCATTATTTCCGAACGCCTCTTTCCATTGCCAAGAACAAGTATTCTTGGTGAGGAACGGAGTTCAGTTTCGAATTTACTAGAGATGCAGGTCAAACAACAACAGAGCGAAGCAGTACCTCTGTTCGGGCCGGAGATTTACGCTTTAAAATCTCAAGTCAGACTGCAAATGGAGTACTGTAGTCCTTTCAGCGAGAGCACCTGGATACCAGGCAGGACCTTCAGAGACGAGCTGCGAGTAAGAATTGTTCAGTATCCCGATATGACTAGCTATATTGAACACTTAAGTTTAGGCGAGACTGCCGCGACTGATTCACGCGCAAGTACTGCGACCGCCACGTGAACACCTTCCTCTCAGGTCGCTCCGTACATGTAGGGGACACCTGGACACCTCCTCTGTGGTCAGGACTCATGACTTTAAAGAAGTACGAGTAAAGTCTACAATAAAAGATATATTGTACACCCGCCGTCGGCGCGGCGCGGCGAGGCTTTGTGCGGAAGACGCCTCGTCGTGTAACAATTAGTCAGCGAGCGTGAGTAACGTAGTATGTGCACGTAGGCCGGCTAGTCCGCCGCGTGCTGGCCGTGGGCCGCGCCGCGCCCGCCGACATCACCACGGGAAATAACATTTGGCAGTATGTCACATATAATTAATCGATGTATATGTTGTACCATTAAATGACCCTTAAAATACATAAAGCAAAATAGGCCTCTAGGAAAAGGAATAGCAATAGAAAACCAGTTAATACCCGGGCAGTAGGTACCTGCCGTAGGAAGCTGCTAAGGCGTCAAATGCTTGTCGCGAGGTATGCGGTCATCAGAACCACGCCGCCGGCCGCGATCCCCCGTAGGAAGGAGATGTAAATGTGCAGTACTGTCCATAATATGGTCCTTTTCTCCCCGCGGCCTGAACGGGAGCCCTTGCACCCCTCTAGAGTAACAGGGCGGTCCTTGTACGGCGGCAGTAGTTCCGCGAGAGGCCGCGCCCGGCCGCCCCCGCGGGCGGACACTGCGATGCTATGTTGATACTTACGTAACGTGTTAAGGCATAACACAAGGTAGCACTTCCTTAAAAAATACTCGTTTGTCATTGTATAATGGTAACACAACTATCAATAAACTTCCTGCAACATTTAAATATTTACCTTTTGAAATTTAAATATTTACAGTATGACATCATTGTATTAAGTAGGCAGGCTCCGCGCACCGCGCACCGCGGCCCGGGCGCCGCCGCCGCCGCCTGCTACATGTAATTAGTGCTGTACTTGTTTATACAGTAAGTACAAACATACCTTGATTTGATTGTAGTCACTATACGACCGACTCGAGCGCGGCAAGTAAACACTTGAAGTGATCATACGTCGCGGACGTCGCGTCACGTGAATATTGAAACGATTGAAGGCGTCCGCGAGACGACGAGGACACACGGACGGACAGTTGCGCCGCGGTCGGCGGCCATGTAACAAAGAAAGGTGGACTGAAAGAGAGGCATGCTCCGTAGAAAGAATGTAACAAAGAAAGGTGGACTGAAAGAGAGGCATGCTCCGTAGAAATAATGTGGGATGAAAAAATGACGAAACAGATATTCAAAAGTGGAATGATTTAAGAGCCGAGGATGACCAATACTCATCAACTATGACCAAATTGGTGTTTTATGAGAAGATGGTGTTGACTTAGGAACCGGCGAGCGTGCATGTAAAGAGCTATGAATGTTAAAGAAACGAGTGAAGTGTGTAAGGACCGCCTCTTATGGCGTTCGGTTCTCTCTGCTTACCCCGAAAGGGACCTGGCGTGAAGATATACATACATACATTATTTTTATTATTTGCTGTTCTAGTGGCCATAGTAACACACATCAGTGAAAACTTCAAATGTGTACATTTTACTGTGCAATGTAAAGAATCAGCCCCGTGACAGACGGACTGACGCGACGGGCGGCGGAGCTCACTAATAGGCCCCGTGCATTGGCGCCCTTCTTATACGGAACCGTGAAAAAGACAAAGTGATGAACTATTTATTAGCTGTACTCCACAAATACTTTATAATATTTACAGTACCTACTTAATAATTATTAACAATTTGTTTTTTACTATCATTATATAGTATAAATGAAATTCGTTAATTCTGTCTATTATCCTTGTTTAGCTCGTTTGAATCTCATAACGAATTGTGATGTAGTTTTCACAATTAGTTTGTAGCATTCTTACGGAAGATTTGTATGTATGCAGTCATTTTATTACACGGATGTACGAAAAGTACCTCCGCCCATCCACGGGAAACCGTGGGCTATTAAAAGTATGTACCTGCCCAGATATGTTTTACAAGTTTGGTAGTGCGCGCTGGGCAGACCGGTCGGCGGCCGGGGCGACTTTTCCGTGCCACGCGGGGCGAGCACACGGTAGTATATTTTGGCGCGAACGTAAATATTTGCAGTTGTAAAATGATCGCTGCCGTAACTAGTTTTTTGTTTACTATAAAACACGAGCCGGCAGTGTGCGCCCGTCACTTGTATCACAGCGTGTACACAAATGCCTTTTATGGTGAATTAATGAGGAGGTACTCGATAAAGTATTTATTTATAGATGATTTGTAGTCTATTGAGCGCAGAGTGTGAGTCAAGTCGCTGGTAGGTTCGCAGTATAAATAGAAATCACACAAGAGCAGTTGGTCGCCGCTCGCCTTTTTTCATGTAGTTACGACTTTATAACAAATAAAATACGAGTGCACAGATTCACCGACTTCTGCGCACAGCTCGTCGCGGACGATGCAGCGCCGAGCACATCTGGGAGCTAGAGCTGGGTGTGGCAAAGGCAGCATAGCATGGAAGTAGTTCAATTTGAGACGTGACACTTGTAGACCACGTCCGCAACGATAACTAAAGAAACGGAGTCGGTTTGTTGAGAGTAACGGTGTTCAGGTAACATGCATGGATGATGGTATGCTCCGTTGGTTCGGACATGTAGAAAGAATGCAGGAGGAAACAATGACGAAACAGGTATACAGTGCGAAAGTGAAGGGGTGGAGGAAACGAGAAAGGTCAACACTCGTCGACTGCATGACTAAAGCTGTGAATGTCAAAGAAGCGAGTGAGTAAGGCCTTTAGTTCTCATTGCTTACCTCGCAAATGACTTGGTGTGAATGTACTTTTTTATACCACTGAAGTGGCAAACAAACGTACGGCCTTTGTTACCGACCTTAAATATAACTAGTCTGGCCATAAATATTGTTACATAGAAAATGTTCTTAATTAAACTCTTTAATTATTTTGAATTTGGAATGCGTTTTTATGTTAAAAACTTCTTTCGATTTCCCGCCGTTTTACATATTTTTTCGTGTTATTATAAAATTACAATATCTAATGCAGTGTTAAAGAAAATAGGATTGCAGTGATTGCCTTGCACAAAGTGGGTATGGAGCCGTCGGTCATATTCAAGACACTTCTAAAGCTTGGTATCAGCCGTATGTTCGTATATCGCACTACCGACAGATATACCAACACGTCCTCTGTTGAAGACCATAAAAGATCGGGGCGACCGCGTGCTGTTAAAACTACAAAGGCTGTTACTTCTGTTAAAGCCAGAATTTGCCGAAACCCTATTAGGAAACAAAAAAATCTTATCGCGAGAAATGAAAATTCCCGCTAGGACTCTGTCGCGTATAATAAAACAAGACCGACGATGATGAAGTGACGAGCTCGGTGGCTCAGTCGTGAATGACGCGACTTTAACACCAACGCTCATGGGTTCGATTCCCACACAAGGCAAACATTTGTGTGGATAACATGTCTGTTTATCTTAATGTTTTAAAAGAGGTAGGGCGCATCATAGCAGCCCGTCCGGGGAAATAGGTACCTCCACCTCACAGAAAACCGCAGCCAAGTAACAACTCCCTAGAGGGTTGTTGTGGTCCTGCGTGTGAGTGAGGTCACCAGTAAGCTCCCAAGGAGTTGCTGAGTAAGCAGCAGAGAAGGCATCGCGCGAGTGATACTTAATAAATATATCGTAAGCGTTAATAGGCTACGGTACCCGCTTTACATCAGGTGGGCAGCATGCTTGTATGCCTCCCGACGTAGTATATAAAAAAAACGTGACGCTCGGCGCTTATCGTTGATATACTGGACATGCCCTAAATCAATCCCTGCAGTTGAAGAGAGTGGATTTCGAATATAATATATTTTTTTTTTTACTGAGACTTCCATGTAAATACCTATGTGTATATAAATTTTATTACGATTACATTATTACATAAAAATAAAGGCATATTAATTTGTAACAGGACTTATGGCCGGAATAGGTATATAGATCAATAGGTTACTAGATTTCTTCTCCCAATTTATATTGGAGCAACCGGACACACGGTTAGAAGGCATGCAGCCCACCTGATGTAAAGCGGATACCGTAGCATATGAACGCTTGTAATACGTTAAGTATGACTCGCGCAATGCCTCCTCTGTTGCTAACACAGCGAGTCCTTAGGAGTTCACCGGTGACTCACATGCAGGAACACAACAATCCTCTATGGAGTTGTTATTTGGCTGCGGTTTTCTGTGAGGTGGAGGTACCTATTTCCCCGGACGGGCTGCTTTGATGCGCCCTACTTCTCTTAAAACATCGAGCCCAAGACAAACAGACATGTTCATGCACACAAATGTTTGCCTTGTGTGGGAATCGAACCCACGAGCATTGGTGTCAAAGTCGCGTCATTCACGACTTTTTTTTTGTTTTATACTACGTCGGGAGGCATACGCACTCGGCCGGTTGTTTATTTACAATATGGTGTCATATTTTGTTTATACTACGATAGGAGGCGTGCAAGCATACTGCCCACCTGATGTAAAGCGGGTACCGTAGCCTATTAACGCTTGCGATATATTAAGTATCACTCGCGCGATGCCTCCTCTGCTGCTTACACGGCAACTCCTTGGGAGCTTACTGGTGACCTCACTCACACGCAGGAACACAACAACTCTCTAGGGAGTTGTTATTTGGCTGCAGTTTTCTATGAGGTGGAGGTACTTCTTCAGACGGGCTGCTTTGATGCGCCCTACCTCTCTTAAACCGATCGACGAACCGCCATCCAGCTTGTAATTTTTTTAATAGGTTTACAATTGACGAAAAAAATCAGTCTACTTTAGAAACTCCGTCAATTGTAGTGGGTTAAACGTAAATGTAGAACCTTTGTTTATAATGACAGTGGCATTTTAATATCGTCCTCGGTGTACGTGCGGCGTGCACCGCTACTGCAGCGCGTCGAGTAGTAACAATCAACAATGGACGAGCCACAATTGTATACAAACGGCATCGCGGACCAAACAAATAGTGTAGTGCCCGCGAGTGACGTCGAATACGGCCCGCGTGGCGGCCGGCGTCGGTACTCAATGACGTGACGCCGCGCCCTGCAGGACACTCATCGCGTCCTAGCTCGAGACACGACCTCTCCCTACAGCGCCTTACGAAGTCCTCGGTCGCCCCCACCGTCTCTTCATTGATGCCCACAATCTTGTAAATCTTAGTCGATCAAATTATGCTATTCAGTACTTATAACGGCTTGGTCCTAAGCTGTGAAGATTCAGCCCATCGATACAGCCAGTGCAGGTCGTACATAAAACTGCGCTTCTGTTCCTTACTTCGACACACTTTGAGATTGGTATCGCACTTCATTGGTCGATCGCAGTGCCTTACATCCAGCCGGCGGCGGCGTGCGGTGTGTCCGCCTACAGTCCCACCCACGTCTGCTGTGTAACGTACATTCCGCAAGTACACAAGAGTAGTGTGCTGCTACTCCGCGCCCAGTCTCTGCATAGAAAATATCTACATAGTGGTGGCGAGGTTCGCGCGGATCTGCCGCAGCCGCAGCGCGGTGCTCCTCTCAATGTACAAACACGTCTGAATAATAGACGTGTAGGGCTCGAACAGCCGGCCCGGGAAGAATGTGCATTTTACAGAAGACTGTAACAATTCCTTTGAGAATCGTCGTGGTCCTGAGAATAAGGCTACCATACAGTTTCTAATGAGTTGTAGCGTCGCGCGTGTGACACAAGAGTCTATAGGCTACAGGAATCGTTTCACATCTAGCAAGTCATATGCTTACTGGACGTAGCATAAAAGCATGCACTGCCTGATTAGACTATATTAGAAAATGATTTTTGAAGTCCCTTGTTAAAAACTCGGCAGCGCGTCCGTTCTATACGTTCACGTATAATAATGGAAATAACGAATGGAAAACCAATGACATGATTTTGTGTAGTAAATAAATCTACCGTTACGGGCAGGGAGGCGAAGCAGAACGTGTATAGAGCTCTAATTGCTAGTCCAGGGATCAGGATCGCGTCACTTAACGCCTGTTTATTAAAATATCTTCCAATATTGGTCAGTAGGATCGAATCGCTAAGCTATACCGTGAGTGTCAAGGTATCGGTTACCGGGCCGTGTGAATTGCACGCCAGCGGATGCGCGCGACCTGGAAGCAGCCAATAGACGGGCGTCAGGGCGGGGCTCTCGCAGTTCAACATGTGAACGATGCTCGCTCAAGTCTTGCACTGAACACCGTGTTTTCATAACCACCGCTGTAAACGGAGCTAATAGATGCAGCTAAAAGCATTTGTTACAGGAAGATTTGCTTTATATAAGTTGCCTCCGCGACTAAACATACGGGACGGTCGCTTCGTGTTTTTTGTGTAAATCCCAGAGCGAGCCCGTCGATCTCGCGAGGTCGTGAGACGGTAGTTCCGTCAGAGTGCGACGGCGGCGGGGTATCTGAAGTGAGCTCCCGACGCACCTCGCGGTGCACACTCGCGCTGTATCGGCTGCTACAGCACATGCACGCGGCTGCTGACAAATGAGGTTACCACGCAAAACATGACTGCAGTTAGATATCGTAAACTTTTACGACTTTTGGACTACATTTTTTATACAACGTCGGGAGGTATAGGTATAATACATGAATGCTGCAATACATTAAGTTATTTCCTTAGGTACTAGATTCACCAAATTACACGGCGCCATCTAGCCGTAAAACAAGAGAAACTTGTGTTATGAGTACTAGACGACTGATAAACATACGGAAATACATTTTTTTTTGTAAATATATGTTTATGATACATATAAAACACCCAGAATAAGACAAATTGACATGTTCATGCATACAAATATTTAACCTGTGCGGGAATCGAACCCGCGGGAGTTGACGTCAAAGTAGCGTTACTAACCACAGCGCCAAGTTCGTCAAACAGTTGGATTGTTCCGTTAGAATCGTTAGATACGTCATGCTCGCCTGCGTTTTTGTAAAACTAAGAAGAACCTTTCAAAGTATGTGTATGTGTTGTTGAGCCGCCCCGCCCCGCCGCCGCGCGCCCTCCACTACAAAAACGAGGAAGTGGTGATCACACCGACATGCTATAATGTTATTGCCATTTTACGAGCGCCCGTTTGTTTGCGCGCTGTGTTAGCGCGCTCGCGTGAACGCGCCGGAACACCCAGGAAGGACAGTGCCGTGATGCAATGTTTGGAGTGCTTCGGACGGGACCTTGGCCTCGTTCCGCTGACGCGACCTTCGACGGAGAGCTTATTCCTGTGGACGAGGCCGGTCATAATGAAATTAAGATCATTTCCCACGTCAGCACAAATATCTTCACGGCCACAACTTTCATAATAACAAACAGTGCATTTGTACCTAATCATACTGGTACGGAAATAATCAGGTTGTACGGTGTATTGCATGGCAACCGTACAGATTCGCCGCGTAAGCATTTTACGCTATGTGCGCCGTTCGCCCGTAATATATATAAACTCAGTTCGTATGTTAGCAATCAAGACATCGTACGTGCTCCTAAAGATATCAAATCATATTTAAATATAATATCGTCATCAAAACATTCATGTTCACTTAGTAATAAGGTTGAACATTATAGACATTTTCCAGTAGTTAAATCGGTTTATCATTTCTATCATAATCAAGACATTAAATATCAACTAAGCGTGCGCGCGGTATCAGTAGACCCGACCGTACACAGGTGATCACTTCTTCTCTATTAAAAAATATTTTTAAACAATTTCACAGCAGGAGATTTTCTAAAGTGATTCAAATTATTCATACCTAATGGATATTTGTCACCGCACAAAATGATGACAAATGTACTAGTTTAATAAATAAACCTCTAGATGAACCAAAACGATGTCTAAATGTTATTTATTGAAAAGTGCCGTGCAAATGGCGCATTGGTGGTAGAGTCGCGTGACGTCATTTGCAAGTAAACAAACTATGTATTGATTGACTAATAACAAACAAAAATAGATACTAACTAGTTAATCAAGAACTACTTTAATATCAATAATAAAATAATGGTTTTTACGACTTGTAGTTTGATTACATACAAATTTAAATAAGTCACGTGTATTTTACGCGGCAATTTTAAATAAATAATCTTTATATATTTTGGTACATTTAATAATAAATATAAAGTGTACAAGGACCGCGTCTCATGGCGTTCGGTTCCCTCTGCCTACCCCGTAAGGAACCGGGCGTGAATATATACATACATACATATACATAAACATGCATTATGATAAATTTGAATTACTTTTCGAAATGTTGTTCGCATATCCTATTGGCGAAGACATCGTAAAACACACTCAAAAATACGCGGCTTCAATTGAATACCTCCGCCTATTTGAAGTCGGTTATATACTCGTATGTAAACATTACAAGAAGAATTGGATAAGTTAGTTATGCGTCCGAGTAACTTGGGCAACCGGCGAACACACGAGTACCTGTTAGGCCGGCCGCGGCGAGCACGCGCGCCGCCAGTGTGCTCACTCGCGCATACATTTGTGTACACGAGTGCGAGTACGTACGGAAATTCATTACGGACTTCATAAAACGCCTCACTGTTTAACTCGTAACCGCGCGGTCCGCCGTCCCCGCGCGCGCCTCACTCGCTTCATTCCCCGGACTCAAGTTACAAGTTATCGATTGAGCATTCTTTAACAGTTTCCGAGAAAATTAAAATATATTTCAGCCGTTTGTTACTTAAATCTCCTTCGGCGACTCTGTGAGCCGGAGGGCAGTGTAGATCGAAGTGAACGTTACTAATTTTCCCCGTTTGACGCGCCATGTTGTTGTTCCAGCGTGGGCAAGTTGAACCTGGTGGACCTTGCGGGCAGCGAGCGGCAGCGCAAGACGGGTGCCTCCGCGGACCGCCTGCGGGAGGCCTCGCGCATCAACCAGGCGCTGTCCTCGCTCGGGAACGTGATTTCCGCGCTCGCCGAGAACAGCCCGCACGTGCCCTACAGGTACCGCGCGGTACTGTGTACCGCCTGCGCAGACTCCCGGGGGACGGAGTCACACACTAGACTACTTGACCGTTTAGTAATTTAACGGTTGTCCGTGACGCAAACGATATCTGGCAATTGGAACCGGCCATCTCACAATACATTAAGTATCGCTCGCGCGTCACCACCTCTGCTGCTAACACAGTAACTCCTTAGAAGCATACTGCAAATCTCACTTGCACCCAGGAACTCAACAAACCTCTAGGGAGTTGTTATTTAACTGCGGTGTACTGTGAGGTAGTGGTACTTGCCCAGACGGGCTGCTTTGATGCGCCCTACCTGTCTTAAAATGACCTGAGTGATAATATGAAAGATATGGAAAACGAAATGCGTCGTCGACACAGGAGAGAAAACAAAGCTGAAAGGGAAGTGTGACAGATCATTTCTGTTGAGGACAGCAGCGGTCGCCTTCGGATGCACAAGCCCGCCAGTACGCGGACTATACGCTGTATTAATTAATATCAGCCTTTCACAAACTCTTCAGTACGATATTGTGACAAACGTAAGTAAGGAAGGGTCCGGTCCAATAATCAATCAGTCACGTCTAGATCACGATCGATGGCGTGCTAACGATATTGACTGTGTCCTGTGGTGCAGGGACTCGAAGCTGACGCGCATCCTGCAGGACTCGCTGGGCGGCAACAGCAAGACGATCATGATCGCCAACATCGGGCCCGCCTCCTACAACTACGACGAGACCATCACCACGCTGCGGTACGCGCACCGCGCCAAAGGTCAGTCTGCCTCTCGTTGTGGAGTCCATGGAACACTCGCGGCCCCTGCACCCTGCGCCGCTTGCCGGGTTTGCTGTTGCAACACAATTATGATGGCGACATTTTGCCTGCGTTATTGTATCAGATCGCATTTTGTATATTCCAGCAATATTTCACTATTCTAAAACAGTAATGTCTTTGCAGCCATCAAAAACAAACCGGTGCGCAATGAGGACCCCAAAGACGCGAAGCTGCGCGAGTACCAGGCCGAGATCGAGCGACTCCGCGCGCTCATCGACCAGCGCCGCGCTCTCGACCAGCGCAAGCCGAGGAAACCGCGCGCCAAGCACACCACCGCCGCCGTCACGCCCGACAACTGTCAGTACCACGTACTCTGTACACACACATACACACGCTACTATCCTACACACAGACTATTAAACTTATTTTCCATCAACATTACAGCGGAACTGGAAGAAGAGGCAGTCAGCATAGAAAACGAAAATATATTAGCCGAATCGACGATAGAACAAGAAAAATGCAAAACGGAAGAACTGGAGCACCAGATTAAGTCTTTGGAAGACAGGCTGGTACAGGGAGGGGCGGGAAAAGACCTCCTCAACAATCTGAACGAAAGTCAGCTCATTTTGGAGCAGCGCAACATGGAGATCGCCGAGCGCAAGAAGAGAGAGGTGGAGATGCAGCAGAAAATCGACCTGGAGGAGGAGACGGCCACCATCGTGACCAACACGTTCGCCACGCTGCAGCAGGAGGTGGACCACAAGACGCAGAGGTACGCCCGCTCGACTCGCCATCTCTCGAACGTCGCGCTGATCTTCTTCAGGTCTTAATAACCTACACTGCTAAAGATGTCAACTACAAACAAACTAGTTAAGTGAAACAGCTCTCAGTCAAGCGTCCGTATAACACAGGAATATTAGGAACTGTTAACTCGTAGTGTTTTGTTGTGCGAGGCAGCTCTAAAATGTTAACGAGGTAGATATACTTTGAACCGAAACTGTCGCACTTCCCCCACGAGCCTATATAAATGTGTCGATCAGGAAACAAATTTCCCGAGTTTAAAAATACTGAACCGATTTAAATTTGATACTGAAATTAACCAGGACTAACATATTTAACGTCGCAGAAGAATACATTCTTGTTTGTTCAAATTTATCCAAAGGCATAGTAAAGATTAAATTGGTACAATCGCAAATATAAAAAAACCATATTTTTTTTGCCTGCTTATAAGCAGTAATGCTTATAGTTTAAGCGGACGACGTACGGATGGACAGACAGGCGTACAAAAAGTGATCCTATAAGTGTTCCGTTTTTCCTTTTGAGGTACGGAATCCTAATTATTAATTTATTTAAAAGCGCGAATCTTTTATCATTTATTTTATATTTCACAAAATTTAATGTCTGCTTTTACCTGTGTTAAAGCAATTCACAATCGTTTGTTAATTGAAAACAGTAAATAAACGGGTTGACCTTCACGCTATGAAATTAACCCTACTATTGTTTGTGCAGTAAATGGTATTGCCGCGTTCAAATTAGTTAAAAAGGAATAATATATCTCTGTTAATCTAATATTAAACTTAAAAACCTCAACATAATATATTTTCGTCGTGAAGTAGTACCTGTGACTCTACTTTCTTAAAATTTTATTTAGTTTTTGTCACCATTATTTCAGATGACTTCTGTTGAGTTTAATGACAACCTTTATAACAAAGAAAAAGTGATTGTAGTGGGTTCTACCTGATGGTTCGGCAGATGGTATACCCGCTGAGTTACGTACTGGTGATGGTTGATGGAGACAATATAATTTCACTGATAGATATTACGTAAAAATAGTTTATTATCAAGTTCTACTAATACAAAAGTCACTTATTATAAAACTGGCAAAATGGCTATACGATAATTAATGGTAAATATTGTTTACGCGTTTGATTGGTCTGGTTTGGTTTTCATTAGTTGTCGGTAATTGGATACTACTCAATCAATCAAAACGTATTCAATGTATACGAAATGCATATAATTAAAGTGCCGAGCTGTCCAGTGCATATCTAGTGCATAGCTCCACACGTACTCCCGAGCACGAGAACTGAACATTCTATTTTCTGTTACATTTCTTTCTATTACAAACTCTATCGTCGACGTCGTCCTCTTGTTTATAGCTTCTATGTTGCCGCCTTCAATCCACGTCGCACTATTACCAAATTCCCTCCTTATAACGCCTCGCTGCACACATTAAAATTTTATATAAATTTATGCATTAAGTTCACAGTTCTGTTGCTTTTTAATATACATATTTGAATACTAGTATTCTCGTAATGAAGTTGCTCTTAAAATTCAGTGATAGGTAGTACAACTGTCAATCTGAGAAGCGGGAATAAATCGCGTAGGTATAGAGATTAATCGGTTCGCTAGGAGCACCGCTTGTGAGTGAAACAGACCCGCCCTTGTTGGAAATAGTTAATATAAGGCTCTATTTTAATTATATTTAGGGACAGATATCTAAAAAGGCAATTGTAAACTTCCGTACTTGAATTAGTGCCTCGTCTCGTCCGCCTCGCCTTGCCTCGCCGGCGGACAGCCCATGTATAATGACTAAGGGTATTAAAAGTCATGTAAAATTTGTCATTTCATGTATTATTGTTGTAGCTTGAGTTAGTATCTTCGAGTTACACATAGGAGAATATAATTGGACGAGCCGCAGCCGGAGTGCGGCGCGTGAGAGCGCGCTCCGCGAGGCGTCACTCGGTGTCACTGCATGTAGTGTGTGGACGGTGATTGCAGGCTAAAAAAGTGTCTGTCGAAGTACGCGTGCCTCCGCGAGGAGATGGTGGAGCAGCGCGAGGCGCACGACGCCGAGCGCCGCGAACACGAGGCGCTGCAGGCCGCGCTCATCGCCGAGCTGCGGCGTCGGCTGCTGCTCGCCGACAGCTTCGTGCCCGACGCCGGCCGGCCCACCGTGCTGCGGCTGCGGTACAACGACGACACCGACGGCTGGGACCTGCCCGAGCACAGGTAGTGCGAGCGACGTCCACGTCCACGTCCGTTGCGAGGTTGTACCGCGATTGACACCGAGTATCGTGTTACAGCGGCGCGGAGCCCCTGACGAGCCGTCCGCTGGCGGCGACGGGGCGGCGTCGACCGACGTGCGCGGCGGCACTCACGGCGCGGGGCCCGCGGCGCCGTCCCGATAACTTGCTGGAGCTGCAACCGCTGCCGCTGCCCTCCACCACGCGCGCCTACCGTCACCACCACACACATCACGCACAGGTACCAACGCACGGTGTATTCCGTCCACTCCCACCACCACAGAGCCACGGCCACAGACAAGTGTTGTTCATCTTGTGTCAGCAATTTCCAAGATTACAATAAACAGGACTGTTCCTCGTTGTTATTATTGGGATTTTTACGTTTCGGTATAAAATCAGTTTTATGGGACAATTTTGATAGTATTTAATACATAAGAGTTAGTGAACTTATACATTAATAAAAAGATCCAACATAACACGTTTATGCACTTTTTGGAAAACATGAAAAACGAGTGTGCTATAGACCACGCGACTGAAGTAAAACTTCTTTAGCTCCATAGTGTGATACAGACAGTAGACCTGCACTGTGTCTAAGATATACGAAACTTAACTCGCTATGAGAGGAAGAGAGAAAGAATATGTGTGCTCGCACCTCTCTCTTGCCCCTACAGTAATATACGAAACGTAACTCTCTCTTTCTATCTTCACTAACTTATATCTCCCTCTCAACTTCCGTTCGCCTCGCCCGATCACACTTTTCATAACGCTCTCGTCACCCATTCACCAGCTTACTCCCCAAGTCAAGCGTGCGTAAAGAAGTTTTACTTCAAAAAGTCCATGAAGATAACCTTATAAAAATGACTGTCGTTATACGGGTAATATTCAAACTTCGGGGTTGGGTGTGGCGACTCTGTCAGAATATTTTTTCAATAGATTACCTGGATCTGGGACATGTAGACTTGACATTTGGAAACGTTTCTGAAGTGAGCACTCGTGGTGTATGATTAATATCCCTTTGCCTTTCCCTTCGGGGATAAAAAGTACAGAAATAAACTTCTGTAAAGTTAGTAGATGTAGGTTAGGTAGATATGATTGTAACTTATAAGTGGTACCTAATCTCTGACAGTAATCGAAAAATATAATTGTAATCTACGTACATGGTTGTGGCGAAACTGGAAACGTACTTGTCCAATGTCAAGTTAAAGACAATGTAGTTCGAGTTTCATACACAACTTTTGTTCGTTCGTTCTGTGTACATACGACGTTGTCGTTACAGCGACCCGAGACGCCCGTCAAGAAGGAGCCGGACATCGAACCGGCGCCGGCGCCAGCGGCCCGCAAGAGCGGGGTCCGCCCCGCCGCCCGCCCACGCCCGCCGCAGCACCGCCTCGGCACCGCCGGCGTGCGGTAGGCGGGCCCCATCCGAGCGCGCGTTGAGTGACGCGCTCCTCGATCTCATCACGTTATTAAGTTTGTACACGTGGCTCCGGTGCCGGCTGATCGCGCCAGCGAGCCACTCAGATTATCGTCCCAATCGCATTTTAATACAAAGGTTTGTAAATAACGACGGGCGGCGGTCGCCCATTCGCCAATCGGAGGAGCGAGCGCCGCGCGGGCGCCGCGCTCGCCCGCTCCAGTGTTCGTTTCCCGCCGAGCGGCCGCGCCCGCGGTCGCCCGAGGCTCCTTTTGAATTATTTTATTTTACGGTTGTTATTTTTATAAAATTTTATTTAGCGCTCCGTCGGGGCGGGTGATATTAGATAGTTCGTTAGCCGCGCTGAGCTCGTGTGTATGTCGTGCAGTATATGATATGTTCAGTATGTATTCGCACGCCGCGTGTCGACTTTACCAAAGAGCGAACGGCCCATTCCGCGCGCGGTGGTCGCCGCGTCTGTGATCATGTTCCTTTGTCCGTAAGTTTTGTTATGAATTAATATTGTATTATTATTTCTAGGCACGGTTTCTAGTCAACGGTTCTTATACACAAATATCGTGAATGTTATTACTACGTTGTGGGTATTCAAGCAGTGTGTAGCCGCGGCGTACGGCGCCCGCCGCCCGCGTCCGCACACTGCTTTTGAACGCCGACGAGTCAGGTTCGTTTACCGAGTTACTATTGTAATGCTCAACCAAATATGTTTATTTATTTTCACCGCGTCGTAGAGAAATAAATCATTGTAATAAATGCCCAAATTATTTGCTTCTAGTGGCATCATTATGTTTGTAATATTTACGTGCGTAAGGTCTTAGTGATGTTTATAATAGAATATTGTATTGTTTTAATTGGCTTACATTATGTTCGTGTGGGAGGTGTATGATGATATACGAAGCCGGGAGGGAGGGAGCGGCGATGTGACAGGTCGCCGGAGTCTGCTAGTCAGCTGTGCCGCAACACGCTTATACTCACTAATAAACAAATATGAATTTTTACATCTATTGTTTCATTTAATCTCTAAAATTAAAACAAGAGGATGCATGCTCCGTTGGTTCGAACATGTAGAAAGAATTACCAAACAGATATACAACGCGAGAGTAGAAGGATGTAGAAGCCGAGGACATTCTTGGCAGTGAAACCTTGAGCCAGCTCACTGTACACAACGCAGTGCTCGTTCCAACGCTATCGTATTATGGAAGCGATAGCTGGGTACGGCAGAGAGAGCATTATATATATTTATCTATCCCACCAACGCAGTTGAAATGCATGCAAGGCGAGCGTTGCACGAAATCTGCGGCGTAATGATTGTTACAATAAACAATGTTGGTCTGAAAGAGGGTCTCGGTGTTGAAAGTAAGAAAAGAATGCGGAACATGTAGGTATAAGTATACAACGCGTAAGTACAAAGCCCAGTTTTATCAGAAGGTGATGTCAGTACAGCACCTTAAACACGGGCGAGCGTGTATATAAATATTATAAAAGCGGGCGATGTGTGTAAGGACCGAGTCATTTGGGACTCTGTTCTCTCTGCCTACCACGCAAGATATTTTGCGTAAAGTTATGGATAGATAGATAGATTTTCTTTCTGACAAGAAAATGAGAGGATCTCACATTTACATCTATACAGATAAATAAAATTGGAGTGTCTGTTTGTAATATTAAAATAACCGCTTTTTACTAAATGCATATGGATGTATACACGGTACATATACCAAAATAAATATTTTTAATTTTTTTGTCTGTCTGTCCGTCTGTCGGTTTGTTCCGGCTAATATCTGAAACGGCAGAACCGATTTTGACGGGACTTTCATTGGCAAATAGCTGATGTAATAAGGAGTAACTTAGGCTACTTTTATTTTAGAAATTTTATTTATTTTTATTAATATAAATAAATAATATTCCACGCGGACGAAGTCGCGGACACAGCTAGTTACAATAATATAACCTTATTTTTACATAAAGATTACAAAAATACTTAACAAAAACAGTAGTCAGTGACATTTTCTTTTTTCAGTTACAAAGGGTTTTTAGCATGAATTATTTATATATTTTCATTAAACGAAAAATTAAGATGATTATTTGCTGTAAATAATAACCTAACACATTGAAAACAATGGCTAAAATAATATCTTTAATTGTGATTTCAATGGGAGTATTCACATTGCCTGGGAAAACCATATTCGAATCGAAATCCAAAAGTTATCTGTAAAAATGTATGAAATCTGAGTAAAAATTTTTCGCATCCGTTACTAATTCAGCAGGACAATCGTTCTCCTTTTCTAGACAATATGGATACCCCCACAGGTATCATATTAAATCAAATGCGTCAAAAATCGTCTCAAAATAAGAAAGGCTCAACTCTAATTTGGTTAAATACTACGAATAAATAATAAGTCAGCGACTGTAACTCAGAACAAATTCCACACAAAAAGTGGCGCTACGTGAAACCAAAATGACGTATGTTCAAATTACGAATCAATTAGCTTACACTAATACACGTGCCTAGTGATTGGTTTAAATTCAAACAAGAGCACAGATTGGTTCGCGCGCAGACTGCAATGCCAATGGTAGCAGTTGAATCATAGCGGCATGGACGATGTTGTGCTATAAGTGAAAATGAACAAATATATAATAAAATAATATTTTTCATGCTATAAAATAAATAGATTTTTTTGTTATGTTTTAATTACAATTATTTGTAGTTTATATCGAATTAAATATGCGGAGCACAGCCAATGAAACAAACAGTAAAACGAGACTGACTTTATTGTAGTTTAGAGGTAGATCGAACAATCGCATTTCGCAGCTACCTACATCATACTTATTATTAAATACACACTATTCTTCCCTCTCTGTTTACAAAGTAATTTATGAACTATGTAATATACATACTGCGTATATATATACTTATTCTAACATACAGAAATGAATGTGGAACCTAAATCATAACTCAATATGTATTTTTTGTGTACTTAAATAAACATAACATCCTTGCTAGATATATATATATATATATATATATATATATATATATATATATATATTAAATATCAGATATCTCTAATATGTATTAAACATCTACTCCTTGTGAAAGAAGCGCTATTTAGAAGGTGATACCGCGACTGTTCTTGCAACTTGATATCGTGTATAGCAAACCACGCATCTAGCCTGCTCATGTATGTCGGCCATTTGTCCACGTGCAACTTGAATTCTTTAATAGCACTCAAATCGATTGTTCTACTCACTGAGCGAGATTCCGGTATGGACATGATTATTTTCATTAATGTTTGCACTGATTATTATGAAAAGTAAGGGTTCTTCGTTGCCAAATAGTTTATATCGAATTAAATATGCGGAGCACAGCCAATGAAACAAACAGTAAAACGAGACTGACTTTATTGTAGTTTAGAGGTAGATCCAAGAGTCGCATTTCGCAGCTACCTACATCATACTTATTATTAAATACACACTAATTTGTTAAGTTGTTATACATACGAATGGATTCTAAATTGGTATTTAAATAGAAAAGTGAAATGATGAGGCCATAATATGTATGTATGTACGAGTAATCATATTATTGCACAAAATAAACAGAACTAATTAAACAATATAATTTAAATACAATGGCGGACTTATTTCCCTACATGCCAGCCATAACGTAACATAGTTGATAGGAAATTCACTACGAATAATTATTTACGACAATATTATTTTGACAACCCGTATAGCCTAGTTAGCAGTGTAGCTATCTTCTGCGCATAGGTCCTGGGTTTGATTCCCGGCTGAGTAATTATTTGAACGATGATTGTTTAAATATCCATCTTCTTCAATCGGTAAATCGCGGTTGTATCCACTACGGAGCCTGGAGTGGGTTACATCTTGATGTGACGAGAGTCCAGCTTATATTGGGAGCGCCTACCGTCTGACCCTTCTGTTATCTATGGTCTGACCTCTGTAGCTGACGTCTTTCTAGCCTAACTGCAGCTATCCAGTTATTTTAACGAATTAAATCGGTAGGAAAATTAAAAGTAATCAAAATAAGCAAAATGTATTAGTTATAAAAATATATTTGATAATTTTATCGTTTCAAATATTTTATGAAGAGGAAAAAATTCTAAAATTGACTGACTTCATTTGGCATAATATTGATGATCTCGATCTCATAGCGTATTTGAACATTTTTGATTATAAAATTATATTTGTGCAACTATTACTAGTGAAAAGTGATCCCAGGACATTTAAATCTTGTATGGCTCCTGCACCATTTCACAACACAACCTATCATGATGATTTTTAGTTGATTTACAGCGATAAAAACGAAAACGTACACAAAGATTTGACATGTGCTAGTTTGCGTGAAAAATGTTCGACTAGTGACGCGTGTACACGACTTTTAAGTCCTAAATTTAGGAGGTGACCACGGAATAGAAATTCTATTGAGGTGACACATGACAGTAATAAATAATAGAATGGTAAAGTACGAATTTTATTTTATTTCATTCATACATTTTCTTCAGGAACACTCCTTTTCCTATTCCTATATGAAATCTATATGTTCTGTGCGTTTGTCTGTGCGTTTTTTTTTTCGAATATTCGAACTGACTTGACTTGAGATTCGGATTCAGCATAAAAAAGTAGAATAGGAATGTCCAGGAACACCGTTCCTATCTCTTAAGGAACATGGTCAAAATGACCGACTAATTAAAAAAAAATGCATAGTTATATAATTGACGAGACAGGTGTTCCTCTGGTAATGCAAGCTTGCGCATTCTCAACTGGTTTTTTTGTACGACTGCTCGCAATATATTAAGTATCGCTCGCGCGATGCCTCCTCTGTTGCTTACACAGCAACTCCTTGGGAGCTTAGTGGTGACCTCACTCACACGCAGGAACACAACAACCCTCTAGGGAGTTGTTATTTGGCCGCGGTTTTCTGTGAGGTGGAGGTACTTCCCCAGACAGGCTGCTTTGATGCGCCTTACCTTACATAATTTAGTATAACGAAATATTAATGTTGCCGTTTATCTACTGAAAGAGACCAATGGTATGTACACCTTACTCAGCTAGTCTTTCAGCTTGTGTCTACTTTTAACGAAACAGATGATTTATTTGAGATGGGAAATAGCTAAAAACGTCAGCAATTTTTGACGGGAATACGTCTTTGCTTCCATAGTGAGAGGCAACTTAGGAAACTGATGTATTACTATTGCAGCTACATATATTTTGTTTACATCCAAAAATAAATTACACCACTTGATAGTTAGATAATTAAAGAATTCATTACGTTGAGTGAGAACTGTGATCGTGAAGGAAATAACCTGTGGAGAGCCAACGAGACCGATATTGCAATATGTAATTTCCTATCGTTTACATTCAAATTTAATTACACCACCGAATTGCTTAAGAATCAAAGAACTCGTTACGTTGAGAGAGGACTGTGACTGTGAGGGAAAAGCGCCGCCATTTCGAGACCATTTCACAGAATTTCCTTTTCGTATAACTTACTTCCGTTTACCCGTTACGAAGACGTATTCACACTATTCACGTAAAACTAACGGCCGTGTCATCGACACAGACACACTCCGTTTTTTATTCGTTACGTATTTTATGAGTTCATTACATGGAATTACAGTGACGTATACATGGACCATCACGGGAAGACACCCAGTTGAACCGTGTTCATAAACCATGATATTATTGTATCATGTCCAGCCTCACATTAACTGACTGTATAAAAAAAACAGGTTGCACTCCGGGAGTGCCGGCAGAAGTGAAAACTTGAACATTAACGCTGTGCATTTTTGAATATTTTGGAATGGTAAGGGGATAATTTCGCACGAATTGCTTTATTTATCATTATAAAAGTACTATCATATATGTGCTAAAATACAACATTTATTTATTGCGCTATCGTACACAAACATGACAATTTATATTACATTAAAAATTTAACACTTCAGAACTATTACAATTATTTCAACGACTCTTTCACCATCATCATTACCAGCACCGTTATCGCCAATCTCTAAAACTCAAAGGGCCCTCGCCCACGGCGACTATTTGTAGCGATGCAGTAGCGATGCTGTCGCGCATTTGTATCGCTACAGTCGCGATGCGGTCGCTAGCTGTGTGCCCTCGCCCACATATACACGATGCAGTCGCGATGCAAACGCGATACTGTCGCAAAAATGCCTGCGACCTGTATGTTTGTGTTGCACTGATGCTCGGTCGGCAGAGAACGGAGGGAGTCTCCACTCACGCGCCACCCTCCCTCCGCTCTCTGCCCGATGTCGTCGGACACGATCGCGCGTTTGCATTGATACAATGGCAATGATGTAGCGCGTTAGTAGCTCGTTGGCATCACTTCTGTAGCGCTTTGCAAATGCGACTAACGCGCGTTAGTAGCGACGCTGTCGATCGTTTACGAAACGCGCGACAGCATCACTACAAAAAGTCGCCGTGGGCGAGGGGCCTAACGCACACTCGCGCATGCGCCCTGCGCCGCGCGCCGCTTACCAAACGGCGATGTTGATAATCTACGTTGAACGAAACGCGTAAACGCCAATAATTTCATGGCGCTTCCAACGTTTTGGTCGCGAGAAAATAATGCCCTATGAATGATCTAGCGCTTCATGTTTTAATTGTTTAATTCTAACTAATGTTTTAGCGCTGCACCGAAGTTAAGTTCTAATTCTCACCGAAATCTTACGGTCAGGGTCACGTGTCCTGATGCGAGTTTAGCATTTTTTACTTATCCCAAAAAGTGCACAACGCCGCTAAAGAAGTTTTCACTTCAAAAATTGGTAGTAATGACATTCGGGTGCAGTTAGCGTCGCTATCTGTGTTTATTCGCTAACTGAATATTCCGCGATTTGAATCTTGTTGTGTTTGAGCATAGACGTAATAAAAAAAGCAGATACCGTCTCCCGAACTAAACACTGAAGCACCGTCAAAGTAAGTCAGTTGCTATACGTACGAGCCGATACGCACACATTCACACCATAGTAAGTCTATCGCCCGCCATTACGCACCGACACACCTCGCCACGTGATAACCTTGTCGAAAAAAAAAAAAAATACCGTCGTGCGTTCGTTAAGAGCTGTCGGAACCATAGTCGTACAATTAAAAAAAGCAGAATAGAATCAGCAATGTCAATCGAGCTTCGAACCAGAGCAATATTCCCCTCGGCTGTATACATAATGATTCCAAAGTCAAGATAAATTAAAAATATAACCCGTAGTGATGCTAAATTAGCGTTGTATATATTTTTTTCATATCGATAATATATTTTACTTTCATTGTATATTTTAGTATTATTTTGATTAGTAATAATGAGACATTTTATTTTGATTTACATATATGTATGGTATACAAGCATATTTTAATTACATACAAGCTGTCGCTTAATATGGTAGCTTATCTATATATTCATGCCAGATACTTGGTGGGGCAGGCTAGTCAGAGAGAACCGATGTTACGTGATTCGATCGTTTCGCACCGTACTCGCTTCTTTAGCTTTAATGACTTTTGTCATGTAACGATCGTATTTGCATCCCTGTACTCACATTCCCGATATCTGATCAGACTAAAATCTAATAAATGCATTCACAAGCCTTTACTTCTGAAGACAATGTAATATAGTATATTAAAGATTCTGGAAAATCTTTACAACCTTATCAACACAGATATCAAAGAAAGGGCAGGAGTAGAACACAATAGCTGTGTTACGGTATTTAAAATTGAATATGGCGACAAACACAGAATGACGGATTACCTTTTCATTTACAATCCTTAATAACTTATCCTTCAGCAGCTATTCAATTCCGTCATACACTCCGGTGTAATACTGAAAGCGCGCAGGAGAAGTCATGTTGTTTTTCAAAAATGACATTCTCTCGCACGTTAAATCCTACAGTTGTATATGTTTGTCTCTTTTTAAGCGGACGAGCGTAACGAGATCATTTTTTGTTAACGCTTTCACTCCTCCTCACTCCTTTTACTCCTCATAAAATTTCCGTACCGGGCCGTATAACTCAAAATCATTTCTTAGGGAGGAAACTCCAACAAAATAAGACGTGTGGAACAGGTGTGGCGGACACCTGTACCACACGTCTTATTTTTTGGAGTTTCCTTGTTCATGTTTTAATATTATTTAAATTTATTCGTTTGAACTTTATTGTACAAAATGTTTAATTACTATAGAAAAAATAAACTTAATTCGTTGTCTCACGTTTACCTTAGACTAAATGCCTATGGAAAAATGAAACAATGTACACATATGTACACGGATTTTATTTCGAATATTAAGGCAGCCGAGTTAAATAATTTTTTATCAGTCTTGTCACTGGCATTTTACAGAAAAACTATAGTGGTCAATTCTATTTTACTGTTTCTCCAATAAAAGTACTTTTTCCTACTTTTGTCAATAAAACATGTGTAAATTAATGAACGTATTAATGTAATTAGTTAACGTACGGAATTCTCACAGCGTGACTTCAATTCGCACTTAGCAGGTTTTTTAGTTAAGCCAATTATCGATACTATCGATAACCACAAAGAAAGTACTGCGTCTCACTATTGTAGTTAACTTTTGTAACCGTCGCTTTATTCAAAATCTTTCTGTGGCTTTGTTAGGCTTCCGAAATGTAATAATTAATAAAAATCGAGAATAAATAAAAAATGACGGAAAAATTGAAAGATTATCAAGTTTTAGACGTATTTTGCGGTGGTACGTTCTACAAAGTGAGACACAAGGTCACCAACAACATATTTGCGTGGAAGGCGTACAATTGCTCTACGTACAGTGACAAACAAATACAAGAAATCGTCAACGAAGTTAAAACTATAAGCACAGTGATATTGGAGAGCTTTCTGCGATATTACGACACCATACTGCACGGTCCGTCGAAGACGCTTTACTTTGTCCTCGAGTACAACTCGTGGCGTAGCCTCCGCGAACTGGTGGACAGCTGCGGCTCGTCTGACAAATACTTAACTGAACAGTTTATATGGCACTTGCTATTCGAGCTAGCGGGAGTGTGCAAGCGTCTGGAAAATTTGCGGCTCGTGGTCTTACAGAAATGTATCACAGCCACATCTATTTTCGTAAACGAGAATGGCGATATCCGGGTGAACTGCTTCGACCTCGCGAAACCTGTCCACGGAGACGTGATGCGCCAGGTTGGAGACGTTATTCAGACGGTGTGTTGCCGACCTGGCGCTTCCATCCATCCTGCCAGAGGATACTTTTACAGTAATGACCTCACAGATGTTATAAACCTCTTGACTGATGATAGAAATAATAATCTGCGCCCTGACGTCGTTCTGTACCATCCTACGGTTCTTTCTAATGTGGAAACATTGTCTGAATCGAAGCACTTGATAGGAATACGTATATTGACTGAATGTATAAACACAGCTTCAGATGCAAACAAGTGTGATGCTGAAAAAGCAGTAGAACTGTATAGAGTGTTGGAACCCCTTCCTAGGCGTCATTTGAACATCAAAGACAGTCCTATTTACTCAAACATTGTTCCAAAGGGAAAAGCAAACAAAGAAAATGACTCGACAGACTTGAACAGTGTCTCCCTGTCGCCCACGCTCGCTGCTCTCGCCCTAGAGTTGCCAGGATTTGTACCTCGTAGCAGAAAGCCATATGCAGAGTCTTTAGAGAGGTATAATTCACCACAACGAGTCTCTGAAGAGACTCTCAGTCAACAATGGATATCTCGATTGATTGCACTCAGACAAAGAGAAGAATCTCTTAATATTAGGGAAAGAGATCTTACAGCTAAGGAAATAGTGAACAGTCCTGTCACTAAAATGGTGTCACTCAATGAGTGTCAAGATGTGTGCAGAGAGAGTAATGGGATCACATTACCCCCTATGGTAACTCAGGCTGCCAGAGACAGGAATGAGTGGGTGTCAAGACGGCGTCAGAGGCACTCGAGCTCTACTAGAGTGCGGCCACGGCGCAAGAGCTATGCATATGAAGATCTGGACAGTTCACTCTCAGCAGACGCGGGTGACACCAGCCTCGTAATCACCGCTGCCAAGATCACCAAGGAGAACATGCCACGCCGCAATATTTTCTCTGATGTTTCAACAAAGAAAGTGCATTTCACATCGGTCAATCCCTTCATGGAGAGTGATGACAGTGTGACTCTAACATTTTATGAACTGGATCATTTAGACAGTGAGGGGTATCAAGTGCCTCGTGGGAAGCACACCAATGATATAACTAAATTCAAATATTTGGACTTGGAAAAGTTGACTTCTGAAAAGCGATCTGCTATGCAGAGCTGGACACACTCCTCACCCTCTAAGCAGCCCAAGACGAGCAACGTCTTTGGTGACATTACCAATATGAGTGCAAGCAGCATCAGGAAGACACCGTCCAAGTCCAGTATCACATCAAAAAGTTCAAATGCCTCGCGACTGTCCATACTGTCTTCCAAGAGTCAGTTGAGCATGGAGTCGACCAGCAGCAAGGTAAGTGACAATGTGTGTGACCGGACTCGGTCCAGCACTCGCCACACCCTGCTTCAGACGCCTGTCGCTCCTCCTGAAGTAAAGAAACCTAAAAGGAAATCCTTGTTGCCCTTTAAAACTCCTTTCAAATTTAAAACATCCACTAAAGTATAGGCTACAATAACTTCACCTAAGTAGGGATAATGCATTTGGTCATGAACTATTAACAAAAATGATGTATCCTCTGCAAATTGTGGAAATTAATTATGGTAATTTAATAACAGCTTCATTAATTGTTTAATTTTATAGTGAACATAGTTCACTACTGTGTCCTCTAGTTAGACTAGTTTATTATTAGTTGTGATCTAAGATTTGATCTCCTGTGTTACGCAAGTCACAAAGTAGGTGACCTGCCGGGCGCAGTCTGGAATCAGAAAGTATAATAAGGTTCAACAGAACTTTATATTTGTTTTTTAAATTGGTTGTGGTTTTATTTTTAGACTTTGATTATTAAAAGTGTTGTAGGTGTAACTAAGTCCTTATTGTATTACTACTGTTGCATTTAATCTTCTTTTGCTGTTCCTTTTGAGATGTCTTGAGTCCTCCACTGGAGCACAGGCATGTGCACCTGATATGCGCCCGCTGTATGCACTAATACATTGCATGCGCCCTTTTAGTAATGCTCATAAATTGTATCAAAACATATGAGCAACGTGCCTCCCATGTTTTACCAGAGGACCTATAGAGCACTTAGCCTAGAACGTAGTTTTATTTTGTGTTACTCTTGTAAATATGAGAATACGGACATATACCCACCCTAACCCTAGCATATAAAAGAGCCTCAATTTTATAGAATATAAAAATTACACTTATAATTGCCCTTTTTCTTTCATAAGTATAGTAATTATATGTAGATCTATATATACATAGATATTGACTTTGTTAATGACTAAACTATTTTTTAAAGTAGCTAATTCAATTTTGTAAAGTCTATTATTGCGTGTGCAAGCCAGATATAAAATATTTTAAAAGTATGAAATGTGCAAGACAATGTCACAGTCTTCCTTATCTGGTCAATTATTTTACCTTAACTAAGTACACTTTTTGTAACTATATGAAATAATTTTAGTGAAATATAATTGTGTTGCCATATCTCTGCAATTATTTGTGATTATTAGAAAAGTAAAATTATGAAGAAAACAAACATGTATGTAGGATTAGGATTTATGTAAGTAATAAATAAAATTTACAAAAGGCATAATGTGTTTATTATAAATCACACTGTTTAATTATCACATTCTGAAACTCGATTCAGATCATACTTCACTTCTTCTTCTTCAGAGCTTTGTCAGCGCCCTCCACAAACTTCTTTGGAAGTCCATAGTTCTCGATGAGTAGTTTAGCCACGTAGTGTGTCTGGAAAGTACAAATAATAATAATAAATTGAAATGTGTTTATTCTAACAACACACACACGACACACAACATTACAGAGAAGAAAGCTAATGTAACAGATAGTTGAGAACATATGTCCACAATCAGCCTTACACATCAAGTGTTAGTGCTGACCCTAGCCTTGTTTTTCAGTGTAGGCTGAGAGTGATCACATTGACATAGGACATAACATATTAAGGAGAAAATAAATAGAAAATTAAGAGTGTCATAATTAATAAACAACTCTAAGAAACAGCTCAACTGGGAACCAGAATACCACTGTAATCAACTGCCTGGATGGTTGGAGTGTACAAGTGTGTGATATACTCCTCAAGAGTTCCAGTGCTAGCTAGTGCTCTATGCTTATTGCTTCCATAATTGTTTAAGCCGGCGAGATCCGACTGTCATAATTATGACACTCGCTTACGACATATATACTGAATAACGGTAACTGCGGGATCTGACGTGTTAAAACATATTGGCAGAAAATTACAATGAAATTTATTTGCTGATTTTGCTAACAAATACAAAATTCAAAAAAAATCTTGTGATTTACATGCATTACTACTACTAATTCTGAAGTCTTCATTTAGGCAAACGGTTGCCTGTATCAGGGGAAACCACTTACCTATATTTAGGTAGGTAAAAATAATTATGGAGCTTACATACAAATGATATAAAATGTGAGCATTACAAATTCAAAGAATGTTTGCTATACAAAAAGCGGTTTCTTGATTGCTTATTTAATACAAAATTTTTCAGTGTCATCGAATTTTATTTTTTAATCTAATTTGACAGTATATTTTTACATTCACAGTTAGTTTTCATATATATGTCTAATTCTTTATTTATTTCTAACCAACTTCAAAAAAGGAGGAGGTTCTCAATTCAATTGTATTTTTTTTTGTATGTTTGTTACGCAATCATTTCACCAATTATGAATTGATTTTGATAATTCTTTTTTGTTTGATAGGTCCCATATACATTTTATCGAAAATGATTCAGTGCTTTTTGAGAAAATCAACAAAAACAAAAATATATACACAGATGTTTTGGTTTGTGGTTCCCTTAAGCAAAAGTTTTTGATGAGGACTTTCAATCTCTGTTTTTTATTTATACCACTAATAAGCAAAAAGTTAATTATTAAAAAATACCCACCTTTAAAAAACACACAGGAAGTTGCAAAGCGAAAAATAATTGGTCACAAATACAACTTTGGAGTTGGCTAGCCGCATAATATCAATTGATAATATCAGTATACTGGCACAGACTACAAAAATCATGAGTAATTGTGACCAAATATATTTTCGCTTTTTAGTTCCTTTTTCGTTTTTTGAAGGCGATTTTATTTTTATTTAAAAATAGGTATGTTATATTATATAATAATATAACCAAACATATGGTATTGAATACTTGCAAAATTATTTTAGTTGTAGTGACGTAAACCACTATATCTTATTCTTTAATTTATAATAGTTGGATCTTGGGATTGGATAGGATTGGTATTTTAATGTTTTATGTCACTTATGGTTAGTTTGGACTATAACTCTCGAATGGACACCAAGCTGCAATGTAGTAAAATTAATCTGTGGAAAACCTTATATTATGTTATATATTAATGCTTTAAAAATTTGTAAAATAAATAGCTAGCACTTGCAATTAATTCTATAGTCAAAATTGTAAACACAAGTTAATTTGTGCTGTTGATATTCTATGACAAAACAGATATTGATTTTATGATAAAACTGATTCTGCTTTCATGCATTATCCCGTTTCCTAATTCATTTAGGATTGGCGGGGTCTGGGACCTAATCTTAAGGATTTGGCGAACATACTGATTTTTACATGGAGTGACTGCCTTCAGACCACAACCCAGAAGGAAAACCAGACTTGTCTTAGTTTAGGTCACACGTCTTTCGAAATATAATTTTTGGACAAGCGTTTAACGCATGATGTTTTCCTTCATCGCCGAGTAAGTTATAATTTAGTGGTACATGGACACCAGGATTCTTTATCCACTGCACTTTGTGATGATAAAACAGCATTGGTAAGTAAAGTTTTCAATGCCAAAGTCACCATAGAGAAGTCACCTTATAGCCATACTTGTTATATGGCTCAGATAAAAGGTGAGACACAGTGATTAAGCAGGCAGACTGGGGAAGTACCTCAACCTTATAGTAACCTTGTAATAAACTAAGCAAAAAGTAGGAAACAGAAGTTGTTTTTGTGAGTGACAGAACTTCCTAGGTAGGTTGATAATATTTCTATTGTAAGCCTTCAACGGCTACTGTCACGCATTAGGCGGTCCGTGAGCTTTCTTGGCCTACTATATGCTATATAAAAGTTGTCCCTCCACAAATTGAACTATTGGAAGCCATACAAAAGTATGGGAATCAAACAAACGAGCGTGCACGTAATTTGGTGAGACGGAGCTTCAAAGCGTCATCAATTTATTGTCAGTCTTTTTTTAACACTTTCACTGCTGCCACAAATTTTACACGTGTCGTGAAGATGCCGCCTACACATCATGTGAACCCCCACCAGGTGGACCGCCGACACTGTTGATATGAATAAGCCAGTGCACCCACCCGCCTGGCTTTGCTCTAGTCATAGTAAAATCAAACAAGTAGGCCGACTCGACCCCTGCGCGAAGGATAATAGCCTAAACACGTAGGGATGTCGCTTATAGTTTATACAATCGTCAAAAATGCATAGTCTATCTATATACAAAACAATTTACCCCAGTAGGTGAATCATCAGGGATCTATAATACAAAGTTTTTTGTACATAGATCAGGAGCTGACTATTGTATTGAAGTTTGAAGTTATATACTCTTAGGTTTTCGCGATTGTTACACATTGAATTAAACAATTTTTAACGGAAGTATCGCGTATTTTATTTATTTTGTTGAACCTGACGTTTCGAACGCTTTGCAGCGTCCGTGGTCGCAGACTGCAGTTTTCCGTGAGGTAGTAACGACACTCACTTGCATGAACACAACAACCCTCCAGGAATTGTTATTTGGCTGCAGTTGCCTGTGAGGTGCTAACGTCACTCACTCGCATGAACACAACATCCCTCCAGGGATTTGTTATTTAATGATGCCAGAGAAGTATAACTTCTCACGCGCGTACATAAGTACACACACCCATTTTTTTTTACACTAAACTATTTTTTACTTTTTCATTTACAATAGCCTAAAATGATAGGCATTAAAAGTACTTTTTTTCTGTAGGAAATTTGTGATTTTATAACAAAATTACACATTTGATACAAAAAAAATCTTTTTACTTTTTAGCCATATTTACGAATTTGTAGTTAAAGTAAGTAGGTACACGTACAAATTATTACGAGCGGGAGTGCAGCGGCGGTGAATGTGTGGGCGCGTGCGGTATTAAGCACGGCGCATTAACCCTTCGAAACCCGGGTGGTCGTATACGACCGCGAAATGTATGGGAAAACGTATATAACGGGTTCTGACTGCTCAAGACTGGCGTTCCTTTAGCAGCGATAAATTTTGTCAGTGTGTGCGTGCGACGACGCATACGTACGGGATGGTACGGGCGCGCACGCATACAAACCGAACGCGGTGCATGTCTATGAAGACAACCTACTTGTTTGATTTTACTATGCTCTAGTCTAGTACTAATTTGTTGATTATTTAAGCTGTAATTTTGTTTAAGAAGGGTGTTTCTCGTTCTTCGTTCTTGTTTAAACTATAAATAAATATACTTTTATGTCTTACAAAGGACAAAATTCAAACAAAAGGTAAGTTAATATCGTTATTTAATCCGGGATCACCAACATTTTGTAATTTAGATATTTATTATTCGATATTATATGTTAGGTTAGGGCGGCCCTTGACGATCAATTATATTGCACAAAAACGAATCGCGCAATATTTTTGACCGTTAAGGGTTATTACTGAAAACTGTGCAATGATATTTAAGAACAATGCAGGGTAAGTGCTATTTGTTTCCAAGGTGTCGTAAACATTTCGGCACTTCTAGCAAATTATATGCCACAGGATCGGACAAGTCGTTTGGCCGCTACGCGTGTAACAGACCGACGTCCGGACACAACGAATACAGAAAAAGGGCGACCCATTCAATTATTGGAACAGGTACACTAACCACACGAGATAGTAAAAATATCATGTATACCAAGATTTATACACAGTTATATTATTTCATAGAATAGCTATTAAGTTACGTAGTTATAGGAGGCGATTTGGATGATAGGGTATAATGGTTGCGTCTCCAACCAAACAAATTTCTATTCTTCGAGTGAAGTAAAGAGGTAGAAGAAAATTTTCAACTAATACATTTTCTGTTTTTCCATGCGAGTAAGACTTGGCTACAATCATTTGTTTTATTTTAGTAACATTTTTTTAAATAAAACTGTTGATGACCACTGATTACTCTTCAATGTGTGGACCTGCGTATCGGGATCGTGGCATAATCCTGCCTATTTAACACATTTTTTAAAGCTCATAATTTTTGACGCCAACACGTGTATCGTTAGTTTATTACGCATAAATACCACTCGCGAAGTTTTTAAAAAAGCTAGAACTTAGTTTTAGAAGTTTTGCATAAATAAACATATAACCCGCCAGACTAGCGTTCAATGTGTCAAGAGACTGTTGTTGATTGTCGTAATTGTTCCAGAACACCGTTGAGTGAAGTTCATTCATCATCTTTATCATATAAGGATAAACATTGCGTATAAGCTATAACATATCATGGTAAAATGACAATCTTCAAAAGTGGTACAGATGGAATTTTAGTTTATGATGAGCGATGCGATTCAGGGGGTGGTATTAAATCAAACAGTTTATTAAAAGCGAAAACTATTACAAGCGAACGTAAAACTGAACATCACTCGATACGTCAACACCGAGGTGCTGCGGCAGGCGAAATGCTGAGGGAGCTTTTCACCCGCCGTCGGCGTCCTGAATGGGTTTTTGCTGAGAGGATTCTTTCGGGTAGCTCGTAAGAAGGCAACTTCATTAATTGGAATGAATTTGAATAAAAATGAACTTTAACTTTGTAACATAATGCATCGTACTGTGACTCCATCACTAATTGTAATGATGTATAAAATTTCTCAAGTTCGAACAGTGTGTTATATCAGAAGGAAACGTTAGAAGCACTAGAAACAAGCGAGCGTACATAAAAAGAGTTGTGAATGTTAGAGAAGCGAGGGAGGTGTGAAAGGAACGAGTTATGTGTGGTGTTTTAGGTAGATAGAACTCGTGTAAACAGAGCTGCGTTGACCTGGTCCCCCTGCAGCATGAGCTGATCGTGCTTGGCGGCGGGCGACCTGGTGACGCCGCAGGAGGCCGCCACGCCGTGCTGGCAGACCTGGCTCAGCGCCTGCAGGTTGAACCCGAACGCCTCCAGGTTGGACACCAGCGTCACCTGCCACACACAAACAGTTTACCGAATCGAATATGTTTGCGATTCACGAGTTCTATTCCTTAATAAAATTAAAATGTTTTGAATAAAAGTGTGTATTTTATAATCGCTGCAGTGACCATTATTGCCGGTGCACGTTTGCTGTTTTCATGGAAGTTCATGGACGTCTCATAAATCATGGCGTCGGAAGTCGGACTCTTTCATCGCCGCCCAGCCACCACCACCTCATCAGTTTCGAAAATTTTCCCTAGTAAATATCTCGAAAACTAAAATGAGCGAGCCTTACGGTAGTCTCATGTGACGTGTAACATCTGACATCTCGCCTCGGTGATAAATAACTACAATTAAATTACAATTATAAATATTTAAGAAATTCGTAATATCGAAGAAATTATCCGCGTAATTAATTTGTTTTTGAAGTTAAATTTTTTTAGACTCGATATGACACGTTAGTCATATCTTTTTCCGATGGAAATGACGTTTTCAAACGTCAATGTCGTTCCCTAAAAATATTATAATTCGTAATGTCGTTAACGAATTACATAGAAAATACATTATTCGTTTACGGCAGTAGTGTGACTAATCACATATTTAGCTCAAGGTAAATTTCTGTACGATCGAAGACATCTTGAATTGGACGAATCCACAGACTACGGTGCCGTTTTACACCAGGCGGACTATATATTTTTTTTATCTGCTGATCTGACAAAAATTGTTTAGTAAAAAAAATACTAGACCATCTTCTGTCGAAGATCACCTTTTTATTGCCGCTCCTGCTGGCCACTTGCATGGTGATCGGCTCGAGCTTGCTCTTGTTGAACTTGACGCTGCCGTCCGCAAACCGCATCTCTGTGCTGGCCGTCATCTTGCCGAGCACCGACGCCATCAGCTCGTCCCACTTCACCAGCTCCTGGCGAACGAAACGTGAAGTCACGCAACATGCGGTAAGTAATCACTTCAATTTAACGAGGCGCATCGAAACCACCTTCAATACAAATAAGTATACTTTCACAAAATTGCATATATTGAATAAATTATACGTATACGAATTTCGCTAAATATTCATGAGAGAAAAAACTGAACGGTCGGATTAATTATATCGCAACATATGGTTTCATATTGAAAAAATCTATAAAAGATGCATGTATGTATATCTTCACGCCAGGTCCCTTGCGGGGTAGGCAGAGAGAACCGAGCGGCATAAGACGCGGTCCTTACATACTTCACTTGCTTCTCTAACGTTCATAGCTCTTTTCGTGCACGCTCGCCGGCTCCTGGGGCTTCTGACATCACCTTCTGATAAAACACGACCAATTTGGTCATGGTAGGTTAGTCTCGGTCTTCCTCGGCTCCTACATCCTTCCACTTTTGCATTGTATATGTTGTTTCTGTTTCGTCATTTATTAAAATATAAAGGTCTCTTTTTCATTCACAGTTGCAAGAATTGAATGTAGAGAAAATTCACCAGCGCTCTCTGTCTTTATAATTTGTAACTTTCTTTGATGTTAAATATTTCACGGTACTACCGTTAGATGGCGCTATATTTGATAGTGTTGTACTTGACATTTGACTTTTATAATACATTCCAACGTGCACAGCAACATGACAGCTCCTATTTGAACGACGCTTTTAATTTTTACTTCAAAAATCCTTAATATTCACAATCCTTCATTCACATTGTTCACAAAGATATCGATAGTCTGTAACTGTTACTGACTCGGCTGTTGAGTTCCAGCGAGCGTGCACCAAAACAGCTCTGTATGCTAATGAAACGAGGGAGGTGTGTAAGGACGGCGCTCGGATCCCCCTGCCTAGCCCTCGAGGGACTTTGCATGAAGATATACATACATAGACATGGAAACGGTTATTGTGATTGAATCGTAGTACAATGTTAGTTACCTGTTCCGGTTTCCCGAGTAATTTGGCGAGCGTGCCGTCCACCGCCACGGCGCCCTTCTTCTCCGCGGAGGCGAGGGCGCGCGACCTCACGTACTCGGTGAGCGCCGCGCGGACCTCGGCCGACGACAGCGGCGTACCGCGCCTGCACCACACACACACACTCGCGCTCGGCGCTCAGGTCACAGCAGGAATAACACCCAGTTTGGAAGAACACCGTCCTCATAACTGATAGTAAAATATTAGCGAACCTGGGCTGCGGCTGGCGTTGCTCTCAGGGCTGTTTCCTGCCTAAAGCACCTCTAATGGCAGAGGAAATTGAATTGTAACTTTCCAAATTCAATTAATTTTGGTGATCAAACATAATCTGACCTTAAACCGAAGTGAGGACCGCGTCGGAAATTCTTTAAGAGGGCCCACAAAGCTAAGTGGCGCCCTCATTTTGTTTGTAATAATGCTGAATTTAAGACCAATTCCAAAAAAGGCTCACTGAAGAACCATATTTATGTTTTTCGAAACACATATAGTATTTATTATCTATGTACAGATAACCCAAATTTTAATTATTGCTAATTGTGGCCACTTACAGCAATCATCAAAATTACAGATTATGTCTCAAAAAAACATAAATATGGTTCTTCAGTGCCTGTATTGAGCGTTTATGATGCGTTAAAATAATGTTATTTTTCATAGCCAGAAGTTCATTGATGACGGGGGTGCCTAACTTAAGACTTTGTATATACATGTTTCAAATCAATATTGTGAAAAAAATATTCAGTACAGACATGCAGTATATTACATTTTTGAAAGGAAATTTTATATATTTTACATTACAGTTATTTAACCCCTTCGAAACCCGGGTGGTCGTATACGACCGCAAAATGTGTGGGAAAACGTATATAACGGGTTCTGACTGCTCAATATTCAAATTATTTTTTCAACTCAAATAACTTATATTTCACAAATTTTTTTTTGCGTCAAAGGATTTCACTATTACCCACGTCTCCCCATGCGCTACTTTTTGCCTTGGTCCACCAAGTCTTCTTAAAGTGGCATCACTTAGAACTGATCCTGAATTAATATGTGTAGAATCTCAGTAGGTGGCGATTTGTTTTCCAGTCTACTCTTTTTAACCCTTCAAAACCCGGGTGGTCGTATACGACCGCGAAATGTATGGGAAAACGTATATAGCGGGTTCTGACTGCTCAATGACTACTTACTTACATAAGGTGATTAGGGAGGTAGAAGATACTAGCCATATTTATTTTATGATTTTTTACATATATTTTTTCATCAACTCATGCATGATTTGTAATTAACTTAGTTTTAACTTTTTTTAGTAATTATAACCTTTTATTTCACTTTAAATAAACTATTTACTTTTTGTGTTTTTTTCTTTTCATGCTTATTATATGTGTATTACATTATATACACATAAGAAATCACTATAACTTATATACCAGTTGTTTCTCTATACATCACTGTATATCTGTACCAAATTTCATCAAGATATGATTAAAACTCATGAAATTACAGATTTTTGATCCGCAACTGACCTCCATTTTCCATAGTGGGCGCGGCGGTTAAGGACACCCGGCGAAACGGCCGACCGCTGGCCGCTGGCCGCCCGCGGGTCAGTACGGTCCCCGAACCCGGGGATTACATAATCTCCGCTCCTCGGAGGCTAAACCGCCAATGCCACCTTATCTTTTTAGAGAACCTTAATCGACTTCAAAAATAGCACCGAAAATAGAAGGAAAAATTACAGCGGCTACCCTTCTACAATAAATGTGGATTTTAGCATCATCAGGGCACTTCATTCCTACATAAATGCTGTTCACTACCACCTGGAGACCGCTCGGCCGTGTCGGCCTCCAGGTGGTGGTTCTTTTCCTCACAGAGACACAAGTAACCTCACCGGCCGACACTTCTTAATTACATTACCCCGGGTACAAACTCAAACATTTATTTGTACGACGCGCCGGGGTATGTACGTTCGTTCGGGAGGATATTTGTTGTCGCCGGCTTCATAGCCTGGAAGACAGGGACCTGTCATTATTATCGGTGCGCGAGGATCATGGCGGCCACACCCGAATCTACTCGTGCCTCTACAGGTCCTAGATACATCTCGTTTATTTGATCACCTGCAAATGACGACTGACATAGTTATCGAGCAGTATCCCTCCGCGGAATTAGTGATTTTGGGAGACTTTAATGCCCATCACACCGAACGGCTCGGCTCTCAGTGCACTGATTTCGCGGGGAGATCTGCTCATATCTTTGCTCTGGCCTAAGCCTCTCCCAACTGGCCGCTTGGCTCATTGGATCCTCATGGTCTCATCCGGACCCAAGCGCACTGCACCAGCCGTGAGCCACCTCGGCCTACCGGATGGTGTCGCGAATAGTCTGCCGACTTATAGTGAAGTCGGCAGACTGGGATGTATTGCGTGAATTCTACGTGTCGTACAGGCAGCTTTGTTCAAAACAGATGATATCGAATCCTGTGCGACTGCGGTAGCTGCGGCGATATTGGGTGGCATGGAGTGCTATATTCCCAATCGCTTAGTGACTGCTACGCGAGCTAAAAAGCGATTGTGGTTTAATCGGCCCTGTAGAGAAGACAAATTTCTCAAACAGACTGCTTTCGAGGCTTCGACCACGGCACGTGCTAATGAGAATCCGGATGTCTCTGTTTTGAAACGCAAACTGAATGCTGCCTCGAGATCCAGTAAGAGGGTAATTGCCAAAATTTGATTTCATCGGTAGAGGGAGTTAGCGAGCGGCTTGCAATCTTCCGTCTGGGAGTCGTGCTTTCTGGTCACTCGCTAAAGTTGCCGAGGGTAACTTTTGTCAGTCGCCCATGCCAACATTGAAGAAACCGGATGGCTGGAAGTCTGGCCTATAGGACTAAAGAGAAAACCGATTTACTCGGTTATCTCTTTGCCTCAAACTCGACTTTGAATGATGGGGGAGTTGTGCCACCTATCATCCCGAGGTGCAGTAGTTCAATGCCGGAAATCTTAATTATCCAGCGAGATGTCCGGCGGACGTTGCTCTTCCTCGACATTCATGAGTCGAGTGGGCCATATGGCATACCAACAGTGGTGCTAAAGCTGTGTGCTCATGAGTTGTGTTCTGGGCAAGTCCCGTCTTCGTGGAAGACCGTCGTCATCATCATCATCTCAGCCCGTATTCGTCCACCGCTAAACTTCCTCCCCTCATCAAACAACAAACAAACTCTTCTCTAGAGTGCCATTCGTCTCGATCCTGTGTCCCCTGCATCCATAGACTCCCTACAAACCTCTTGAGGTCGTCGTTAGAATTTCTGCTGCACATCAATGACATGTTGTCAATCGACAGCATTCATTGTTAAACGGACGACAGCACCGGGGACACTTATTATACACACTGTGCTAGCATCTCTCCTTCCCTAGTGGAGGAAGCCGCGTTAAACTTGTGTCTGCAATGGAGGGTACTTTGTGTAAAGTATCTGACTGGGGGCGATTGAACTTGGTCCAATTAACCCCTACCAAGACACAAGTCTGCGCCTTCACCGCTAAGAAAACCCCATTTGCTGTGGTTCTCCAATTCCAGAACACGTCGCTCACATTTGCCAAGAGCATTGGGAGTCACGGTGTCGAGATCTCCAGCGAAGTTCAGTATCGAGCTCACCTGGAGAAGGTCAAGCTGGCGCCCAAGAAACTCGACGTGCTCAACAGACCCAAATAGTACTTCAGCTCGGGGCAAAGACTTATGTTATGTAAGTCTCAAGTCAGACCGCACAAGGAGTACTTAACCATCTTTGGGCAGGAGCATCTGGATACCAGCTAGGACCTTGTGACTCAGTGCAGAGACGGGCTGTGAGACTCATGCGATGATCCAGAATTCACACACGGTATTGAGTCCTTGAGTTTGAGAAGAGATTTTGTCTCCCTGTGCGTGTTCTACCGATTGCATAATGGGTTGTGTTCTGAGTAGTTGTTCGACATTATGTCAACATCCTCATACACTGGAACCGCAATGGTCGCGTACTGTGCGGTTCAGGAAAACTTTCTACCAAGAACTATTAAGTTGCAGAATGAGCTCCCTGCCGAGATTTTCTACAGCATGGGGTTTTTCAAGAAAGGCCACCGTCGGCAACGCGTAGGTACCTTTCGGCAGTACCTCGTTTGATGATTGGCATGGTGCAAGTGCACAAGAGGTGGTTTTTGTTTCTGAAGATAACGGTGAGCTAGCTCCATTCTAAGAAGTTTGTCGTCGCCTGTGGTACCTGTGCCCGCTGAGCAGCCCGCTGCAGGCGGCCGTGACGCAGAACATCTCCCGGACTTGCGGTGGCACGTACTGCGGCCCGCCTTCCTCGGCCCGCGGCTCCGCTCGCGTCTCTCGCGGCGCGTGGAGCACCTGGTGTGCACGCAGCGCGGGGTGCGCCGGGTTCACGGCCACAAGTGCGGAGACGCCCTTCTCCACCTCGCGGACCTCCACCAGGCCTTCCTTGAACACGTCCGATCACACACAAACCTGACCGCCACCGCCACTACCTCCACTTTTAACGACGTGGCCATATGACAAGCCCACAGTGTTTCCGGGCAACAAACAACCAAGCGAGCTTTCCGGTCGTCGTCGGGGCTGTTATATAGGTGGCAACAAGCAAGTGATACTCCTTATAACTATTTTAAAGCATTCATTGTAGATAAAAGGCTGGCAACGGATCAGTGACTATTTGGTGTTGCCGTTGTCTATGGGCGGTTGTGACTAGTTACCATCAGGTGACTCACATGCTCGTTTGCCCCCCTCTAATATGAAATAAAAGATGTTTTACATCAAAGGTTCCAGCTATTCACGATAACGAAGTGAGTGTCGCGACATGCAGATTATGCAATGGACAAATATAAAAATCGGCCAAGTGCGAGTCGGACTCGCGCACGAAGGGTTCCGTACAATTATCTATAAAAACAGCAAAAAAAATCACATTTGTTGTATGGGAGCCCCCTTAAATATTTATTTTATTCTATTTTTTAGTATTTGTTGTTATAGCGGCAACAGAAATACATCATCTGTAAAAATTTCAACTGTCTAACTATCACGGTTCAAGAGATACAGCCTGGTGACAGACGGACGGACGGACAGCGGAGCCTCAGTAATAGGGTTCCGTTTTACCCATTGGGTACGGAACCCTAAAAAAGAACACTCGCGGGGAGCCCGGTCCGCAGGAAGCTTCATTTCTTTTTTCTTGTCATGTTCAACACTGGAACGTTAAATATTATCAGTGCATATTCTATTCGTATCGAGCGCAATATATATGAACCCAAGGAAGGCCTGCGCTCTCCTCCTACTTCCGCGTGGTACATCTGTTTGGTAATTGTTTCTTGCTGCATTCTTTCTACATGTCCGAAACAACGGAGCGCGCCTCTTCTTATTTCAACATCGACACTCTCTTTCAGATCAGCTCTGTTTCTAACATCATCATTGCGAATACGGTCTACAAGCGTTACGCCACAAATTTTGCGCAATATTCGCATTTCGACCGCGTTGTTGTATTCCTGCTTATGAGTGAGGTCACCGGTAAGTTCCTAAGGAGTTGCTGTGTAAGCGGCAGAGGAAGCATCGCGCGAGTGATACTTAATATATTACAAGCGTTAATAGGCTACGGTAACCGCTTTACATTAGGTGGGCCGTATGCTTGTATTTCTCTCGACGTTGTTTAAAAAAAAACGTACGAGTATGTGGGCTACCTCGTTATCGTATGTGGGCTAGCTTGCAATGGAGAATCGCTAGCGCGCTGTCACCCTCGCTGCTAACACAGCAACCCTTCAGAGCTTGCTGGTAAACTCACTCGCAAGAACACAACAACTCGCACACAAAGGGAGGCGAGAATTTGTTTGGACTTGTGTGTGTAGAGGCACGCTGGTGGAACATCAGGAGCGTGAGACACGACCGTGCGCTGTATACAATAACGTTTGGGGGCGCGCGAATGAAAACGCGGTGCATCTTCACCGCATTTTCATTTCGCCGACAAGAAAATCGGTATATTATATTGTTACGACTTCAATGAAGTCGGTGCTTGCGGTTTCAGGACAATGTAACTATAATAATTAGTCGTTACCTGTTGCATGGCGTCTAAAAATTTGCCCATTTTCTTATAGGTGGACTTCTTGACGTCCAGCGTACGGTCCGCCGGGCAGTACGGCATCAGGTGGTTCCTGCGACGAACACCACGTACTCATCAATATTACTTAGGAAATTATGATTTGTTGAAAACTCCATAAATAACTTATGAGAGCTCTATGGCGTCATTGCGCGTGTCATCCTAACCGAACCCGTAGGTTAAGCAACGCCGACCGCAGCCTGTCTATGGATGAGTTTATCTATCTTGAGCTTCTCTGTGCTTCAGAGGGAACGTCAAACCATCGGTCCCGGCCGTTGTCGATAGATGACAGTCGTTAAGCAAGTCAGTGGCCCTCGGGCAACTTGAACACGCTGGCCTCCGCCAACGCGCAGTTGAGTAGCGTGCTGGAGTATGCTCTAAACTCTTTCTCTTGAAGGGAGTCCCGTATCTCTGCAGCAGGATTAGGTAAGGTCGGTGTAGTAGTAGATTTATTGAAATATCTACATGACGACATACAACATAAATCATATCATACTTGACAAGCTCGGTGGCTCGTGGCAAACGTGAATGAAAAGACTTTGACACCAACGCTCGTCGGTTCGATTCCCACACAAGACAAACATTTGTAAGTAAGTAAGTAAGTATATATTTGTCACTTTTTTACAATATCTCATTATGATTGGGGTCTCCATTTAAGTATATAAATACTTGTGTTTGGAGAGCCCGCTCTTCCAAAATAGCTTACTAGTACTTACAATTAAACTTAAATAACTGTTTACATTTTGGCAATTCAAGAGAAAAAAATAACACAAAGATACATACATACTTTACATACCGCTATGTTTATTATATATAAATATAAACATTTAAAATTGGTTTACTAGAATACATAGTATTGAAAGTATTTTATGTAATTGAAAAAAAGAAAAACAAAAAACAGGTAGTAGGCTCAGTTCATGAATAAATAGGATTTTGGTGATGTGAGGTATAATGTAGTTGGTACTGTAAATATTATATTACGCGCATAATAATTCTATATCATCAAAGTTTTTGTTTTGAAGGAAGAAGGTGACAGATTTTTTACATGCATGATTTGTTTGTTCATAGATATTAAGATTTTTATTAAGATAGTTGTATATGTGTGAGGACCGTCTGGAGAACTGCCTTTGAGCGTATGAGGTTTTAACTGGAACTACCGCAGCTACGGCATATTTACGTCTTTTATTTAGTTTACTAGGATCAAAATTAAGCGCTTTATGTTTTTTTAAAGTAATATTAAGAACATATAACTTTCTAACAGAAAGTAGATTGCAATCTGAGTACAGTTCAGAGGTGGGGTATCTATAGGGTTTAAAATAGGTTAGTTTTAGAAGAGATCTTTGTGCTCTTTCGAGATGTAAAAATTCAGTCTTAGTTGCACCTCCCCAAACTGAAATTGATTGGGCATCCTAGGATTGATTGGGCAAGTGAAATATATATTAATTTAAGTAAATTGTTATCAGCTATATATCGCAATGTTTTAAAGACCCACATCAGTTTACGTATTCTATTTGTGAGAAGCTCTAGATGTTGATGCCAGGTAAGTCGCTGATCCACCATTACTCCTAGATATATAGCCTTATCTACCTTTCTTATTACGTTACAGGCGCAGTCATGAGAGTTCGAACAAGTGTGTATCTTAACATTTAAATCATGTTCAGGTTGCGTATTATTATAGTTAGTAAAGGTAATGTAGTTAGTTTTATCCATATTTAGTGTTAGCAGATTACCCCTCAACCATTCAGCTATCCTAGTGAGCCCCACTTCCGTAGAATGTCGAACTTTATCCCAGGAATCGCCCACAAACACTACGGCAGTGTCATCTGCGTAGGAAAATATATGGCCATTTGCGAGCTTCATATTGCAAAGCCCGTTGATGTAAATCAGGAACAAAGTAGGACCCAGAACACTCCCCTGTGGGACTCCGTACTCGATCTTCGATTGCTCACTAATGTACTGGCCTACTTTGACTCGTTGCTTGCGGTCTTTGAGATAATCAGTGAGAAGAGCAAGCGAAATACCTCTTATCCCCACTTTTTCAAGCCGATGTACAAGAATAGGGACAGAGACGGTATCAAAAGCTTTTTTTGAGGTTCAAGAATGATGTTAAGCACTTTTTACCACTGTCTACTGCTTCAACAATTACTGAAGTCGCAATAATGGCATCTTCCGTAGATACACCTTTTTTAAAACCAAATTGTGAGTTAGAAATTATATTGTATTTTTGCAGATATTTAAGAAGTCTTTTGTTAATGAGTTTTTCAATAATTTTAGAGATAACAGTAAGGACGGAAATTGGTCTATAATTAGATACATCGTCTCTGTCTCCACTCTTGTACACCAGTGTAATGATAGCTTGTTTTAAAGCAGTTGGAAATACTCCATTTTTAAAACAAAGATTGGCTAAGTGAGTTAGAACCGGAACAATTAGTTCGTGAGCGTATTTTAAAAACCGAGCAGGCACATTGTCCCAACCTGGGGCACTTCCTGATTTGAGTCCCATTAAAATATCATGAACCTCCTCACAATTTGTATCCAACAGCACAAATGATGATACCTGAGAAACTATAGGGTCATTTTTATGTGGGCTTTCAGAAGAAGGAGATTTATCCAATATTTCTTGTGCCAACTTCCTTCCTATGTTTGCAAAATAATAATTTGCCCTATTCACAGATGATTCAGGTGTTGTGTGAGTATGCAAAAGATCTAAATTTTGAGTTGTATTTTTATTCCTATTTGTTATCGAATTAATGGTTTTCCAAAGGGATTTTGGATTGTTGTTATTTTTAGAGAGTTGCTCACGATCATATTTTCTTTTTAGTTTTTGTAAAAGAGTGTTACAGTAGTTACGGTAACGTTTGTAAGTAATTTTTAATACTTCGTTCGATGGATCATTCTGGAGCTTATTTTGCATGTCATTTCTATTTCTGATGCAACGCAAAATGCCAGGAGTGATCCAAGGCTTGATAATACGGTCTTTACATCGGATTTGTTTAGTTGTAGTATTTTCAAGTAGACATTGTTTTAATTTGTCAGTGACCCAGCTTGCTAATTTTGTGGGATCATTTAGTGTAATTAGTTCAGCAAAATTATTTTCTTTGAGATAAATAAGAGCTTTATCGTAATCTACAACTTTTCTACATTTTATATTTTCATTAGGAGTATTAGTATTAATTAATTTTAGGAAGGTTAATCGGTGATCAGTAATCGTCGTGTCAAGTATAACTATGGATGCTTCATTTCTGTTATCATTCAACTTCAACATAAAATGATCCAAACAAGAATTATCCCTAGTAGGCAAGGAGTGTCCTGGTAGGATACCATGTAGGGCGAGCATATTTAAGTACGATTGCTTATTTTTAGTTTCGTGTCTTTTTTCGTTTGCTTTTTGTATAATATTAATATTAATGTCACCGGTTAATACAACTTGTTTACGATTTTTCAAAGTTTTTAAGTGTGAATCTAGTGATAGTATGAAACAGTCTGCATCAGTATTTGATGGCGAACGATAAATACCAAGTAAGGTTAAATTAGGTAGATTAACTTGCATACATGAGGCATGCGTTAATTTTATTTCCTTGACGCTAATTTTGAGATTGTTTCTGACGTAAATGACAACTCCGTCGCATTGGTTAATATGATTTGTTGAGCTAAATGACTTGTAATTTTCAAGCTGAGGAATTGGTTTGGAAGCTTGAATTCTGCATTCACTCAGAACAATAATATCAGTTCTAAATTTAAATTGCGAAAGAGTTACAATAAGATTGTCAAAATTTTTATATATACTTCTTATATTCTGTGAGACAATAGTATAATCGTTTTTATTTGTAATACACGGTCTTATTATGAAATCATTCACGGATATTTGTTCGGATCCTGCTATATTAACTTTGTCTATTTCTTCCGTATGAATAGAGTGACTATCCATATTCACAGCTTGATAAAATGATATTTGTCACTAAATTTATAAATAAACACTTATAATAGATTAAGTTATGTATATTAATTACATGCATTTTACTTTTTATATTAGCACACGTAGTTACATGACACCCTGACATACTTAGTAGCGCTAAGCCAATCCTATATGCACCACAGTTAAATATATATTTATGATACGTATTTATATGTATATTATTTTCAAGTATATATTGTTTGCGAAAAATAAATAAATAGTATTTTGAGCTTTCTCTGAATCTATGAAAATTAGTTGAACAATAATTATAAGAAATATAAACAACGCAAACACATATTACATTACACAACACATATATCGTTAGATCTTTCATCAGTAAGTCTGTCTGGTATGTACTGTAAAAGTAAAAAAAGGTAAAGCTTTTGGTATTTGTTTTGGTCGCATTCACGTGTTTTTTGACATAAATATCTATATAACCAACTGAGCTTATGCATAATGTATAGAAAGCAATTAATCCAAAAATGTGAGGAATATAAACTCTGCAAAAGACAGAACGACCTGCTAGCCAAGCATGTAACGTTGAGCCTAGTCAATCCGCCTGCATGAGGCTCTGCACTTGAGCTTCGCTTCTAACAATAATAATAGGCGAGTTATCATGTTTTCGCAGATATACCCTCCCATATGAAGTCCAACAGAATCTATACTCCTTAGACCTAGCAAGGTCGCGAGCCAGAAAGTGCAGCCGGGAGCCCTTGGCCGTCAGCTGCTCCGACACAAAAATTGGAGTTCCTTCCTTCCTTCTAAAACCCAGGTGGCTTGCACAAAGCTTCTGCTTGTGTTTTTTGTTATAAGCCTTGCAGCTTCTAAGAATTTCACTCTTGAGCATAGTTGATGATGTTTCAATTATGATAGGTGTATCACTCTTACCTCCTTTCCTTTCTCGAACTCTGTATATATCTTTCAGTTGTGACTTTTCGAAGTCACACCCTACAGTTTCACGCAAGCAGTCTGTTTGTCTTAGTCTGGATGTTTTCAGAGAGGTAGGGCGCATCAAAACAGCCCGACTGGGTAAGTACCTCCACCTCACAGAAAACCGCAGCCAAATAACAACCCCCTAGAGGGTTATTGAGTTCCTGCGTGTGAGTGAGGTCACCAGTAAGCTCCTAAGGAGTTGCTGTATAAGCAGCAGAGGAAGCATCGTGCGAGTGATACTTAATATATTACAAGCGTTAATAGGCTACGGTAACTGCTTTACATCAGGTGGGCCGTATTCTTGTATGCTTCCTAACGTTGTATACAAAATATATATATAACACCTCAGAAATTGCTAAGTATACAATGTGTTTGTGCTCGCACCCGACAAACTTTAAGGGCGGTTTGTACACTCAATATAATACAAAAAAAACACTATATATGTAGGGGCTAAACTCAACCCCCTCGGAGCAACCTCTATTTTCATTATTTAATGATATTTTTTTACGTGTGTGTACTAAAAATACAATATTACAAGAAGTTGGAGTCGGACTTGAAACAAATTTTAATTGAAAGGTATAAGTAGTGGCAAATGAATATGATTCAATAAAGTATCCAAAAAGTTGAGACTTTAGAAAAAAAAAAAAATCGTTTTAAAACACTAAATTTTCAAAAAAAAAATGTTTACCTAATTTACTACCAAAATCTTCTCATTATAATACTTATTTTATGCATTTGTTCGAAACGTTTTGAGCTATTCTAAATAACGGTATCAAAATCATAACCGTATTTATTCACGTCTAAGCGTTATTGTTCCTTGAACATAACGTCTGCGTGAGCGCAGGTAGCAATTTAATATTTCTTGGCTCAATCAGGGTAAAAAAAAATTAAAGCTTGATTAAAAGTAATCGCCTTTTATTTAAATGATCCACGCACTAACAACTGAATGCGCGGCAATCCGGATCGATGACATTCTGGACACGACGAAAGTGGAACGGATGCAACTGCAACGGTCTCTTCGAAATTTGCCATACCGTCCAATGTGACATGTTAAGGCACGTAGCAATTCGTCTAGTGCTCAATCGCGGGTCTCTGAATATCATCTGACTGCTTCTTCTTTGTGGATGGGTATTTGGCGAACACAGTCCACTGGTGGTCTATGGATACCAATACCGGTAAATGTCGTGTGATGCGTCGCCATTATCACTTCCGTTCAGAAATTTAACAGGGTTCATGTTTATAAACTTACAAGTAAAAATTTTGTAAAACTAATATAACATAATATTGTCTGACAAATTACACAGCGCCACCTAGCCCCAAAGTAAGCGAAGCTTGTGTTATGGGTACTAGACTACTGATTAACATACGTAAATACATTTTTTTTGTAAATACATACTTATTATACATAGAGAATACCCAGACCAAGACAAACAGACATGTTCATGCACACAAATGTTTGTATTGTGTGGGAATCCAACCCACGAGCATTGGTGACAAAGCAACGTAACAGCGCGTTTCACCACTGCGCCACGGAGCTCGTCAAAATCAAAATAAATAAATAATCAACAATTCAGTTATAATTCTAAATGAGTTAGTCATTTATATGAAGTGAGGTTAAATCCATTTCATTTTATACGACACTATTTTATTTGTTCATCCGAGGTTAGAAATGTGAATAATACCTCCGTGAAGAGAGACGGCATTATCTTGAAACACGTATGTGTGAGCCAGACAGAGCTCTATTTGCGTATATGGTTCTGGTTTGCCACCAAAAGTTTTTGTTGTCAGTGATTTTTTTTTTCAACGTCGGGAGGTATACAAGTTACATACTCTATCACAGCCCTGTCTGACAACAATACTGATGGTAAACCCTGACAACAGCGCGTACATAATACGTAATTACTTCCCTCGCCATCACAGGATTCACCACCACTTTATAAAGCACTACATAAAACTGTAACGAGGAAGAAGTGTCGGAGGTCGGTAGTAGGGATGTTAAAAAATAATCGATTTTTATTTTAATCGATTATTATTTTCGTATAATCGATTTTTTATAATCGATTTTCAAAGTAATATTAATCGATTTTTAATAAATCGATTAAATAAATTACGCGTTTAAATCGATTTTCATAAATAGCACCATCTATGGGCCGAATGAAAAAACTCGAAGCATTATTACTTACAAGTTGATTATATAAAAAACGGCGCAATCTGTAGGTATGTATGCGTATAAATTAGTTTCAGTGTAGTGAGTGAGATCTGAGATAATATAGTTGTTGGTAAACAAAAAAAATGTCTTCTAACCGTAAAACACATAATGTCGTCGTTTAGTTTTTAGGGTTCCGTACCCAAAGAGTAAATCGGAACCCTATTACTGAGGCTCTGCTGTCCGTCCGTCTGTCACCAGGTTGTATCTCATGAACCGTGATAGTTAGACAGTTGAAATTTTCACAGGTGATGTATTTCTGTTGCCGCTATAACAACAAATACCAATAAATAGAATAAAATAAATATTTAAGGGGGCTCCCATACAGCAAACGTGATTTTTTTGCTCATTTTTGCTCGATATTGATAACGGCAAAAGGTAGACGCTTGAAATTTTCACAGAATATTTAGTTATATTAGTTATATATATATTTAGTTATTTAGTTACTTTAAGAATAAATAATTAAATTAAAGTAAAAAGTTTTTATAGATAATGGTACGGAACCCTTCGTGCGCGAGTCCGACTCGCACTTGGCCGATTTTTTAATTGTCATTTTAAGTATTTTATTTTAATACTAGTCAAATGTAAAATAGGGCGTGACATTTGTGACAATAATTATTTTTAATTTTGTTATTGTTTAAATTTAAAAATTAACAAAAGAATTGTTTTATATTTTTGTTTTTGAGACCATACCGTCGTCGTTAAGTTTTTTAACTGTTATTTTAAGTATTTTATTTTAATACAAGTCACATGTAAAATAGGACTGGACATTTGTGACATTTTTTTTTATTTTATTTATATTTTATTTTTTGCGACAATAAGGTTGTCATTTTGTTGGGGTGCTCATTTCATTTTCATTATGACTGAGAACAAATTCTCAATCAATAATGATATTTGGTTTCATTACTCCTTAACTTGAAAGTTTAAAAGAACATTTGCTTTGATTTTTAGTTTTGAATTGGTTATTTTTTTTTATTTGATTTTTAATCTGATTGATTGTTAGGGCGGCTTGCACCATATCACTAAATAATACTTAAATGGAATTTAAATTTAAATTTACGTTTAAGTCATTGCAACGCCTTGCACCACGCTAAATAGGTTGCTAAACCTGTTTAGAGAACTGTCAAAATTAAACACCCAATATCGGCTATTTAGCAGAGCTAAATACGTTTAGCGCCATATAAGCTTACGTTTTGAGGTATTTTTTGATAGGTTATGTTTGTGTGTAGGTATAATTTGGTGTAGGTACCTATTGTTTTGAATCTGTTACAATAATGGATATTTGGGGGTTTTATCCGGATGATGATGAAGAAATAAATAAGTTTATAAGTAGACGTGAAATAATAAAGGGAATTAATATAACAACCAATTTATTTCAGACTCTGAGTGATAAACAAAAAACACTTTTTCTCATCACAAGCTCGGAAGCATAAAGTAACAAACTCAAGAAACAAGCAAATAAAATGGAGGTTATATACCCACGTAGGTCACTTTGTATCAAAATTGACAGGCTGGTTCCTATTTACGCATACTTGAATCCAGAAAAAGAATATTTTGTTTAAAAATGGCGTCAATCGTGGTACTTATACGTCGCGAAACATAGGGGAACTGTTTTACCGACACAATAAACAAGTTTAGTTAAATGATCTTCAAAACAGCTTCGTGCAAGAAGTCACTAAACGTAATCATGTTAAACACATTTAACGATTTAAACGTATTTAGTTAAAATTATTTAGGATATATTTAAACGAAATTTGGTGCAAGTGGCCCTTAATATGAATCTCTTAGGTTTATTATTGGAATATGAAAAACATGTAGGATTTTAAATAATAGAAATAATCGATTTTTTTCGCAAAAATCGATTATTTTTTTTGATTAAAATCGATTATTGACAAATCGATTAATATTGAATAAAGAAAAATCGATTTTTATTAAATCGATTCTTTTCCATTAATGTCACATCCCTAGTCGGTAGCAGGGCGTCTCCTTACTTGTACAAGAGGTTGGTCTTGAGCGGCAGCTCGATATTCTTGGCCTCGGCCTTCAGAAAGCAGAGCAGGCACCAGCGCAGCAACCCGTCCATGTCCGTCGGTACGCCGTCCTCCCCCGTTTGACTGGAATCTGGGAATATTATTTTTTTCATGGTTATTGATGCCGCGTGGCCTCGGTGTAAGAATACATACCCCCCCGGTATTCGCCGATGGTCATACAGGTCTACGCATCAAATTCGTCAAACCCCGATGACGAGGTGGAAAGCTAGGCACGAAACAGAACGATGAGCTGAGAGTGGGGCAATTTGGAATCGGGCAACGAAACCAAAGGGCAAATGCTAGTCGAATTCATGGAGAAGGAGAACTCTTTATGATGAACTCCTTCAACAGGAAGCAGCCGCAGCGTAAATGGACTTAGAGTAGCCAGGATGGTTCGACGATAAACGAGATAGACTTCATCTTGACGACCAACCGGCATTTGTTCAATGATGCCTCTGTGATCAACAGGGCGAAAACCGGAAGCGATCACCGGATGGTAAGATAATAATAACAATACTAATGTGGCCTGTGTGTGGTACCTTCCGCGAGAGTGTCGTCGTTGTCGGTGTCCGCGGTGGGCTCGTGGTCTACCGCTGTCTCCGCGTGCGCCGGCTCCGGTATCAGCGCGGGCTCGTTGGGCGGCGGCGGCTCAGGGCGCGGACCGAGACTCGGCCACTCCTCCTTCAGCGGCTGGATACTGAGCTGTAACATGACAATAATAATAATACTGGTGACTGGTGTTGGCCCGGGCCGAGTACAAACATTAAGCATGTTGGCCGGTTATATTCTTCGGTCTTCTGTATAATCTGCCGCAGCGTATGTATACGGTCATAGACCTTAGCAGAGTCGAGAAGCCTTTTCAGAAACTGGCATGTTCGGGACACATCACAAACGTGCAAAACGATTCGTGCCGACTTTTGATAACAGCTTATAGACATGGCTCAGAAGAGATATGGCTCTATAGTTTTTCAAAAAGGCTTTATTATCCCCATTCTTGAAAAACAACACCACCAGCCGCCTCGCTCCTGCACTGCTGTAAGGGGTCTAGAGTAGTAAAACTAGTCTGAAGTATTTAAACTAGTCTGCGCTAAGAATGAGTATACTCGTAACTTAAGAAAAAAAAAATGAATGGATCATATTTTGAATTTTTTTATATAACGTCGGGAGGCATTCAAGCATACGGCCCACCTGATGTAAAGCAGTTACCAAAGCCTATTAACCCTTCGAAACCCGGGTGGTCGTATACGACCGCGAAATGTATGGGAAAACGTATATAACGGGTTCTGACTGCTCAATGCTTGTAATGCATCAAGTTTACTCGCGCGATACCTTTTCTGCTGCTAACACAGCAACTCCTTAGGAGCTTACTGGTAACCTCACTCACACGCAGGAACACAGCAAGTGGGGAGTGGTTATTTGGTTGTGGTTTACTGTGAGGTGGAGGTACTTCCCCAGACGGGCTGCTTTGATGCGCCCTACCTCTCTTAAAACATCCAGACCAAGAGACACAGACATGTTCATGCACACAAATGTTTGTCTTGTGTGGGAATCGAATCAACGAGCGTTGGTGTCAAAGTCGCGTCATTCACGACTGATTTATTTATTTAGTAGTACCCTATACAATGACTGAGTTGACTGTATTAGCTACATGCTAGAAGCCAACACGGAGGACCGAAAGCACGGATGAAACTGAAGTTAAATAATAATTAACTGGATGATTCCTGTGAATGAGTCACTGGGAAGTTCCTGATGACGTGTCTGATTCTGGTCATATTTATAAGGTACGGTAAGATTCTCATAACATACAGGTGAGCCGTATGGTTTTTTGGTTGTTTCACATGGTTAGTATTCAAAACTAACCTGCGTGATATCTGCAGCCAGCAGGCCGGCGGGGTCAGCGCCGTGCGCCGCCGGCGGCCCGAGGCTGGGTCGCTCTATTCTGGAGAACTTGGGCTCTTTGCACAGCAGGTCGCCAAACACTTGAATACTTTCTAAGCATGTGCCCCTGGAAATTCATTGGTTTTATATCACATGTAATTCTGACTACAAATAATTTACATTACATTAAACTATATGTTAGCGCTAGGACAGGAATTTCATGCAAGAATGGAACGGCGTACAGCGCGGGGCGCGCAGCACGGCACGGACGAACGAGAGTCAATGTTATGTGTATTTTACCACGTGGCTTATAAGTGAGATAGACCTATTGTTGTCTGGGCAATTTAGAACGGACATTTAAAAGAAAAATTCAACATTTTGCCTTTCAAGGGCTTGTTGCACTTTTTACAAATGCCTATTTATATAAATAAATGTTTTATTATAAATAACAAAGTAAACGTCAGGCCGTTGTGAATTTTATCATATGTATCGTTACATTTATATTTTGCGCCAAACTAAAAGAAAAAACTTTGATTCAATTGTGTGTTTGACCGCTAGTCAAATGTGTTGTGTTTGGGAGTTGTTCAAAATGACCCTAACGGTTCTACAATCTTTAGCCAGAGCATTATTCAAGGTTGGCAAAATCGGCAGGGTACACCATGTGTAGCTGAGGTTCATTTTGTTTCTTAAGATGGTGATCCACTACATTTTTGAGGTACAAGTTTTTTCAAGTTTGGAGTAAATACTGTTGTTTTTTTTATCAACAACACACAAGACGACAAGTATAAACGCCCGGCCTGCCTGATGGCGACCAGTTACCATAGCATATGGACACTTGCAACACCAGGGTCATCATTCGCGTGATGACGACTTCTGCGTTGTGTATATGTTGCGGAAAATGTAGACCTATAGGCCATAGTATTAGTATATATGTATATTTACAGATCCCTGCATGCATATCATATTTATGTACATTTATGGTGTTAGTTGTGCAACTCACACAGCTCTGAGCAGCATGTCACCGCTGGACATGGCGGCGCGCCCCACGAGGGCGGCGGCCGCGTTCTCGCTGGTGCATGCCGATACGATGTCGCCTTTCCTGAACTGTGGGAAGCCCACACCTGCGGCCGGTATGGTGACGCCCGGAAGGTATACTGGTGCTCCTCCAAGAACCTACAAGACATTTTAGGTGGGTATTTTTGAAGTTAAAATGCATGATATTTCGTTATAGGGCAGAGAGAGCATGAAAGAGGAATAAATGCGGTCGAGATGCGAGCATTGCTTAGCATAACAAAAGGCATACTCCGTAGGTTCTGACATGTAGAAAAAATGCAGGATGAAAGAATAACGACAGATGTAGGAACTGATGAAGACCAACACTAACCTACCTTGACCAAATTGGTTGTGTTTTATCAGAAGATAACGTCAGGAGTCCTAGGCACCAGCGAGGGTGCATAAAAAGAGCTATGAATATTAACCTGTTGAAACCGTACCGTTACTCCATATATGTGATGTAAGCGAGTGCCATATATGTGGCAGTCGGGACTCGACAGGTTACAGAAGCAAGTGAAGTGTGTAAGGACCGCATACTTATGGCACTCTGGTCTCTCTGTTGACCCCGCAAGGGCCTGGCGTGAAGATATACATACAGACTATAAGGGGTTACAGCGCCTGTTAAGAGTGGGCATTGTGTCATGCATGACATGGATTCAGGATGGTATGTTAAATTGTACTAATTAAATGTTTTTTCAACATTTTATTATTAATTTTATTACATCCAAACTCTTCATACTATTTTGTCATAACAATTGTTGTCACTATAAAAAGTGACAAAAATGTACAGAAATTTTTATTTATTGCGTAAAATTAGTAGTACATAATTAAAATTTATATTAAATAACAGATAGCAGTGTTTATAGTTTCATTGATGAACAAAGGACATTAAAAAAAGTAATTTAAAACAATGATTTAAAAACAAACCAATTTACATATTTTTATTACGATTACAAAATAGTCCACTGTAATCCAATGGCAGAGTTGGTATGAAGTATGAGTCTTCATCAAATAGAGGTTAATTATGTAATTATTAAATTGCATGTTAAATGGTTAACAAGAGTGCATGAAGAAGGCATTTGAATGACGGTTATAAATTTACTCATTTTGTTTTTATTAACAATGCTGAATTTATGACCTATATTTTTGTATTTATTATTTATGTGCAAGTTATTAAAATTTTATTAATTGCTTATTGTGGCCACTTATGGCAATAATCAAATTTGTGACTAATTGTATATAAATAATAAATACAGAATATGTCTAAAAGAGTCATAAATATGGTTCTACAGTGGCAGTATTGAGTGTTTTTTTGGAATTGGTCTTAAATTCAAAGTTGTTAATAAAAACAAAACGAGGGTGCCAATTAGCTTCATACGCGCTCTTAAGTAATGTTCATCAAAATAGTACTAGACATGGCACATCAAGTCGTTTGAAATGTTTCATAATATGCATTTATGGAAGATGCAATGCAAAATAATCAATGTACTAACTTTCAGAGAAATGAAACATTATAATGTGTGTGTGTGTGATCCTGTCTTTTTTCTATAAGTCACTGCTTGTGTATGTTATGTATGTGATCCACATTTATAAAATAGATCACTCTGAAATTTTATAAAATACAAAGACCCAATTGCTCAGGTTAGGTTCGACTTGTGACCATCAAAAGTTGATTGAGCAAAGCTTGACTAGACTTTGATCACTCTTGTTTGCACTTCCGTTTATCTGAAACCTCTATTCTGAGGTATTATCAACAGTAAATAAAATCTAATAAGAAAATGCTTACCTTTGGCAGCACAAGAGTGTGAATATTCAGCATCGGTACCAAGTGTGGGACCTTCCATAACGCGCAGACGGTCGGCACGAGTTGATCTCCAACTTCTATCAAAGTAGGCACTCCGTCGACGACGTAAACGCCAACAGGATCTCCCGAATGAAGAACCAACTTCATACAACTACTGTTAGACTTAACGGGCACTAACTCCTTGATTTTCTCCTCAGTAGTACTCGCGAATGCATCTTTTACACGCTGGGCGAGATGCTTCCTGGAAGAGAAACGTTGGTTATTTACAATATTGTTACGGAAATATACTCGAATAGTAGTTACAGTGACTAGTATCATACTTTTCAGAGTTCTTCAGTGTATTATTAGATTTCAACTTGTAGGCTTTGGAAAACATTACGTGTGATATATCTTTTTTGGTGAACCGCTAAATTATAATACATGAATTAATAAAGATGGAATATTAAAGGCAATTGGTTCACATGCTTGGCGCAATCAGAAAGTAAATAGAGTGTCAAATAGAGGTAAGGTAGGTAGTCCCTATCGGTAACGAAATGATCGAGTGAGTGACATACGTAACGAAACGACAGTGACACTTGACAGTGACAGTGCCATGAGCAATCCTGTCTGACGAGACGAACCAGAAACTACTTTACTTGATAAATAATTGTCTAGATACAGGATGAAGAGCAGTGAAAACAGCATGTTGGTACCAATATTGAATGCAAACCAGAGCGAAAAAATGCCGTTCAACCGCACACGTACGGTACGTTCCTTGTAATTCGACTATCGACCGCGGAGCAAGGCGTCGTCAATCCTAAATTTGTACATGTGGAACAACACAATCACTAACTCAGTGGAGCGAAGTACCTACCTGCCTGAGCGGAAGTACTAGCACCTCATTGAAAATCGCAGCCAAATAACAACTGCCATGAGGGTTGGTGTGTTCCTGCGAGTAAGTGAGCTTACCAGTAGGCTCTATGTTACCATCAGGCGGATATTTGCTGCATTGCAAGCGTTCATAGGCTACAGTAACCACTTCACATCAGGTGGACCGTATGCTTGTATGCCTCCTAACGTTGAGAAATTAAATTCTAGATTAGGTTTTATACTGTATTATATACCTTATAAACTGAATAAGTAGGTGCTACTACGACATAGCCATGTGAATACAGACTGATGTGAAGTGGTTACTGTGGTGTTACGGTGTAAAACTACACTTTCATGTTATTTGCAAATGTCGGTACTGCCAGCGTCATCTGTTAAGAAGAAGATTAATTCATCATAGTGGCAACGCGTAATCGTCAACGAATAGATTTGGTTTCAGAGATAAATTCCGGCTTGGTGGGAGGCCACGCGCCTTTTCAGCCCTTTTTCGATTGGTGAAACTTGTAAAATTAATTTCTTCGAGTCGTAGTAGACCTGTCCATGCAATATGGCTTTTAAACTAATAAGTTAATACGGGGGTACTTAAGATTGGACATAAGAAGTCGAGTTCAATCGGGAAATATGGCGTCATGGCGTCACCTAACTTTCAATTCCGAGTAAGTAGGTGTGAATAGTTTGTAATTGTAAGGCGGAGGATATTTTCATTCCCGGTAATTTGAGATCAGGGATCTAATGGTTACTTTTCCTCATTGGAGACTAAGTTCCCGCAATTCCCCTTCGTAATTCGAGGTTAACAGCCGCGTGCTGATTCGCTGGCTGCAATGTGTTAACGGACCGCAATCCCGTGGTATGCGGTTCCTGGTCGTCTACATATTATGTACATGAGAGGTGGTTTCTTCTTGTCACAATACCCGAAGCCTCGCTTACAATCAGGTGATCCTTCTAATGTTTCGGAATTTTCTATAAAGTGTTAACTTATGATGCACTCAAAAAGTAATTAGATCTATATAAATGTACACCTGTTCTACAAAGTATGCGACTTTATGCATTTACATAAGCCTAATTAAGTAGATAAATTTAAGTGTATGTGTAATCTAGCTTAAAGCATGATAACCTAAACTAGATGATTATATATGAATATATGTTGTCAATATGAAAGGAAATTTATTTACTCTCTAATTATACTCGAATATGGAATATGGACATATTATTTTATCTTACCTACCTGATAGGTTTAGGTTAAATTAGGTGGCGTTCTTTCTTTTTTTATCTGTTGTCTTTGAAACTGACTAATTATTGACCTACTGGTTTTTGGCCTGCAAAACTACTCGAACACACGCTCTCTGCTTTGCTGACACACGCATAATTGTTAAAGTGGCACCAGTGTTGAGTTATGGTATAATATTTTAGGGTAACTCAAACCAAATAGAAAGCATTTATAAAGCTCACAATAAAGTTTTATGTTAAATATTCATAGAAATCAACGTGGTGTGACTTGGCAGAAAGATACAGATAGATAGAAGAAAGGTGAGGATATATATAAATGTTTCCGTGCAAATTACACAGGTCAAGGTCAAAATAAGGTTCGATGTCGAAATATGGCAAATCAGGAAAGGCGATCGATGTCACTTTCATAGCAACCGAAAAGAAAGTTCCGATATTTATAACGAATATTCACAGACAAACAACTGAGGACGACATAGCGAAATACATTAGTAGTAAGACGCAGGAAGTGGTGACTATAGAAAAAAAATATGAAGATAGAGAGAAGTATTTGTTTCGGAGTCGAAATTGTCTTGTTTTCTAGATGAGAATATATGGCCTCAAGGTATTGTTTTTAGACGTTTTATTAGTTTTAAAAACCGAAAACGGAACAGATTCCAGAACAATAACAATAATGGATAATTACTCCTATCGTTTTGCGAGTTATAATTGTAAAGGCATTAAACGTTCAGTAAACAGTGTCAGAAATTTGTGTGGTACATGTGACTTGATAGTTTTACAGGAGACATGGCTACTGTCTCAAGATATACCATACTTTAGTACAATTGACAGCGGTTTCGGGTATACGGGCACCTCAGCAGTAGATACGAAACATATTCTGGTGGGTAGACCTTTTGGGGGTGTAGATTTGCTCTGGAAGACCAGTGTGTTCCAACAAGTGTCGGTATTACGGTGTGAAAATGCTCGAATATGTGCCATAAAAATAACGACTAGAGATCAAACGGTGATGGTTGTGAGTCTTTATATGCCCACGAACTACAGGGACAAAATACCAGACTTCACGGATTGCTTGTTCGGTAAGTGCTATTATTGAAGAGCATAGTATCGAATCTGTTTTTATGTTGGGTGACTTTAATGCAGATATATCGGGATTGTTTCATAACGAATTTTTGAACTACTGCAGTGAACAGTGTTGGTCATGTGTCGATATCGATTTTTAGGTATCGATTCGAATACTATTACTTTTATTAGTGACATAACAGGATCATGTAGCTGGCTGGCTCACTGTGTGGTGACTCAATCAGCAAAACAAGTGGTTGTAATTGTTAATGTCGAGTGTGGTACTGGGTGGTCTGACCATCTTCCTCTTGTTATAGAGTGCGACTTAAATTTATTAACACCGAAGTTGTCGTTTACAAATACAGCTGACCGCAGGTATATATGGGGGTCAGAAATATATTGGGAGGATAGGGATATATATATATATTGAGAGTCTGTGAGGGATGTTCTGGATTTAACTGAAGGGAATGAAAGAGTAATTATGTGTGGAGATTTAGAACGAAACCTCCTCGTGTCGAACACTTTATTTCGTCACAAGGATATTCACACGTATACATGGAGACAGAATGACCAAAAAAGTGTGTTTGATTTGATTATAATTCATAGACGTCTCCGAAATAGTACAATGGACATAAGAGCCTTTAGAGGTCCCACTCTTGGAACGGACCACTACCTGGTGGTAAGCCGGTTTGTGGAACTTTTCAAGAAGTGGAGGCATTGGCGAGTGCGTATCCCTTTCGGAGATCATGAAAGGATAAGGAGTGAAAATTTGCAAGATGAAAGTGTAAGGAGAATGTATGTACATCTGGTAAGCGAAAGATTTGCTAATGCAAGTCTTTCCGACACAGATGTGGATGGTTGCTGAAAAGTTCTGAAAGAAAGTATGGTGGATAGTGCAAAAGAAGCATGTGCATGCGCAAAGAAGCATAAAACATTGAAAGGAGATGCCAGGTGGGATGCGGAGGTTGAATCCTCCGTAGCAAGAAAGAGGAAAGCGTGGCTGGATTATGTATCATTTTTGCCCTTAAATGAAAGTATGAGAGATAGAAGAAAGAAATGTACCGTATGTGCAAGAATGAAACCAAGGCTTTAGTGAAAGAGAAGCGTGAAAGACAAATTATGAATGAGGAAGAGAGGCTGACGAAAAACTTCGAGGCAAACTCTTTTGTAGAAAGGTAAAGAATTCTCGGGGTAGTTCGTCGGTATCCAGTATGAACAAGATTAAGTCTAAAGCTGGTATCATTCTTGCAAACACTCAGGAAGTGTTAGAATGGTGGAGTGAATATTTTGAAGAAATGTATGAATATGCCTCGGACGCTGACAATGAGAGTGAGTCTGATGCTCACTCCACGTCGACGGCGTTCGATGAAGGTATAACTATGGATGAGATTGAATAGTCGATACGAAGTTTGAAAAATGGAAAGTCTGCGGGAATTGATATGATCACAGCTGAGAATATCAAACTAGGTGGCACTTATGTTCAGGACGCATTCTGGTACTTATGCAACCTATGCTGGAGAACTGGAAGGGTCCCAATGGACTGGGGACGCGCAGTCATCGTACCCTTGTATAAAGACAAGCGATCACGCATGGACTGCGCCAGCTATAGGGCCATCAGTTTCATCAGCAGCAAAAGTATATGGAAAGATAATTGAAAGGAGAATGAGGGTGAAATCTGACGAAATGATGTGGGAGGCACAGGGAGGATTCCGAAATGGATGGGAATGTACTGATCAAGTTTTCTCGCTCCGTAATATCGTAGAGAAGCATCTGGCCACAGTTCCGTGCTGTGCAGTCCACCTACAAGGATTGCTCAGCATGTGTGCGAATAGATGGCAACATGTCACCCTGGTTTGACGTTAAAATTGGTGTCAAACAGAGTTGCATGTTGTCTGCTAGGTTGTTTATTCTGTATCTCGATAGTTGGCTACAGAGAATAAGATCGAGGAATGTAGGATTACGCATGGGTGACCTAATGGTGAACTGTCTGCTGTATGCAGATGATACCGTCCTAATAGCAGAAACACCATCTGAACTGCAAACACTAGTCACAATGATGAAAGACGAATGTATGAAGGAAGGCTTACTATTGAATGCGAAGAAAACAATTATCTTTGTTGTGGTATTTGAAAGAGAAGAAACGTCAAACGTCTGACAGTGTCGGAGCCTTACGGGCTGCAGTGTGGTGTGAGACAGGGAGGCTTTACTTCACATTCTCTATTTAATTTGTATGGATGTATGGATGCACTGATCGCGCCGCTCAGCAGTCAGTATGTCGGCTGTCATATTGATAGCGTGTGCGTCAAGAACCTGAGTTACGCTGATGGCACGGTGCTCCTGGGCGCGTCGGTCTGTGGCCTGCGACACCTATATGAATAGGTGAAGAATATGCGGGTGGCCACGGCTTAAAGTGTAACTTGACCAAAAGTCAATACATGGTCTTTGAGGCCGCTGGTGCTAAGTGTCCAGCAAACGTGCCACTAGTTTGTCCGAATGGTGTTCCTCTGAAGAGAATGAACCAATTCACATATTTGGGGCACGGTAACACCCGTGGACCTCACGGACCATGCAGATACTGAGCGCGAACGGAGGGCTCTGTCGCGGAGAGCGAACATGCTAGCGAGTAGGTTCGCGCGGTGCTTGGACGCCGTTAAAATTACTTTGTTGTAGAGCGAACTGCCGTCAGACATCCACAAATAAGATGGAAAACCAAATATTTCATAGAATAGGTCACACATCTTTTGAAATATCCTTGAATGTTCACGATGTTTTCCTTCTCCGACGAGCAAGGGATAATACCAAATTTATAAATCCAAAATCCCAAATTTAGTGGTACGTGTTCATGCCAGGATTCGGTTCATATGCCTGTTAACGGACGGGCCCCGGACAGCTGTTTACCACTGAGCTATCGCTGCTCCTTTGCATTTCTGTACGTACGTGAAATGTGCTCTTTTGTAACAAAGATAAAAAAATATTAATTTGCCATTAGACCCGTACGGGCACTTAGACATATCTTACATTCTCATTAATGTATCTTATTAATTTTTCATGGTTTTGATTTCTGTTTTTAATCTACTAATATTTCGAAAATGATCATTGTCGAAGAAGAAATGCCAAAAGAAACTTGCCAACACATGTTGATACTGTTGATTGTGCACATAATATACCTACTTTTCAAACTTAATACCAATCCCAATTCCCCTCAATATCTGTTCTTGTTTTCCACTTCTTCCACCGGCAACTCGATCCCAACGTTCTTGCTACATAAAAAGTTTACACTTCCCCCTAGCTAACACGAAATTCTTTTTTAATTCGTTTACCGTACGCGCTGCTAGACTTTGGAATAAATTACCATTGGAGATAAGAGAAAGTCCTTCTGTGTTTGCTTTCAAGAGAAAACTAAAGAAGCACTATTTAAATACATTGTCTTCTAGCGAAAAATAATATGAATATATATATATATATATATATATATATATAAGGTGTTTTTTTTTATATGCCCAAACTTCAATGGGAGAAAGAATATCGTTTATTTGTTACGATAGACAAGAAACTTCGTGTCCCGGCATCGTTAAAAAAGTTTGAGAAATCAAATAAATAAAGTGCCTACTTGGTTCATGGTGCATAATGATTGCCCCGTCATCATCATCAGTTGTTAATAATTCAGTTCGACGGGGTCGATGCACGGGTCGCGGGTCTAATCGAACACGCCATTTACGCAGCGACCACCACAGTCTGTCCCGAGTTCCTGACATTTGCCAGTCGGAAGGCTCAGTGAAGAGAGGTAGGACGCGTCAAAGCAGTCCGTCTGGAGAAGTACCTTCACCTCACAGAAAACTGCAGCCAAAGAACAACTATTCCTGCGAGTGAGCAAGGTTACGAGTGAGCTCCTGAAGAGTTTCTGTATCAGTAGCGGGGTTGGCAACGCGCAAGCGATACTTCCTGTGTTGCAAGCGTTTATAGGCTACAGTAACCACTTTACATCAGGTCGACCGTACGCCTCCCAACGTTGTATACAAAAAAGAAATACCTATGACGGCTGTGACTATGCCAGCTGATACATCACCTAACAATGTTTTTTACATAGGTAGGTAGGGCGCATCAAAGCAGTCCGACAGGGGAAGTCCGCAGCAAAATAACCTTACTGGAGGGTTGTTGATTTTATGTGAGTGAGTGATGTTACCAGAAGGCAGTGAGAGGAGTTGTTGTGTGAGCAACGGAGGTGGCAACCCGCGTGCGATAAACCTTAGTGCGAGCGTTCATAGGCTACAGTAGCCACTTTACATCAAGTGGGCCGTATGTTTTTTTGTCTCCCGACGTAGTACAAAACAAAGATGCGCCTGATCCAAAGTATGAAACAGATGAAACAGCTGATTTGCTTCATATGACAAACATCCATCACTAAGTCTGATTAGTTTACACTTAGATACATTTTCAACGAATTAGGTAGGTATTTCATGAGTGGTTTGTTTACTTAGAATATTATTCTAAGTTTGTTCATGGGAACGATAAAAAAAATGATATGTCTATTGTTGGTAATTGTGTACGAGGTTCGATATAGGAAAAGGTACACTTACACCACTAAGGTGGCAAACAAGCTTAGGTGCTCTCTTCCTGATTGTAAGCATTATCGTAGCATTTAGACATTTTTAACACCAGAGATGTCGCTTATGTGCGTTCACATTCGCTACCTATCTAGTTAAATAAAATGGAAATTTAGAACACTTACCGGATATAACAGCGTAATGGGCTGGTGCTCCATCGTGCTGGAAGTATAAACCCCTTAGATGTTCAAGTGGAACATTTTCCAGCATACTGTCCACTTGTGTTTGCAGTAGGTGAAGATAGGTATCCGCATTCAGTCTCTCTAAAAAAAACTGGTCCTAACACTGTCACCGAGTGCTATATTGTAAATCTGCGTTGGAAATGATCGGGCCGCACTGCGTGTGAAGGTTAGCTCGTCTGTCCACAAAATGTTGTGGCGCTCCGCATGAAGCCAATGAAAGAAGTCAACACGAGGCGCATGATCTTGTGGCATGAGTTCTTGTACCCTAGTGAAGTGGTATGGATGTAAGCCTTCATCGTTAAGTAACTGCCATGTTCACGAAACCTGTACACTGTGCCGAGGATGGTGTGATGGCTCACTCGTATTCCGAACCTTTGCAGTGATGTTATTGCACTCGCGATAACAAAGTACCATTTGGAGATACTCCTGATTAGAGTAACAACGTCCAGGCATGATTACGGTCACGCGTAGTAGTGTAGTGTGCGACACTCGGAACAGACTGACCACGCGTGCGCCATCTACTACGCAGCGCGGTGGGTACATGGATGGCGCATGCGCGGTTAGCGTTTCTATGAAGGCCCGCTAAGCGCGCCTGCGTACCTGCGTACCGTGTCGCGTGACATACTTGTATTTTCCTAGCTGGTTGGATTCATACAACAGAAAGCTATTTTTTATGATGGATTTTTTTTTGTATGAAAGAATTTGTAACACGTGGGGCATAAAATATATTTATTATTATAATCAGCATACATAATACTATTTCCCATTTCAATTTGGGCATATTATTTAAGAACACCATATATATATATGGTTATATATGTATGTATGTATATTTGTGTGTTTTATAGTTCAATTCAATTGTTTTTTATTATTATTATTAGTAATTTTTTTTCTTGTGTTTTTATTTGTTGAATTTTTTTTTTAGAATATGTATCAGTTTTTATTTTGCTAGTTGGCACATATAATTTGTTATAACCCTTGTACAATTTGTTTCCACATGATTACGATTGGCTGGAATGAATCTCTTGAAGAGATAAGCTCGCCTTTGTACACTGTATTTGACACTCATTATTTTGTTTTATTTGTGTGCAATAAAGAATATAACATAAAATTGTTGGCGCTGGGTGGAATTTTAAAGACATCTTGTTAATGTTAACACTTGTACAGAGTTCAATTCACAATTGTATTTAATAATTATTTTTACCGACCGGTTTCGCCTTTACGGCATTATCAAGGTACATATTTTTACAATCATAACCTCTGGCGGAACTGTGCAATCAGTGATCAATGATTGCACGGTACCGCCAGATGTTATGACGCCAATACATTTGATACTGTTGATTGTTGGCGCTTGGTGGAATTTTGAAGACATCTTGTTAATGTAAATTCTTACACTTGTACAGATTCGTGATTACATGTGCTGAATCATTTTCGGACAAATGTCAGTCAGATATTCATCGATTCTGTAATAACCCTTCTTACATAGAGTAATTTTGAAGTGCCTTTTGAACATATTGTCAGGCAAGGATAGAACTTTTTAATATTTTTTTTTCTTTTAATATTGTCGGACAAATTACACAGCGCCATCTAGCCCCAAAGTAAGCGAAGCTTGTGTTATGGGTACTAGACAACTGATAAACATACGTAAATATATTTTCTTTTGTAAATACATACTTATTATACATAGAAAATACCCAGACCAAGACAAACAGACATGTTCATGCACACAAATGTTTGTGTTGTGTGGGAATCGAACCCACAAGCGTTGGTGTCAAAGTAGCGTAACAACGCGTTTCACCGCTGCGCCACCGAGCTCGTCAAAAAACTGTTTCAGTCAATTTATCTAATACAATTTACAACAATAGATCTACTAGTCTGAACAAGCTGCTGCTGCTGCAAGCTGGCATACGCAATCGTTTCCTGTTTCAAAGATTTTCACTAAATTTGAAAACGACTCTATATTTTTACATTATATTATCATAAATAGTTTCACGGTCCAAGGGTCCAAGGGACTACAGATTGGGGTTCTTTAACCCTTCGAAACCCGGGTGGTCGTATACGACCGCGAAATGTATGGGAAAACGTATATAACGGGTTCTGACTGCTTGAAACACGTGAAGAGGTTTTAGAGGGTCGGCAACGCATGAGTGACACCCCTGGTGTTACAAATGTCCATAGGCTACCGTGACTGTTTACCATCAGGTAGGCTTATGCTTGTATTCCACTGTAGTGGTATAAAAAAAATATACGAAGCGGTAACCGCGAGGATATTTAATCCTTTGAGTAGTTCTCTAAGTGATAAAACGTACCTACACCCGTTTGTCAAAATATCACAAACAAGAAACTAATTATTTCGGTTACTATCTCAACATTTATTATTATATTGTAGACTTATGTATCTCATTCACCATTTTAAAAACTTAGCTTATCTTACTCTTATAAGGACATAGTCTCAATAATTTCGAAATTCCGGAATCCTGAACGCATGCCCATACACATTTGAAATGATTGATCCTAAATCAAACTACCAATTCCAATCATTGGTACTACCTCACTCACTCCCAGGAACGCCACGGGAGCGAGTCCCCCGGGGCAAATACCTGATTTGCTAGCGGTTCCTGTAAAGTAAGAAATTACTTCTTTATTTGGGCTATGTATCAAATATTGCTGTGCTCTACCTCCCTCCTACTAGATTCCTGTTTGTCAATCAGCATGGTGCACAACATGCAGATGAGGTGCACGGCCCACCTATATACCCAAGATTCTTATTTTTTAAACATATTGTACAATGCGAAAATGCACATCATACTCGTATTTAATGTGTTGATTACAAGGTTCAGTAGTCGGAATTTTATGGAATGCTGATAAATAATGAAAAAAACATTGCCCAATTTATTACTAGCGTTATCCCGTTTTGTAATCTCCTAAGATTGGCGGGCTCGCCGGTCGGAGCGACTGCCGTAAGACCTCTACAACCCACAGCGGAAACCAGACTGTTTTTAGGTTAGCTTGCTCAAGAGGTTTTCCTTCACCACCAAACAAATCATAATTACAAATATGTCCATAAAATCAAAAACCTGAATTTATTACACATCCACACCAGGATTCGAACAAGGACCACTTGGTGAGTAAGCGGGTTTTTTATCCACTAAGCTATCTCTACTCCATGTGTGTCAAATTTGTTGTCATTTTTAATAATCATTATACATTCTATTGCTTACTAATGAATGCGAAGAAAACAAAGATAATGGTATTTGAAAGAGAAGAAACCAGAACCAATGTAAGGATTACGGTAGATGATGAAGTGTTGGAACAAGTGGATGAGATTGTATATCTTAGAAGCGCTTTCAGCAGGGATGGAAGGTATACCGCAGATGTGGAAAGACGAGTGAGTGCTGGGAATAGTGTGAATGGAGCGTTGGGAAAACTTCTTGGCAGTAAAAACCTGAGCCAGAAGGCACAGCTGGCTGTACACAATGCAGTGCTGGTCCCAACGCTAACTTACCCAGCTCTCGCTTCCATAAGTTAGGAAGCGAGAGCTGGGTATGGCAGAAAGAGCATGAAAGTAGAATAAACGCGGTCGAAATGCGAGCGCTGCGCAAAATTTGTGACGTAAGGCTTGCAGACTGTATTCGCAATGATGATGTTAGAAAGATCCCAGCAGTATCCCTCCGCGGAATTAGTGATTTTGGGAGACTTTAATGCCCATCACACCGAATGGCTTGGCTCTCGGTGCACTGATTCCGCGGGGAGATCTGCTCATGACTTTGCTCTGGCCTATGGTTTCTCCCAACTGGTGCATTCTCCCACGAGAATACCAGATGTAGAGAACCATACAAGCTCCTTACTGGACCTTCTGCTGACAACACGTCCGGATGAGTACAACATCTCAGTGGATGCGCCGCTTGGCTCATCGGACCACTGTCTCATCCGAACCCAAGCGCCTTGTGCCAGGCGTGACCAACCTCGGCCTACCGGATGGCGGCGTGTTTGGCACTATAAGTCGGCAGACTGGGACGGACTGCGTGAGTTATACGCGTCGTACCCGTGGAGGCAACTTTGTTTCAAAACAGACGATATCGAATCCTGCGCGACTGCGGTAGCTACGGCGATATTGGATGGCATGGAATGCTACATTCCCAGTCGCTTAGTGGCTGCTGCGGGAGCTAAAAAGCGACCGTGGTTTAATCGGCCTTGTAGAGAAGCCAGACTTCTCAAACAGGCTGCTTTCGAGGCTTGGACCACGGCGCATGCTAATGGAAATCCTGATGTCTCTGTTTTGAAACGTAAACTCAACGCTGCCTCGAGGTCTAGTAAGAGGGTAATTGCCAGAGCAAAGTTTGATTTCGTCGGTAGAGTTGGCGAGCGGCTTGCAAGCCTTCCGTCTGGCAGCCGTGCTTTCTGGTCGCTGGCTAAAGCTGCCGAGGGAAACTTTTGTCAAGCGTCTATGCCACCACTGCAAAAACCGGATGGCAGTCTGGCCTACAGTGCTAAAGAGAAAGCCGACTTACTGGGTAATCTCTTTGCCTCTAACTCGACTTTGAATGACGGGGGAGCTGTGCCACCTACCATCCCGAGGTGCAGTAGCTCAATGCCGGAAATCTCAATTACCCAGCGAGATGTCCGGCGGGCGTTGCTCTCCCTCGACATTCATAAGTCGAGTGGGCCAGATGGCATACCAGCAGTGGTGCTAAAGCAGTGTGCTCCTGAGTTGTGTTCTGTGCTAACGCGCCTTTTCGTGCTTTCCTACTCCACTCGGCAAGTCCCGTCTTCGTGGAAGACCGCCAATGTGCACCCGGTGCCCAAAAAGGGCGATAGATCAGATCCGTCGAATTACAGGCCTATTGCCATAACCTCCCTTCTCTCCAAGGTGATGGAGCGTGTGATAAACACACGACTCCTAGCATACCTAGAAGATCACGACCTAATCAGCGACCGTCAATACGGCTTTCGCCACGGTCGTTCGACTGGTGATCTTCTAGTGTATCTTACACACCGCTGGGCTTCGGCGATTGAGAGTCAAGGTGAAGCATTGGCTGTTAGCCTAGATATGGCAAAGGCGTTCGATCGGGTCTGGCATCGGAGTCTTCTATCGAAGTTACCATCGTACGGGCTGCCCGAGGGTTTGTGCAAATGGATTGCCAGCTTCTTATCCAGCAGACGTATAAAAGCCGTGATAGACGGTAGTTGCTCCGATAGCATGGATATTAATGCTGGCGTCCCACAGGGCTCTGTGTTGTCCCCGACGCTGTTTCTGCTGCACATTAATGACATGTTGTCAATCGACAGCATTCATTGTTATGCGGACGACAGCACCGGCGACACTTATTATACAGGCCGTGCTAACATCCCTCGTTCCCTTGTAGAGGAAAGCCGCGATAAACTTGTGTCTGAAATGGAGGGTACATTGTCTAAAGTATCTGACTGGGGGCGATTGAACCTAGTCCAATTCAACCCTGCCAAGACACAAGTTTGCGCGTTCACCGCTAAGAAAACCCCATTTGCTGTGGTTCCCCAATTCGAGAACACGCCGCTCACAATTTCTAAGAGCATTAGGATTCTCGGTATCGAGATCTCCAGCGATGTTCAGTATCGAGGTCACCTGGAGGAGAAGGTTAAGCTGGCGTCCAAGAAACTCGGTGTGCTCAACAGAGCTAAACAGTACTTCAGCGCGGGGCAAAGGCTTATGTTATATAAGTCCCAAGTCAGACCGCATATGGAGTACTGTAGCCACCTTTGGGCGGGAGCACCTGGATACCAGCTAGGACCTTGTGACTCGATACAGAGACGAGCTGTGAGGATTATCGATGATCCTGGACTCACACACGGCATTGAGCCCTTGAGTTTGAGAAGAGATTTTGCTTCCCTTTGCGTGTTCTACCGGCTGTATAATGGGTTGTGTTCTGAGGAGTTGTTCAACATTATACCAACAGCCTCGTTTTACAATCGCACAGCTCGCCGGCGGCTGGGAGTTCATCCGCACACACTGGAACCGCAATGGTCGCGCACTGTGCGCTACACGAGAAGTTTTCTACCGAGAACTATTATGTTGTGGAATGAGCTCCCTGCCGAGATTTTCCCAAGGGACTACAGTATGGGGTTCTTCAAGAAAGGCGTGAAGAGGTTCTTACAGGGTCGGCAACGCAAGAGTGACACCCCTGGTGTTGCAAATGCCCATAGGCTACGGTAACTGCTTACCATCAGGCAGGCCGTACGCTTGTTTGCCACCTTAGTGGTATAAAAAAAAAAAAAAAAAAAAAAAAAAAAAAGAGAGTTGGTCTGAAAGAGAGCGTCGGTATTAAAGTAAGAATAGGCATGCTCCGTTGGTTCGGACATGTAGAAAAATGCAAGATGAAAGAATGACGAAGCAGATATACAATGCAAAAGTGGAAGGATGTAGGAGCCGAGGAAGGCTAAGACTTACGTACCATGATCGAATTGGTCGTGTTCTATCAGAAGGTGATATCAGGAGCCATAGAAACCGGCGAGAGTGCATGAAAAGAGCAAGTAATGTTAAAGAAGCGAGTGAGATATGTAAGGATCGGTCACGTGGCGCTCGGTTCTCTCTGCCTACCCCGTAAGGGATTTGGCGTGAAGTTATAGATAGACACGTTCTATTGGACGCAGCAGAAATAAAGAAGTACCACAGAAGAGCACGTGTAATACTTATGCACATGGTAATATTATTGCATATGTTCAGATCTAAGAAAGATCTTGCGTGACTCTTTCGTGCCCACGGCTTTGTTAGCGCAAAAGTGATAAGAACTTGATATAGGTATAGCCGTGTAAACGTTGTGTCGAATTTGCAAAGCATGTGATATATCTACTAATTTATTGCAAATAAAATTGCATTCCGTAACAATTGATGATTGATTTTTAAATTACATAACTAGTGTATTTTCGTTCTAAATCAAGACCCGCACTGTGTCGGCAATGTTCCTAATGCCTCGCGTTGAGTAATGAGGGCACGGGAGGGCTGATCGTCCGCCTGGCAGGCGGGGTCGGCGCTGGTGCCCGCGACGCCGGTGCAAGGCGACCGAGGACAGCGACGGCGGCTCTTTATCACGCAACGCACTATTTACATATCCAGTACTCATTTATAAATTTAAGAAATAATAAAAAAAGTTTAAGTTTCTCATTTGTGCCGTCGTAGGTACCTCCTGATCAAAATATGTTAGCAAACTCACAGTCCATCCGGATATGTCACAGCAATGCTTGATATATAGGCTTTCCCTTTTTTATATCACTAAGGTGGCAAAGAAGCATATGCTTTGCCTGATGGTTAACAGTTACAGTTATTATAAACAACCTTTGTTACTTGCAACATTATAGACGTCTCTTATGCAAAAACTCTAAACAAATAAAGAAGGACGTACATTGGTTTCTTCCTGCGTTCTTTTTAATGTCGAAACCAACGGATCATATCTCCTCTTATTTTATCACCGACACTCTCTTTGGTTTCAAAATGTGGTGTTAATTCATTTGTTATGTTAGGGGTGCCCAGACTTTTTTTCTCACCTACACTACTTTTTTTTCGCAGCTACATTTCTACCATATTCCCGAAACTCGACAAAAAATTAGAAGATTAGATTTTTTGTCACGCCAACGTAGACCCCCGTCGAGACTCCCGTGGACACCTGGACCACTTTGGGAACTAAGGTGCTATATAGTTCGCGTCGCGGGCGGACCAGGCATTCATATCCTAATCGTGTTAGTAACACACGTCAGGGAACTATTGCATATGGTGCGTGTGTCAACAACTGGTGAGAAGGTTTTATTCCCGATTTTTTTTTTCTGAGACTCCGAGTTTAGCATTTTGAATAATGTTCCAGTCTCATTCTTGCTGAAAATCCATTGCAGTCCCGCCGGAAAAAGTATACACTCCGTGAACCCAACAGCCACCTAATCAGAATAAATTTGTAGACGCAGCAAGTTATGAAGTTGGTCTTTCCTTGGCTAGCCCAGTGAATCTCGATGTACACCACGCGTTGTTATATATTAACACTAGGAAACCTGTAATTATCTAATTATTGTGAATTGTAACGTGTAAACACTCTAACAAAGTACTTAGTTCGCTATTCGCTTATTAGCGGCCATTATAACGTGGCACTGGAGCAGTGTTGATTACACCGGCCTGACCTGACCCGCGCACACGTAATGTTGCAACAAGTATCACTCCACGTCAATATTGATAAGTACGAGTATATATTGAAATAATCAAGTATTGGCCATTATTGTCGAAGCCTTTTTACCAATTTTGTAGAAATTCATTGATCTTTTTTTTATTGATTTGATTGCCTGTGTCATTCATGGATTTAGAATTTCAATCCTGCGGACGAGAATCGGTGAACTCTTTTAATGAATATATCACCGCCTCATGTAATTTGATTATTGAATCATTGGATTTTTGCTCCGTAAAAAGTTATACGAAGAAACAAAATCACTTGGACCGAGGTCTTGTGAGTATCTATCTATATATTTGTATCTTCATGCCACATCGGTAGGCAGAGAGAACTGAGCGCCGCATCACTCGATCCTTACAAACCTTACTCACTTCTTTATCATTCATTGCTCTTCTTATGCACGCTCGTCGGTTACTGTGGCTCCTGGCATCATCTGATAAACCACGATCAATTTGGTGATGGTAGGTAAGTGTTGGCCTTCCTCGGCTCCTAAATCCTTCTACTTTCATATTGTATATCTGTTTCGTAATTCTTTGAATTTAAAATAATCCTCATTGAGGTAAACACATTAGAAATAATTGTTTTTCTTGGAATTACAATGGACTCCAAATTGCAGTGGAGCCGACAAATAAACTAGCTGGTAAACTGAGCTCCACCACATTATTATGCATTTATTATTATTCATGGAGGAGAATCAGACAGTTGACGTGGCTACTGCGCGTGTTAGAATAATATACGGGTGATTGTGTCAGTTGTATTGCACTGGAATGTGGAGTGACTAATCGGTGCGCCCCGCGTGGCTTCTGGCTGACGAGCAACACCACCTGCTTGTGCACGTGCACGTTGTTTGCCGGTTCGAAGTAGGGAGGACACCTTATAAATACTGCCCGGCCGTTCAGTACGAGCACTTCTGTTATATTAGATTTTGTTTGAATAGTTTGTATTTTAGCCTATAAATAGTTTGTATACAGAAATTAAGGAATTTATAGAAAAGAGAAAGGAAAGTCCAAAGCTTGTAATATAAATCGATATTTAATCAATACAGCTATAGCAACTAGTAGGGCCAAAATTAGGTATATATAATAAGTAATTCACTTTACGTATAGTAACTTATAAATTATATTTATAAATTATCAGTTACATAATTTATTATGGTAACCAAACATAATGAAGATAATTACTATTGATAATAAACGAACATAATGTTTTTTTTACAATTTTTGAAATACATGACTAATAAGTACCTAAATTACCACTATAACACATGATTATTTACTTAACTTTGAGAGTGATCCGTCGCTGTCCACGTCTCGAACAGAAGTGCCCGTACTGAACGGCCGGGCAGTATTTATAAGGCGTCCTTCCTACTTCGAACCGGCAAACAACGTGCACGTGCACAAGCAGGTGGTGTTGCTCGTCAGCCAGAAGCCACGCGGGGCGCACCAATTAGTCACTCCACATTCCAGTGCAATACAACTGACACAATCACCCGTATATTATTCTAACACGCGCTTGGCGTATTTCAATTACTTTCACAGCATTATGTCGTAAGAGTACATGTCGCGAGGAACGGCGACTGGCATTGGATCAATCTATATCTTACAAAAAAGAAGCTATTCGCTCAATTTATGATGTGGACTTTATTTACAATATATAATCCAGAGAATAACTCGGTGAACAGTTCTATCTATCTATCTATAAGTTCACGCTAAGTCCCTTGCGGGGTAGGCAGTTAGGGTAGGGGAACTATTCAATCAATGAAATAAATATTCTCACTGTGGCACAGGACCGAGACGAGTGGCACTCTAGAGAGGAGGCCTACGTTCAGCAGTGGACGAGTACAGGCTGAGATGATGATGATGAGTTGTCAGTATGCTTATAACACAAAGTAGGTACGCTCCCAAAAACATAAAGTCGTTTTCAAAGCTGAGTGAAAATCTTGGAGGAGGAAGGACGGAGTTGCGTATGCGTATGCCCATGCAGGACTACAACTGCTGGACGGTTGCTAGGACTGGCAACTTTTCTTGTTAATTGTATTCGTATTGTATAACAAATTGCCTGAGATAACGGTTTCCTTCCCTTACAATGTTTCTAAAAGGCTCATCAAATATACTCTCAGTAAAAAGACTTAAGAATTCACTAAACTATAATATGTGTATATGTTTAAAATGTAAGACGTGTCTAAGTGACCGCGAGGGCTCAATGGCAAATAAAGATTTTTTATTTGTTTTTGTAGTGGGTCATCATCATTCATCATTTCAGCCCGTGTTCGTCCACTGCTGAACATAGGCCTGTCCTCTTGCGAGCCATTAGCCTCTATCCTGTGCCACCTGCATCCATTGACTCCCTACAAACTGCTCGAGGTTGTTGCTCCATCTAGTGGAGGGTCGTCCCACAGTTCGTGTACAACACGGGGTCGCCATTCGAGAACCGGCTCACTACCACTTCATCTTACTTATTCTATGGGCTATGTCGGATACCTTTCAGTTCTGCTGCGGATATCGTCATTTCTGAGTCTTTCACGCAGAGAAACCTCGAGTATAGCTCTTATCATAGCACGCTGAGTGACATTGAGCTTACTCATACGGCCCGCAGTGAAGGGTCCCATGTCTCAGTTTCGTATGTCATCGCTGGCAACACACACTGTCCGAAGACCTTGCTCTTCAGGCGTTGACGTATTTTGGACGAGAAGATGTGTCAACGTATCCCGTACGCTGCCCAGCCGAGTTGAATTGGTCTGTTGACCTCTCGGTCGAAGTTGAACTTACCTAAATGAATAACCTGCCCTAGGTGCAAAAACTCTAAACAAATAAAGAAGGACGTACATTGGTTTCTTCCTGCGTTCTTTTTAATGTCGAAACCAACGGATCATATCTCCTCTTATTTTATCACCGACACTCTCTTTGGTTTCAAAATGTGGTGTTAATTCATTTGCTATGTTAGGGGTGCCCAGACTTTTTTTCTCACCTACACTACTTTTTTTTCGCAGCTACATTTCTACCATATTCCCGAAACTCGACAAAAAATTAGAAGATTAGATTTTTTGTCACGCCAACGTAGACCCCCGTCGAGACTCCCGTGGACACCTGGACCACTTTGGGAACTAAGGTGCTATATAGTTCGCGTCGCGGGCGGACCAGGCATTCATATCCTAATCGTGTTAGTAACACACGTCAGGGAACTATTGCATATGGTGCGTGTGTCAACAACTGGTGAGAAGGTTTTATTCCCGATTTTTTTTTTCTGAGACTCCGAGTTTAGCATTTTGAATAATGTTCCAGTCTCATTCTTGCTGAAAATCCATTGCAGTCCCGCCGGAAAAAGTATACACTCCGTGAACCCAACAGCCACCTAATCAGAATAAATTTGTAGACGCAGCAAGTTATGAAGTTGGTCTTTCCTTGGCTAGCCCAGTGAATCTCGATGTACACCACGCGTTGTTATATATTAACACTAGGAAACCTGTAATTATCTAATTATTGTGAATTGTAACGTGTAAACACTCTAACAAAGTACTTAGTTCGCTATTCGCTTATTAGCGGCCATTATAACGTGGCACTGGAGCAGTGTTGATTACACCCGCCTGACCTGACCCGCGCACACGTAATGTTGCAACAAGTATCACTCCACGTCAATATTGATAAGTACGAGTATATATTGAAATAATCAAGTATTGGCCATTATTGTCGAAGCCTTTTTACCAATTTTGTAGAAATTCATTGATCTTTTTTTTATTGATTTGATTGCCTGTGTCATTCATGGATTTAGAATTTCAATCCTGCGGACGAGAATCGGTGAACTCTTTTAATGAATATATCACCGCCTCATGTAATTTGATTATTGAATCATTGGATTTTTGCTCCGTAAAAAGTTATACGAAGAAACAAAATCACTTGGACCGAGGTCTTGTGAATATCTATCTATATATTTGTATCTTCATGCCACATCGGTAGGCAGAGAGAACTGAGCGCCGCATCACTCGATCCTTACAAACCTTACTCACTTCTTTATCATTCATTGCTCTTCTTATGCACGCTCGTCGGTTACTGTGGCTCCTGGCATCATCTGATAAACCACGATCAATTTGGTGATGGTAGGTAAGTGTTGGCCTTCCTCGGCTCCTAAATCCTTCTACTTTCATATTGTATATCTGTTTCGTAATTCTTTGAATTTAAAATAATCCTCATTGAGGTAAACACATTAGAAATAATTGTTTTTCTTGGAATTACAATGGACTCCAAATTGCAGTGGAGCCGACAAATAAACTAGCTGGTAAACTGAGCTCCACCACATTATTATGCATTTATTATTATTCATGGAGGAGAATCAGACAGTTGACGTGGCTACTGCGCGTGTTAGAATAATATACGGGTGATTGTGTCAGTTGTATTGCACTGGAATGTGGAGTGACTAATCGGTGCGCCCCGCGTGGCTTCTGGCTGACGAGCAACACCACCTGCTTGTGCACGTGCACGTTGTTTGCCGGTTCGAAGTAGGGAGGACACCTTATAAATACTGCCCGGCCGTTCAGTACGGGCACTTCTGTTATATTAGATTTTGTTTGAATAGTTTGTATTTTAGCCTATAAATAGTTTGTATACAGAAATTAAGGAATTTATAGAAAAGAGAAAGGAAAGTCCAAAGCTTGTAATATAAATCGATATTTAATCAATACAGCTATAGCAACTAGCAGGGCCAAAATTAGGTATATATAATAAGTAATTCACTTTACGTATAGTAACTTATAAATTATATTTATAAATTATCAGTTACATAATTTATTATGGTAACCAAACATAATGAAGATAATTACTATTGATAATAAACGAACATAATGTTTTTTTTACAATTTTTGAAATACATGACTAATAAGTACCTAAATTACCACTATAACACATGATTATTTACTTAACTTTGAGAGTGATCCGTCGCTGTCCACGTCTCGAACAGAAGTGCCCGTACTGAACGGCCGGGCAGTATTTATAAGGCGTCCTTCCTACTTCGAACCGGCAAACAACGTGCACGTGCACAAGCAGGTGGTGTTGCTCGTCAGCCAGAAGCCACGCGGGGCGCACCGATTAGTCACTCCACATTCCAGTGCAATACAACTGACACAATCACCCGTATATTATTCTAACACGCGCTTGGCGTATTTCAATTACTTTCACAGCATTATGTCGTAAGAGTACATGTCGCGAGGAACGGCGACTGGCATTGGATCAATCTATATCTTACAAAAAAGAAGCTATTCGCTCAATTTATGATGTGGACTTTATTTACAATATATAATCCAGAGAATAACTCGGTGAACAGTTCTATCTATCTATCTATAAGTTCACGCTAAGTCCCTTGCGGGGTAGGCAGTTAGGGTAGGGGAACTATTCAATCAATGAAATAAATATTCTCACTGTGGCACAGGACCGAGACGAGTGGCACTCTAGAGAGGAGGCCTACGTTCAGCAGTGGACGAGTACAGGCTGAGATGATGATGATGAGTTGTCAGTATGCTTATAACACAAAGTAGGTACGCTCCCAAAAACATAAAGTCGTTTTCAAAGCTGAGTGAAAATCTTGGAGGAGGAAGGACGGAGTTGCGTATGCGTATGCCCATGCAGGACTACAACTGCTGGACGGTTGCTAGGACTGGTAACTTTTCTTGTTAATTGTATTCGTATTGTATAACAAATTGCCTGAGATAACGGTTTCCTTCCCTTACAATGTTTCTAAAAGGCTCATCAAATATACTCTCAGTAAAAAGACTTAAGAATTCAATAAACTATAATATGTGTATATGTTTAAAATGTAAGACGTGTCTAAGTGACCGCGAGGGCTCAATGGCAAATAAAGATTTTTTATTTGTTTTTGTAGTGGGTCATCATCATTCATCATTTCAGCCCGTGTTCGTCCACTGCTGAACATAGGCCTGTCCTCTTGCGAGCCATTAGCCTCTATCCTGTGCCACCTGCATCCATTGACTCCCTACAAACTGCTCGAGGTTGTTGCTCCATCTAGTGGAGGGTCGTCCCACAGTTCGTGTACAACACGGGGTCGCCATTCGAGAACCGGCTCACTACCACTTCATCTTACTTATTCTATGGGCTATGTCGGATACCTTTCAGTTCTGCTGCGGATATCGTCATTTCTGAGTCTTTCACGCAGAGAAACCTCGAGTATAGCTCTTATCATAGCACGCTGAGTGACATTGAGCTTACTCATACGGCCCGCAGTGAAGGGTCCCATGTCTCAGTTTCGTATGTCATCGCTGGCAACACACACTGTCCGAAGACCTTGCTCTTCAGGCGTTGACGTATTTTGGACGAGAAGATGTGTCAACGTATCCCGTACGCTGCCCAGCCGAGTTGAATTGGTCTGTTGACCTCTCGGTCGAAGTTGAACTTACCTAAATGAATAACCTGCCCTAGGTAGACATATTTGTCAGCACTTCGAGTTTAGTGCTTCCAACCGTGACCGCCATAGGTGTAACATGGACATTCGACATGATCTTAGTCTTGCCCATGTTCATCTTGAGACCTACCTGGTTGGTTAACTATTGAGGTCTATATCGTCGGCAAATCGAAGGTGAGTGTTATATTCGCCATTGATGTTTATATCGTATATTTTCCAGTTTAAGAGCTTGAAGACATCTTCCAATGCTGCATGAAAAGTTCGTGGATATAAAGTCGCCCTGTCTTACACCTTTTTTCACTTGGATCGGTTTCTTACGCTGGTCTTGTGCCTACTTGTATACACATGTACAAGCACCTTGCCTTGCTGTACAAGCACTTCAACGCTTCGATGAACTGATACTTATTTCAGCATCGCTGGAGAGACTCTAGCACCGCCCATGTCTCAACGGAATCGAAGGCTTTTCGAAGTCCGCATACACCAGACATAAAAAAAATATAAAAATTACTGAGACTAGTCTTACATTTTTAAAATAATCAAATTTTATACTATTTCAATAATAATAGTTCCCGTTTTTCTTTTTTTTCAATTACCAGCATTACGAAAATGAAGATTGGCGATGAAGAAATGCCGAAAGAAACTTGCCAATATGGGTTCAATTTATTGAAAAAACTTCAATTGATATTACAATAAATCTATGTCAGTATAACAATACAATAATAATAATGATGTTGAGTGATAAAATAATAATATATATAGGTTGATACGTTTACGTTCGATCAATATATCTCCTTCGGCAATTGAGTGGTTTCGTTCTTATCTGTATGGACGTCAGCAGCGAGTACGTATTGAGGATACGTTCTCTTCTTGGTGCTCTTCAACTGCTGATGTGCCTCAGGGCACACATTTATATACAAACATAATATTTGTTGTTATAGCGGCAACAGAAATACATCATCTGTGAAAATTTCAACGGTCTAACTATCACGGTTCGTGAGATAAGCCTGGTGACAGACGGACGGACGGACAGCGGAGTCTCAGTAATAGGGTTCCGTTTTAACCTTTGGGTACGGAACCCTAAAATGGAAACACTGAATTTCCATGTGCAATCGATATCGTTACCTCTGAAATGATCGAACAAAGTGGATCGAACAAAAAACATCTATATTAGGGATGTCTTCTTTTTAAGCATATTATTCCGGAAGTGTCCCAACCGATTGAAGACGTGCAGTCTGTCAGTCGTGCTCTAGCATAAAGACATGGGATCACGTATCGACTGTGCCAACTATAGGGCCATCAGTTTGATCAGCTTAGCAGCTAAAGTGTATGGAAAAATCATTGAAAGGAGAATGAGGGTGAAATCCGATGGAATGCTTTGGAAAGCAAATAGATCTTGACAAAGCGTTTAATATGGTCGTGCGAAAGAATATCTGGAACACCTGTCGATATTATTCGGGATTATACAATCATCTAGCCACTGAAAACGATTATGAAGTTCGAGGTGAAAGGGGTTTTAATTCAGAGTATGAGATGGACGGAGCGCAGTATCACCAGACGTAATCTTTCTAACTTAGTTTTTCACCCTGTTGATCACAGAGACATCATTGAACAAATGCCGGTTATAAAGTCTATATCAATTTTCCTCGAACCATCCGCGCTACTCCAGGTCCACTCGTAGAAGGAGTTCATTATAAAGAATTCCTCATTTTCCATGAAGTCGACCAGCAGTTGCACCCTTTGGTTTTTTGCCAGATTCCAAATTGCCCCACTCTCATCAGATCGTTCCGTTTTGTACCCAGCATTCCATTAGCCTCCATCAGCACGGTGTAGTGTGGTTTTAAGGTATGTATGACTGTGTAGATGTCCTCCACCTCATGATCAGGGTGTGCCGAAGCTGGTGCATAGACCTGAATGACTTTCAGCGAATACCATCTGGTGATTGGTACGCAATCCTCGCCGACACAGCCTCGATCTCTAGTACATTGCTAACGAGAAGCTTACGGACGATAAACCCGATACCACCTTAGGACAGACAGTCACCCTTCTGGTAGTAAAGCAAGTCGCCGGATTTAGGAATCACCGCGTCTTCCCCCTGTTTTTGAACTTCGGACAATCCTGTTGCATCCCAATGCAACTTGTATAGTTACACTTCCAGCTCTACAATCTTCTCATCGGTTCTCATGGTACGCGTGTTGTATGTTGCCACGGTCAGTCATTTGTGGTGAAAGCCGCGGCGTCGGAGTCGGGGATTCTTAGCACCCCCACCGATAATCTGACCGCTATCGCGGCCAGTATCAGCTGGGCTGCCGGTGACTGGGGTCCGTCTTTTTGTTGAATGGTTTTATGGGGATTTCACCATAGTCACCACGCCCGTCAGGTGGGTTGACAACCGTAATTTGTTTACGTACGCAGAGGTCAATGCTGCCCGTCTTCCGAATCTTTCCTTTAGTCGCCTTTTGTGACACCCGCGGTTTGAGATGGAGTGTCCTATTCTTATGCCCAGGCTACACGGCATGGTCGTAGTGGGTAACGAAGTAATTTTAAGTCGTAACTTCTACTTTTGAGGTGGTACTCGTACAACGTCGACGTGATGAAGAAGTGGGCTACAGGAGTGAACAGATCTCCGTTGGTTGACAGCGCGTTTGTTAATCTCTGCAGTGTCAGGTGTTAAGATGTTATTATAATTAACAGTACCGGCACATGTCCGCCATCCACTTGTAAGCAGCTTCTTTTTATTAAATTTGGGACATGGTTAGCCTACCATTCTCTGTCCAACCAGTGCGACAATCGGACGTTTTTCACCCAGGATTCGTTATTCTAAGTCCCCTTATTATTATTGAAAGCTTATTCAAGAAGTTAAGGCAAGTTTCGATACTACGTTGTAGTTCAATGAGTGTGTTCAGTATACACTTTACGAGTTTTTATAGCTTTATATCACAAAAACGCACCGTGGGGTCGTTAGGTAAATATTTAGATAAATGATTTATTTGCTCACACTAAATACACAAACTACAAAGAAATAACAAAAAAAAAAACAAATAGAGAGAGATTACAAATTAATATTTCACACATAGGTATATAAGACAACAGTACAAGTGCATGCGTGTCACAGTGGTACTGTGAATTTGTCTTTAGCGTCATAAGTAATTGAATGAATATAAATACGTACCAAATAATGAAATTTTATTAAAAGTGATAAGGATAAAGAGGAGATCAAGGCACTCGTTATTTCCAATCCAAAAATTTCCACGCCAACGCAGCTGGATAACTACAGGCCTATCTCTATCTTACCATTTCTTTCTAATGTATTAGAAGCTTCTACTTACAAGGATCTTCCTTTATGTACTCCCAGTATCTACTTACTCCGCTTCAATCGAGGTTTTGACCCGATCACGGCACAACAAAGAGTGGTTGTTGGTCTCAAAGTCACTGAAGATATAAGGCTGGGTATGGAGAAGAAGCTGATCGCTATAATCGTTCTAATTGACTTTACTAACACGTTTAACATGGTTGACCACGACATTCTGCTTGTAATAATTTATTTATAGTTTTGTCTTACATTAAACATGGCCAGAGATTCCTTTTAAGTAAAAAATATACTTGTGGTGGAAACCCTGCTCTTCCTTATTTACAGTAACTAAATTATTTGGATTTCACCGTGCATGATTTTACAAAATTTATAAATTTAACATATACCCTCTTACAAATTTACAACTATGATTTGTAAGAGGGTATATGTTGATACTCTTATTAATAGAATTATATAGGTAAGGCGATTGATTGATGAATTGTCTCTTGGCATTCTGAGTTGTAACAAGGCCTATCGGTGCAACGTTAGGTATGTGCTCTTCTTCTATTCAACGTACTATTATTATATCTCAAAGATTTATGAAGCCTAAGAACAGCTAGCAGGACATACAATTTGCAAACTGTTAGGAGGTCGCAGCAGAGATAGTTCTTCGGTGGGGAATCTATAAAGTTTAAAGTTTTCTATCTTTATTAATACCCTTCCTTGTCTTTAAGCTGTCCTTACCATTTCTATGCTGATAATCTTCAAATTTACATACAGACAACCCCGGAGGACATAGATATGCAGCAGCAGTAAGGCAGTTGAATTCTGAATTAGGTGGCATTGGTTTTCAACATAAACAGGTCGTAATTTTCAAAAACGATTTCATGAACACATATTGGCATATAAAAACAATCGCCCACAAAGGTCACACTTCGCTGAATATCTTATAGACAAGGACATCATTTATCCCCTACTAACATATATAAATTCATACACACAATAGATAAAGGACTAAAATTAAATATTAGGGAACAATTAGAAATAATTAAACATAAAAATTGTAATAACTCTCTTATGAACAAACAGACTGACGTAAGCAACTCCCCTCTATTTAATATCTTTTCGCTTACCCCTTCGACCTCCTTCTCTATACTACGATGGATTAGTCATTCGTAGCATGTTATTGTAACGACTAACATCTACAGCGCCTGAGGCAAAACACGTGTCGCAGAGACGACCGGAGCAGCCAGGACAGCAACGGTAGCGGGGGCAAGCAGTTCACATTTCAGATGGCGACCACTCGCAGACACGACCGGAGCAGCCGAGGCAGAGACGACTGGAGCAGCCATAGCAGAGGCGGCATGCATCTACGAGTACTAACGGTAGTGGGTCGGTGCCGTGCAGTAGTTCGTATGAACTAATCGGGAGCGGAAGCACACAAAGTAGTTAGATCAAATTACCTGCAGATACAATACGTAGGTCTTAAAAAATCGTTTATTTATTTTGTTATAAACTTTGAATTTGGAATTCTAAGTAGAATGAAAGATATGCTATTTTCACATTAACAAAATCGATAATTGCGTACCTATTTAATCGATCTGTGGTAAACACCTATTAAGCAATTAGTAATACAATTTATCGTATTTCATAGCCTTAATTTCAATTAATTATAATAATTAAGTCATGTTAATTGTAAACACAGTCCCACACCGACCGCGCCCCCGCGTCCGCGTCCGCACCAGGAACACACGTAACAACTGCTGTGATAACAATTACAATCATTATAAATAATTGTTATAAAGAGACCCGTGAGTGTCCGCCCACGGCGCACAGCGGCGAACGAGCCGAGGTGCGTCGTAATCCCTTTTATGGTATTATTGCAAATGTAAAATACAAAGGAACAATCAGATTCGTACAAGGATTAAAATATACTACAATAGTAACAAACGATAATTTTAGAGTTATTCTTTATTAATAGACCTTAGGCTAATGCAGGAGACGGTAGTATGAAAGCCGCCGAATTAATTTTAGTTCGAGACCACGTTAGGTGCTTACAAGCAATATGACCTATTTATTCTACAATCCAAATCAGTGACTGATACAATACTCGAAAACACGCACGAAAAGGACATTGGGGGTAATTTAAATTTGTACACCTTGGTTCTTATATTTACGCATATATGGAAGATATAAAATAATGAAAATGATGTGAAAGAAACCTCTTCGGACAAAACAAAACTTTATTAAAATTTTTATCTATAACTTCACGCCAAATCCCTTACGGGGTAGGCAGAGAGAACCGAGTGCCACGTGACTCGATCCTTACAAAAACGCAAAAATTCTGCCTCTACCTTGCCTCTACATATTTGAGACTTGCTCGTTTGTCAAAAAGTACCCAAGTCACTTTCCTCTACATGATAAGGTTCTTAAAAAAACAAACAGCAGAAATCCATCAAAATTATATATACCGAAGCAAAGGTTAAAATTATACAGCGACAACATATTTTGTATGGCAATTAAACTTTTTAATAAATTACCTAGTGACATTAGAAAAACACTGGCTGTAAATAACTTCAAACATAAATTATTTGGTTGGCTCATAAGCAAATGTTTTTATTCTGTTAAGGAGTACTTAGAATATAAGGGACAATAGAATAAATGCTTTGGACACAACGTAATAGACACGGATATAAGGAGTTACAGTAGCTCTTTTCCATGTAGTTATCAACCATGCATGTCGTAAAAATGTGACAAGTAGTTATTTAGTCAATAAAAAAAAAAACATTGTAAATTTTCCTACGCCTATAAAGGCAGAATATGCAGGCCAAAACATGTCTTTGTAACACCTATCTTGTACACCATATTCTTTGGAATAAATAAATATCTATCTATCTATCTACATACCTCACTCGCTTCTTTAACATTAATTGCTCTTTTCATGCACGCTCGCCGGTTTCTAGGGTTCCTGACATCACCTTCAGATAGAACACGACCAATTTGAACATGGTAGGTAAGTCTTGGTCTTCCTCGGCTCCTACATCCTTCCACTTTTGCATTGTATATCTGCTTCGTCATTCTTTCATCCTGCCTTCTTTCTACACGTCCAAACCAACGGAGCATGCCTCTTCTTATTTTAACACCGACACTCTCTTTCATACCAACTCTGCTTCTAACCTCATCATTGCGGTTTACAAGTGTTACGCCACAAATTTTGCGCAACGCTCGCATTTGAACCGCGTTTATCCTACTTTCATGCTCTTACTGCCATACCCAGGTCTCACTTCCATAAGTAAGCGTTAGGACCAGCACTGCATTGTGTATAGCCAGCTGTGCCTTCTGACTCAGGTTTTTACTGCCAAGAAGTTTTCCCTACGCTCCATTCACACTATTCCCAGCACTCACTCGCCTTTCCACATTTGCGGTGTACCTTCCATCCCTGTTTTCCATCCCATATTTTTCTGTCCATTTTTGTTCATATATATTATATATAGGCTTTACTTACTAAGAACATTTTGATTTATAACGATGAAGTTCTTTATCACTAATCGACAAAATTCTTAACGCAGTTCTTAAATAAAAACTAATAATATGTACTCTTATTTAAGAACTGCGTTGAGCATTTTCCTGTTGTGACAAATTATTAGTATTAGCTCAGTGTTTGGGAAATCTGAATGCAAAAATAAATAAATTCTATTTGCGCTCATATCGCGCTATATCAGAACTCAGATATTACCTAACTATGACTATGACCCTGTCAATGAGCATACACGAGATGTTCGTCAGTTATTGCTATCACAAAAAAGATACATTGTTTTACAATTGAAGTTACAATAGTGTAGACGCAATCTGATCTGATCAGAATCTGATTATAGAAAGGAAGTGTGCATTCTTTGACTTGATGATTTCGCAGGCCGCCGGTAACACAAATAGTAATTATATTGTGTTCTATCTATATAGGCAGAGAGAACCGAGCGTCTCGTGACTCGATCCTTACACACCTCACTTTTCATGCACGCTGGCCGGCTTCTAAGGCTCCTAAACATCACCTTCTAATACAACGCGATCAATTTGGTCATAGTAGGTCTTAAGTTAAGTATTGGTCTTCCTCGGCTCCTACAACTTTTGCGTTGTCTATCGATTCTTTCTACATGTCTTGACCAACGGAACATTCCTCTCACGCCGACACTCTCTTTTAGACCAACTCTGTTTCTAACATTATTATTGCGAATGGTCTACAAGCGTTACGTCACAAATTTTGCGCAAGTGCGCAGTGCATGAAAGTAGAATAAACGCGGTTATAATGATTTTTCAACCGCGTTTATTCTACTTTCATGCACTCTCTGTCACACCGAGCTCTCACTTTCATAACTTACTTATGAAAACGAGAGCTGGGTTGGGGCCAGCACTGCATTGTGTATAGCGAGGTTCTAACACTTCGTCATCAACCGTAATCCTTACATTGGTTCTGGTCTCTTTCAAATACCATTATCTTTTGTCTTTGACGCATTCAATTTTTTTATACCACTAAGGTGGCAAACAAGAAGACATTTCCAACACCAGGGGTGTCACTCATGCTTTGCCGACCTATAATAGTAACCCTTTCGCTATACAATCGTCTGTCATATTGTGACCAGTGTTTGCAGTTCGGATGGTGTTTGTGCTAATAACACGGCATCGTAGTATATTTATATATATATATATTTATATATATCTACGATATTGTAGAGGAAGAAAATTTGATCTGTACAGTACTCATTATTATTATAATAATAATAATTATCCACTTCGGAATCCTCTCTGTGCCTCTCACAACATTCCATCTGATTTCACCGTCATTCTACTTTCAATCACCTTTACATATACTTTTGCTGCTAAGCTGATCAAACTGATGCCCCTATAGTTGTAGCCGTACATGCGTGACCCGTTGCCTTTATACAAGGGCACGATGACTGCTCGTCTCCAGTTCATTGGGACCCTTCCAGTTCTTCAGCATAGATTGCTTAAGTACCGGAATGCGTCCAGGTAGTAAGTGCCACCCAGTTTGATCATCTCAGCTGTGATCAGATCAATTCCCGTAGATTTTATAAGTTTCGTATCGACCATTCGATCTCATCCATACTTATGCTTTCGTCGGACGCCGTCGACGTGGTGTTAGCATCAGACGCACTGTCATTGCCAGCGTCCGAGCCATAGTCATTGATTTTTTCAAAATATTTACTCCATCGCTCTAACACTTCTTAAGTGTTAGCAAGAATCTTAAACACGCCTAAAACCAAATGTATTAAATTTAGTCTTTCAAATGTGACTTCTGCTAGAAGCTCGTTTCGATAATTAATTATAAATTCAAATATAATTAATGGTACAGTATTTTTTGAGGATTTCAAATTGTATGATTTCATAATTTCGTCAAAATTTTAGAAGCAGAACGAAATTACGTAATTGATTAATAATTTGCGATTCAATGTTCCGGCGTACATCGAATGCAATACAGGAAGTAACGTTCTCGTTACCACTCCTGCTGCTAACACAGCAACTCCTTCCAGGAGCTTACTAGTAACCTGACTCACTCACAGGAACAACAACCTTCCAGGTAATTGTTAATTTGCTGCGATTCTGTGTCGACTGTGAGTTGATTTAAAAAAACACACATAACTTTCAGTTGCCTCCTTCATTCCTTGTCATTACAGTAAATTATGTCCCAATTTGAACAGGGCCACGGAATACGTAATGTATAACAAAATATTCGTGTTTTGTATGTACATATTTGTACATAAATCCGAAGACACGAATTTAGTGGTACATGCCCGCACCGAGTTCACAGACAATCAGAATAGGGCCAGTCGGTTAACAGGCTTTATTAACTAGGCTGCTACTCTTTCGCCAGAGTGTCGTTTATGTAGCAGGGTGCACACCGTGCAGGTGAGGTTGGCTTCTATGATGATAGCGAGCCACTTACACTGCAAAACGATTACAAAAATTGTTTATTTAACAACAACGAACAAATTGCAGCCATCCTAAGCGAAGGCCCTCAATCAGAGTGAGGCGTCACCTACTTGGAAAACGAGACCAAACGTGTCCGTAATCTGAGATGGCGGGAAGTAGGCTGCTGAAATGACAAGCTTTCAGTGAGCGAGCGACGGGGTCGAGAGGTCGCCGACCGTTGACCGACCAGCTCGCTGACGCCGCCCGTCGTGTCGTGGTCGTCGCGGCGTCGGAGCCGCTCGCCGATTCTGCTCATTTGTTTGTAGCTACTACACATTAAGACCTGATATTTTTTATACAACTTTGGGAGGTACGGAGCCCTATGAACGCTTGTAATAAAAGGAACATTTTTCGCGTTTTGCCACGCCCGCTACTAGCACATCACCTCGTCAGGAGTGTACAGACAACCTTCCTCACTCGTAGGGACATAGTCACTCTCCAACGAGTCCTTATTTGTCCAGCTGGATAATGCGTCGTCTTTCAAAAGTGCAGAAAAATATCTGGAATCTATAACATCGGTATCAAAAGTTGACTGACTTTCGTTTAAAGGTATTGTGAGGTTACCTGAGTGAGGGTTGTGCGAAAGGAACTGTGGTGCATATTGCCGAGATATGGGATTAACGGCTCACTGCTCCGTGCTGTGCAGTCCACCTACAAGGATTGCTCAGCATGTGTGCGAATAGATGGCAACATGTCACCCTGGTTTGATGTCAAAATTGGTGTCAAACATGGTTGCATGTTGTCTGCTAGGCTGTTTATTCTGTATCTTGATAGTTGTCTACGGAGAATAAGATCGACGAATGTACGAGTAGAATTACGCATGGGTGACCTAGTGGTGAACTGTCTGCTGTATGCAGATGATGCAGTCCTATTAGCAGAAACACCATCTGAGCTGCAAACACTAGTCACAATGATGAAAGACAAATGTATGCAGGAAGGCTTACTACTGAATGCGAAGAAAACAAAGATAATGGTATTTGAAAGAGAAGAAACCAGAACCAAAGTAAGGATTACGGTAGATGATGAAGTGTTGGAACAAGTGGATGTGTTTGTATATCTTGGATGCGCTTTCAGCAGGGATGGAAGGTACACCGCAGATGTGGAAAGGCGAGTGAGTGCTGGGAATAGTGTAAATGGAGCGTTGGGAAAACTTCTTGGCAGTAAAAACTTGAGCCAGAAGACGCAGCTGGCTATACACAATGCAGTGCTGGTCCCAACGCTAACTTACCCAGCTCTCGCTTCCATAAGTTAGGAAGCGAGAGCTGGGTATGGCAGAAAGAGCATGAAAGTAGAATAAACGCGGTCGAAATGCGAGCGCTGCGCAAAATTTGTGACGTAAGGCTTGCAGACTGTATTCGCAATGATGATGTTAGAAAGAGAGTTGGTCTGAAAGAGAGCGTCGGTATTAAAGTAAGAATAGGCATGCTCCGTTGGTTCGGACATGTAGAAAAATGCAAGATGAAAGAATGACGAAGCAGATATACAATGCAAAAGTGGAATGGTGTAGGAGCCGAGGAAGGCCAAGACTTACCTACCATGACCAAATTGGTCGTGTTTTGTCAGAAGGTGATGCCAGGACCCTAGAAACCGGCGAGCGTGCATGAAAAGAGCAATGAATGTTAAAGAAGCGAGCGAGGTATGTAAGTAATTAAGTTCTCAACACCTAATGTAAGACAGGTCCCCGGGAGAGCCTTAGAGAAAAATTCAAAGAAATAAATATTCTAATAGTCGCATCGCAATATATCTATGAAAATATTTTGTATGTCCATAAAAACATTTTGTAAAAAGAGTGATACTCATAACATAAATACTAGATATAAACATAATCTTGTATTACATCCAAGCCGTCTCCACAAAATAAGTAATTCTTTTATGGGGCAATGTATACGGTTCTATAACAAACTACCCAGCAATATAAGAGAATTGTCAATAAACAAATTTAAAACTACTATTAAAGCCAAATTGTGTAGCATTAGTATATATATTAGTATATATATTAGTATATATATATTGTATAGTATTATAAAGTATCTGACTATATTAATGATAAAAATACCTGGGATCGAGTCGATCCAATTATAATGTAATTAATAAATTATGTAAATTTGTTTGGATACCAAAAGAGGGATGCCTGAGTTTATTGGCAGTATTTTTATCAGTGCTCACCTAGTCATGAACTGCACGGTAGGGAAAAAAATTGTGACGATTCCAAACAAATGTAGCCATTTTTACGGAATAAAAAGATTTTGACTTTGACTTTAAGGATCGAGTCGCGAAGCGCTCGGTTTTCTCTGCCTACCCCGTAAGGGATTTGGCGTGAAGTTATAGTATAGTAGTATAGTACCTGAGTAAGGCATTGTCAGATTCATTCGGATGTCATATTTTACTCTGATTTTAGCCATCAATGCTAGTACTGCGCTCATTGAAAGGATTCATGTACCACTTTTTATATCACTAAAAAGGCAAACAAGCGTACGGCCGCCCTGATGAAAAATGAGATGTAAAGCTAAAATTTCTTTATTTACGAGAGATTCAGGCGTTATTTTGCGAAAGTCAAATTTACATGCAATTTGATCCAACCTGCTTTGTGTGCTTCCGCCACCAATTAGTTGGTAAACTAATTGGTGGCGGAAGCACACAAAGCAGGTTGAATCAAAGTAAACTAATTGGTGGCGGAAGCACACAAAGCAGGTTGGATCAAATTGCATTTCTTTATTTGCTATTGTGCCCACGCGGGTACTTAGACGCGTCTTACATTTTTTAAATACGAGTATAATCTTATTGTATTATATTCCATTCAGTTATTATTTTTCTTCTCAAATCATTAGCATTTAGGCAATGACTATAGGTGTAGTAGAGATGCCGAAAGAAGCTTGCCAATAAAGTCTTTTTAAGACGTCAATTTGATGTTACAATAAAATATTACAATAAATTAGTGTCAACATTACATTAACATACAACATTGGAACATTAATAATGATGTCAAATGATAAAGATACTTATATATGTGCTGAATTATTTCTAGATATCTTTGTCAGTTACATATTCATCAATTTTATAATAAGCACACAGAGTATTGTTGATGTGCCTTTTGAAAACATTGTCAGGAAAGGACAGAACTGTTTCAGGTAGTGTATTATGGAATCGAATACAATTTACAACAAATTGCACCAGCTCTAGCAAGTGGATGTACTACTAACTATGTCTACATGCTAAGTTCCTCTGGAGTGGGCGGAGAGATAGCTTATTCTACTTCTAAGATTTTCACAGAAGTTTGAAAAGGATTTTATATTTTTACGAATGTACATTATGTTTTCATAATTATATTGAAATAACAGTAAGGATAATTATTTCTTAAACAGTTCCCTGGGTGATTATCTGAAATTCATAATGTTGTGAAAGTAACTGACTAAGCGCAGCACCCACGTTGACGGCAAGCAGTTACAGTAAGTAGGCTGTAGATATTTGCAACACTCAGGGTTACTCGTGCCTTGCCGATCCTGTAAAAGCTTCTACACGCCTTTGAAGACCGTCACGCTGTAGTCCCGTGGAAAAACCTCGGCACCCTTCTGCCGGCGCCCATGGTAGCTGTTTCATATTTAGTCAGTCCTACGTTTGTTTGGATTACAACCGTTAATAGATTCAGGAGTTATTTTGCGAAAGTTAAATTTACATGCAATTTGATCTAACCTGCTTCGTGTGCTTCCGCCACCAAAACAACCGTCAAGTGCGAGTAGGAAATTTGAAATTCCGTAACTTCTTCAATTTACAACCACAACGCTGTATGTTACTGAAAATTAAAAAAAATTTGAAGAAAGAAAATATTTTATATTTTTTTTTGAGATCCAGAACAGTTATAATTTTTTGTATGATTTGATGATTAAGGCGAATGCACGTGACGGACAGACACGTGAGTGATATACAGATAACGATATAGTTTTCCTTTTGGGTAACGGGATAGGCCCACCACTTATTCCCACCACTGTGTCTCCTGTGTAACCAGAATTAACAGCGGCGACCACCAAAAAGGCAATGAACAGTGAAGTTCATTGCTGTCCCGGGGGGTAACAGTAATAACGTAACATAATAAAGTAAATAATAAAGTAACAGGGTAACTACACTTGCCTTGGAACTCACAACGAATTTAATCAGAAGAAACTTTTAGGAGTAGGAAGTTTTGGAATTGACTTCCCCTCTTGGCAAAGTGAGAGGCAGTAATATGACAAATAAGGTATTAAAAATCTCAAAGAGATGGCTAGCCAAGTGAAGCTCAACTGCCGTGCACCACGGTTTATCAAATATCTAACACTATTAGAACCTAAACTGTGAGTTTTTACCTAACACATCGATTCCAGTAATATAGATTGCAGAACCGCGTAAACGTAAGTAATTAAGGTAAGTCTCTTCTGTTGCCACCAAATCAGTATAGTAAACAGCTCCGGATGTGATTCCTTTTGGGTACAGAAAAGTGAAAAGTTTGTTTTGGTCGTATCTTGTTTTGTAAAGCGGCTGAACCGGGAGCGAATTGCAAAACGGGAACGCAGCTACTAAAAAGCATTTATAAAAACGGGCCGCGCCCCGCCCCCGCCCCCGCACCGCGCCGTAGCGCCACACTAACACCACCCTAATAAACGAAAATATATAAAGTACATATAAACTGTATGTTTTCCATGATTTTGAATATGTACTACGTTTAGTTTTAAAGTTTCATGCTAGATTATATTATTACTAGTAAATAACAGCAAGCTGTGTAGGCAGAGCTGATATTTTTTAAATTTAAAAAATATTTAAATATTTTATTTTTAATTTTTTTAAAATATATGGAACCCTGTACGACATCTAGCGACGAGTGCTGTTACTTTTTCTGTTGATGGGAGTGCAGTGCAGAGTGGCCGGCCATACGTTTTCCCATATGTTTTTTTTCTAATTGGAACGATTTTGGACCGTTCTTCCTCACCAACGAACATTTAAATTTCAAATTAAAGGATACAAAACTACAATATGTTAGCTATTAGTGTGTCAATTTTGGAGTTTCTCACTATTACCGTCTAAACGCTAGCTGGATGACATCAGTCTACACCAAACGGCAATTTTGAGGGTAATGTGGCTCCGCTGGCTATCGCAGCTCTGCCAATTATTATATCCGAATATCTATAAGTTATCATAACGTATGATTGATTCACGAGGCAAATATGTTACTTACTGGTATTTTAACTTATTCTTGTTATTTGGTTGACAAAATAACAAAAGTAGTACTATTCGATACAATGGCCCGCCGCCGGTGGATTGGTTGGCGATGGTACTTTAACGCAAATATAAAGAAGACACCAACAACAATGAAAGAAGAGATGGATTCCTGCACAGGACAAACATTTGGCCTAAATATGCCTGTTTGTAATTAACTTAATTTGTTTGTTTACGTTTATGAGAAAGGTACAGCGCATCAAAGCGGCTCTGCGCGGAAAGTTCCTCCGCTTAACAGAAAACCGCAGACAAATAACAACTACCGAAGGGTTGTTGTGTTCCTGCGAGCGAGCGAGGTTACCAATGAGCTCCTAAAGAGCTGCTGTATTAACAGCAGGTCGCTATTGACATTTTCTGTATTGCAAGCGTTCATAAGCTACAGTAATCACCTTACATGCGGCCATGCGGCCATGCGGGTCGTACATTTGTATGTCTCTCGACGTTGTATAATAAAAAGAGCCTTCACGGAATACTTCAGACGGTCTGAAAGATTTATGTTCAGCAAGGTCCGGCGTCACTAACGCTAGTAGCCCGTGTACGGGTAGGTTCAGTAGGTACATGACGGAAATAAGCTATGGAGAGCCGATGAGACTATTTTGCATTATAACTCAATTCACCGCTGCGGGTCGGGGGTAAAGTAGAACGAGCAGTTCTTATTGGTTAGTTCACGAATCAACATCGCGTCACTTATCGTCTATTGGTTAAAATATCCTCCCATTGGTCAGTATGTTCGAATCGTTGTATTTATTGGTAAGTGGTTGCCTCGCTAGGCAAAGTTTCCCGTCAAATCGCTCTGAATGTTAATTCTTAAAAAGATAGTGAGTCATTTGCTACAATGAAATTACGTAGGTCTGATGGCTTTCAGTTTCCTATCAGACAGAGATACTGCTCGGTGACTTCATTGGTATCGTATTGTGGAACGCAGACTGGTGCATTGCGGTCGGGAGGTGCAGGGGTCGGGTTTTGTGCGCTGGGCTTATGAATGAGGGATGACTTTGGTTTACAGCCAAATTGGTAGCGGACGCCAATCAATTTTGTATTTTTAATAAACCTCTGCAGAATTTTTGATATTCGTGCAGTAATATGAATATTTAACCATACTAAATCAATGGTGTGCTTTCTTTAAAGAAACTACAACACAACGAGAGCTTTCATCGTAAATTACCAGGGAGGACGAACTCTAAAGTCGACGTAGCCGTAACACAATCGTTGATAAACACGATAATCATAAAACTAAGTATTGGAAACACAAATCATTTATATCCTAACAAAAACATAAATAGGTATATGAAAAAGGCGTCTAAGTTCAGTAGATACGCGCGACGCGGCACAGCCATGTCAAAAATAAAAAATTACAGCAATAATTTGGCAACTAAATGTTTTTGATATAAAATTAAATAAGTTTTACTTTCATAACATAAACTCGCGTAACATATGATATCTACATGTATGTATTCCAAGTTCCATGCTTGTTTAGTTAATTAAAATATCATGTCTCTGCACATCGACATGCTTGACTGAACACTTTTCTGTTACCAACGTCTATCTATCTATAAGTTCACACTAAATCCCTTGCGGGGTAGGCACAGAGAGCAGAGCGCCACGTGACTCGATTCTTACATACATACTTCACACGCTTTTTTAACAGTCATTGCTCTTCTCATGCACGCTCGCCGGTTTCTAATGCTCCTGACATCTCCTGACAAAACACGATCAATTTGGTCACGGTAGATGGTAGGTAAGTCTTCACCTTCCTCGGCTCCTACATTCTTCTACTTTCGCATTGTATATCTCTTTCGTAATTTTTTCTACATGTCCGAAACAACGGAGCATGCCTCTTCTTATTTTAACACGACGCTCTCTTCCAGACCAAATCTGTTCCTAACGTCTTAAATAACGTAACTTAACTAACGTAAAAAAACCATAAAATAACGTAACGTAAATTTTGCGCAATGCTGTCATTTCCATCGCGTTTATTTTACTTTCATGCTCTCTCTGCCATACCCAGCTCTCGCTTCCATTAGTAAGCGTTATGATTAGCACTCACTCGTCTTTCCACATCAGCACGGTGTACTTTCTAATCCCTGCTGAAAGCTCGTACAAGATATAACTCTCTCAATCTCATCCATTTGTTTCAACACATCATCATCAACCGTAGTCCTTACATTGGTTCTGGTTTCTTCTCTTTCAAATACTCCTCTCCATACAATCATTGTAAAGAATGGGTTTTAAAGAAAGGTGGACTGTATGTAATAAATAGGTAAAAGACCAGATATCAGAGTATTTTCTATTTATTTAGGATATAGGAGTTATAATAAAATAATGCTTACCAAAAGACGAACGATGACACAAAAAATATGACAGCAGAAAACAAAAGCATAATACCAGAGTGTAAAAACATAGAGTTTACAAAAGTATAAAAAGGTTATATAAAAGCTATCCTCAACATCTCTCCCTCTCTTCCAACGGTGATGATGAGAGGGAAAAATGATGGGTACCGTGGCCATTAAGTAGGAAGATGCACCAGCTTCTTACAGGGACGACGAAGGATCCCTCCAGTTGTGGTGACCTCGGCTACTCTACAATGCCATCGTTGCCGGGAAACACCCTCGATACGCGGCCGCGTGGCCAAGTTCTGCGTGGTAAATTGCCATCCGCTATAAATACAAGGTCACCCACTGCGAGTGGAGTTCCATCGTTGTTCCCATCACCTCGCCTTGCGATCAAAGTCGGTAGATACTCCTTAACCCACCGATTCCAGAATAAGTCAGTGAGCCTTAATGCCTTGCGCCATGAAACCCGTCCGTATAAGTCACGTGGCTCTGATTGACCGAAATTATTAGCCGTAGATGCCGTTCCTATCAAAAAATGAAATGGCGTTATTGCTTCTGAATCTTCAGGATTAGCAGAAACGTGAGTCAAGGGCCTGGAGTTCACAATAGATTCGGCTTCAGCCAAAAGTGTTAATAACACAGGTTCTGTTGGGGCTCTTTCTCTCAATGTAATTTTAAGGGCCGTTTTAATAGAACGCACGAGCCGTTCCCAAGCGCCTCCCATAAACGGCGCAGATCAGATGGTGGGATGAATTTCCACTCTATGTTCTGGTTTGTTGCAAACTCCTGCACTGGTGGACCATAGAGCTCCCTCATGAATTTGGCAGCACCGACGAAAGCAGTTCCATTATCCGACCATATTTCTTGTGGGTTTCCGCGACGGGCTGTAAATCTACGGATAGCCATCAATGCCGCATCGGTCGATAAGTCATGGACCACCTCCAAATGGACTGCTCACGCTGTAAGACAGGTGTATAAGGCTACGTATCGTTTTTCATGCCTCCTTCCGACAGTAATCTGCACTGGCCCGAAGTAGTCCAAGCCCACGAATGAGAAAGTACGACGATGGTGAGCGAGTCTAGTTGCAGGAAGATTGCCTTGTGGAGGGTTCAGAGGGATAGCCTTCCGTATCCGACAAAATTGGCATGCATGTGTAACAGATCTAACGGCACTTCTCAGTCTCAGGATCCAGTATTGTTGCCGGAGTTCATTGACGACGGTTTCATGATTTGCATGTGCGAAGCGTCGATGATAAGAGTCAATTAAAAGTCTCACGGCTTGGTGGCGGCCATCAAGAACAGTAGGATAATTTGATACTTCCGTGTGGTCAATCACTGCTCCAATGCGCCCCGATAATATCATCAAGCCATCAGTTCCAACAATTACATCAAATTTCTTAAGTTTGCTGTGACGGGGCATAGGCTCTCCTAGGCGAAGCGAAGCAATTTCTTCGGGAAAGGAGTCTTCTTGAGCCCGAAGCAAAGTATGAATCAGGGCTAAACGTAAATCTTCAGCCGAAAGAGGTGGAAGCTGGGCCACGGAATGGCAGTTAATTCTAAGGGCAGGCGTTTGCGAGGCAGACATGCTCATTTTAGCCTTACTTCTCAAACGCTTGATATACTGATGCGCGCGCGCGGTCCGTAATAAGCGTATCCATTGGCTAAAGCGGGACGGGTCTGCAGAAATAGGTTTAATGGGAATGATGCCTACATTTATGAGGTATGAATGAATTTTAGCGCTAGGTTTCAGCTCGTCTGTATTACATGTAGTATTGTGTGGCTCAAGTGGCCAATCAGCGATATTAGATTTAAGGAATTCTGGGCCTTCAACCCAGCGGCTTTGTGCCGACATTGTTCCTGAATGAGCCCGTGTAGCGTCATCAGCGACATTTAATATCGTGGGAATCCAACGCCACTCATGTAAGGATGACAACTCATGAATATCCGCTAACCGGTGAGCGACAAAAGGTAAAAAAGATCGCGCATCGCTGCGTAACCATCCGAGTACATTTTTAGAATCGGTCCAAAAGAATCGCTTCACGGGCTTCCATCTATGAGCTTCACAAATAGTTGATGCGAGACGAGCTGCAATTAGCGCTGCTTGAAGTTCAAAGCGTGATATAGTTACGGGTAACAGGGGGGCTACACGAGACTTGCTCAGATAAAGGAGAGCTGCACGGTATTATTGGCAAAGATCAGTCGCCAATAGGCGACAGCTACGTACGCGTGCTCGCTGGCATCACAAAATATGTGCAACTCCCGATCTAACACATTATCTGAGTCGTCGTTGGGAATACGAGCTTCCTTCAAGTGACAACGTGGAATCCGAAGTTCCACAGAAGAAGGCATGTCTAATAACCAAGTTTTCCATTTCAAATTCAAATCTTCAGGAAGCTCTTGGTCCCAACCGATCCCTCTACGCCAAATTACTTGAAATAAAATACGTGCTCTAATTGTGATAGGTGCGAGAATACCTAATGGGTCGAACACTTTCAATAAACTAGAAAGAGCATGACGTTTAGTGATTGGAGGCAAAGCGAGCGTTAACTTTAAGGCGTCCGCATTAAAACCTAATTCATCTGATAACGGACACCAAAAAAGGCCTAGTGTACGCACGCTTTGCGGAAAGGAAGCAATATCTACTTTACTTGCACTATCTAGTCGAAGTTCTGGTGGTACAAGAGAGAGCGCTTCAGGCACATTCGAGACCCATCCGCGAATTTCAAAATGCGCTCGCTTTTGCACCTCTACTATATCTCTGGCCAGACGAGCGGCTTGTAAAGTGTCATCCAGGCTGCCAATGAAGTCATCCATGTATGTATCATGGACAATAGCATGTGCAGCGTCTGGATACAAGCTTTATGCTCTTCGGCATTTTTATTTTTTATGTAGATGGCCGTAAATGGGCTCGAGGCAGCCCCAAATATCATAGAAGCCATTCTATATATTGAAAGAGGTAAATCGGGTGAATCGCGCCATAGGAAACGTTGGGCATCCCTATCCTCAGGTCTGATTTTCACCTGAGGGAACATTTCCTTCACATCTGCAGTAATACCAATCTTGCCCTCTCGAAAACGTAAAATTATATTTAAAAGTGAAGGTAACAAGTCCGGGCCAGTTAATAAGAGTGAGTTTAAACTGACTCCCTCACTGCGCGCGGCAGCGTCGTGAACTACGCGCAATTTTCCCGGCTTGTTAGAATTTAAAACACCAAAATGTGGTAGGTACCACATCCGTAGCGAATCTGATTTTTTATCACAAAGTTCGGCGTAACCTTTGTTGATCATAGCGTGAACATTCTCGCGGTAACAATCGGAGTAAGCTTTATCCTTACTAAAACGTTTTTCTAGGTTATTGAAACGAGACAACGCTAATGGATAACTATTCGGGATGTCAACCTGATCGGATTGCCACAATAAGCCAACTTCAAATTGACCACCGGGCAGGCGACGCGCAGAGTTTTCTAGGATTCTGGTGACACGGTCATCCGCGGCTGAACGTAATTTTTGCTTGATTATACCTACTGACTCCAGCTTGTAGTTATCCCGAATAATGTTCTCTATTTCTGAAAAATCATCAGATGTCACACTATGATTGACAAAAGTCACGGGCCTAGTCCTACTGGATGTAAATCCGAAAACCACCCAACCTAGGGGCTTGAGGCATGCGGCTGGTTGTGTTTTTGTACCTTGGCGCACTTCACGTGGCGTTAACAAATTCCAGTTATCAATACCGATTATCAGTTTCGGCTCAGCATTCTCGTAAGTAATATTCGGAAGTGAAAGATGTCCGATATCTTCAAAACTAACCGATTGACGTGTTATACCTAGTGCTGAAACAGATCGCGCTTTTTTTTATAAAATATAATTCTGACTCATTCAGACCCTTAATAAAGAAATCAACATATTCGACTTCAGTCGTTCTAGATAAACCACTCATACACTCTACCCTAATCTGTGACCTGGGGCCGGTCACACCAATTTCTCTCGAAATATCGCTGTCGATGAATGTACTTGACGACCCGTCATCTAAAAGGGCGTAAGTATCAACCGAGCCTTTAGGCCCGTTGACCGTAACTGCAATCACTTTCAAGAGAGTTTTGAGACACCCGCCCGAAATAGAGTGAGCAACAGTTTCGGACTTAGAATCTTCAGCGGCAGAGGAATATGGTTTGGTATCGGCGTCATTTAAAATAGTTTCAGTAGTTGTATGAGAATTCACAGATTCAAAATTATGTAATAATTTATGGTGTCTGTACTTACAACCTTCAACGTGGCATAGTGTTTTAGGATTACATGACCGATATCGATGTGAACCTTTTTTCAAACACCTATTACAAAGTTTTTGATCTCGAACCCAGTTTAGTCTAGTCATAAAGTCGAGACGAATAAACTTGTCACAGTTGTCAATCATGTGATACTGTTGACAATATAAACAACGAGTTAAATTATTATTTTGTAAAGAATGCACAGATTGATTTTTATTTTCAGCAGAGTGTTTGGAACTTGTACTCGACATATTTTGCTTGGTGTTTACTACGTAGGACTGAAACATTTTAGAGCTATGAGGCTGACTTGATAGATGAGCCTCCGTTATTACGCCAAACTGGAACTCCGTAGTCCGTAGCGACTTCGTCGGTTAAAAAGTCGGCTAATAGCTCTAATTTTGTTCCTACGCTAGGATTAAAGTGAGGTTTTGCATAATCTTTCCACCGTGCACGCATTGCTGGTGTAAGTTTCATGAGTAACGAGTTGTAAAGTTCGGGCGACTCTAAATAGGCTTTGTTATTTAAAAATTTCATAACTGCAATGCAACTGCATACACGGACGGCAAAAAAATGCAAATCCTGACCCTCAAAATTAACTTTAGGTAAAGCTCGCACTGCAGCAACCTCCTGGAGCACAATGAGTTCTGGTCTACCAAACTGTAGTTCTAAAACAGACATAACCTCGTTAGCTTCATTGGCGGTAGACAACAGGGCACCGACTGCTTCCCGCGCCGGGCCACAGAGCGCTGAATTTATACGCGATAGGTTGCCCATCGGCGAGTATGATGCTTTAGAGGTATCGTAGGCTCTTTTAAACGCAAGCCAGTTTAAAAAATTACCGTCGAAAGTTGGAAGACGACTATCCGTCTTATCCGTAGATAAATTCTGTATAGCATGTGCTAATAAATTAAAATCTGATGGAATTGTATTATTATTGGGTAGTAAAGGTGGAGAGATACGTACGTTGGGGTCTTGAATGTTACCTGACACATCACAACAAGGCTTGGCAGGCGTCGGATCGGAAGCAAGGCAATTGCGCCTCGCCGTATAATCACAAGTGACACCGCAGCCGGCGGCGGGTGCAGGGACATGATGGAGCGCAGCAACCGACGGAACGGGTATGCAGGGAGACACGGACAGGCGTGTTTTTTCACATGCTGCACCGTCTGGTCGCTCAATTATGGGCACATTTGTAAGCACCGCGAGAATAGGGCTACCGGGCCGCACTGGTACAGGGGCGACTGTGGTAACCTCACGATCTACAAAAGTGTTTTCATTATTAGGCGCTAAATTTTCAAGCCATTTTGCAACATTGTTACCTTCTCCTGCGCGGATACTACTGCGATGGCTAGGAGCGCGACTACTGCCGCACCGGCTACTAGCTTCCGCTTCTATTTCCGCAATTTGTGCTTGCATTTCAAGCTCGAGCGCAGTCTGTTGTATTAATGCTAACTTGTGAGCATAAGCAGCTTGAATGGCAAGGGTACGAGCTCGAACTGTCATCGACGTCTTGGAACTCCCTGAAATAGACTTGTCCGCCACGTGGACGTAAGGTTGGAGGCGCGGCACCGCGAGGCATGCCAGAGGCCGGTAAGGACACCTCGGTTGCAGAAGCGACCCTGTGAAGTGTGCTCGAGCCTGGCAATGCAATCTCGGCCGCAGGAGACACCGTTAGGTGTACCGGAACTAGGCACCGGAACCTCGGCTGCAGATGCGGCACTGTGAGGTGGGCTAATGTCCGACAACAAAACCTCGGTCGCGTTTAACCCTAAAGCTTTACTCTGTGATCTGGTCAGCATTTCCGGTTATTTTCAAATATTTTACAAAATATGAATGATAAAAATGATATGTGAAAAATTTTGACAGAAGAAATAGAATATTTGAAAATAAAATTTACCGAGCGAAAAGGACCAAAAATGTAAAGAATGGGTTTTAAAGAAAGGTGGACTGTATGTAATAAATAGGTAAAAGACCAGATATCAGAGTATTTTCTATTTATTTAGGATATAGGAGTTATAACGAACGATGACACAAAAAATATGACAGCAGAAAACAAAAGCATAATACCAGAGTGCATAGACGTAATAAAAAAAGCAGACACCGTCTCCCGAACTAAACACTGAAGCACCGCCATAGTAAGTCAGTTGCTATACGTACGAGCCGACATGCACACATTCATACCATAGTAAGTCTATTCAGTCCGCCCGCCATTACGCACCGACACCTCGCCACGTGATAACCTTGTCGAAAAAAAAAAATAATACCGTCGTGCGTGGGGAAGAGCTGTCGAAACCATAGTGGTACAATAAAAAAGCCAAGGGATTACATTTCATAGGTAATTTTTATGATTAAATAATCGTTTTCACTTAAATTAATTTTTCAAAACAATAAATCGACCGGTGTTACCATAACTCACATTTCCAAATTAGCGTAAATGTGGGAGATCATTTTTCTTTTGTTCTCTTGTAATTCTTACTTAATTCAAATACCTAATTTTGTTTAAATAGACATATAAACTTACATCCTATAATTCTTTTACTGAACAACTATTATTCATACCTTTAATATTTTTTAGATTTCCATCGTCAAATGAATGCATCATTTGAAAGAATGATTGGGTACAAATCCTAAGAGAGTCCAGAAAAGAAAGCGGCTGGATTCCATCTAAATCCAGTGTAATATGCAATATACATTTCGTGGGGTGGCATTCTTCTGTGAGGTGGAGGTACTTCCCCAGTCAGGCTAACGTCGTGCCCAACCTCTCTTCCGCCAGAGCCTCGTCTGGTCATTAAAATTGGTGTATTTGTTTGGGCATTATTTATTTCAAATAAGTATGCATCTGTTTGTCCTATATAATAAAAGGAATATGTAATGTTATATTTCATGTGTTTAATTTATTTTCATCAATACCTATTTTAAGCAATACAAGTTACAAATCAACGATCCATAAAATTCGAATTCCAAAGACAGTAACGAATCATATATTTTTTTTATTTCTTTTTAGTTAGTTTCTCTCAAGCTGTGGAATGAGTTTCCAGCCGAGGTTTTTCCAAGGGACTACAGCATGGAGTTCTTCAAGAAATGCGTGAAGAGGTTTTTAGAGGGTCGGCAACGCATGAGTGACACCCCTGGTGTTGCAAATGTCCATAGGCTACGGTGACTGTTTACCATCAGGCAGGCCGTATGTTTGATTGCCACCTTAGTAGTATGAAAAAATAGTTAAAGCAATGGGAAAATTTCTACCATCTGGCAACCCACTTGACACTCACACATATTTACATGCCGCCATTGTGGCGCTTCAGTTGTTTCTTAGCGAGATTCCGTCTGACTATTTTATTACGTCTATGCCAGAGTGTAAAAACATAGAGTTTACAAAAGTATAAAAAGGTTATATAAAAGCTATCCTCAACAATCATCATCATCACCATCCGAGCGTTAATCCCGGTCGCGTCCTACGCTCTCGCTTCGTAGCCCAGGGTCCGCTAACCTCCATGCATGGACATGGACGTATCCTTTCTCCATACAATCGTCTATCATTATTGTGACCAGTATTTGCAGTTCAGATGGTGTTTATGCTAATAATAATTTTGACACCTACGCTCGTGGGTTCGATTCCCACACAAAACAAATATTTGTGTGCATGAACATGTCTGTTTGTCTTGGTCTGGATGTTTTAAGAGAGGTAGGGCGCATCAAAGCAGTCTCGTGAAGTACCTCCACCTCATAGGAAACCGCAGCCAAATAACAAAAGAAGGGATCCCCTTGAAAAGGCCATATCAATTAGCTATAAAGGTATACTTGTATGCCTCATCATCATTCTCCTCCTAAATCTATTGAGGTCGTCGCTCCATCTAGTGGGGGGCTACGAATAAATAATATGGGGGGTCGTCCCACACTCCGTGTACCAGTACGGGGACGCCATTCGAGAACCTTTCTTCTCCAGCGGTTGTCGGATCTACGAACTATGTCGCCGGCGCACTGCCACTTCTGCTTACTTATCCTGTGGGCTATGTCGGTAACTTTAGTTCTAATGCGGATGTCGTCATTTCTCATTATATCATGCGGAGAAGCCGCGAGCATAGCTTTTTCCATTGCACGCTGAGCGACCTTGAGCTTCCCCATGCTGAGGAAGGTCCAGGTCCAGACACAACTAAATATATCGGGTGTTATCAGAAGGTGGTGTCAGGAGCGCTAGGAACCGAGAAACGTGCATGAATAGAGCTATAAATGTTAAGAAGCATAATAATATCTTATTAACCTTTAACTGGTACAATTTATGTAATGTATTTGTAATATCTTTTTTTTGGATTCCTTAACTATTTCCCATTAATAGAACGTGTATGGTAACGTAGTATGGTCATCCACTTGTGTATTAATTTTTTTTTTCAATTATTTTGCTGTGGGTTCCATTCGGAATACAATAATTAATAATATTCCCTTTTACATAGTTACACATTAGAGGGCTTAAGTTACAGTCTATTTTGTTAGAGAATACGATGGTTTTACTCTTAGAAGCTAAGACTAAATTGCCGTCACAAGTACCTGAATTTAGATTATCAAATTTTTTAGTTGAAAACCCCACTGAAATGGGCTCAGTGTCTCTTATCGTGGACGTATTTGTGTTACTACAGTGCATCGACTACTTAGTCATTCAAACCGATCTGCATTGAATAAATAAATTATAATAATACTACTAATATCAATTAGTTAATCTATTTTGCATTGTGATATTTATTTTGCATTGTGATAAACTGTATATAGCCGCTAAGCCGTGAAGCGACTTAGCTAAGTTTTCAATTTTACATTGCAGGTATTTTGTGTCAGCATCGGAGCTCTGAATGAAGTTTCACATTAGTCATGGATGTTTTCTTACTTTCAGAAATGTTGTTTTTAACATTTTTTATAATTTGGACACAGATATCTTAACCTTTAAATATTTCTTTATTTTTTGTGAGCGCTATTCGAATATCCTGTTTTATGTTGATTACATGTTGAGGCAGACGTAGAAGCCTTGTAAACTAGTTCTTCATAAAATTTCACCGTCGCAAGCCAAATTTCGCGCTTGCACCTGCTTGCAACTCCCCTTCGGGCGGGGTTATACGTGCCTCTTCCAAGTGACCCGCACAGATGACCTGCAGATCTGCCGGAAAAACTCCAGCCAACACAGGCAGGGCAGCACTGCTGGTGGACCTATACGCTTTAGTCAGCAAGACTAGTGCCTGTTTCTGACTTCTCAGTACGGCACTGCGACAAACATACGTACTTACTCTGTGGGACCAAATTGCAGCGGCGAACGTTAGCGTAGGCCACATACGTTCCCTGGTAGAGTATCCTCAGGGCTGGATACCTGATACCCCAAGATGACGCTGAAACTTTTTACATCTCCACTATCCGGGTGGCGTGCTGGGCGAAATTTAGCGCCTGATACAGCTCCACCCCGAGGACTACCGTAGACATGACACTCTTGACCGAGGACAACCCGAGCTTGATCACTGGGGACCGGTGGAACCTTCACCTCACAGTCATCGTTACCGATTTCGATAGCGAGAAGCTCAGCCTATTTCGGTCACCCTATGCGCCGACTAGACCGAGAGCTTCGCTTGCTAATCGCTCTTCAGCTGCTCGGGAGTTAGCCTCTATCATGACTGTCACATCATCGGCGTACTCTACCATTTTGACGCCCTCAGGAAGTCCATTAGGACATTCTACAGCGTCGGCCCGAGTATCGTATGCGGACATTCCATTAAACATACTTGAAACTTAATATCGACACTAATAAAATACGTATTTGCATATTGGTAGCTGAAGAAGCCCGCCGAAGTCAGGGAAAACCACCTAAGTCGAAAGTGAAGTCGACACCTATTTTACTCGTACGCATAGTTGCTTTATGTTTATTACCACTTTTTTATTTAAACAGTTTTATTTGACATCTTTTTAATTTGTCTTCATCATTGTCTACCGTAGATCTACATTAAATCTTATGTAAGAAAAATCAAAACTCAAAACAAAACGAAGGCCCAAAGAAAGGTATCTTTCAAAAAAGACTTGTACAGATCCTAGTTTTAAAATATTTCATAAATACAAATAGGAGTTTGGATCTCCTTAAACAGAACACCATCAGAGTTTATCAAAATCCGCCGAAACCGAAATATACGCGCGAACTGTCTTGATAAATTTGTAACGATAAACATAATAATAATAAATAAGCCGTCAAGTGCGAGTCCGACTCGCGCACCGAGGGTTCCGGAAAAATATATTTTCACAAATTATTTTCGAATTATAATATATATTTTGTGATGTAACTACAAATTTACCGTTTTCGGATTTTTTCCTTTCCTTGTGCTACATAACATTGCTTCTTACCAAATTTAATTATTCTAGGTCAACGGAAACTTTCCTATAGGTTTCGATTCCCTTGCGAGTGTCAAAATATGCCCATAAATGAGGCATAAACAGCGGTATCTTTTGATTGCGTTACTTATAAGTTTGATTGATGAAAAATTCCCCGCTCGAAGGGATTACAGATCTGAGTATTTGATAATAATTTCAGCTTGTTTACTCCACCCGTCCCTGAGAAAAAGGGTCTTGATAAACAGACGGACAACAAAATGATCCTGTAAGAGTTCCGTTTTTTCTTTTTAGGTACGAAACCATGAAAATATTTATTTGAAGAAAAAAAAATGGCAAATATCGGCTCGCGAGATATGAAAATATGTACAAAATTTGAATTTCAACTTAAAGGGATCTCGGAGCTTGAAATTTAAATTTTGTAACGACACCGTGAGCTCCCATAAAATGAGAACTATAACTAAACCACAAAACTGAAAACATTGAAGTTAGTAGTAAAAAAAGTACTACAAAATTAAATTATTTTATGCAATTTGATCTATCCTGCTTTGTGTGCTTCCGCCACCAATAGGAGTTTGGAAAAACAGGCAGGTTAGATCAAATTGCATGTAAATTTGACTTTCGCAAAATAACGCCTGAATCTATTAACTTATGAATTATTTTAGTTGCTAGTTTCGGTGACAATATGTATTATCCAGATCCAAACGTAAAACAATGTACACAGCTTTTCAATTTCTGTTAAATATATGAATAAATAGCTCAGGGTACGTATGCTGACGGTAGATTTACTGTGATTACAGATAATGTGGCCTACATTATCTCTGATCACCACGAAGTAAATCAGTGTAAGAACAGACGAGTAATAAAACTCAGTAAAAGATTATAAAGATTAAAGAGCAGCGCCGGATTATCTGGAGACGAAATCTGCATACCGAGAGCGAGAGTGCATTAGCATGCCCGCGGCGACGCTCCGGAGATTGAGGGGCGAACCACCCGAGCCGCGCACTGTGAGACAAAGGCACCGCCCGCAGAGCGCCCGCGCCCGTGCCGCGCCTGTGTCCACAGCACCAACCACTCGCTGTAAAATTTACCACCACATGCACGCGTTATGGAATTGACGCTATGATTAAAAATAAGTATCTATTGCTCGCACGCTCGCTAGAGGCTATATAAGTATACAATATTAATTTTAGCATGTAAGTGGCTGTGATCACAGATGTCACAGCTTTGACATCGTTTACTGCGATCACGGCTTTTTATTTGGTATTCTATAAGGCTGTAAGCGTACGCGAGGCTGTTTCCAATTCCAAACGCAGCCTTGCGGCGCTAGTGTCGCACAACCACGAAAAGCGACACTAAGGATTTGCAATTTTGTGTTCAAGGCTATAACAGCCGATGTTTCCGAGGATGTAAGGATGTTTGCTCTTACAGAATTGCATGGCTGGTCTGTAAATAAGATTCAGGTTTTTACGGTGTTTATACATGCATGATCGAGGGATATATGGCCAATGATGTTATAAAAAAAAGTTACTATATACTTACTATAATATCATTGTATATGGCGACAAAACTAAGCTGCCCGACTAGGGAAGTACCTCCTCCACCTTACAGGTACCTAGTCCGGCCATAAGTTCTGTTACAAATGAATATGCATTATTTTTTTTATGAAGTAATGTAATAAATATAACACATAATCTTAATAAAACTTATATGTACGAGTACTAGAGATGCGCCGAGCAATCTGTTATAGTAATTTATTGTTAAAATATTATTTTTTGAATGTCAATAAATGTTAATGAAGCGATTGAGGCGTGTAAGGACTACGTCTCCTGGCGTTCGGTATTCTCTGCCTACCCTGCAAGGGGTCCCTTGGCGCGAAGATATACATACGTTTTCTTATTTCATTACGGAGACTATAGAAATAAGTAAGCATATACTTAATTTAGGTAATTAACATTTAATCATTTATTAATCTATAACTTTACGCCAAATCCCTTGCGGTGTAGGCAGAGAGAACTGAGCGCTACGTAACTCGACCCTCACACACCTTCTGACTTCTTTAACATTTATTGCTCTTCTCCTGACATTACCTTCAGATAGAACATGACCAATTTGATCATGGTAGGTAAGTCTTGGCCTTCCTCGGCTCCTACATCCTTCCACTTTTACATTGTATATCTGCTTCGTCATTCTTTCATCCTGCATTCTTTCTACATGTCCGAACCAACGGAGCAAGCATCACTACGCAGGTCCTCTCGGGGCATGGTGGGTTCTCCACGTACTTGCACAGGTTCAAGTGCGCGGATGACCCATCGTGCTTTTGCGAGCCCGGCGTGGACCAGACAGTGCAGCACATATTGTTTCGGTGCCCCGCATTCTCCAAACAGAGGTACGATTTGGAGCAGGAGTTGGGAATGCGGGTCACCGAAGCAAAGGTCTCCGAAATAGTGATGGGGCAAAGTAGATCAAAATTTTTAAAATACTGCGTCGGTCTAGCCACGGCTGTCATAGATCGGAACAAGCAGAGCAGCTCCACCTAGGACTAATGTTGTATACTTCGGCTATATTCAGTATAGCCGATGGGATCGCGGTGGCTAGGTGGAGCTGTGAAGCTCGCTGTCGCCCGTGTCTGGACTGACGCAGTATGGGGAGGGAAGTCTGGCAACATATATAAGGATAGTTCACCGGCGTTCTAAAATGGGCGAAATAAAAACTTTAGAACATATAATTGAAAGATGATGAATGAAAGAATGAAGTGCGGAATGGAAGAGAGTATGATGAATGAATGTGTTTATTTACAATAGAATATTTAAAAGTTAAGATTAAGAAATTAAAAGGTATATAAATAGCCTTGCCTACGGCAGGGGTGCACGATATTAAAAAAAAAAAAAAAAACCAACGGAGCATGCTTCTTCATATTTTAACACCGACGCTTTCTTTCATACCAACTCTGCTTCTAACCTCATCATTGCGAATTCGGTCTGCAAGCGTTACGCCACAAATTTTGCGTTTCTTCTCTTTCAAATACCATTATCTTTGTTTTCTTCGCATTCAATAGTAAGCCTTCCTTCATACATGCGTCTTTCATCATTGTGACTAGTGTTTGCAGTTCAGATGGTGTTTCTGCTAATAGAACGGCATCATCTGCATACAGCAGACAGTTCAGCACTAGGTAACCCATGCGTAATCCTGCATTCGTCGATCTTATTCTCTGTAGACAACTGTCAAGATACAGAATAAACAGCCTAGCAGACAACATGCAACCCTGTTTGACACCAATTTTAGCTTCAAACCAGGGTGACATGTTGCCATCTATTCGCACACATGCTGAGCAATCCTTGTAGGTGGACTGCACAGCACGGAGCAGTGAACCGTCAATCCCATATCTCGGTAATATGCACCACAGTTCCTTTAGCACAACCCTATCAAATGCCTTCTCAAGATCCACAAAACCGCAGAAAACCTTCTGGTCTGTGGCCAGATGCTTCTCTACGATATTGCGGAGCGATAAAACTTGATCCGTACATCTCCTTCCATTTCGGAATCCTCCCTGTGCCTCCCACAGCATTTCGTCAGATTTCACCCTCATTCTCCTTTCAATTACCTTTCCTTAAACTTTTGCTGCTAGCTGATCATACTGATGGCCCTAAAGCTGGCGCAGTCCATGCGTGATCCCTTGCCTTTATATAAGTGTACGATGACTGCGCATCCCCAGTCCATTGGGACCCTTCCAGTTTTCCAACATAGGTTGCATAAGAACCAGAAGGCGTCCCGGACCGAAGTGCCACCTAATTTGATCATCTCAGCTGTGATCATATCAATTCCCGCAGACTTTCCATTTTTCAAACTTCGTATCGACCATTCAATCTCATCCATAGTTTATAAGTTCATCTGATGCCGTCAACGTGGAGTGAGCATCAGACTCACTCTCATTGTCAGCGTTCGAGGCATATTCATACATTTCTTCAAAATATTCACTCCGCCGTTCTAACACTTCCTGAGTGTTTGCAAGAATGATACCAGCTTTAGACTTAATCTTGTTCATACTGGATGCCGACGAACTACCCCGAGACTTCTTTACCTCTCTCCAAAAGAGTTTGGTATTTGCCTCGAAGTTTTTCGCCAGCCTTTCTTCCTCATTCATAATTTGCCTTTCACGCTTCTCTTTCACTAAAGCCTTGGTTTCATTCTTGCATAATAGACGGTACATTTCTTTCTTCTTCTCTCTCATACTTTAATTTAAGGGCAAAGATGATACATAATCCAGCCACGCTTTCCTCTTTCTTGCTACGGAAGATTCAACCTCCGCATCCCACCAGGCATCTCCTTTCAAAGTTTTATGCCTCTTTGCGCATCCACATGCTTCTTTTGCACTATCCACCATACTTTCTTTCAGAACTTTCCAGCAATCATCCACATCTGTGTCGAAAAGACTTGTATTTGCAAGTCTTTCGCTTACCAGATGTTCATACATTCTCCTTACACTTTCATCTTGCAATTTTTCACTCCTTATCCTTTCATGATCTCCGAAAGGGATACACACTCGCCAATGCCTTCACTTCTTGAAAAGTCCCACAAACCGGCTTACCACCAGGTGGTCCGTTTCAAGAGTGGGACCTCTAAAGGCTCTTGTATCCATTATAGTATTTCGGAGACGTCTATCAATTATAATCATATCAATCACACTTTTTTGGTCATTTCGTCTCCATGTATACGTGTGAATATCCTTGTGACGAAGTAAAGTGTTCGACACGAGGAGGTTTCGTTCCATACATAAATCTAGAATCGACTTACCTGCTTCGTTCACTCTCGTATCTCCATAGGGACCAAGAGCAGCTTCATAGCCGTCTCGTTTGGTCCCAACCCATCCATTCAAATCTCCACACATAATCACTCTTTTATTCCCTTCAGCTAAATCCAGAACATCCCTCACAGATTCCCAAAACTTCTCTAGTTAGGAGCGTATGCTGCAACCGGAAATACTCGCGTGATACCCAGTTTTATACGAACCTAGAGAAGTCTAGGCCCTACCAAACAGTAATGTTTCACACCAGAGGCTAAGCGCGAGGAGAGAATGACACCTACACCAGCACTGGCATGATCGTCCCGGTCTACACCAGATCATAAAGCCATCATCCCACCGGGCAGATCATCGGTGTCGTTTCCCATGCGCTTAGTCTCTGTCACAGACAAAGCATCTAAACGTCTCTCATTCATTACGTCCATCAGCTCGTTCATCTTATCACTCATTCCACCTCTCACATTCCACGTGCCTATGCAGCACTCCTAGACCCGCCGGAATTAGCGCTGCGTGGTGGGTGGCGCCCCCCACCGCCGCATGCACCTATTTTCGCACCGACGGGGGCGGATCGGTGCGTGTCGCCTCTGGGGGACGCCCTAACCCGCACATCGGTGCGTTTTCGGGCCAGAATTGCAATCTAATCGATTGGCAGGGGTCGCGAACGAGCACGCTTCTGGCACATGACCCCCAATCACAAATATGTAGAAATTAAAGTTTAAACATTGTTTTAGTTTCTGCTGGAACATCTGAGATCACTTTTTGATATTTAATTTTGATTTGTGACACGCTGACCAGGAGCTCCGCCCTTTTCCTCTCCGGCTTGTGTCTACTCGTATGAGTCGTATGTCGGGCAAATATTCGTAAGTTCATCGTTTGCTACCGGATGTTCTCTTTTGAATTGGTGTTTGTGACACAACTCTACGACACTAATAACAAAATTCGAAGTAAGTATGTTATCTATAGAGTAGCGATTATTTCATTGTTTGTCTGTTTCTGTGGTAGAAGCCATACACAAACCAATTGTTCCTTCACGATGCCATACAATACAACACAACCTATATTTTTTCTGTCGATGGCTTTAATTATGTTGATACCACTTTGCGCTTTACTTCGTTCACTTGATTAGCAATTTAAAATGTTTTAGTTTATTTTCTAACATGAGATACAAAGATGAACCTTAAAGAAGCGAATGAGGTGTATAAGGTACCTGACCTGAACATGAGTCAAGTGTTGTACTCACATAAAGTTGACCGCCTTTGTGCATACGAGTATAAATAAAATAAACAACATGTACTTGTAACAATGGCTAAGAATTGGCAAGATATTGGCAAGTTGCTTTTGGCATTTCTTCTACGCCAATGGTCATTTGAAATGCTGGTAGATTAAAAAAGAGAAAAACTTAAAAAAAATCATAAGATATAATGTTGAGTATGTAAGACGTGTCCATCGATGTACGCGTGTGTGTCTAAGTGCCCGTGAAGAAAGGCAAATAAAGAATTTTTTTTTTAACAAGACGAATACTTATTACCAGCCCGTCGTTTTTTACTTACAACATTTGTGAGAGTTATTGTTTTCCATGTTACAATATTGTTCAGTTGGCACACGCGGGACACCACACGATACACATCGTTGTAAAGCGCTTCTCACTCTCCAGCATATAATTCTACTTATAATTGAGTTTGTAGCTGTACGTGATCTGCCGCCGCCGCCGGCGTGAAGTAATTAGTCTGTGGAGAAGCCGAAGAAGACCGATAACTTAAAGCGTTGTTTATGTCAATTTCATATTCATCTATATTGTTGAATTTAATTATTGCTGTGCTATCATCAGCAAATAACACCATTTTTTGTCGGACGTATTTGAGCAGGTCATTGATATAAATAATGAACAACAAAGGCACAAACACACCAAACCTATTTAATTCATATTCTGACAAATGTTTATTCTCTTGTTTATTTTGTACGACCATACGTGTGTGGTTGAGTCCTCGATGTGTAACCGAGAAGTCGATCGAGCCACGGAAAGGTATTGTGAAAATCTCGTGATAAGATGCTATATGTAATTTAGTTACTGTTTTGTATATTTTTTGAAGGCGGGGGTGAGTATATGCAACCGGCAACAGCGCTAGGAGTGCGCGCTGCGGCATGGCCGCATGGCGCTGGCTGGCGGTCGGGCCGTACATTCATATCGCACGCAGCGGCCGTGTTGAGCGTGTGCTTGTCTTTGTCCGTGGGCTGGCGGCTCGTCCAAACACGAAACAATTCACGCGAAATATAGTTTAGTGAGTGAGAGTTCAGTGGAATTCAATAATATAGAGGAACTGCAGTTATGGTAGGAGAGTGTGTTCGGTGTTGACTGTGTCTGGTGAGTTTTTAATTGTTACGTTTTGTTAAACTGAGGTAGTCTAGAAATGCTTGCGAACTTTTTTGTTTTTTAACTTAGTTAATTTTAATTTATTGCATTTTGGGAATATTTTACATTATAAAACCGTGCGATGTTTGTTACATACATATATTACCTAAGTAAAAAAAATTTACTCATAAATTTACTTGCAGTTAGCAACGAAAATAATATGTATTACCTACCTACACTGCACATTGACGGATCCCTGATATTGAGTGATTTTAAGCAAGTTGTGCCGTAGTCTATGGTTGTTGGAAACAGTTGCATCTCTCGCGAGTTGCCGCATTTTTTATCCTACTGGTCGCTAGCAAGTATGCGTGTGAACACTCGCAACACCAGCGTGAACGTCCTCCTGCGTTGTTTACTCAACTCTTCGACCTTTTTTGAAGAACCTCATATCAGTCTCTTGAGAAAACCTTGGCAGAGAGTTCATTACTTATAAATATAAGAGAACTTGTCTGGAGCTGCGTACTATCCGACCTGTGTTGATAAAACTTCCAGCTACTTGCGATTTTATTCTATTTATGTATATGTATACGGCTGGATACACTTCTCTCGCTTCTTTAACATTTAACTTCCTCGGCTCCTACATCCTTTCGCGTTGTATATCTGATTCGTCATTATTGCTTATTCTCTCTCGTCTCGTCTCCTTTTATGTCTTTATTCATTTGCAAAAACAACAACCCTCTAAGAAATTGTGTATTCTGGTTTTCTGTAAAATGAAGGTATATCCACTCCTCCAGCCCTCGAGAGGTTACTTATTAAATACTTTGTTTCATACGGGATACCTCCACCTCCACCGTCGAATAACAATTCTTTAAGGGTCGTGTTGGCAGGGGATTGGCCATACGACACCTCATGTATTGCAAGCGTCCATAGAGAACGGTAATCACTTAACCTTAAGTGGCATAAATTATATCCATAATTACGTCACACAAACACCCGCAGCCGGGGACTTATAAACAACCTCCTCCGTAGCAAATAAACTGCAGTAAAAGGAGGTACCAATATATCCTAGATTTACCATTAGGTACTGATACCGCTCGAGCTCGCGTCCGATATTCAAGTTTTACACATAACCCTAAAAAATTTAGGAAAAAAAATGAAGTCAACCAAGAATATATAAACTCAATTTGTGTATGAAAATACACAGATTATTAAAATTGACAGAGTAACAAACGTCCCTACAATCTGTCACATTTACAACATTAGCAGGATTGTGCATTCTCGTCCGTGTTATCGGGCAGTAATCGCAGAACTATCCTATGGCGTGACGACGGTAAGTATTGTGATAACGACTGCAACTCGCCGTCGCAGATATCGACTATTTTTATGGCTTTGGATAATACAGTTAAGTTTTAAATGCAATTAAGATAAATATTTTGAGATAAGACCATAGATCTTTGTGTCTATAAGTTAGGGACCGAACAGTGCATGACTCGGTTCTTTACAAGCGTACATACATGTCATCACGCCTGTCTCTCATTGGGGTAGGCAGAGACTATGTAACACCAAGTACTCCGATCCAAACATATCCCTCTCGCTTCGTGTGGACTCATCAATCTCTTCATGCATGCTCTGTGGTTTTGAGTGCTTTTGATTTGGCTCTTTTTCAACACATCACCAATTTGATCTATATGTGTGTTTAGGGTGACTGACGCCTGCCGATATCTTCATTCACTCTTGCCTGATACGCTTCTTTCGTAACTCTTTTTCTTTACACGCCTCAGTTGTAAATCTTTTTCTACACGCTCGCCAGTTCCTAGGGCTTCGGGCTCTACCTTCTGGTAAAATTCGACCATAAATATCAGCAAATTAGGTTATTAATTTACACCGTTGAATGTATGTGTGTACATGTAGTCTTAACTGTACATAGCAATTTAATAGAGGTAGGACGCATCAAAGCAACAACCAACCCGCCTTATAACAACTCCCTGGAGAGATGTTGTGTTCATGGGAGTGAGGTCACCGGTGAGCTCCTAAGGAATTGCTGTGTTAGCAACAATGGTGGCATCTCGCAAGTGATAGTTAATGTGTTGCGAACTTTACATCAGGGGGCCGTATGGTTGTATGCCCACGATAAAAAAAATGCCTAATGAAGTAATGACGCATCATTGTAGTTTGTCTTTATCCGTGAAAATAATATAAATGGTAGTTAAAAGAAGTAAAAATCCATTTTTCTCGAAGAGTGAACATTATACTGTGTCGGGAGGGAGTCTCGGTCCACAACGTTCAATGGACCGACAAGTATTCCATTCCACTCGTCAAAACAAACCAAATAACTCCAGGAGTTCATTAGACGTCAATGAAGAGTTCCACTACTGTCTCCTTTTTTATACAACGTAACGGGAGACGTACGAGCATACGGTCCGCCCGTTGTAAAGTTGTTACCACCACCTCTGCTGCTAATACAGCAAATCCTAAGGAGGTAACTGCTAACCAACCTCACTTGTTTGCAGGGAGTCGTTATTTGGCTGCGATCTACCGTAAGGTACTTCAACAGACGGGCTGCTTTGATGCGCCCTACCTCCCTTAAAAACACACGGACTAAGACAAACAGGTCAATATTTTTTATACAACGTTGGTAGGCATATAAACATAATATGTGGTGCCACCTCTGCTGCTAACACAGCAACTCCTTATAAGATTACCGGTGACCTGACGTACACGCAGAACCACAACAACCCTCCAGGGAGTTGTTATTTGGCTGCGGTTTTCCCTGAGAGAGTTATTTCCTCAACGGGACTGCTTTGCCTCTCTTTCACCAGAACCTCGTTTGTTAATTGTGCTGATGAGATTAGCTTTGACTGTAAGACACTTTTAAACCAAATTACGGTGATTACGACAGCGCCGTAAACCGTTCAGTTCCGACCAGTAGGCCGATTCTACTAAAAAACTGCAACTGCTCTGCAGCGCGGCGTGTGTCAAAATGCGTACATTTTGACGTTTCGTTAAACGTCGCTGCTGTCAGATCGGTTAACCAAACGTCAAAATGTGCGTATTTGGACACACGCCGCGCTGCAGTGCAGTTGCAGTTTTTTAGTAGAATCAGCTCAGAGATGTCAATATAACAAAGTCTTACAGAATTATAAAAAATATTGGGAACAATAAAAAATACTAATTATCACCGGCGTTTATTAAATCATTGGGCGGCCTTCTCGAGTTATTTGGAGCACGACTGAAATTAATTACATTATTGTTTATCGTTAATTGGGAACACAATTAATTACATTACAATTGTAATTAGTCCCTAATTACAATTACCAACGAGTACACGCCCTCCAAAATATTATGTAGGATTACTGGGACATGGGAGAACACGCCACCCACTTACTAGATAATAGAGATGGGCCGAGTACTCGGTCAATATATTGTATGGTTAAAAATGTTATTTTCTCATTAGGGATTCAATTAATAAGCATCTTTAACATAAGTAGATATATAATAATTTGAAACGCATAAAAAAGAAGCATAGACTGGAAAACGGTATGGATTGTATGAATTCTATAATTAAATATTAGAATTTCAACAGAGCCAACTTCTTTATACAACGCCGGGAGGCCAACAAGCATACGGCCCACCTGATGTAAACCGGTTACCCTAACCTTTGAACACTTGCCATAGAATAAGTCTCACTTGATGCTAGCTCTCCTGCTAACAACACAGCAACTCCTTAGGAGGTTACTGGTTACCTTCACTCAAATGCAGGTACACAATAAGCCACCAGGGAGCTATTATTCCTGTGAGGTGGAGGTAAGTACTTCCCCAGATGGGTTGCTTTTATACGCCCTACCTCTCTTAAAAGTAATCAAACAAACATGTTCATGCTCACAAATATTTGTCCTGTGTGGGAATCGAACCCATGAGCGTTGGGTCAAAGTAGCGTTATTAAGCACTGCGCCAACTGACCTCGTCAAATTTAAGTTATGATGATATAAGCATCATCTGCTTTTTCTAGCTTCGGAATGCAATCAGCGAAGTGCCGCTCGCTCGCTTGCTGCACTATCTGAACCGAGTAATACTCGGGACTCTGTAAACTGTGTATTCAACGCATCTCTACTAGATAATATATTGATTTTTAAATTATAGTTTATAATACAACCTGTTTTTTGTAATTTTATCTTAGCGCCACACCTACTAACAATTAGCGTTATTTGCTCTGTGATAAATGTGGTAATATCTAGTGACAATCTGTTACCTACTGCACGTTACTACAAACCAATTGTATATACCTACTCTACAATAAATTATTAACCTGAGAATGTACTACTGAGGTTTTCGGAGTTCAATTATCAGAGTTGATAGCGTGCTATCAAAGGGAGTGTGTGAGCAGTCCGCCGTTATCAACAAATAAAATAAAGACCTCTCGTCTTGCTGATAATCAAGAACACTACAACCATTCAAGTAGTTGTTGGCCGTGGTCTTCTGAGGTAGGGTCGACGTTTTCCGCCATAGCCTCAGGGTGCACGTGGGGGGATGGACAGTGGGGAGGGGAACTTGCTGGCCAACGGAGTGGGGGTTCTCGGGTGGACGGTGTGCGGAGTGTTCCAAGCACGCCTCTCGCAGATGATGCCAGGAAGAGCCCGCAATTACATTAGACCCTTTTGACTGTAGCAGGAGTCCGTCATAGCCACATCGTCATTCCCCTGGCGATGTGGTATGCATGAGCATTTTCTCATCGAGAAAAAAAAGGGTGCACTTGGGTGCTGTAACTCTTAAGTTGGTAGGGAGCCAAATACAACTCAAAAATACCGTGCTGTGGAATGACCTCGCTTTCGAGGTATATTCGTGAGACCATATAAGCTGTTCTTTTAGGAATCGTTTAAAAATATGGATAATTAAGACTATCTATAGCAATTTGATCTAACCTGCTTTGTATGCTTCTGCCACCAATTAGTTCATGCGGCCTAGCTCCGGCCGGCACCCACCCACTACTGTTAGTAAGTACAACATGCCGACGCTGCCATGGCTGCTCTCGTAGTCTCTGCCTCAGCTGCTGCGGTCGTCCGCCATCTGGAACAGAATCCGCATGCCCCCACCACCACCGTCACTGCCACGACTGGCCTGGTCGTCGCTGCGACACGTGCTTCGCCTCTCCACGAGGCATCATCAGGCGTTGTAGACGTTATTCGTAAGAATAACATGCTACAAGTGACAAATCCATCGCAGTGCCGTCCCTTATATTGAATTGAGGGTGGGGATGGATGGTGTGAGCGAAAAGATATTTAATAGTGGGGAATGGTTTACCTCAGTCTGTTTGTTCATGAGAGTAATTTTAGAGTTTTTTATGTTTATTAATTTCTAATTGTTCCCTAATATTTAGTTTTAAACCTTTGTCTATGGTGTGTAAAATTTGATATGTATTAGTGGGGGATAAGTTATGTTCTTTGTCTATGAGATGCTCGGCGAAGAAAGGTCACCTTTCTGGGCGATTGTTTTTATACGCCGATACGTGTTCGTGAAATCGTGTTATAAAATTACGACCAGTCTGCCCGATATAAACGTGTTCACATTCATCGCAGAAGAGCTTATACACGCCGGATTTTTTATTGGGCGGGATTTTATCTTTAGTGATACAAAGTGATTTTTAAGTGAATTATGGGATTTGAGAGCAACATGTATGTTATTTTTTCTAAATATATGAACTTTTTTGTCAGTGATTTTTCCCAGGTATGACAAACTCGCAGTGTATTTATGTGTCGAAATATATGGAACCGCGTACAATAGTCTGTTAACGATTTTTCTTTTTACGCAATAATTTATCGTTGGTAGATTCCATATAGGCGAGTGAGTGACGTTATATGGCTGCAATTTTCCGTGAGGCAATAACGTCACTCACTTGCGTGAACACAATAACCCTCCAGGGAATTGTTATTTGGCTGCAGTTTTGAGCATATTTTTCGTGACTTAATGAGTGGTTTAGCGGGCAGCTTCAACCTGTTACTTTTGTGTTACAGTATCTTAAAATTTTTAAAACGCGCTTAAAGGAGTATATACTCGTAACTTCAATACAATAGTCAGCTCCTGGTCTATGTACAAAAAATAATTAAGAAAAACTTTGTATTATAGATCCCTGATGATTCCCCTACAGGGGAAAATTGTTTTGTATAAAGATAGACTATGCATTTTTGACGATTGTATAAACTATTCGCTCAGGGGTTGAGTCGGCCTACTTGTTTGATTACACTATGACATTATCAAGTGGTTAGCGACAACTTTTTTTTTTTTTTTTTTTTTTAATTTATTAACATGGACCACAAACAGGTACACAATATCAACTTAAATATAACAAAATTTCAAAAAGAAAATGTTATTGTGAACCCAACACAGTAGGTCACACTATTATTACAATACTTACATTTTGTGGAGAGTTAACAAGCAAACCACACGAATATTGCATTTAATCTTTATGATTACTATTCTTATTATAATTTTATGTTAACAGATGTAAAAAAAAAAATTCAGTGTAAATCGATGGAAAAAGGAAACAGTCATACTATAATTATTCAAAAAAATACATGAACGAACTTGTAATTTCCAACATCAAGAAAAGTGTCAAACGCCAGAACACATCACCACTATATTCCTATATTCAACTACCCACTGAGCAATATATCTTTAATATTTTTTTTTAAAGTGTAAGAATTTGAAGCAAATATGTCTAGTTGGTTGAATGTGTTGTTATACGTTGACATCATACGATTAATCGGACAACGAAATCCAGCATTAGTGCGGCATAACTTAACTGAAAAAAGTTTATGAGGACGTGCCGCGCGCATGTGCGATCTGGTAGGTATTTTGTAGAACAATTTTCTCGAGAGTTCCATACAATCATATTTATTATGTTGTAGATCATATAACAGCATTATCTCCAACTGCATCCGTCTCGATTTCAATTCGAGTAGATTATATTTTTTAAGCAAATCACAATATGGTAGTCGTTCCCCGACACATCTATAATGCATAGAACGAAGATACTTTTTCTGCACCATTTCCAGTTTATTAACGTATTTAACATATAAAGGATTCCAAACGCATACCGCATACTCAAGTTGTGACCTGATGAGTGATTGAAAAAGGTATAAGTAAGTTGAAGGCTGTTGAAAACCTAGACTGGAGCGAATGACGAACCCATACATCTTATAAGCTTTATTGATAATATTTTCAATGTGCATATCTAAGTGCAATTTAGAATCAAGGGTGATCCCAAGATCTTTAACGTTATCAACTCTCTGTAAAGTGGTTCCACAAAGAAAATACGAAGCATTGACAGTTTCCCGTTTTTTTGTAAATGTTATAGTTTTACATTTGTGAAGACTAAGATCAAGTTTATTTTCGTTACAGTATGAAGAGAAACGGTCCAAGTCTTCTTGAAATTTAGCAGTATCACTCTGATTATCAATTACATGGTAAATCTTTAAGTCATCGGCATACAAAAGAAACTCACAAAAATGAAAGCATTTACCTATATCATTCAGAAACAGGATAAACAGTAGGGGCCCGGCTATCGAGCCTTGTGGGACTCCAGAGCTAACACGTAAACACTCTGATTCATATCCCTTAATAACTACCTTTTGGGTTCTATTAGAGATATACGATTTAAACCAGCGCCAGAGGTTTCCTCTTATGCCATTATAGGCAATCTTCTGCAACAATATTTTATGGTCCACCCTGTCAAAAGCTTTACGAATATCGGTATAAACAGCGTCAATTTGCCTATTAGCATCTAATCCTTCAAACAAATAATTAGAATATAAAAGCATATTAGTAACAGTTGAACGACGTTTAACAAAACCATGTTGTTGCGGAAGAATGTTACCGTGTAAGTGTACGTAAATAGCATTATGTACCAACCTTTCATAAATCTTCGCCAGGGCAGGCAGTATTGATATAGGTCGATAATTTTCCACGTCTCTTTTGGAACCCCCTTTATGCACCGGAATTACCATAGCTGTCTTCCATATATTAGGAAATACTCCTTCTTTTATACACTTATTGAATAAAATACATAGAGGTTCAGCAATCTCATCAGCAGTGGTTTTTAAGAAGAAAGGATGTATATTATCTACTCCAGAACCTTTATTGACATCTAATGAGACTAACGCCTTGTATACGTCTTCTTTTGAAAATACAATATCATTAACGATAGTATCAGGCGTCAGAGAATCGTCGATTTCTATATCATCAATATCATAATCGTCAGGCACAGACGATGGCTCATAAACTGACTGAAAGTAATTAGAGAAAAGAGAACAGATATCATTAGGGTCATTTACAGTCTTATGGTTAAAATGTAATGTATCGGGTATGTCCACATTATTTTTACGATTTTTCACATACATCCAAAAGAATTTTGGATTTTTTTTAATATTAATTTCAACCATTTTAATATAGTTCTTATAACAACGCTCTGCGGCTTCTTTAAATTTTTTTCTAAGTATGGAGTATATTCTATAATAAGAATCATTATTAAATTTTTTCATTTTAACCCAGGCATGATTTTTCTTTTTATACAAATGTATTAGTTCCGGAGTAAACCAATTTGGGTAGGAAGAGGATCTTATTAGCTTGGTGGGAATATATTTTATAATCAATTTGTATAGTTCTTCATAAAAACAAGAAACGGAATCTTCCGCGTTTTTAATTGAAAATAACTCCTTCCAGTCAATCCCAGCCATTTCCCTCCTTATACAATTATATTCCCCTTTTAGGTAACAATATCTGATATGTGACTTGGTCTGTAGGGCCTTATGATCTTTCAATATCGGAAACATTATTTGGAAAGGAGGGTGAAAAGCATCAGACGGAACCAACGGTGTCGACACTGGTAGTAACTTACAGTAATGATTATTGGATATACATAAATCAAGAATTTTATTTTTAATATTAGGAATGTAGTTAAATTGATAACAATCATGAAAAGACATAAAATTAATCAGACACCAATGTGTTAAGTTTAAATCATTACTTGTTGAAGGTTGCAAATACTTTCCTGTGTCATCCCATTGTAGGCTTGGTATGTTAAAATCGCCTACTAACAAATGCTCGCAGTTCAAATCAGAGTAATTATTATTTATATGACTATTTATAATATCAAAAAAGGTTGCATACGTATTGTGGCCTAGGTTCGGTGGTATATAAGCACCAGTAATTATATAAAATTTATTAGCAAACCGTAATTCCAACATAATATGGTCAATAAGTGGAGGAAGGGGGACGTCGCCATGCGGCTGCAGATTAGGTAACACGGTTGCACAGAGCGAGCGAAGTACCGCTATAAGTACACCGCCCCCGTCCCGCCGGCCGGTGGCCGCCCGATCGCGATCCTTTCTGAACAATTGATATCTGTTATCAAACAGTTCATTATCGAAGATGTCTGTGTGAAGCCAAGTTTCGGTCAATATTATTATGTCGTAGGAATTAGATAATATATTCATATAAAGAGTATGCAGTTTTGTTCTCAAACCCCGGCAGTTCTGGTAATAAATCAATAAATTATTATTATCCATTTAGAATGCATAATAAATAAACGATATTGTTAAAACAGAAATTAAGTAGTATACAAATGCGGAACCGAGAAATGAATGTAACATTAGAATAAAGCTGTGCAAAAAAACAAGCTAAATACACGTCATTTAATTGATTTAAGTAGGCAGTTGGAGACAATGCTATCATATTTATTATAAACAGATGTAGATGAGCACAACAAGCAGTACGATATTGCGCTTGAATATAGTATATAGTAGATTCCCTCTTATTCAGTGCACCGTTAAAAAAGTTAAAAATAAAATCTAAATAAATAATATGCGCTGAATTAAGATATAAATTGTTATATCGTCGTACGTTATACCACGTATACCATAGACGGTTGCCCCTAAACAGGTTACTATTGATATTTAGTTGCGTGGGTATATAACTGAATAATATAACTACATGTAAATCTTTACCTGATATTTTATCTTTGTGATATAGTACGCCATAAAGTGATAAAAAAGGCGTAACAATGATATATAGACACCTGCAAACTTTAACACTACGTAAAGAGAACTTAAATAAAGCAAAACAGTACTGACTATAGTCACTATTATTTGATTCTACCAATGTCTTGTTCAGTACGCACCGCCAGGATAGGTGATGAATCTGTCTGACGAACCAACACTGTACCATATTTGGTCCACACAAACTTGTAATTATGTTTCTTGGCAGCCTCTCGACTGAGGCGAAACAATAGTTTATTTCTCGGTGTCAAATGTTCACTTATGTATATAGTACGCGGAGTACCCGAGACTAACAGACGGATGCCTTTTGCTGCTCGCGCCGCGGTGACAATGTTATCACGTATTATTTTCGAGGTGAAACCCACAATAATATTCTTCGGGTGTGGATTTTTATGATCCATATGTGGCACTCGATGGGCGGACACAACGTCTACGGGATTGATAGGATGTTTAATAACTGCACCGATTTCTTTAAGTAATGACGATAGATCTTCGTTTCGTCGCTCCGGTAAATTAGAAATCTCGATGTTTAATTGCCTGGCTTGTTGTTCCATCTTTTCTATTTTATTTTCCAATGCTGCGACCTGCGCAGGTATCACACTACCCGACGACGAGCTTTCCTCAAGAGATTTTAGGCGGCTCTCGAACAAGTCTTGTCTGTTGCTTACATAAGTCATTGATTCTTGCAAATCTTTCATCTGAGAGCTCAGATGCTTTAAAGAATCACTTAGAGATGACGATAATTTAGTTATTTCCTTCTCAAGTACCGCACTAATAGATTTCTGCACTATATCGCTTACTGTCACATCCAGATTATTTTTCCACATACTAAGATGATCGTGTATTTGCTGTTGCACCTTATTAAGAACATCATCGTCCGAATCGGGTTGCTTGCGCTTACGCAGATAGGAGAAGGCACCCCTATCAGTTGCAGTCGAAGCAAGGGATAAGTCCGGGTTTGATGAGGATAAATCTCCAGACGAAGGTGGTGTACGCTGCATTGCGATGTATGAGGTGGCACTTGTAACAAATATTGTCAATGTTCGTTCATTCCTTGTAAGTAACATTACACCGAATGTCCGATGCAGTGGATGGCTGACTGAACCTTTGGAAAATTGAGACAAAAATACAGCTTCTATGTATAGTAAAATGGGATTACTGCGTACTTTATTGTAGTTTCTGTCCTCAAATTTAATGAATCACGTTTTACATGTTGCAACAACGGAGTCAGTTCACCAATAAAATGAAATTTAATCGACCGCTAATCTATATTTATAATGAACGTTTAAACGAGTACTAGTAAAGTAATGTTACAAAAACAGTGAACTGGTGCGTGGATAATGTAATGTGTTATTGAAAGACGACGGCGCGGCGCGGCGGCGGGTGACGGCGGGCGGGAGACGGCTGGCTGGACTATTTGTACGGTCTCTACGTGTGTAGCAAATTTCAATTGCTTGGACTGAGTAATAGATAAATACAAATTTTCTTGACGTGCCACTGGACTCGCGGGTACTTAGACACATCTTACATTGTCTAAATAAAATTTTATTGTATGTTATTAATTTCTAATAGTTTTTATTTTTTTAATCTACTAGTATTTTGGAAATATATCGAAACATAATAATGAGAATATTTATTTCTTTGAACAGTCGCTTAAGAGATTCCCTGGAGCCCATGTTATAAATAGAGCGGTTCATTCTCTTTGTACTATAGATAATGTTTCACTATCAGTTTATTTTTTCCGCAATAGTATACTGCGACACGGCATAATGCTGTGAAAGTAAAGACTACGCGCAGTAGCCACGTCAATCTGGTCATAATACTCTCACACACGAACTTGACAACCCTCCGTAAAATGAAGAAAAACTATAAAGAAGTTGAATTTCTTAAATAAACCTACATTAGGACATTTATATGTCATTTTTTTACAAAAACTTTTACATACTATCATATTTCAGCAATTACTTCTAGATATGTACGTATACACATGTCTATGTGTACATACAATGTGTTCAAAATGTACCTATGTGTCTATTCACATCTTCAACAATGAGCACTATCCCTTTATGTTTCTGATGTGGTTTAATTGTATGCATAATTAAACCGCAAAATATCACCAACACCAAAACAATAGCCTCTCGTATAGGAGGAAGAACCGTAAGTTAGGTACCTTTTGTGGCAAATTTAGCTGTTAAGATGCCGCAGGGAAGGCCCGGTGTGGTCAATTAATAAAAAATATATATACTGTCAAATATTTTTGGAACAATAAAACAGACAATATTGTCGTACAAATTACACAGCGCCACTTAGCCCCAAAGTAAGCGAAGCTTGTGTTATGGATACTAGACAACTGATAAACATACGTAAATACATTTTTTTTGTAAATACATAGTACTTATTTTACATATAAAATACCCAGACCAAGACAAACAGACATGTTCATGCACACAAATGTTTGTACTGTGTGGGAATGGCTGTGTAATTTGTCCGACAATAAAAATAAAAAATAAATTGAACCCGCGCGTTTTGTTATCGAAGTAGCGTAACAGCGCGTTTCACCACTGCGCCACCGAGCTCGTCAATGTAATTAATAAAATGTAAATAAAAGTTTGAAAATATTTTATGACAGTATTAAAATAGATATCTTTACCTAACAGATGTGATACAATGACGAACAGTAGGGTAAGCACGAACATTTTAGAAACTCCTATCGTAATCGTAACGAGTCCCCGATAGTATTACGCAGCATCACGCTAGTACGTAGCACGAAGCACCTTCGTCGTCCTATCGTATCCTCGATAGCATTTCAATACTACGTAAACCGGGAACGAACAAATTGAGTGAACGATTCGTTCTGAAATTAGATGAAGTTGTTCTTGTAATTTTTATCTTGGGTATTCTATGAAATATTCGAGTGGATTATGTACAAAAACTTTGAAATATGAATATTCTTTTTGTATTAACATTTTAAATTGTATTAATATTTGAAAAAATATAAATTATGTTTTAATGTGAAAAACATAAACAGCTGGATTACTTTTATTTCTGAACGGTTTCTTGATATTCTATCTCGGAGACTCGACAGGGTCTCGATAATGCACGACCAGTATTGCACAGCCAAATAATGTACAGCCAGGAATGAACGGCCAATAATTCGTGCTGCCAATTATTGGGGTGTGCATTATTGGCCGTGCAATACTGGCCGTACAATATCTGCCCGTAATGATATTGTACGACCAAATAATGTACAGCCAGTAATGCACGGCCCGATTTTTGGAAGCCTGACCATGAATTATTGGGTATTGTGCATTATTGGCCGTGCAATATTGGTCGTACAATATCAGGGTGTGCCGATATTGTACGGCCAAATAATGTACAGCCAGTATTGCACGACCAATTAATTCAAGACCATGGCTTCCAAAAATCGAGCCATGCATTACTGGCCGTACATTATCAGGCCGTGCTTTATTTGGCTGTACATTATTGGCTCCCACTCGACAAAGTAGAACTGTCGCAAACTTTGTTTATTTATATATCGTATAAATAATCAAAGGTCACAAGGTATGCATTTAATAGTCTCAAGAATTTCAAGTGCTAGTCCTAAGTATAATATATAAAAAGTCATCAATCGATTTCGTTCATGTCGCACATACCTTATCAGTATTTTTTGATTGTTTTTGTGACGGAGTGTGAACTCAGATTTTGTTTATTTCGTTTTATTGGCTCAAGGTTGGAGCTCCTTTAAAAACAACACGATATGCATTAGGCAATTATCTATAGGGCTGCTAGTGGCACTGGTGGAGGGCCGGTTGTTATCATTGAAGGCAAAACTATTTTAAAATTCAGTTTCTATCAGATCTAGCAGTTTTGTTGATTTTCTTTGTTAGCCCTGCGACTTCTGTGTAACATAATCAATAAATAAAAATAACGGTAGGTACTTTAGTACAAATACATATTTTTTTTCAATTATGTATTAGTAGAATGAAATGTAAACTATATATTTAATATATAAATTTATTATTTACAAATGTTTCTTTCATGCTACTAATAATTGAAAAAATAGGTTTATTTTTCTATATTATTAGTATAGGTTTTCTATATTATTGTTCATTTACTGGGTATTCAATAAGTATTGTAGTAAGATAATAAAATAACACAATAAACTACGTTAAACTCTAGGTAAATCTTGCGTTTTATGTAAAACATTAGTCTACTAATGTTTTCAAGCGAAATACTACCAAAAACACTGAAAATAATGGTCAAATACTATGTTTTCACAATTACGCAAGTTGTTTCATCCACAATTTTTTCGTGAATAAATATTCGTAAGTTTCGATAGCCAGCCTTCGAGATTGTCGATACCGCACGTCAAAACAAAGTTCGTGCTCCCAAATTTCATACAAATATGTCAAGATACGTACACGTTACGATACGAGCTCGATACGAAAGTACTTTGTGCTTCAAAATGTAGTTACTTTTACGTCCGATAGAGGCGCAGCTCAATTTTCATACAAATTGTATACGATGACGATACGAATGTTTTTTCGCAAAGGATTCGTGCTTGCCCTACAGGAGCTGTATCGTTCAGGTCCCGTCGCCTCCGCGACAGGACATGGCTCGTCGTAATTAATAAGCCGCAAATATCATCTAAAATAGAAGTGTGTTTACTCGTATGTTGTAAACCAAAAAGGTTTCGTAGCCGTCGTCGTATGTCCGCCGTTTGTATTTCAACCCCTTCGTATCTGCGACACACCTGTCGCCGGGGACTTCGCTCCGACATCGAGATTCTGTATATATTGTAGCCCCAACAAAGTTGATACGCACATATCATCAATGTTGTTTTTTATTATTCCGGCACAAGTCCAAGTCAAGGACACGTTCCGGCTGTCTCCTATGTAGCCAGGATTAGCAGCAACTTCATCACAACAACAATGAAGATTTTCATCACATGTTTTAGCGTGATACTTTCAGATTTCTTTCCAGCAGCCCAATAGCCGTACGTAAATTATTTAAACTATTTGATATACTCCCGATGAATTCTACGTTTCCGTAATTTAGCAACTCGCAAGTTGGGCCTGGCTGAAAGCCTGGTTACGCTAGCTAGGATAGGAGACATTTGCTTGTTGCATTCACAACTCACTTTGTATTCATGATTAGTTTATTAAACAGCGAAATGTATGAATGTGTCGGACGTCATTTGAATACTTTCTGTAAGTTTAGAGCGAGTAGTGACCAGCGCAGCCGCAAAAAGAGAAACAAGACTTGTCCGGTCGACACCATAGTTGGTAGTCTAGTTATATTGGAAACAGATGTAGTGTTGTGGGTGTAAATTATGTAGGAGCTCTAGAGAGGACACGCATGTTCGGTAGAAAGTGTGAGGTCAACAGAAGATTCAGGGTTCAGCGGTATTGTAAACAAATAGGTTAATTTAGCGTGGTTGGAAGCTATAAGCGGCAAGCGGTACCAACAACCATGCAAGCGGCCCGCATTAGATGGTAAGCGGTCACCGCAGTCTATTGACGCTTGTAACACTACGGGGATGTTACTCGCGCGCTGCCAATCTCATGACCTAACGCTGTTTCGTCACAGTAGGTACCCAGTAATTTCTCTGCCATATCTCACCCTTCAACCCGGAACACAGCTATATAAATATAGCTGGTTGGCGGTAGAAATAGATGAGACAGAGGTACGCACGCAGACGACTTATGTACAATGTCTCCCTTTGGTAATACTTTGCATGTCGTTTTACTATGATGTCGTCTACCATAGAGCTGGCCCGGCGCGGCGGCGGACCATTCGAGGAAGCGCGCTGCTCTATGGCCGTCCACTTAATTGCGTCGTGTGTTTTGTCGATCGGACAAATATTAATAGAGCAAAAAGTAATTGAATCTGTAGGATACATGTACGGTCGTATTTATATTATGAAACGCGATTTTTAGTGGCTGGTTGACAGCGCAATTTGTAGGTACTGTACATGCGCAGGGACTATATTTGACCATTGCTTTACATATTGTATATGAGATTTAAAACTCAACATAAGCCTTATCATCAGCAATTAATGCACAAAATCTGTGATACAATTTGTCACTACGTGTGTGTACTATTGTAATGGGCCGTGTTTGATAATCATACAGGTACTCAGCCGGGCTGAGCTGCAGCCTCTGTTTCACTATCTATGTTCGCCGCCTCGACACCTAGAAATAAATGTAAATCTAAATTTCAAGTTATTAATTATAATATATTAATACGAACATATAAATCCTATGTATACAAACAATATAAATAGGTATGTTAGCCCGACTGGAGAAGTACCACCTCACAAAAGACGACATCCGAATAACAACTCCCTAGAGAGTTTTGTAGTGTTGCTGCAAGTGATTGAGGTCCCCAGAAGATAAGGAGTTGCCGTGTTGACAGCGGGGTTGGCAAGCGTTCATAAGCTATGGTAACCGCTTTATATCAGGCGGCTCGTATACTTATTTGCTATTCGTCGTAGTCAAAAAAAATTCTTATGAAAAGATAATAGAAGTTAAAGAAGCAATCAGTACCTAACATACTTAATAGGTACTTAAATATATTATTTCTACCTCGGGAATGCCACTCAATAATGAATATTAAACCTAGGAGAGCTGAGTACATACTGATGTGCATCTCGCGCTCGCTGCTCACGGTTATTGTTTAAAAACTTCTTGGTGACCTAACTTACTCGTAGGAACACAATAACTGTACACTGTTATTTTCCTGTGGCTTTCTTAACTGGAACTGTGGTCCCTTTTTGTCGGCGCTGACGTCTTATATCAAGTTAGACCGATCCCAAAGACGACGCTTTCAAACTTGGCCTGTAACCACGAGCTGCGCGTGACGTCGCCGTGGTGCCTATTGCCTCAAATATTTATTTTACTTTTACTTTATACCATTCATTATTCCTTTTGATATTCAAATTGGTGTTTCGAGAACTTATAATTATTCATACGTTAATTGGTTTGCACAAAGATTAACTTCCTCGCACAATGTAGCACGATATAATCTGCAATCGAGCCCGCTATCAGTCAGCCGTGTCTGGGTCAAATGCCTGATAACAATTGGCAATGAACTGACATCTGGGTGAACGGGCCACTCCCTCTAAACGGAAACTGTTGCAATCCCCGCGGCGTCGCGACACCTGAATGTGTTGTCGCGATTCTAATGTGTGGCATGGAGACACATTGTCAGAGCTGGGCTTGCTGGGAACTTTGCTAAAATTGCATCGTCTTATTCGTATCTAATTACTGCTGTACGCGAAGTTAACTTATTTAAGTTTCTCGCAGGAACCTTAAATATTGCCGGAATATAATGAACCCTAAATAACTTATTGCGTAGTTTTTGTGATATACATAGACGTATAAAAATAGGGAAAAACAAGGAAAAATATTTGTCTGTTTATAACTAACACGTCAGTGTATGTATATTTTTAATTATAGATGATAAACATTTAAAAGTATTTAGACTACTTACAGATTGTGTGAGCAGCCAAACAAAACTTACATTTATTGTAATTAACCAGCCTACTATTGTTTTTTAGTTTAAGATCATTTATAATTAAAAATACAAAACCTACATGTTGTTAAATTATGAATATACAAATGTTTTATTTTGACTTTTTTTACATGGCTACCTTTACATGTTTTAATGGCCACTTTATCGTAGACGTGATTTTGTCTTAACTTTGTTTTATTTAAAGAGCTTCTTGAGAGGGTAAAATCCGATGGAATGCTGTGGGAGGCACAGGGAGGATTCCGCTATGGAAGGGGATGTACGGATCAAGTTTTCTCGCTACGCAATATCGTGGAGAAAGAACTGGCCATAGACCGCAAGGTTAACTGTGTTTATTCTTATGTGGATCTTGAGAAAGTAACTGATAGTCATGTGCGAAAGGAACTGTGGGACATATTGCCGAGATATGGGATTGGCGGTTCACTGCTCCGTGCTGTGCAGGCCAGTTACGTACAAGGATTGCTCAGTATGTGTGCGGATAGATGGTAGCATGCCACCCTAGTTTGATGTCAAAATTGGTGTCAAACAGGGTTGCATGCTATCTGCTAGACTGTTTATTCTATATCTCGATAGTTGCCTGCAGAAGTAAGGTCAACGAATGTAGGATCCCGCATGTGTGACCTAGTGGTGAACTGTCTACTGTATGCAGACGATGCCGTAACATTAGCAGAAATACCATCTGAACTGCAAACACTGGTCACAATTATGATGTTAGAAAAATGGTCTGAAAGAGAGCATCGGTGTTAAAATAAGAAGAGGCATGCTCCGTTGGTTCGGACATGTAGAAAGAATGCAGGATGAAAGAATAACAAAGCAGATATGCAACGCAAAGGTGGAGGGATGTAGGAGAGGAAGGCCAAGACTTACCTACCATGCCCAAATTGGTCGTGTTTTTTTTTCTTAATTTTATATTCCGTGCACCCCTGCCATGGGCAAGGCTATTTCGACAACAATCTATTTATAACATTTTTAAAACTTATTACATTAAATATAAATTATCACATTCATACTTCTTCCTTTCCACAATTCCTTCTTTCATTCATCATCTTTCAGTATTAATCTCTACAATTCTAATATTTGCCCGTTTTGAACGCCGGTGAAATTATTTTATCTGTTTTCGAACTTCCCTCCCCATACTGCGTCAGTCCAGACACGGGCGACAGCGAGCTTCACAGCTCCACCTAGCCACCGCGATCCCATCGGCTATACAAAATATAGCCGAGGTATACAGCATTAGTCCTAGGTGGAGCTGCTCAGCTTATTACGATCTATGACAGCCGTGGCTAGACCGACGCAGTATTTTAAAAATTTTGCCCGCGTTTTCCCTACCACTATTTCGGAGACCGATTTTTCGGTGACCCGCATTCCCAAATCCTGCTCCAAATCGTACCTCTGTTTGGAGAATGCGGGACACCGAAACAATATGTGCTGCACTGTCTGGTCCACGCCGGGCTCGCAGAAGCAGGATGGGTCATCCGCGCACTTGAATCTGTGCAAGTACGCGGAGAACCCACCATGCCCCGAGAGGAGCTGCGTAGTGATGCTCGACGGCACCATTTTACCCACGATGCCGTACGCCGCCGCCGCACTCGGGAAGAACATCTTCGTTGTCGAAGCTGTTGTTCCCGATTTGTATCTCCTGTCCCATTCGTCAATGGTCCCCTTGCGGATCATACCTTTGACGAATGAGACAGGGCAGCGGTCGTAGTCTGGCCGTCTCCGCAACCCCAGTGCGGCGCTCCTGGCGAGTTCATCGGCGCGTTCGTTCCCCTCCAACCCCGCGTGTGCCTTAATCCAGAACAGCGAGACGCTCTTACCCTGGCTTTTGCACAGTTTAAGAGCGTCCCGTGTTTGCACCGCCAGGGGATGGGGGGACTCGACGTTCGCCACCGCCTGGAGCGCCGCCATGGAGTCGCTGAAGATGCCGATACTGGGTCCATCGCAGCTCAAAGCGTACTCGGCCGCCGTGCAGATAGCCAGGAGTTCCGCCTGGTAGACGGTACAGTAGGACGACAAAGCAAGCTTGACGGCCTTGGTTTCCGCGCCGCCGTTCCATATGGATACAGCGGCGCCAACCCGGCCCTCAATCTTGCTGCCGTCCGTGTAAATTCGCAGGGCAAAGTTGGAGTGTGCCCTGCATTGTTCCTCGTCCACCAGGCTGCCGAACTCCAAGCTATCTAGCTCCGCGGGATGCGGGGCCTCGATCTTCGAGGCCATCCGCTCGATCTCCCTGTCCCCGAGCAGCGGATGGGGTAGCCCCCTCTTGGCCTCGTACAAAGAGGCGACCTCGCGCACTCTGAGGTCAAGAGGCAGCACCCCGGCCAGCAGCAGTGCGGAGTTCAGGGAGACCGTGCGGTAGGCTAAAAATTGGTCGTGTTCTGTCAGAAGGTGATATCAGTAGCCTTAGAAACCGGCGAACGTGCATGAGAAGAGCAATGAATGTTAAAGAAGCGAGTGAGGTATGTAAGGATCGAGTCACGTAGCGCTCAGTTCTCTCTGCCTACCCCGCAAGGGATTTGGCGTGAAGTTATAGATAGACTTCATTATTTTGGCCATTTAATATAACTATAATTAATGTTTTTGTGTTTATATACGAAACACGAAGACATCTAGGTAACATCATCATAATAGTATATGATTTTCATCTTTTATACTCGTATTTTTATTGATTATGGTTGCGATATATCTCTATGGAGGTTTTGGAATTAATATTACATCAAATAACTTATAACCAGCGGAATAGCAAAACACTTTTATAGTACATTATTTGTTAATATGCAATAAATAGTTTAGGAGTTATATTTTTTTTTTTTTTTGATTTTCGCCCAAGAAAGTTGAAGACCCACAAAGGAAGGACCAACCCACACCCGGGTGTGCATTGGTCATTCCTCCGTGAGGGGCACCCTCCGGAAAACGGGAGGGAGGAGGTGAAATCTTTCAAAGATACCATTTCGTGCGAACGAACTGATTATGTCGGATTTCCACCGACTAAAACACCCCCTGGGACTGCCTCTAGCCGGGAAGGCTACAAAGGCTTCATCTGAAGCGATCACCCCAGGGGAACGGGGTGACGCAAGCGTCACTCTAATAAGAGCATACGCTTAGAGAAGGGTCGACTTCCTCCTGAGGACGCCGACCCTGGACCCTATAAGCGCCTAAACCGAGCGACCAGAAGGGTGCTCACATGGTGGAGGAATGTTGCCCTAAGGAGGCTTCGGCCGCTGCATAGCGGTCCAAAGCTCTCGAAATTTTGTTTGGTTGATCTAAGAGGACACTACGTGGCCTGCGGTTTTGGTAACGGGATAAAGGAGGCTGTGGCGGGCTGTAGGACGCAGCCTGCTGGATGAGCGGGTTAGGATGGGTCTCAGCGGTTTCGAAGAAACGCTTTGACAGGAGTTGAAAGTGTTGTTGGATAGATGGGAGTTGGAGGTCACGGTGGAGTTCAGCATTACGCTGAGCCCACTGAGCATTGGTGGCTCGACGACAAAAGACGTTTTGGACGGTCTGCAGCCTATTAATGGTTGCAGGACTGGCATGAGCGAACACCGGAGACGCGTACGACATCACCGGCCTTATACAAACCTTGTACAGGGTTCGCTTATTTCTGAGGGACATTTTACTGTGCCTTCCCAGCATAGGGCTGAGTCGGTTCAGATAAAATCTGGCGGTACTAACTACCTTTCGAACGTGGGGGACAAAAGAGAGTCTGGAGTCTAGAGTGACTCCGAGATACTTCGCCGTGCGTTTCCAGGGGACTGACGCCCCCAGCATACGCAGTCGGGGAGTATTGTGTGGGAGTTTGCGTCTCGCACAGAAGTGAACTGCGGAGCTTTTCTCCGGGTTCACCTCTATGCGCCATTTTCTGAACCAACTTCCTAACTCAGTAACTGAGGTTTGAAGCTTGGCTAACGCAGATGACACTTGCACACTCTTTGAGTAGAGGGCTGTGTCGTCGGCGAAGAGCGAGAGCTCAACGCCTTTGGGAGGGGTGGGAATATCGTTTGTGTACGATATATACAACAGGGGTGCCAAAACAGAGCCCTGTGGGACCCCAGCCTTGAGTGGGCGTGGGGTTGAGAGCACTCCTTCGTGTCTAAAACGAAAGGAGCGATGTTTGAGGTAGGAGGCCACTAAGCGGACAAGTCGGTCTGGGAAATTAAGCTTGTAAAGCTTGTATATAAGTCCTCCATGCCAGACTTTATCAAAAGCCTTGGCAACGTCAAAGAAGACAGCTACTGTCTTTTGACGCTTTGGATAAAAACCGCTCGAGATATACTCGACTATGCGGTGGACTTGCTGTGGGCAAGAGTGTTGGGAGCGAAAGCCGAACTGGTTGTCTATTATGAGACCATTTGAGAAGAGATGCTCTCTCAATCGAGCGAGCATTACTCTCTCAAGAAGTTTCCCCATCGCCTTAAGTAGGCTGATGGGGCGGTGGCTACTAGGGTTGTTGAGTGGTTTACCCGGTTTAGGTATACCAATGACCGTAGCATCTTTCCAGGCGGTTGGAAAGTGGCACAGGTCGAAGCAGGCGTTGAATATAAGGGCTAAGAGCGTCAGCACTTGGGCTGGGAAGTTCTTTAGCGCCTTATTTGAAATTCCATCAGCGCCTGGGGCTTTGTGGGGGTTTAGTCCTTTGATGAAAGAACTAATTTCATCATTGGACACTGTGATGGGGTCTGCAGTGAGAGGGAGTGAGCTCTTATGTAAGACCTCCTCCTCCACTGATTTGACGTGTGCAGCGTTGCATGGCTGCGTGCTGACAGAACATTGTGAAGCAATGCTGTCAGCGAAACATTCGGCTTTCTCTTCGTCCTCGAAGGCGATAGTGCCATCGGGACGGTGGAGTGGTGGGGTGTGAGTTATTACGTCACTACGCAGTGCTCTCGCTACTTTGTAGTACGAAACATGAGAGGGAGCTATATTCTCCATGAGGTCGCCCCATCGCTCTTCCCTCAGGTCGGAGAGAGAGGACCTCACTTGCCGCTGAAGGCGGTTCGCGAGCGTCCTGTTAGACGGGGTGAGATACAGCTTGGCTCTGCGGAGCGCTGCATTTTTGGCTTTAATCAGGTCCCTGACAGCCTGCGGTAGTTTTCGGCGGTTATCCACCTTCACTACCCGCGAGTTGTCCTGAACAGCTGATTGAACCAGTTTGGTTAGAGAATCCACCGCACTGTCAATCTTGTCCGGACTATCGAAGTAGTCGGACGTGAGAGCGTACGGTGAATCTGGGGCATCAAAGGCTGCCTCTAGGGTGGCCTTAAAACCTTTCCAGTTGGTGAAGGTCTTGTTGGTGGAGGAGGGGTGGGGATCCAACGGCCCCATTACCAGTGAGACTGGACGGTGATCAGAGCCCAGATCATCGAGAGGCTCGATTGATCTGAGCTGAAGCGACACTCCTTTGACTAGCGCAAAGTCTAGTACGTCAGGAGTGGCGTCCACCCGATCAGGGTAGTGTGTGGGCGAGAAAGGACACAGGACGTCCAGATCTAGGGCTTGGGTAATCTCCAGTAGCTTCCTGCCATTGGAGTTAGAAGACTGACAGGTCCAGTCTGTATGTTTGGAGTTAAAGTCTCCAAAGAGAATGACAGACTTGCCTAGTGCTAAGAGCGCTTCAAAGTCGCTTCTTAGTGGGATTGTCCCGCTCGGTATGTAGATGGACGCTATGAGTATGGACTGATGTCCTGTCATAGCCACCTTACATACTGTGGCCTCCATACTACTCAAAGGAGGAGTATCTATAGTTGAGCAATGAAGTGCTCGTCTATAGTATATAGCAGTACCGCCGCCTCTATGGTCGCGCGGCCTGTCATTCCGAACTAAAGTGTACTGGGAAATCGACAGCTCCTTCCGGTCAGTGGGTTTGAGCCACGTTTCCTGAAGGAGCAGCAGGTCAATGTCCCTACTACGTACAAATTCCTTCAGTTCTAGAATGTTAGGACGTAAACTACGCGTATTAAATGAAATAAGCGAGAGCCCTTTCGGTTTGGTCCGGCCAGGTGCAGCCGACACGGCGGTGTTCGGTACCACTGAGTTACCTACTACTGGAGGCATTTAATTAAATGCAAGGATGAGATGGTGATAGCGGGTGAATAATTCCATCCGCCCGATGACGTCACTGCTTTTATACAGTTGCAGGAACTGTGTGACCTCAGCCACATCAACCTTGGGGAAGCTAAGCATCCCCGGGCCGGCTGAAGTGGCAGTGGGCGCGGGTTTGGCGGATTGAGGCGCACCCGCTGGGGCCTGCTTGAAGGCAGGCTCCCTGCGGGGCCCCCAGGCCTGGGTTTCCGGCTGCGCAGAGTCAGCCTTTTTTGGGCCCCACGCAGGCGTGGTGCCGGACTTGGCCGCCGCAGGCAGAGGCGGGAAGTGGCTCGCCGTGGGCGCCGGAGGCGCTTTGCGGCCACTTTGGGCCCCACCTCGGCCGTTGGCGGCCTTGCGGGACTGTTGGGAGGGGGACGGCCGAGGCGCGCGCGGGCAGCCTCTGTAGTTGGCCGGGTGGCCAGTCTGGCCACAGAGTACGCACGCCGGGGGCGTGGAAGACTGCTGGTCGCGTGTGCGACCGCAGTCTTTGGTGAGGTGCGGCACCAGGCACTTTACGCACCTTGGTGCCGCCGTGCAGTTACGAGCCGCGTGCCCGTATAGCTGGCAGCGGTGGCACTGGGCCGGCATGCCAGTCTTGCGGGGCGGCTCGACTGTAATATTTGAGATCCCGCACACCGTGCGGGTCTCTTTGAATATGGTCCTAGCCTCACTGTTGTTGGTTAATACCACCAACGCCAGTGGGTAGGTACGGCCTGAGCGGCTGTACATTTTATGTACAGCCTCTACTGGGAAACCCTGGCCGACTAAGTCAGCCCGGATTTCCTCGGCCGGGATTTCGTGCGGCACTCCTCTGAGTACCGCACGGACTTTACGCTCCTCTATGAGGGCGTAAGTGTGGTAGGGCGCATTAATTTGCGCCAGAATGGCTGTGAGGCCCCTGTATGCGGAGATACAGGGGACCTCAATTTTAATGGCCACGCCGGTATTGGTGGCCTTGGTGAATTGCACTTTCTTTTCAGCGCAAATTCTAGAGACCTCTCCCCACCTCGCCTTATCCCTGAGGAATATAGGCGGCGGGGATTTGATCTTAGGCACCTCCGGCGCACAGCGAGTTGCTGGCTTGGCGGTGGCGGAGGAGGAGGAGGAGGTGCCGCGGGCAGCGGGGGTGGCAAGCGCAGAGGGCGCTGGGACGTCGATGCTCATTAGAGCCGGGATGGCGGGGCGCTGGGTCGCGGCGGGGGATGCTCTCTGCGGCGAGGCAGAGCGAGCACGCCGGTTTTTCTTGGCGGAGGGCTTTTTAGGGCGGGTGTGAGTGACGACGGTGTATGAGCCTTGCTCATCGTCGTCACTGGGGGCTGGACGTTTAATAGTCCTTTGGGCGGGAGGGATGGAGCTATCAAGCTCCATGTCCGAGTTGTCGGACTCAGGAGAGGAAGGGGAGGCGGGGGAGGAAAGTACCTCCACGGCAGGGGAGGCGGGGGAGGGAAGTACCTCCACGGCAGGGGAGGCGGGGGCGTCAGAAGACGCGGGGGAGGCTGGGACGCTGTATGGAGCGGGTAGGGAGGCGAGGGAAGGGACAGGGGAGGCGGGGGAGGACACAGGGGAGGCGGGAGAGGACACAGGGGAGGCGGGGGAGGAGGTGGTGTAGGCCTTGAAGGTTCCTAGCACTAACTCGTCGATGTCGACGTCGGGGGTGGAGCGCAGAGTCAAAGCGATCTGCTTAATCATGTGAAAGATAGTTTGTAGCGTAGTGCTATCAAACTGCGCCATATTGGCGAAGCAAACCTCCCTGCCGAGGGGCAGGGGGGCGACGGAGGTTGATTTTAACTGCAGCTACTCTAATTTAGTAGGCACAGAAAAGGACCGTCACCCTTGGCAAGAGCCAAGTGCACTGGGCTCGGGTCGGCCGACTTTGCCGGGTTCTGAAGGAACCCAGCAGCGTGTCGGGTCAACGCCTATCGGCTTCGTATGGCACCTACAAGTAGGTTTCCACCGATACTACGCGGGCAATTGATTACAAGTTGTGTAAACAACGGTTGCAAGCAACCGTTGCAAACAAAACTCGCAAAAAATGCGAACGGCGCCTTGACTGTACAGTCAGCGCGGTGTATACTCACAACGACAGAGAAGGCTGCAGGTGCGAGCGAGAGAGGAGATGGCGAGCGTCGAAGCGTGTGCACGCAACGAAAACTGGCCGCGGAATGTGTCTAGGAGTTATACTGTTACAGATGAATATATATTAAACCGTAAGTCTCCTTTTCATTTCGCCGTAGTCAGGTAAAGGACGATCACCATCGACACGTGACCGTGTGGCCCCCGGAGTATACTCGGCAGACCGCCGCCGTCGCCCAAGCCTACGCCGCCGCCGGCTCCGCCCCCACACACACGCACCACATCGTAAACACATCAATGGACTAGTTTTTATAATAATTTGTCACATTATAACATACCAGTAAGACAAATACAATATAACCATCACTACACACCGTGTAAGTTGCCTTTTGTAAAATAAAAAACAGAATGAATAGTTTGCTTCTTTTTTACACTGCTTTGATTTGCAAACAATGGCGTAACATCAAAAAATTCTATGTTGATCATTTTGACGTAAGTTGTGGATTTGTCAAAGAGTCAACCTGAAATGTTTTTTACCTTTGGTTCGAGGTCATTCGATTCGAGAAGAACCGTTGTAACGACACGATCTGTGTGTAAAAGTGTAATTTAAGAGTCTTGTGTTAGTAAAATTAATGTGTTGAAAGAAAGTCATGAATACCATTGTAACGATCCATCTGACAACTATACAAAAGTATTGTTAATTCATTTTTAATTGAATCCGGTGAAGTCAAAGCTCATGCAAAATTGCTGTTGTAAGGTGATATTGGAGACACTACTCGATGGATATTAACAAAAAATATGTTTTTTATTAATGGTCTTTTATTGCCGTCTATAGCAGAGACAGTTCAGTGGATAAAGAACCAGTTAATAACAGACTGCTCCTGGTTCGATTGTCGTTTGGCGCGCACCGTCCGCGTCGTACCTACCACTCAATTCATGTTTTCGAATTTCTGTACATATTTTTACATGAGCTATACGCGCGGTTCCGCGGAGCAACTGAACATGCTCTAGGTGCAAGAAGGGCTCTTGTCGCCATAGACAAGTCTTACATTTTTTATTAAAGTCATATTATATTTTTTACACATCGCTTGTTTCATTTTTCCTTTTCAGCTTTTATGAGTTTGCAATATTCATTTGACGCATACGTAAATCAAATTTCGATAAGAACCTAAGTTACTGTATACTTACGTGGTGTGCTGTACGTTTGTTTTTGTAGCCAGTAGTGATATCACGTGTCCATATGCCGCGGACCACCTGTCGCCTCGCGCCCCACGCCCCGCGTCCCTGCCGTCCTCCGCACCACTCTAACAATATTTAGCAGGTAGACAAAAAATACTGACACAACTCACAAGATTTTGCCCATACCATAGATAGACACTACACAGACAACCTAGAACTCGTAACTACATTTTTCAATATTAATAACTGTTATTTCGTAATTATTTCATCTTCAGTAAGCGTCAGTAGGGTAGCCCTTATTGATGATCACACCTATCATGTCTGATCCGAGAATCATGACAATTTTTTTTTTGTATATACCTCACTGAATACTACAACAATTATCACAATATTGTGATAGCAACGCGAATTTGCAAAGATGTAGGAGCCGAAGATAGTCAATATATTTTATGGTCAGGTGATATCAGGGGCCTGAAGAACTAACGACCGTCCATGAAGAAAGTTATAAATGTTAAAAAAAAGGATATGTGGCTGTCGGTTCTCTCACCTCCCTCGCAAGGGACTCGATGATAAGGTATGGAGATATAGATAAATGCCTGCGCACACGAGGGTATAGTACGCGGAGGACTAAAATCTTCGAACCGTCAAAAATGACCGCTGAGGACTACTGCGCACTCAACGCACACGTTGTGGGATCAAATATCTTTTTTTTTGTAATATTATATTTTTTATGTATAAAATATATATAATAATATTTAGTAGAACAAAACAATGCACATTTTTTTTAAATTTCATATTATGGTTGTCCTAATTAATATTAATTAATTATTTGATCCGCCCTGGCAAGTTAGTTCTATTTCGAGGACTCCTCAGTACTTTCGTACGATCCGTCTGTTGATGTCCAGCTGTGTCGAGGGACTCGATTATCAATTCTTTCTTTCGTTATCATCGCCTGTACGAATCACCCAAAAACTAAATCAGTCTACATCAAAAGTAATGTCCTCAAAATAGAGAATACCTGCAAGATATTGATATTTTGAGTTTAAATAAACCTCTTATCTTACCGATTCGAACATCAGACCGCGGCGCGGCGCGGCGCTTGGCGCCCGGTGACGTGACATAAGTGCACGTCACGTGGCCGCGTGCTATGTAATGACGGCCGCTTCCGGACGGTAATCGGCATCGGAAACGAGCCTCTCGGCATAATCGGACTGCCATTGAATTGACCGACCTTTGACGTGGGAATGCAATCAGCCCATCATTACACCTCTACTTATAATTGAAAAGGTCTAAAGATTATAATGGCACCGTCTGGAGGACAGTATATTTGAGTTATTAGTACTACTAGTATTCAATTTCGTCGTACACACGACGACATTGAATCGAAATTGTTTAAAAATAATACTTAAGCTTTAATAAACAGAGCATTTCAGGCGCCATGGAGGCCAGAAGAGCCCTAAAGCCCGACCTAAATACTCATATTCGTTTTCATTCTGTCATTATGGAGAATGCCGTTAAATACTATGGGAGTTTCCCTAATTTAAGGTTCTATACTCATACGGTATTAACGGAACCCTATTACTAAGTTTCCTTTGTCGTTTGTGTTGTACGTCTGTTCGTCAGTCTATCCGTAGGTACGTCTAGTTATGACTGTATCTATTGAGCCGTAATAGGTAGACACTTGACATGTATTATATGGCCGCTATAAGAAAAAAAAAATTGTATGCATTTTTATATTGCATTTACAAGCATACGGCCCACCTGATGTAAAGCGGGTATCGTCACAGATTACTTAATAGTTACTTCGTATTGTAGCCTATTAACGCTTACGATATATTAAGTATCAGTCGCGCGATGCCTCCTCTAGTGCTTCCACACCAACTGCTTGGGAGCTTACTGATGACCTCACTCACATGTAGAAACACAAAGCTCTAGGGAGTTGTTATTTGGCTGCGGTTTTCTGTGAGGTGGAGGTACTTCCCCAGACGGGCTGCTTTGATGCGCCATACTTCTCCAGACTAAGACAAACAGACATGTTCATGCGCACAAATTGTCTTCTGTGGGAATCGAACCCACGAGCGTTGGTGTCAGAGTCGCATCATTCACGACTTTTATTATATTAATATTATTATTTTTTATTCACGGGTATTATCCCGGTCATTTGATAGGCGTGCGCGGGGATATGGACCCATCGCGTAGAGGCCCTTTTAAGAAGATTCAGGTTATGTTGTACACCTTAACCCGCTCCTAAAAAAAAACCGATAGAACCATATATCTATGAGCAGGTCACGGCAGGTATTGGGACTATTGCGAATGTGTAGAAAATTATTAGTCTATTGTAATGAGGTCTGGAGGGATTATTGGTACTGGAGTCCGTCCCTCTTCTGCAATAACCCGTGCCCGTCCGGAAGTACCCAATGCCATAACTGTCATATCTGACTGTTACTTTTGGCAGGCGGTGGCTCGCCACTCACTGGGTGGACCCCCGAAATGCCAGTACATAATAATAATTATTATTAATATATAATTATACTAATATTTCATTTTGTTCGTATACCGAGAGCAATGTAGTTAAAAAAAATGTTTTTGTTGCGCTTGTCTGTTCAAAAAATGTTTAAAATGTCTATTAGTAAAATAAATAAAGATACATAATGATCAATGTATGAACGCTGCGGGAGTATCGTGTCACATCGCCTCGGAAAGCTATTCGAATCTGAATCGAAAAGTTATGTCGGATTGTGTGGAATTTGAGTGAAAACTTTTAGAATTTATTTCGAAAATGGCTTTTCGAGGCGATGTGAATACCGCCATTGGTCTCCTCGACGTAAATTGCACGAGGCAGGTGTTTTGCTTTGCCTATAGTTTAGTTGTCCGATCAGGCAACAATAAATTCTTTTGTTTCACTTGATGTAAAACGGTTACTGTAGCCTATTAACGGTTGCAATACATTAAGTGTCACTCGCGCGATGCCCACCTCTGCTGCTAACACAACAACTCCTTCAGAGCTTACCGGTGACCTCACTCACTCGCAGGAACACAACAACCCTACAGGGAGTTTGTTGTTTGGGTTTTATGTGAGATGGAGGTACTCCCCCAACTTGATGCGCCCTACCTCTCTTAACATATTATTATCTAAAAGGGCCCACGGAACTCGGCACGGAATTCCATTCTGTGGCAGTTCACACTCGGATATTGTCGTAAAGCCGCGGTTCCGAGCATTCTAATCATATCCTTTGGAGACATAACTCCACCGATTGTTCACTGCGAGATAAACTTTGACATTAGTATGGGTGGCGCACGGGCGGTGTCACTCGTGTATTTATGACGGCGGTGTTAGGAAGTACTTCATAAATTGAATATTAACAAAGGTTTTTGTGCAGGGAGCTGTCAGCGAGTTGGGACACCGTTTGTCTCTACTAGACATTACAATTATTGCTCCCTAGATCCTGTTCTGATGAGACGTCTTTCTAATATAAATTTATCGTAATATAAATTTATCGTAATATCTAATTGGATCATTAATTTGTCCAATTAGTTTTTTTTCACAAGGTTTACAATAAGTTTACATAGTTTTTACGATGGTGATTTTAATTTAAAAAATAAATATATTGGCTAGTTTCTTTAGGCATTTCTTCGCTAACGGTCATTTCCGAAATGCTTATCTATAAATCTTTTATATCTTTTAGCGCATTCACAGTATACTGTAAATATATTTATCATCTACTGGAGGGCGTGCCGTGTATCCGGTAACCCGTGACAATTTTTTAATTAGCGGCTGGGTACATGCGAAGGGCTGTCCATGTGTCGGGTGGATGTGAAGTGTACGACCAATTCCACCTATGATTTGTGTGTATGTACAGATCAAATCGTCTGTAAATTTGATTTCACAAAATAATACCTGAATCTATAAACGATCGCGGTTATTGGCACAAGTTCATTAGGCAATGAAGTCGTTCTGATTACGTGTTAAATGTTAATTAATTGGTCACGTGTTAGTTACCAGCACCATTGCGAAATGTCAACTCTGTTAAATTTATCATGAGTGTGCTATAAAAAACATATCTAACGAGCAAGTTACACAGAAATAATTATTTGTAAATCATTCGATGGTTGCTTATTTGTCATCGACACAGTCGTTGTGTGCACTACACCAGAACAATAGACACCACGCTTATAACGAGGTGGCCGCCATCGCGCCATTCCCTCGGGCACACCGACAAACAAGTCGAAGCGTACATACTGGAATAAAATACATATTGACCCTTGTCTAGCGGAAGAGTACCCTTCTGCCTAGCGTTCTCCTGTTTCCTAACAAATTATTGTATTGGTGATATTGGTGGGGTCCATTCCTAAGTCAAAGGATTTGGCGAACATACTAAATTTGACACGAAATGACTGCTGTCAGACGTGAGGCACGACACGGAGGGAATGAAGACTAGTTGGTTAGGTTTAGAAATATAATTTCTTGGACGCGCGGCTTTCCTCGCGATGTTTTCCTTCACCGCCGAGTGAGTGATAATCGCAAATATACATAAGTCCAAAAACGCGAACTTAGTGGATAAAGCCCACACTTGGTTTCAAACCAGGATCAGGCGGTCAACGGGTTACACACTGGGCCATCAATATTCTGAGGAAAGGTAATTAGAAAACATCGTGAGGAAGATTGACATAAGGCGGGGGGTCTGGTTTTCTCTATGGGTTATGGAGGTGTGATGGCAATCCCTCTATATAAAAATCCGTCAAGTGCGAGTCCGACTCGCGCACCGAGGGTTCCGTAAAAAAATAGTTTCGCAAATTATATATATTATACAGACAGACAGGCAAACAGACGGACGACAAAGTGATCCTATAAGGGTTCCGTTTTTCCTTTTGGAGAGTGATTTACGAAACTATTCCCCTAAAGCTTTAGGCTTGGATAGCGAGCCCCGCCAATCGTAATGGAGATTAGAAGTTGGGACCATGCTAGAAAGAAGAATACGTAAGAAAGCCGTCAAGTACGAGCCCGACTCGCTCTCTGAGGGTTCGATAAAAAAAAATTTCGCAAATTATTGTCGCAAAAAAGTATTTTCTTTTGTAACGAAAATACAAATTTATGGTTTCGGATTTTTTCCTTTACTTGTGCTACACCTTGCTGCTTACCAAATTTCACGATTCTAGGTCAACCAGAAGTATCCTATATATAGGTTTTGATTCCATTGCCAGTGTTAAAATATGCGCATAAACGAGGCATAAACAGCCGTACCTTTTGATTACGTTGACTTAGAACTTTGATTTTTACACTGCTCGAAGGGATTACGGACCTGAGTATTTGATATTAATTTCAGCTCGATAGCTCCTCCCGTTCCTGAGAAAAAGGGTCTTGACAAAATGACGGACAAAAAAGTGATTCTATAAGGGTTCCGTTTTTGCTTTTAGGGTACGGAACCCTAAAAAGTACCCAGTGTAAGATAAACAGATATGTCCATGCATTCAAGTGTTTGTTTTATGTGGAAATCGAACCGACGACGACGCATGGTATCAATTTAGCCATTACTAGTCCCTCGACCATCGGAGCCCTCAATAATAAAAGTACTGTAAAATTCTTTTAGAACAAACATGTCACGTTACTAGGTACACTCCCTGCGGAGCGAACTTTCTAATGTTCCTGCCAAAAGTTGTGCCCTACATCACAACAAATTACCTTCCAAATGTTTCAAGTGAAACCCTCGACTCAACTCCCCTCTCAGTAGGTGATTAGGCGGTGGTACTTAGTCTTTCATCGATAGAAGCTTGTTCGGCTGTTTCGACAACGATTACTTGCGATTGATTGCAAGTAAAAAGTTTAAGAAGATAAAAATGGCGATTAAAAGCAAATGTTTCGAAAAATTCCACTAAATAAATACTCCTGTTAATTATGTTAAATAGATATGTCGGTAATTATATTAAATTACCGTAATAAACAAGTGATAGCGATCTGATTACAGCCGATTACTGGCTCGCGGCCGCGATAACGGCAACCATCGGCGGGCCTGTGTCGCCGCGCGCTGCTTTTCTTAACTCGGTAACGCGAGCTGCCTGACGGACTACTCGTGCTGGCCAGTTCTCGCTGAGCAATCTGACCCTAATATGTACTGTACTAATGTTTCCACCGATTGACGAAATTCGACTAGAATCATTATTGAAAATTGTATAATAATTTCTATATGCATAGGAGGTTTTTATAGGTAACACTAATGCTGGTTAACGGATTCTAAACAAAAAAAAACAATGGGTTGACAATCAGAGGAGAACAAGGTACTGAATTATTTTATCGTTGGTTATTTGTATATATATAGAGATACATTGGTAAGTGTGATGAAGGTGGTGGCAGCTTTTTATATTGAAGGAGCAGGATTTAGGTAGTAGTTTTCGGAATCTGCAATATCTTAATGTGTGATATAGGTATGTGTCATGTAATAGGGGCTACATGCAATATTATTAGAAAAATCAATTTTGGGAGGATACGTCGCGGTGAAAAGCATTTTATAAATCTTTGAACTGTTTAGGCGAAATCGCTGATTTGTTGTACAGGTAATAAGATGATAAATACTGTAATATAATAACAAAGTTAAGGTCATTAAGTATCAGTTTAGTAGCGCCGCGGGTGGCGAGACTCCTGTCTACTATCGTAGCCCGTCAGGAGCGGTAGACAGATCCTAGACCTGGTCGTTGCTGACATTTAAGTAAAGTTCTGTTACTCGAGTATAGTACAGTACAGAAGTAAGTGTGGCTCTGCTGTGTCAGGAATGACGATGGTACTACCAAATCATAGTCTACAAGCGGTCCTTCTTTGGAGTCTTTGAATAAGTATGAGTTCACGATTCTTTTACGACGACAATGTAAACCAATATCGGGAGACTTTCGACCTCTAATCACTATCATACAATTTTTCAGCTGAAGCGTAGGATTTAAAACTCCTTTCATGCTTTATAGGTTTATAAAATAATTTCACCGAAAAACGCTGACGTATCTTATTGGTCGGTCGGTTGCCAATCGCTAGGCATAAGCTGACTGTAGTCTAATTAAGTATTACTTGTCAAAACGAAGACTAGATTTGGTTTTTGAATTCCAAGAATCGTTATTCGGTTTACGCCGTCGTTTAAGTAGAGCCGCGCGCACACAACCTTCTATTACACGGCTCCGTATTATCGCCTTCCGGCGATCTGTATCTACCTATCATTACTGTCTAGTGCACAGGACACCCCACAATTTCTACAAATGAACAAACTCACGCACTCCTCGCTGCGTAGGAAGAACCCTCCGGCTGACCTCTCGGCCGTCAGATGCCCCGCAGAGTGCTAAGTTGGTGTAACCACATTGTTTCCGTCGCTGTGAGGTTGCACAATCGAGTAGATTAGATCATGACTAGTCCGTGCAACGGTCATAGGTTACTCTGCGTCTACCAATACACGAACTAAAGGGCATTTTTTTTATTAAATAATGATTACATAGGCTCACAACTACATAAATCTGGTTAGGCACACAAGACTGTCTAGTTGATGAGCGGTTTCATAAAACATTACATTTTATACGACTTGGTTTACTTTTATTCAGTAAGTGATGATTCTAAGGTGGTATTAATTATCATGCCTTTTCACGTTTAGCTTTAGTACAAAAGTAATCGACCAGTAGTTCAGTAACGGTAAGAATGAGACTCAGTCCCAGATCCTAACTCGCGACACTGCCTCATCAGTAGTGGAGAGCGTTACCTCTACTCGGGTAGAGAGATTTCTCTTTATTATTTAATTTTTGTGGTAATATACAGTATAAATGTTAAAGAAGCGAGTGGGGTGTGTAAGGACCGACACACGTGGCTCGGTTCTCTCTACCGACCCCGCAAGGGATTAGGCGTGAAGTTATAGATAGATACAGTCGTATGAAATTATTTAGTGTCCGCCCATATTTGCCGTCGGTTCTGTTTATGGCCGACGTCCATTATTTCTGTCTGTCTGCCGGTTTAGTGGTCGTAAACGCTCCGTGCAGCTCTCGTTAATAGAATTATGTGAGTGCGCGAGACGCCGAGCCCTCGCCCCGTGTCGTCGTATGGCTTGTTGTGTGTATGACTCTCAATTCTTGCGTGCAGTTGGTCCAAGAATTACAGGTTTCTGGAGTGTGTCGTGAACATACGTCTTAAAATATAGGAACCCACGCTGCGAGCCGTGCTTGGAGCAGGCCGTCGTTCATTTTAGTATAATTGTCCGATAAATTATTTTTATACTAAAATCACCACATTTTAAACAACTATGGGGAGTGCCGTTTCCAAATCGATTACCTCTTTAGTACCATATCACAGTTTAGTATGTTTCCGCAGAGTTGGCCGTCGGATCGTATCTGTTTGTCTGTATCGGCCGTGAAATCTGTGATTGACATAACTGTGTAACGGATGACTCTCGATTTGCCACAATACGGATTCTCTACGGCCGGCGCTCCCTCGCCTGTTATTTGTCCGACATCTCAATAAGTTGCACAAACAGATACGATGGCCAATGTGTCGTAACATCCTCTATTGTTATTTTATAATAACGCGCCCTCTTTCAGCAATAGTGGTCGCTGCGAGTGATGTTCGACTGAACACGCGAGATACGTCTATACCTACACAGTGTACGTCTCGGGTTGTTCTTCAATTCGCGTCACTTATTCTATCGCTGTTGCTTGTATTGATCTTCAATACATTTATTTTTATCGTTATTTGCGTCCATTTGTTTCGTATTTTCGCCACGCACATCCAGGTCAGATACGGGTTGTTTACCTTCAATTAATCCATTAAGGTTAATTTAATCATGGTTTTTATCTGTACGTTGATTGTGTGCTATTACAAAATGTCTATCTTAATTAAACACGGTATACGATATTGCACAGAAAGAGTTCCGAACACGTTATTTTTGGCTTTCGGGTATTATTAGATATTTATGCACAAGGATTAACTAATAGGTATATAACGCTGACAGTGTGTGGATTACAAGACTTGTGGCGCAATTTATTGCCCTGTTTTAATGTTACGATACAAAATGTAGTATCGATGGCAATTTGTATAAATTTTGCTGACGTTACCGGCCTCTGGCGAGGAACAGCCGCGTGGCGAATGCTGCGTCAGTAAAAACTATGTATTATTGAAAAGGCCAACTGCAAAAACAGGTCGTTCAGTGAATGAACGCCTTAAGGCGGCCACTTGGAATGTTTGTTGGTGGCGTAAGTTATGTAACTGTAGAGGATGAAGGCATACATGGAGGCAAACAGAACATATCTACTTGTAAGTGAATCCTACCTCCTAACTCCGCCTCACAGAAGATCACAGCCAAATAACTACTCCCTTGAAGTTTATTGTGTTCCTCGGAGTGAGTGACTTTTTATATTGTACACGATCTTAGGTTACCGTAGTCATTTTACGCCCGGTGAGCCGTATGCTAGTTTGTCTCCCGACGTTGCTTAAAAAGCTATTGTTGGTTTACCTAAGGTTCCGTTCTATTGCAAATATTTTGCAATGAGTCCGTGTGTACGACAGTCGAACAAGCGACGTACAACTCGCCGACTAGTTATTTCACAAACGTACATTTTATTTATATATGATTTGGATGTCATCAAAAGTCTATTAACCAGCTCAGTATGTCTGGGACGACATAAAGTCCTTCATGTCCATTCGACTTGCAGAAGGGAGTGTTTACTAGTCGAATGTATTGTATACGGATGCAAACATAGGTATAGTGGCATACATGTTGGATAGAATATAATTAAAAGTAACATTTTATGATAGCTTTTATTATCTAACAACGGGCATTCTGTTTCTGAGTGTAGCGAAAAAAAATCTATACTTGTCTATCTATATCTTCACGTCAGTCCCTTGGAATGTAGACAGAAAGAACGGAGAGCTGCATGACTCGGTACCTACACACTTCACTCGCTACTTTAACATTTATAGCGAAAACTTCCATTTGTAAAATAGCTCAGTTATTAAAACATATTTCTAAATAACGTTTATGAATTCGGAGCTTATTGTGAATCGATTTCAGTTTTATATTTTAGATTAAATTATGCGTTTATTACTTTTATTAGTCATACAGAAATTGTATTAATCGTCAATAAAATTACCGAGTACTCGTTGTGACAAAAGAGTTTTCGACGAGCTCGGTGGCTTAGTCGTGAATGACGCGACTTTGACACCAACGCTCGTGAGTTCGGTGCCCACACAAGACAAACATTTGTGTGCATGAACATGTCTTTTTGTCTTGGTCTTGATGTTTTAAGAGAGGTAGGGCGTATCAAAGCAGTTCGTCTGGGGAAGTACCTCCATCTCACGGAAAACCGCAGCCAAATAACAACTCCCGAGAGGGTTGCTGTGTTCCTGTGTGTGAGTGAGGTCACCAGTAAGCTCCTTAGGGGTTGCTGTGTAAGCAAGCAAAGGAGGCATCGCGCTAGTGATACTTAGTATATTACACGTGTTAATAGGCGACGGTAACCGCTTTACATCAGGTGGGCCGTATGCTTTAACGCCTTCTATCGTAGTATAAACAAAATATGACACCATATTGTAAATAAACAACCGGCCGAGTGCGAATCGAAGTCAGGCAAGGACAGTAACTATAACAAAAAGACATCTAAAAACCTCACCATTAAGAAAACGATTCATTATGTTAAAAGTGATGTAACACTGCCCTTACGACGGAATGTAGGTATTGGTAAAAGGACTTAAGGCTTAAGGTGTTCATTTAATATTTTAATTAATCTTCAATTCATAACTTTGTTCGCATTAACTTCTATAACCATAACGAGTTCAAGTATTCTAACCCAGTCGTGAGTAAATTGATATACAGACAGACGGACATGACGAATATACAATGGTTCTGTGTTTAATACGGATGCAGATTAATATGATAGCCTGGTATCATGGCTTCCAAATAGACGCTATGCGGTGTTTGTTTAGTAATACAATTATTACGTGATTTGGTAACCCGTACTTCGGCGCGCCGTGTCGACAGTAATTTGCAGACGATCAATCAAGTTTTGTGATCTCGTAACATCGATACCCTAATGTCTTCTTCAGCAGCCCACGCCCGCCGCCCGCCCACCTGCCCCCATTGTCTCCGACACAATGAAAAATAACCACGAGCTGTGTGCAGTCGGCCAGCTCTCTAAGTTTGAGGGTTAGGATCGAGAGTGGCGGCTCTGACGGCGGGCTGACAGAGTCGGCTGGTCTGTTGTGCGAGCGTGTTTTAATATGAGCCGCGAGGTAATTCGTCAGGCGTCTGCTTAACTCTACTTTCGTAACGTAATGCATGCAATAACTTGCGCTTTTATGGCGTCCGTCCGTGTACAAAGGAGTAAAAGTTGATAGGAAGAGTTGCTTATTTCAGGTCGTTAATTTAACAGACTTGCCTTTATGCGGATGATTTGTATTTATTTTGTACGCCTGCAACTCTACCCGCCAGGGTCATAGTGATTTATGATCTTTTCCAGGATCTAAGCTTTCCGAGTTGCATGAAAGTCTGTACGACACGGTAAAACAGATTAAGGGAATACGCATTTGCATTTATATATTGCTTTTTATACCACTAAGGTGACAAACAAACGTACGGCCTGCCTGATGGTATGCAACACAAAAAATAATGTGACTTATATTTGTCAATGTGATAATATTTATTAGTGGTGAAGGTGGTTTTTACTAGATCACGTTTCGCCCCCGATATAGTAATTGTTTCTAAATTTTTAGCTTATTCTTTTTTAATAATGATATTAATAACAATCTCATTCGTCTTCAGTTACCTCGTCAATGCGTAATATTTGACGAGCTGTGGACGTGGTCGATTCTCGCACAAGACTAACATTTTAAGAGAGGTACGCATCAAAATACCCTTACTGGGGAACCTCCACCGCACAGAAAGCCGCATTCAAATAACAATTCCCTAGAGGGCTGTGGTATACCCGTGAATGAGAAGGTTACCAGTAAGCCCCCGAGGAGTAGCTTTGTAATCGTTTAGGGTGGGAACACGCCAGTGATACGAGCACTCCTATAGTGTTTGTGTGTGCGTCCGCGCGTGCCTTACAATAGGATTAGGGGTTCAAAACAGTAGTAAGTGGAAAATGACAGGAAAGTGGCTTCATCATAATACTGTGTAGTATTTGAAGACAGCGAGCGAAAGAGATGGCGTGCAGCACGATGTTGTGGACCATTTTAATAATACTCGTATTAACGATTTTTAAATATATTACCAAAACAACCTTTTAATTTTTCACGGGTTATTGAAATGAAAAATAGCACAGTAAAACTACAAAGAAAACCTGATTTGCACTGAATCAACTTACTAACTTAAAATAAAATGAAAATGATAACCTGAACTAATCAGGACTCGACATGGAGAGATTCAGGCAGGCTGTGACCACGTAAACTCAGCGATATCAATAAGTGATTGAGGGTTAATTTAATTATAGTTAAACATTTATTTTAATCAGGGTTCACGTCCACGCGTTAAACGTTAAATGTCTCGCGGGTTGTCGGTCGTTAAAACGTTTATTATGCGGTAGAAGATTCAAATCTTCATATTTAATAGAGGCCGAGATTACTGAGGCAGTGGTCCAGCCCACCTCATACGTGACATCCGGGTGACGTCCAAACGTGGTCTCGTTAATGACCCCCACGTGGAAAGAGATATTATAGACCGCGCAATATGGTCGGGAAGTAGATCAGAACACGTGGAAAACAGTGCCGTGTTCTCTTCTGCAATAAAATATCATGAACAGAGTGTCAACCTGTATGTTTTAGTGCCGGTGGACTTTTGAAACTGTTCAAGTCTTCAACCTTTGTTTGGCAGTCCGAGATTTGAAGGGAGCTGAGCTAAAACATGGAATTTGCACTGAAACTCTATTCCGGTATCATTTATATAGTATGTATTTGCATTGCTGTGGTCCACTGATCAATATGAAAATCCTCCGCTTCTTTTTCTTCTAAACCTAACCTAACCTAACCTAACACTTAGGATTTAGCGAAGATACTTGATTATAGAGCGACTACCGTCAAACCTATATAATTTCTTGGCCGTGCGGGTTTCCTCGCGATGTTTTCCTTCGCCGCCGAGCGAGTGATCATTACAAATACGTACATAAATTCTAAAAGACGAATTTACTGGTACACGCGCACACCAGGAGCCAGGGGTTAAGGCTGGTGCTTTATTCACTATGTTCACACTGCTCTTGAAAAATACTTCACTGTCGTAAGTCGTACACACAACATGCAACGTTATGTGAAAACAACAAATTAATCTGTCGAGAATTCTCGGGACTGTTTTGCCGATCGTTTACATTGGTATTTGTGCTGGCAGTAACAAAATAATGCTGTTTCATAAACAAATATAGAATTGATAAAAAAACAAACATTAATATAACAATATATACAACTTAACAAAAAAACTGCAAGTCAAGATGATCAATCAAATGATTGCTGAGCCACTGTATTAAATGTAGCCTTCATTGGTATATCCTTTATTTTTAGTTCATTCATCATCAAATAATTATGAAGGTAACCAATACGTAATCAAATACTAATAAAAACGCATCACAAGTCATGACGTCACTCATTCCTCTGTGAATGTCAGCAAAAAAAGCGGCAAATAAACAACAACCTTGGAGCGGGAATCTATGGCGGTGTCGGTTATTTGTCACAACGAATGTTCTTGTAGCCATCGCGGAGAATTAACGCTAACTTGGGAATCGGAATGAAATTGTATTTCGAGGAGAATGTAATTATTTTGGTCAGTATACCTTCTATAAATGACCCAAACATCATTGATGTGCGGTTGATGAAAAATCCAGTTAGTACCATTCAAAAGAATGTTGATCCACTGAATATCAACAGTCTCCTGCTGTGACTATAACGTGGTAAGTAATATCCGAAATGAATCTTTGGTATTCTTGACGTGAACTCAAAAACGTGAACTTGTAGATACACCTACGATGAATACACCTGAATTAATCAAGTGTAACTACCCTTGGCAGTACCATATGTACTACAGTACGTATGGACAGATAGTGGAGGGTAAGTGTAGCCCAAAATGAAGTCGATGGTAGTCTGAGACACGCAAGTTAAGCAGCCATGGATCGTTGTTGTCGTTCCGAGTTCCTTCGAGCTGGAGGGTACGTTAAACCGTCGCAGTGTTTTCGATAGATGATAATTGTTTTAAGCAAAGAGTGGTAGGGTACATCCGAGCTTGGGAAGTACCTCCACCTCACAGAAAACCGCAGCTAAAGATGAACTCCTTGTAGTAGAACTGTTTTGTCCCTGCGAGTGAGTGAGATCCAGATCTGACTGACCGATCGCTTGCCGTTTCCCAGCACATTTTTAGCATGTTCATGTCGGTGCAAGTCTGATATAAACCAACGTACAGTGCAGTATTCTGAGCTACTAATGCACCTCGTGTCCTTTTTTTTAATCCATCATTGATAACGTGACCATGTGGGTCAACTGAGCATACGTGTGCATCAGATGCGCCGTATTTGTCTCCCGACATTATATAAACATATTATCCTCAGTACAACGCAACTATTCTAGACTCATTTCATTGACTTCTTACAATAATTTCGTGTGTCAATATTTATAATGAAACCAGTAACTGGGCGATCTTTATGTTTTTTTTTTGTGTTTGTGTAAAATGTCATTGTGTAAAATTTTTGGCAGAGCTGCGATAGCCAGCGGAACCACATTACCCTCAAAATTGCCGTTTGGGGTAGACTGATGTCATCCAGCTAGCGTTTAGACGGTAATAGTGAGAAACTCCAAAATCGACACACTAATAGCTAACATATTGTAGTTTTGTATCCTTTAAGTTGAAATTTAAATGTTCGTTGGTGAGGAAGAACGGTCCAAAATCGTTCCAATTAGAAAAAAAAACATATGGGAAAACGTATGGCCGGCCACTCTGCAGTGCAGAGTCTGCACTGCACTCCCATCAACAGAAAAAGTAACAGCACTCGTCGCTAGAAGTCGTACAGGGTTCCATATATTTAAAAAAAAATAAAACATTAAATAATATAATATTTAAATATTATTTAAATTTAAAAAATATCAGCTCTGCCTACACAGCTTGCTGTTATTTACTAGTATTTAAATACGAAATTTGATTCAAACCGTTATAACCGTTTCTGAGATTCACCAAATGTTTGTAAGGTACGACAATTAAGCGTTTGCCCAGTATCCCAAAGGAACCGCTTTTCCTCCTTTCTTCCTTGTCGCTCGGCTACCAAGAGGCGTATCGTGATGTTGAGCATCCTGTACCCGTCCTCAACAATCGTGCTGTTAAATGCAAAAATATTTTCTCAAATCCGGCCGGCGGTTCCATAGGTTAGCGCATCATGCAATTAAACTCTTCTTTTTTATATATGTACTAGTATAGATAAGAATTGCTCGTCTAAATTATTATAATAACATACATAGGAATTATACGATTTTTAAACACGACGTCCACTCGCTGGTCATTACTCAAATGTGTTTTGAACATTGGTAGCGAGGATGTCGATTTAAGCAGCTATATATATAACGAAATTGTTACTTATTAAAAATATATAATATAATAAGTCCTGCTATCGTCATTTCTTACTTTTCCAAATGTCGGAGATCGGCATGAAGTACCATTATAAAATATTAATGTTCACTCTTTAACCGAACACACTTTGCAACCTCTACACACTAGTCCTGATGAGCGGCAGGCCTTGGAGCGATCAAAGGATCTATTTTGTTTTTGTTCTCAGATGTTTTCATCTTGCTAGTTCCAATACGGGATTCTTCTGTGATATCAGACCAGTTTGATAAAATGTCTGCGGCTGACTGCACCACGGTCAGTTGTTACCGAGACATCGGCGTTAGTCGGCCGGCCGCGCCGGTTGCCGTGCTCGATCCAGGGCTGTCGCTTCGTGACTTAGGATTTGAGTCATGAAACGTGTGTTGCGGAATTTCTTCTACGATAGGATCTGCCATCAGCTTGCATGATATGTCCGGAGACCGACGACGCCCATAAATTCTTATCGAAAAGTAGTGTCTATTCCTAATGCCTTTCTAAAATCTTAGATTGTGACTTAAAAAGACCAACTGTTTTTTATTGTTAGCCTATTCAGGACATGGTTATGCATGTTCCTTCATGTGTAAAGATTTGCGTACATCTGTTTATGTACTGATATCTAAAACAGGATTATAATTATAAATTACTTTTACATATGTACCAGCTATGCTAGTGGCCGCTAACTCTGGAGTAAAGACTGATAAATCTATTGCCCAGCGCGGTGCCGGTAGCGACTTGCTCGCCTGCGGCGGTCCATAGTGACTGCGCACACGCATTATTTGAACTGGACTGTGAACATAAAAACATTGCGCACGAGTACCCTACATTTCTATCGTAACAGTGATGTTGCCCAAAACATTAACAAGCAATAATGCGACAGGCTCTCGGTATTGTCTGGTCCGCGAAGTCTTTCTACGAACTTGTCGGAAATCAGGCAAGTGGATATAAATAGCCGCACACTTGAAGAGAATCCACTGTATAGGCTCAAAGGGAGGAACCGATGAAGTGAAATCGATTAAGTTGATAGCCAATGATTGAAAGCGGTCGCGAGCCCGTATTCCTTCTAGAAAACTTATGAGAGTAAATAGTGTATCTACTATTTACTGTCGTATTTGTGTGTGGGCTGTGGGCACGAGACACGTGTCTCCGGCCCACCTATCGTTCAAGTATCTCGGCGGTGGAGAGAGACGGTTTGTTTATATTTTGGTCGCCGCCGTCCGCCGTCCGCCTCGCGGCACGCACTTCCTTTCCGCAGCGAGTGAAGCGTGAACTGCACCACAATATAAAAAGAAGTATCAGTAGACATCAAAGGTCACATTTAACGATTCACCAAATTAGGGATTGCGTGTTCAGTCAGCTTCTCCACTTCTGTTGATATTCAAAACACGTCACATGACTACCTGTTTTATTTTTTATTCTAATCGTAATATCAAGCATCACTTCTTGAAAACAGATCTACTAAGGAACGGGATGTATGTTTATCATTCACTCCACCACAGTTTTACGTCTATTGATCTCTCGTCTATCTGAAATGAAATGCCACTAAAATGTAAAGAAGTAATAAAGCAAACAAGGTTAAAACTGCGGCGTTCTCTCACACACAATTAATGTTATTAAAACAAACACTATACAACTTATTTAAATTTATAGTTAATAGATTCAGGCGTTATTTTGCGAAAGTCAAATTTATATACAATTTGGTCGAACCTGCTTGCTTTGTGTGCTTCCACCACCAATTACTTCTACTAACGGTAGTCGGTGGGTGCCGGTCGGCGCTTGTTCGCATGAACTAATCGGTGGCGGAACCACACAAAGCAGGTTCGACCAAATTGCATGAGCATTATTTAAATTTATCTTCTATAACATTATGAAAGGTGCCATGACTCGTATAGTGTGCGCCCATTCAGCTCGTCCAACAGATGGATATAGTGAAGTGCAAGTGGAAGGCAAGTAGCCGAGTCTCGCTGTGGTTTACACACTGCTCCAGCGTCGCGACGGCCGCTCTTCCCTTCGGCCGCCGGTACCGAAATAGACACTTTTTCATTAAGGGCGTTGTTATAATTGATGTTTCCATATCTCCACGTTACGACCATTACGGTGTGACCGCGGATGAGCCGCTATTTTGACGCACATTTCTCGTCTTCATTTGAGTATTCGTCTCGGGTCGTGTGTCAGGCCGGTGTTATACAACTTTTCAAGGTTGGGTTAACTCAGTTGGGTTTGGTGAACACTTACCGCGAGTCTTTTGTGTTGCTTACTCTACTGTGTTGACATTAAGCAAAAGCTATTTTCTCGACAGAGTTAATTAAATATGAATCACTTTGAACCGTACACGTTGATGGATTCGAGAACTTTAGATAAATATGTATATTTGTTTATGTGGTCGACAGAGTCTTTGAGATTTAATGCAAGAGACGACCTCTATAGCCATTGATAACTCCGGGAGCTGATATTAGCGACATTCAATACAAAAGTCTTCGAAAAAATAAATCTTTATGTATACAACATGCCTCCCTTGCAAAGAGGGTGCTTCAGGCACCTCCCCGCTCTGTGAACGTGCAGTCTATGGCTTCATTACATGCCCTATCGGTAACACAAACATTGAAGGGTGTGCTCACGGAGGCAGCGGGGTGGTATCGATCGCTCTCGTACGGATGCCCGCATCCTGCTGCCAATTACCAGCATAGTATAACGCAGACAATACAATAAGAACAATAAATAAGTTCACTCACACACCATTCATTGGACCCAATTTAATATTCACTGGACTTGCAGTAACAAAAAATGACATTGATAGACATACGGGCCACCTGATGTAGCCTATGATAAAGATAAATTATGATAAAATATGAACGCTTGCAATTCATTAAGTATCTGCTAACATAGTAACTCCTAGGAGTTTACTGGTGACCTCGCTCACACGCAGGAATACAACAACCGTACAGGGACTTGTTACTTGGTTGCGGATTTCTGTGAGGTAGGGGTACTTCCCCAGATGGGCTGCTTTGATGTGTCAAAATAACAACTCTATATAGGGATGTTGTGTTCGTGCTAGTGAGTGACCGCTTTACATCAAGTGGGCCGTACGCTTGTATGTCTCCCGACGTTGTATAACAAAACACCACTCTTGAAAACATCCAGACCAAGACAAACAGACATGTTAATGCACTTACATGTTTCTCCTGTTTGGAAATTGAACCCACGAGTGTTGGTGTCGAAGTAGCGTCACTAACTCTGTGTTTAAGATGAGGATTGAAAGTTGAGCAATGTCTTGCCAAACCAGTCCGTATCCGGAGCTCTAAGATCCGACAAGCATAGGTACATGAAAAGAGGTCTCAATGTTAAAGGAACTAGTAACTACAACAAGCACACTACAGACTGTCTGTCAGTTCTCGACTCCACTCGGTGACCACTGCCCGCCACGGTCTGCTCCTGGAGTCTTCATACCTGTTAAGTCAACAGGCATCATGAAACTCCGCTCAATGCTATATATAGTAAAACAACTGTATAATGGAGTAAATAGAGTTGATATAACGATTTTCATCCACATCATGCACCAGGCAGCGCAGCCCAGTGGAGAAAGAACCGACCTATTGGTTAACAGTCTCCCGATTCGAATCCTGACCACCGCATGTACCATTAAATGTGTGTTCAGATTTGTGCCAATATTTATATATATTCACTTACTCGCCGGTGAAGGAACACGTCGCGAGTAAACCCGCACGCCCAACAAATTATATTTCGAAAGATGCGCGTGACCTTACCTGCAGTCGTTCAGCGGTTTAGTAGTGAAAAAAGACGTTTTGAAGGGATTGACAACACTATTTTAATACCGAGGCTCGTGGGTTCGATTCACACATAAAACATTTGTGTGCTTGAACATGTTTGTCTTGGGCGGGGTGTTTTTATGAGAGAGGTAGGACTAATAACAGAAGCTTCACTGCAGTGAAGTTTCTTTTATGGGTCCTACTTTACCTCACAAAAATCGCAGCCAAATAACAACTATCAGTAGGGTTGTTGTGTTCCTGCTAGTGAGTAGGGTTACCAGTAAGCTTCTAAGAAGTTGTGAATCGCGCCAGCAATGTTTATGTATTGCAAATTTCAAATTATAAACACAACAGATCTGCTTGTAGCATAACGCTCATTGTAGGTGAAAATGAAAGCAAAAAAATTTTCATAGCCTACAGTGCTATAGTAACCACTATGTATCGCATCAGGTGGAATGTATGCTTGTATGTTTACCGACGATGTATAAAAAAAGCGCTGATAGAGACTTACTTTAACATTTATAGTAAATTTATGGACACCTCCAAGTATATAATGCCTTCCAAGTTAGTTAGTCCCTTCTCCTTCGAGGAGAGTACATGTTTGACCGTCGAAGGGACAAATCGTTTGTAATTCAAATATCGCAATACTTCGATTGTTTCCTGTTTCGTATTGTTTTGCTTTGCTCGCTATTGAGCATGGCCAGTGAACCAGAGCCCGGCAAATGATCGAAATTCAGAGAAAGCGAGCGATATTCGACGCGATCAGCTTTACATTTGAAAATTCACGCGGCAATTTTAACTTTCGCCGACTTATTTAAATGTCTAATTATATTTACTGATAACGTAATTCTGAGCGGTCATGGTGACTGAGAGAGAAAGCGTGTCTTTGTGCCTTAAAGTAGACGACATGATATGGTAAAACCAAACCCTAGCTTCATCGTAACCATAGCATTCTCGTTTCCTATCCATTGGAATTGGCGTGGTGTGCTACCTAACCCTTAGGGTTAGGTAGCACACCACGCCAACACGATTTGGCGAAAATACTGATTTTGATATGAAGCGACCCAGAGGGAACCCCAGACTTTTCTTGTGTCAGGTCGTACGATATACTTTCGAACGTACACATTCTTGGACGTGCGGGTGCCGTCACGATGTTTTTTCTTCACCGTACAGTAAGCAATAATCACAAATATGTACATAAATCCAAAAACACAAACTTACTTGTACACGCCCATACCAGAGCTCAAACCGGGCCTAGTCGGATAAAAGCTGCTTATTTATCCACTGGATTACTTATCACTGATCATGACAATAGCTATACGGCAAACAAAGTAATTACTGGAAAAAACAATTATCACAATCGGTTAAGAATCGCGTCACGTAGCTGGCAATCATACGTACGTGTGATCGTTTACATCTCTACATTTAACGGCGAGCGAGGAAACGGCCCAGAAATATTGAATTGGTATAATTTGTTTGCCCTTTCCGCCTGTCTGCGCCACTTTTATACCTTTTTTGTTCAGTGAATCATTAAATATATATATGTATATATATAAAATCTTAAAATGATAAAATTCTGTACGATTTACAAAGGAAAAATTATTGAAATAAATAAAATTCTTTAAGAATTGTTAAAAATCACGTTTGTTATTAGGCTATATTTACTCTTAGTTGGAGAATATAAAATTTACTTTATGGTTGTAATAAAATAATATTTTATGTAAAGATATAATAACGAGCCTTTGGATATCTTCATCAATAAATTCACGGTAGACATCTGTACAAGGGCCTCGCAAGTTTTATTAAAGTACATTAATTATAATATTTGTGAAATATTATCACCATTTGGTTTTAACAGCTCACCCAATAAAAATAAGTGTCCAGTGTTTAATTATACCCTGATATTACGATAAGGTAATAAGTTTCATCTTATTACTTAGTAGGTACATAATAATTGCAGAGCTGCGTTAGCCAGCGAGGCTTTATAACCGAGAAAATTGTCTTTTTTGCAGTTTTGCGGTTGTCGACTGTTACACGTAGTACTCCTTCAGTTTTGAAGCTAGAGAGCTGATTGTTCGACGAGAATGTACCTTAAGTATTGTAGATTCCCCTAAAATAGATTAAATTTCGATTAGCTCAATAAAGGATATCGATAAGTGATGTTATCGCCCCAAAAACCGTTCCAATACAAAGTCAATTGGAGCGCGTATGGCGAGCACTGAAAAACAACAACACGATCACTATCGCCGGTTAGGGTTAGCAGCTCTGCTTACGCAGCTTGCTGTTATTTACTTATTGTGCAAAAGCAGCTCTGCCAATACGCCGCAGGCCCAGCTTCCCTAGTTATACAGGTACAATCCAAGTTGCGAACGTATACATACGTACAGACCAACTGACGAGGGAACTTGCGCCGTCAAAATAAGACAAATTAAGTCACATTGATAATATACACATTTACATAATAAACTTAATAAACGCCGAGCGAAGCTCAGACGCCCGGGCACTGTGTCAACAATTTGATGAAAATTTTGAGCGCCAAATTTTTTCTCAATTTGATATGTGTCTTATGTTCAAGACAGTTAAGATAACAAGATGCTGTCACAGTGTTTACGAAATGGTATCGTATTCGTAAGACAATGTATACGGGAAGGAATCACTACTCGACACCGCATGCACATGTGGTGTACAGTGTATATACGGTGTATATAGTGTAATAGAATTGGGTGTGATACTGCACACGATTAGTTATCGTAACACTCGCGTGGTATATTAAAATCCTCGGTAATATACCACGCGAGTCCTGGTTTATAAACACGCGTGTGTTTCAACAATCTCTTTTTTGTGGAATCATCATAAACTAAAATTATTGACAGGAAAATGGCACCAGTTCCTGAACAATATCTATTCTTTCCTAAACCACTATCAAGTCACTATCACTGTCAAGCATAACGGCGTCACTCATGCGTTGTCGACCCTAAAATATTTTTTATGGTTGTAATCCAAGCTTTTCTCATTAAGTATATGCACCATCGAGTACGTGTATACTCGATGATATGCACATACGCGCTCTTATGCTTATGAGTAAAACCTCCTACTTAGACGTCGATTAAAACTTATTAATCTCACGTGCGTCACTATGAGAACTATTCAGACCAGTACACCGGTGCAATCTGCAACTCCATATGGAGGAGCAGAAGTCCGCCGACACAGACAGATGATATCAGTAAGGGAACACATTTCCCGGCGACTCGCGTCCAAGAAATACCTTGACTTACATAATTCAACGATATACGGAGTTCAACGGCTCCAGTATTCGCTTTCATTAACGAACGGTTGTATTCCGAGTGGATTTATGAATAGTTTTCCTTTCTCGGCCAATGTTTGTGTTCGCGGCGCGCGTGCTCGATGTCATGTGGGACCGCAGCCTTTGTTTTTGCAATAAAAAATCTGCGGAACGATATATTTATGTATTCTGGAATTTATGAAAGTGGTTTTGGTTTTCTATCCACTGCTTTGGATTTTGTAAAGATTATGTTATTAGTGGTATCGTTAGTGGCATCGTTATAATGTGCTACATTTGATTCCCTATATTTATTCATAGTATCGATGTGATACACTTGGCTACTTGATTAAACTGAATTGTCATTATTCTGAGTTCCTTAGACTCGCATTAGTCAATCAGTCATGATTTAAATAAATCTCGACTGCAGTATTATTAGTCACTAAGTAGGTAATAAATAACATAACGATCAACCTTCATTTTCATCAAGAAATAACCATGTACTTCTGTGGAGAGGCTACAAATATCTATTCAGACTCCAACAAAATCGGACATCTTCACTGACCGGTTAACGAGCTGTATACATACGTCAGTGCAGTTGAATGTCTGTTTTAATTGTGATTATTATGATGTAGGCCGTGCCGCGTCGTCTCGGACAGGACAAGCCGTCTGGCTGCGCGGGACTCGAGTACGACACTTGTCTCTGGGTTCTCTTCCGGCGCCGGCGGTGCGCCCTTGTTTTTAACAAAATGTCCACAGGCTCATATTGTTAGGTACAATAGTAATTAATTATACAAAAACTCGAGCAAACTGATGGTACCAATGAATATCTAGAGATCAAAGGCTCTCCCTATATCTATTAATCTTAGGTACAGGTAAAATTCCTTTCCTATGAGAACTGACTGAGAACAATATCGATGCTCGGTGGCTCAGTCTTGATCTGGATGTTTTAAGATAGGTAGGGCGTATCAAAGCAGCCCGTCTGGGGAAGTAACTCCACCTCACAGAAAACAACAGCCAAATAACAACTCCCAAGAGGGTTGTTGTGTTCCTGTATGTGAGTAAGGTCACCAGTAAACTACTAAGGAGTTGCTGTGTAAGCAGCAGAGGAGGCATCGTGCGAGTGATACTTAATATATTACAAGAATATTAGGCTAGGGTAACTGCTTTACATCAGATAGGCATATGCTTGTATGCCTCCCGACGTTGTATTAAAAAAAATCAGGAATAACTTAAAATCCACCTCGCCCGTATCTCGTCTTTATTAAAGCATTAATTTATTACTTGGTCATGATTGTTATTACGAGTATGTACAGTTGTACAGTGTATGACTGTCTAATTGTGAGAAGTATAAACTTTTGATTGACCATCGAATTGGGCTGTACAATGAAACGCATCCGGACGACAAGACGGAAACAAGAAAAAACAAAATCAAACTTCCAACATATACTAATTTCTAGTAATCTTGAGTTGGAATGCAGCCATTGTTTTACCCCGGGACTACAACGGACTTCACTGTTCATTCTCTACATTGTGGCGATCACTGTTGGAATTCAGACTACACACATAAAATACATGTAGGTATTTGTGATAGACTTGTTCCGAATTTCTTATGGCGCTCGGTTCTCTCTGCCTACCCCGCAAGGGACTTGGCGTGAAGATATACATACATACACTTGTTCCGAATCATGGTGACGAATTCAATAATGAACTAATAATCCGTAAGATATCCTTTTTAGGGTTCCGTACACAAAGAATACCAACACAACCTTATTACTATGGCTCTGCTGTCTGTATCTTGGGAACCGTGATACATAGACACTTGAATTTCCGTAAAATGTGTATGGCCGCAATAGCAATTAATAATATATTTTTTATTTTTACAATAATTTTTTATTTTTAAAATTTTACAATACTCCTTGCAAGATTTTTTGAACATTTTTTACACAATGAATGACACAAAATGGAATGGAATCCGACTTGCACTCGACCCGGTTTTTTTTTTGTAATTTTTGTTATCGAGGACTAACAATAAGACTATTGATAAGAGTACTAATGATAAGAAAATTTTAGTTATTCCTTTGTGATTTTTACGTTAATCTAAATTATGAGTTTTCAGTTAACCGTGTTAAATCAGAAGGTGATGTCAGGAGCCCTAGAAACCGGTGAACGTGCGCCAGAAGAGCTATGAATGTTAAAAAAGAGAGTGAAGTGTGTAAGAAGCGAGTCATGAGGCGCTCGATTCTCTTCGCCTACTCCGCATGGTAGCGTCAACTGACAGGACACCGTAGTCCTTTGTCAGTTGCCGCTGCAATTTGGGCTCCCCTTTTTGCTTACCAACAGGCAAAGAGGAGCCACTATAAAAAAAACAAAAAAAAATCTGACGTGAAGTTATGGATAGATGAGTTTTTAGCATTCCACTAATACTACTGAATTAGCGAAGACACACTCACATCTTCATTGTATCCACAGTGACTCAACATTTGTGAATAATTGACGATTGATGAAGAGACATAAAACATCCCTATATGTGCTACCAGTGCCGGTGCCTACCTGCGTAGTATTGTTATATGACATATAAAGTTCATCAACAATGAAAAGAAGCAGATGGAATTTTATAAACATACTGTCGATAGAATATTTGCGAATGTTTCCATAACAATGACTAATTATACACTCGAATATGGTTAATAATTTATTATTTTTCTACTAACATATATTACATATGCCGTCATCGTTATGTGTGCCGATCGAGCGATCTCCGGCGGCGCAGCCGCGTGATGTGTTCACAGCTGAACGTTCGCGCTGTTTGCGTCTGTTCTCTCTTTGACGTTGATACCATTGACAATTACAATTTATGGTTTATTATTTCGAATTTATTCTACTGCGTGGTGTCCACACCTGGACAAATATTTCCAGCGATCGACAAACTGCCTTGAAAACGACAAACGTCTGAATCATTACAGTATTTTTGATAATTACGTGAGTTTGATATTGAAAGTAGATGATTTTCTAACGCGGGTGAAGTGTGGACAATCGGCGCCTATCTGTATCCGTATGAACCCTTTTTAGATTGGGTTTTGGCAATTAGTATTTAGTCTATGAAAGTGTATCACTTCAGTAGCGTTATTTTCGAAAGTATCTCTAATATCACAATTGGAATTATCTTCAATCACGATAGTAGCGCCAGATTGGTTTTATTTTGGTGATTGATTCTTAAATTTAACATCATTAAAAAGATTCTGTTCAAAAATTAAAGTCGAGATTTCAAAATTTTACGTAATACTAATTATTTATGGAGATTGGGTTGTCATTAGAATTAACTTAAACAGTAACCGTACACATCCGGCGAAATGTTATTAAAAGTATACGTAAACAAATGTGGGTTTGCATAAGAAAAATATACCCCTTGAGCACCAACATAGGTCATATATGACCAGGCTTATGGCGGTATGCGTGTAAAAAGTACATAGCGGGCCTCGACGGGTATGCGAATGAGAGCTGAATAAGAGCGAATTAGTGGTTCTCACTCGACCGACGCAATGTCCGTAGTTATCGAGTGTTTACATCGCCGTAGATGGAAATAACGTAGCGACTCGGAGCACTCGCACCATCACCATTACGAAAATTAATAAACCCGCCACAGAAATAGATGAAACGATTCCCTGAATTGGGTTTGTACTTATGTTTATGTGGTGGCGCGGTGCGGCGCAGCGACCGCGGCGTGGCGTAGCGTGGTGCGGCGTGGCGCGGTCGGCCGCGGGATCAGTCGACACGCCAAACGCATCAACTAAGATCAAAGATGGTGCGGACGCCCTCATTCCTGATTATAACTTAAATAGCGGATATGAGGAGATTCCTTCAATGAAACTTCTCGGTATGGACTGGCTTTCTCTGCATCCCCAGGCGGCCATAAATATTCGATTGTTTGACAGAAAGGAGATTGTTCAAATATTACTTCCCGGACACATTCAAAATTCAGTGAATAGTGGACGCGGTCACATTTATCTAGTAGCGCGGTTCTGACCTGCACTACCCCGTTTCCTCGTGGTCCAACTCAAATGCACAACTAGTTGTGTCATAGCGCCGTGCGTTACTAAGCAGTTGCAGAAGCAAATCTATTCAGTGTTTATCTTTCAAAATCGTATACATTCTCACACTTGCTAGCGTTATTTTGGTCTTATTAAAGTTTTATAATAAAGCACGTGAATGCCAGACCTTCGTTATTTTATAAAAACTGAAATTATCTCTATGTGAGCTCCCAACAACAATAAACAAATAACGACATTATAACAATATTATAATAGTCAAAGAAAAGGAACGTGCGGACAGCTACGCCGAATTTCACACTACGCTCGATGTGAAACTAAAGTAAGAATTTGTTGTTGCTGTGGTTGCACATTTACTTGATAATATTGTTACCCTTTATTTTACATCATCTATTTTACATAAGCAATTTTAATATCGACGCACTCTATAAGTGCCTATGTACTTACGGAGTGCATCAATATTCGATTGCATTACAAATTTGACTTTTATAGCGGGTTGCGCATTCACAAGCACTCTAAGGCGCTACAATGTCCACGCACAGTGGACAAACTCCACATTTCAGTACTAAATATTATTTACTGTAAAATATACATTATATTCAGCAACGTAACGTAATAAGTATATTTAGCCAAAGCCGATTATTATAAAATAAGGTACTTTATTTAAAAGAGCCCAGTGGGTAAAAATAAGTCCCCATTTCGTATCCTGATGGGTGGTGAGGGGGAATATACCGGTAAATTCATATTAATGTGTATATTTGTAATTATCACCGAGTAAGTGGCGGTGAAGCAAACATCGTGAGAGAACCCGCACGGCCCAGAAATTATATTTGGAAAGACGTATGACGTAAGATAAATTACATTTCTCTCTGGCTAGTGGAGGTGTGCCGGCAATCACTCTGTAAGAATCAGTGTCGTAGGCTTGGGGAGCGGACCCCGCCAATTCTACTGGATTAGGAAACGGAATAACGCTAAGAAAAAAGCACTTTATTTAATAAGTATAAAAAATATTTATACGTAAAAACGCGTGACGTCATTTCTGTGTAAACAGACTACTGGCCGTAGTTTTGGATCATTTAAACGTTTATTTATTTATTTTTTATGGTGAAAAATCTTGTGATCACTTTTTGAAATGTTATTTCAGTCGGATTTAAAACACAGAGTGAGCAAAGACGTCTTGTGAAACAAACCCTCGCCCAACAACCGCTACGTAGTATAAAATTGTTAGTAAAACAAAAAGTGCACACTCCACAAGCCCTATACAGCCGGTATAGAGAGAATAGCCTCACGGAAATAAAATAGTTACAGAAAGAAAGTCTTTGAAAACGCGCCGTGTTCACAAAATGGTGACTGCTACAAACGAAACGAGCGCAAACTACATGGACCTAGAGCTGAGTTAACAATTGAGGAGTTCCCAGGGCCACCTCCGCATTCCCTCGTCATGCTCCTACTTGCTCGTAGATACTGTTATTCTATTGTCAGCAAAACTATGCTTAAACGTCCTCATGTTCCAATACGTAAATTCAACCTCCAACCTCCATCAGCAGATCAGCTCAGTGGTACATTATTGTATTATCAAGTACGTAAACTACACTTACCAGAGGGAGACTTTGTACTTTGTTCTCTCTGCCTTCCCCGCAAGTGACCTGGCGTGAATATATATATATAATAAATAATAATAAATATTGTCGGACAAATTACACAGCGCCACCTAACCCCAAAGTAACCGAAGCTTGTGTTATGGGTACTAGACAACTGATAAACATACGTAAATACATTGTTTTTTGTAAATACATACTTATTATACATAGAAAATACCCAGACCAAGACAAACAGACATGTTCATGCACACAAATGTTTGTATTGCGTGGGTATCGAACCCACGAGCGCTGGTGTCAAAGTAGCGTAACAGCGCGTTTCACCACTGCGCCACCGAGCCCGTCTATATATATAGGACTTTGTACAAAAGTCGTCTGCAAAGCTGTGTTCCGGTTTGAAGGGTCAGATATGGCAGAGAAATTACTGGGTACTGTGACGAAATAGTCTTAGGTCACAAGATTGGCAGCGCGCGAGTAACATCACTCCCCAGTCGCAACACTCCCCGTGGTGTTGCGAGCATCAATAGGCTGCGGTGACCGTTTATCATCTGATGCGGGCCGCAGGGCGCATCAAAGCAGCCCGTCTGGGGAAGTACCTCCACCTCACAGAAAACCGCAGCAAAATAACAACTCCCTAGAGGTTGTTGTGATCCTGCGTGTGAGTGAGATCACCAGACACCTGCTGAGATATTGCTGTGTTAGCAGCAGAGGTGGCATCGCGCGAGTGATACTAATGTATTCCAAGCGTTGCGAAGCGCGTGGGCCGTATGCTTGTATGCCTCCCGACGTATTAAAAAAAGGCTACCTAATAGAAACGTGTCAGAAGCAGGCAACTCGGATTTAAATATTTTTTTCATAACCACTGTGTATAAAGTATGTGACAATATTTCTGAATAACAATATCACTCTACAAACTTTACTCCTATTTATTAAAGATATATAAAATCGATTCAGAATTGTAACCTGCGTGCGAACCATACAAACGTTCAGAACAAATGACGGAAGGCAATAAATTATTTGGGAACAAGATACAATATTTGTATGATTTATTTTCTTTATTTTCTAAGGTTCCCAATCCCATTAAGTGTATAGTTGCAGAAACAAATCCGATCGAGTAGTACTAACATAATATAGTTCTGCAAAAGCAGGTCTAGTTTCAGGGAAGTCTCGGATATCATGCCACAGCGGCCGTACGTACATTTCACATTCCCCTTTACGCACGTCTAGACAGAGAGGACGTGCATTCATATTGTCATGTCATGGGGCTCTCGTCTATTACCTTGGCCTTTGCCGCTTGGAACATATTATTTTATTATTTATATCTAATGTTACATATGAAGAAGATATGTTTAACGCTAATAACTAAATTAATAAATCATATTCTTCGGATGAATCACACAGCGCCATCTAGTCCCAAACTTAACAGAGCTTGTGCTATGGATGCTAGATAACTGGTAAACGTACATCAATAGCTTTTTTTTCTGTTGTAAATACATACTTACTATATCTATCTATAACTTTACGCCAATTCCTTGCGGGAAAGGCAGAGAGAACCGAGCGCCACGTGACTGGACTCACTCGCTTCTCTAACATTAATTGCTCTTTTCATACACGCTCGCCGGTTTCTAAGGCTCCTGACATCACCTTCTGATAGAACACGACCAATTTGATCATAGTAGGTAAGACTTGGCCTTCCTCGGCTGCTACATCCTTCCACTTTTGCAATGTATATGTATAAATATATATACTTACACTTCATAGAAAACACTTTGACCAAGACAAACAGTCATGTTTATGCATTGTGCAGGAATCGCATACATATTGGTGCTTAAGTAGCAAATAAAAATAAAGCTTAGTAGTAAATCTTTGATTTGTTCATCGTGTACCATTCACCATCAGTCCAAAATATATATATTGGTGTTATCGAGCTCAGGGTCAGCGCTGACATTCGCGACGTCTGCGGCCGCAGCCTCATCTCCTTTGAAGATATTTTTATTCCGTATTCCAGTTCTGATGCTCCAGTGATGTCGAAAATAGAGTTTTTGTTGCATAATTTGAGAGAGTATTATGCAACTATGTATCAGTGATTTTATAATAGCTTGTCTCCAGATAGAGCACAGTTACCTAAATATCTTGATTACTCTGCCATAATCAAGATGGCCGCAGTGATGTAGCCTCTATAATTTGTTTAGTTCTGGAATAGTTTTATTCTTTTAAAATGATATCCACCTATGGTGTGAACCGTCATATCCACACTAAGTATACGCAGCGAGCTGTGGCCGACATGTCTGTTACTTGCATGTGTGAAACGAATCGATTAGAGCAAGAATTGTCGAAATGAGACAACGTTCTACGTCTCGCTTCTGAGACTGCAAAGGAACAATGTAACACACATCAACTTATGAAAACATACCCTTGTTCATAGGAGCAGTCGAGTAGAAATAATAACAGGTTTATTACATACACAGTTGTCATCTGATTTCAATTGAAAATTCCCCTGTCGGCTCTATGCATTTATTCGGATCCTTTTTGGGCACACAATTCCCTCGACAATAATATGATTGTAAGATACAAATTGTAAAAAATATCACTTTGTGTCAGACTCTTACTGATTAAAACACCACCTGGCACTGCCTTTAGTCGGGAGGGTTTTGGGCTTCATCTGAAGCTATCGCCCCAGGGAACAGGACGACGCAAGGTGTCACGACCAAATTGGTAGTGCTTTTCAGAAGATTGTCTCAGGAGCCATAGGCTCATAGGCTCATATCGGCGAACATGCTTGAAAACAGCTATGAATGTCAAAGAAACGAACGAGGTATGCAAAGAGCACATCCTTTGACGCTTGGTTTTTTTTTTATACTACGTCGGCAGGGATACAAGCATACGGCCCACCTGATGTAAAGCGGGTACCGGAGCCTATCAACACTTGAGATAAGTATCACTCGTGCCATGCCTCCTCTGCTGCTTACACAGCAACTCCTGAAGAGCTTACTGGTGACCTCACTCCCACGCAGGAACACAACAACCCTCTAGTCTCTAGTTTTCTGTGAGGTGGAGGTACTTCCGCAGACGGGCTGCTTTGATGCGCCCGACCTCACTTAAAACATCCAGACTAAGACAAACAAACATGTTCATGCACACAAATGTTTGCCTTGTGTGGGAATCGAACCCACGAGCGTTGGTGTCAAAGTCGCGTCATTCAAGACTGAGCCACCGAGCTCGTCAACGTTGTCGTTCGTTATCTGCCTACCCCCACAAGGGACATATAGTTTTATATATACATATAGTTTTTGAGAAAAAATATTTTGCAACCCTTCAGTAAGGTCTATGTATTTCCCCATTACGATTATTAAATATGGTTTTTCCATATGTGTCATTGACCAGAATTTGTTTGCAGTGGGCACTACGTGGACGTGAAGTTGGCTTAAGCTCTTGACGAACCTTTACAGAGCATATAGGATGCCAGAATGGAAAGAAATCCCGTAAATGTTTCTTTAGTTTAAGTGTTCTTTAGAATTTCTGCCAGAAAATTGGAAAATCAAACTGCACCGAACCGCGGGAAGCTAACTCGTGTAACATAATTATGTATGAGTAGTACTCAGTAACAAAGTATCACACAGACACTTTCATTCATTCAATACAGTGCAATGAATCAATTAAACTGTGACACAAAATTGAGTGTATCTTATCTATTAATTACAATTTATTTCTGTTTGTTTACCAATAAGGTCATTCGCTTCCAAAACTGTATTTTCGATCATTGTATAAACGTTGTATTTGACACTGTATATAAGAGTCGTCTCACCGATGTGGTATCGTCCTCGTTGCGTGTCACACACGAGTTCCTGCGCACTGTGCTCGTGTGGGACAGATGGTATCACGTGGGTACGTACGGGCCGTTATCTCTCGTCGACGGTCGCGTCGATGGGATTAATTTGTTATTGTCGTGTGCAACTAATTGCCTGCTCCCAGCTCGCGGGTGGCGGCTGATAGATGGTGGCACACGCAGTCATTGATAATAATAATCAAACAAGTCGTGTAACACATGCGTGGGTTATACCAATTATTGTCTTAACGGACAATAATTGCTTGACCGCACATGGAGCACTGTCATCGCCTTCAAGCGGGAGCACTTGTACACCGGCTTGGGCCTTGTTATTTGGCTCAAAGATGAGCTGTGACAATTGTTGACGATCACGAGCTATTGAGCTCTTCGGTGATGCCTCCCTCTGTGTTCTACTAATTGTATCCATACCATATTGCCATCGATAGAGGATTGATCCTAACACTTTGAAACCACGATGATTGCGTACTATGCGATTTCAGAGGGGTTTCTTCCGCGAAATCTGACGTTATGGATTCAACTCCCTGCCGAGGTTTTCCCAAGAGATTACAGCATGGGGTTCTTAAGAAGGGCGTGAAGAGATTTTTTATAAATTAGCAAGGCATGTGATGTTTCTTGTTTTCATAAGTCTAACGAAGACAAGTCACGTGCCGTGACAGCCTGGTGGATAAAGAACTAGCCCGTTAACTGCCTGGTCCCTTATTGAAATACTGGTGTGAGCATTACTACTCGTATTAAATTTGAGTTTTCGGATTTAAGTACATATTTGAAATTGTCACTTCCTGGGCGGTGAAGGAAAACATCGTGAGGAAAAGGAAGGAGTTCAAGAAATTATATTTACAAAAACTTATAACCTAGCCCAAGAAAGATTTGGGTATCCCTATAGGTTTTGGAGGTCTGTACGCGTCTGGCCCGCCAAAAATCGAACAGCTTAGGAAACTGGTAAAAGAAGACTCACTATATATAATCAAACGGACACAAAATACACACATCAAAAGTGTCTAGGGATCAACATATATTTTTGCAATAACTTTTCTCCTGATTGATATTAATTAAAATTTTCTTTAAGGATTCATCAAATAAAGTGTTTTCGTTTGTCTACAGTAACGATAAACCAAGTCACCTTTGCATTAATAAAGAAATTTGCCATTTTCATAATAAAGGGATTTTTGACATTTGAACCACTAACATTAAAGTTCGAAAAAAAGACTGAAATAACAGTTTTCTTTAAAATTTTATTGGGTAACTTAAACAATTAATAATCCGTGTTTCTACCGCGAACACTAACAATACAAGAACATCGGTTTGGCATGCTCAAAATGAGTTCATCCAAATCACGCTGTGGAATGGCCGCCCATGTTCGTTGCAACAACAAAAAAAGGTCTTCTTGCGACTGGATACCCTCCATATTCGGCAGAGCTCTTCTCTATAGCATATCCCATGCATGCTCAATCGGGTTCAAGTCTGGCGACTGAGCAGGCCAGGGCATGACATTGATGTTAGCTGCGGCGAGAGTCTGTCTTACAACTCTTGCGGTGTGCGGTCGTGCATTATCATGCATTAACTGAAATAAGGGACCGATTTGCACTTGTAGAGGAAAGATGACGTCTGATACAATCGTCTCAGCATAAATTTGAGCGTTGAGGTTGCCTCTGATCCAAATCAACTCAGTTCTTCCGCCGATCCAAATACCCGCCCATACCATGATGGTTCCACCACTATAAGGATGGACTTCCTGGCAGGATTTTAATCGCTGTTGGCGTCCAGGGGTTCTCCAGTGGCGTATACGTTTATATATTTTATATATTTTTTTATTACAAAGCCACATCTCAATCTCAAGAAATCCGCATAAAAATGCTTGATCCCTAGACACTTTTGATGTGTGTATATGAATGACATTAACCACAGAGTTCTTATACGAGTAGTTACCTCCTAAGCCTGCGGTTCGGTAATCTTCAGCCCAGCGGGTAAGATGGGACCATCGCTGCTAGTTCCAAATCCGCATTTTTTTATACAACTAGATTGTCAAGCAAGCATGCGGCCCGCATCAGATGGCAAGCGGTCACAGCAACCTCTTGACGCTCGCAACACCACGGGGATGTTACTCGCACGCTGCCAATCTTGTTGACCTAAGGCTGTTTCGTCACAGTACCCAGTAATTTCTCTGCCATATCTTACCTCTCACCCTTCAAACCGGAACACAGCTATATAAATATAGCTGCTTGGCGGTAGAAATAGGTGAGACAGAGGTACCCACGCAGACGAACACACTTGTACAAAGTCTTTCTCTGGTAAAATTTATGCAAAGGGTTTTTTTAAAACATAAATAAATGTCAATTTGATTGGTAAATGTCATCGAAATTTTGTACATGTAACTCCTCAACATTATTCCATCCCACAATTGACACACATAATAAGTACTATATTGAATTATTTAAATGTTGTGGAGTTGACCCACTCGACTCGCACCAATATTTCAATTCAAGTGCTCCAAATATCGTCTCAAATAGATCTCTGTTGACGAAGCGTGGGAAAACCGACACTGTACTCGGGGTTTTGTTTACTGATATTTATCACATGTGTTCCTCTCGGCTTTATGTATTAGGCGTACCCACATGATTATGTAATTATGTAGCATCCGATAACAGAGGGATGACGAGATCAATTGTGTAAGGAAATGGATAACCATGTGATCGTGTGATACGAGCGAGGTATTGTCTTGTCATGATTGGCTCGATTAGTGAATACGTCGATTGACGCCTTAAATAATAATTTATCAACTTTTTATCATAAAAATAAACAATGATATCTTGTTATAACAAACCCAGTAGACTAGCAATTTGTGAGCAGTTTTAACTAAACTGACGTGGTTCTGTTTCATCAGTACTGCTTATTACTTGCACTTCATTAATGACGTCATGCACTGCCTGCACATGTTGTTTGTTATTATTAAATCCAAAATAGAAATTGTTTATTTCGTTCGCTTTTATCTGGTTTACACAGCACAAGTTGCTACGCAGGCGCTTGATCTCGATCGCAAAGAGTTTGTTTAAAGAAAAGTACTTTAGAAAAAAAAATATTGACTCGTAAGTGGTTCCGCCGGTAAAGCATTCTAGAGAGTCGTGTCGAATGTCATCAGTGTACTCATGGTATAACGAAAAATATTCATTCAACCAGTTTTCATTTGATTGTTTTTAAAATATATTAAATATTTATTTTTATTGTAAACATAAAACTAAATTATTTTAAACATTTAACTTTTAATGAGAGTAACTTACTTTTATATTCATTAAAGCTATTCATCCGACCACTGACTACGAGTATATCGATTGTTCAAACTGAATTATAATTCATGTGCCTGGCTCTCGCATTTTTGGGGTGCGGACTTGCGCGGTGCGACCTCCTGCCCTCTCCCTCCCTCTATAGAGTTAGCTGGAGAGCGCGAGCGGGAGACACTGTAGCGAGATTGATTCAAATGCTGCGGATGCTGGGGGTAATTTCATGTTGAAAAGAACCAAAAACAAAATTATATTTATTTTTGCAGTTGCCTGCTTGTTGAATCTCCAGACTTTTTGCGCTTACATCATCTATATATTGTATAGACTTAGGTACTTTTCCTAACAAATACTACCCAAATGCCACAGAAGCCTGAACATATTGTCACATACAACATTATAAAATGCTTCCATTCGTTGATTCTAATCAAGAGGCTAGAAGAAGATCGAGAGTAATTGTCGTGAATATTTATTGCCTAATATGAATTTACTCTGACATAATATTATGTAATGTTCATAGAAAAAGTGAAAGAATCCCACATCAAACACCTGAACTTGACCTTCCGTGGTTCTGTCGAGCATACCCCCGTCTATGTTCCCAGATGTGGCGGCGTGGCGGGACTGGCGGGCGCTAGTCGACTAGCCGCGCCGCGCCGCGCTGCCCGCCTTGCTGCGTGCTGTCGCGATCGTGCCCCGGAGGTCGTGAGCAGCATGCTGTGTGGCCTCGGCGGGCCCGCCTAGACCGTAGGCTGTAAGTCACAGTGCGCCTCGCGTGCCAGATGACTTGACGCGCCGCGCCCCTTTCGCTGACGACAATCGCAGTCTTCCCGGTACACATGGCCGTGTTTTGACCATCGTGACCAGCTCGATAGTGTCCTAAGTTTTATTTAAGTAGTCATGAGGTTAGTGATGTGATAAAGTAGTTAACTTACACTTAGCGTTTAAGAGAAAGCTCAAACCGAGAAGGTAATATATTTTATTTAATTTTCATAAAAATATTTCTGTATTTTTTTTGGCTTTCGTTTCTTTCGAAAAAGAGGACAAAAATCACTCTCTACCGGGTGAGTTATAGATAAATTTGTTTTATTGTTGTATAAATTTGTTTCACTCTGAAAAATACACAATTAGTTATTAAATAGATATTGTGATGAGACGCAAATGAGATTCTATCAAAGTATGATAAAACCAACCAAATTTGTTATTATTACATAATTATTTTTAATAACAACGAGTGCGTATTTTATCATTCATTTTCTATCTGTTCGGATGTCTTCTGCAATTCTCGCGTCGGTAATTTATTTGAATATGGTAATTATTAAATATCACTTTTACGTCGTATTAAGTAATTCGTTTTGCATATTTTAGCTTTCATTTGACTTCCCGCTCCATAAACACGGATATCTATACTACTACAATTTATAGGTACTACGAGTACCATAATGAAGCGGAATATTTTCGTTTGTTTTTTTGAACACGCTAATCTTTAGAACTACCTGTTGGATTTGAAAATTCTATTTGCATTTGAGAGCCCAATTCTTGAGGATGGTTATAGGCTATTCAACATCACAGTACGATCCTTAGAAGCCGATCAGAAAAAGTAAGAAGAAGCGGATTCCACGGATACGCGCGGACGAGGCGGCGGTCTGCAGCAGCCTGTAATTATTATGTATCAGTAGATGTTAATAGTCACACGGTGTCATTAAATACACATTATATTAATGTCATACTCGTAGATAGCATTGCGTACAATATCTTTTCGCCCCGTAATCAGCTTCTCACCGCTTTCCCCGAATAATTATTTATCTTTTATCCTGTTTGGAAAGTAAGCATTTCGTTATCTAAGTAGCGATAAGAAAATAGAATTTTCATTTCTAGGAAAGAAAATTGCGTAAGTAAATAGTACATCCTCGCATTTTGCACTCTCAAATAATTAAATATATAGGGTGCATTGATCACTTGCTTACCTTTAGCATTAGCGGTCTTCGACGTATGTTATAAGGCTAACCACTACCCGCGTGAAATTTGGTATTCAAAATTTTATTAAATATTTTAATTGAATAAAACATTAAATATATTCTATGCCGATGACGAGATGTGCGATTGTAAAATGAGTCAGTAGGTATCATATCAACTCTTAGGAAGACAACCCATTGTACACTAGGTAGAAAGCGCAAAGGGAGGCAAAGTCTCTTCTTGAACTTAAGGGCTCAATACCGTGTCAAACCTTAAGATGATAGACAATTCTTACAATACATCTTTGAACTGAATCATAAGGTCCTCCATAGCTGGTATCCAGGTGTATCCGCCCTTCGAACCTTAAACTAAAAATAGTAGTTGAAATGTTGTCGCGTAATGGTTATCCCCTGTCGGATTTCAACAAACTCCCTTTAGTATTTTTTGTGTGGACGTTGCACAGCGGACGTACGTATTAAAACGGAATAAATATTAAAAAATATTCCAATAAACTTGTGTACGAGCCAACAATTGTCCGTGAAATATTTTGTAAAACACCTTTTAGACAACTTAATGTATATATACAGTCTTATGTATAAAAATCGATGTATGTCCATAGGAAGTCCAAAACGACTGGACCGATTTTCGTTAAATTTTCAGACAATCTTCAGATTAGGCCGGCGGGTGATCCCGTGAAGTTTGGTAGCGATCAGATGACGCGGAGGAAGCCGCGCCGGGTCGCTTGTTATTGAATAAAAGTTAAATATGTAAAACACTTTAAACAAATAATTTACAGATAAATACGAGTAAGTCACTCGATGGCATCGTTCTTAAATCAATATTTAGATATGTGACTATTATACACATTTTTATGTGCGTTTATTATATTTTTTTTTTATTCAACATCGGAAGGCAAGCAAGCATGAGACTAAACTTGTAATATAAGGAGTATCGCTCACAAGTTTACTAGTAACCTCATTCACTCGCGGGAACACAACAACACGCCGGGGACTTCATTTGGCTGCGATCTTCTGCAACGTGAAAGAACTCCTGTCGGAATGCTTCGCCCTACCTCTCTTTCACCAGAGCCCCGTTTGTTGATTAGCAGGGTGCGAATGAATTGGTTTTTACCCCTAAACGTTTCGTGGTAACTCTCCTTCCAGGGTAGGCTCCGAACGGGAGCGTTTTTAAAATCACCCTCACGTTGCGGCTCGCCTCATAAAAGTCAATATCACCTCGTACGAAATGAGATTCAGTAAACACTCTGAGAAAATAGTTTTTCTCGGCGGCGATAAGCGTTATCTAGAATGGCCGAGCACTGCGGTTTGCAGGGATCACAGCCGTGCGCGCGTGCGTGCGCACTCCGCTGATAACGAGACATATTCGCGGAAGTTTAGTCTAAACATCTGGTGACGTTCAAGATATTTAAGTAATTAATTATATTTGAGTTTTGCGACCAGGTCCTTAACGGTATCCCTATAAATATAAATAAATAAATAAGTATTGTCGGACAAATTACACAGCGCCATCTAGCCCCAAAGTAAGCGAAGCTTGTGTTATGGGTACTAGACAACTGATAAACATACGTAAATACATATTTTTTTTTGTAAATACATACTTTTTATACATAGAAAATACCCAGACTAAGACAAACAGATATGTTCATGCACACAAATGTTTGTACTGTGTGGGAATCGAACCCACGAGCGTTGGTGTCAAAGTAGCGTAACAGCGCGTTTCACCACTGCGCCACCGAGCTCTGCTCATGCTCTTATGTGTGTATATTTACTGTCGACGGCATATAAGTGGCACACGCCATTTTTAATTCACATAACTCTATACAATTTATTCGCTCTCTGATCGTTCGTGATCTCGAAAAATACTGGGCAGAAATGAAATTTTTCAAGTCAGGAGATTATTATGATTACCTTTACTATGAAAATTGGCGCTTTATCTGATTTTACCGAAAATCTGACTTAATTTCTAGCTTAATAAATTAAGTTTCTTTTAGGAAAATCTCGATTCACTATGGCATAGCACGATAACAATTGTCTCTTAGTTTTCTAATATCGATCATTCGCTCGTAACCCGTTCAGTGCTTCTCTGTGAAAAAAAAATGTGGCAAAACTAAAGCAATTTACGAGTAATACAAAATAAAACATGTACTTTTTTATTTATCCATCTAATAACAAATTAATTTAAATTGCATTTTATATAATATATATATATGTATATAGCAATAGTGTTGCTACTTTATGCCAGTGTCAAAGTTAGGGAAACTCGACTCGAATCAACCCAGTTTAAATACCACCCGTAAAACGATAGTGATTTTTACAAGGTTTTCTTGATGAACTTATTCACGTCTTCCAAAAAGTGCATAAACGTGTTATATTTGAGTTTTTTCATTACTGTATAATTTCAATAGCACTTATGTTACAAAATACTATCAAAATTGTCACATAAAACTAATTTTATACTGAATTGTAAAAATTTCAAGTAAAACAACAATTTCACTCGTCAAAAGCGCAAGAAGAAGCTCAAAAATTGAAGTCTTATTTGGTTTTTCTCGCCGCGATTAGTACCGTGTGTCGTAAGTCGTAAACACTATATTCAACTTGTCGTCAACAACGGCCACGGCCAATAAGAGGGACTAGACTGGGAGACCACGGTCACGTCACGGCTCGCGGCCGTGGTGACGTTCCTCTATAAAATATCAGTGGATCAAGACATAAGCACGAACTTTTGTAAAATTCTTGGTAGGTATGGAATTGTAAAAATCGAAATCATTTTACATAACAGACAGAGAATCAAAAATGCACAAAGTGCAAGCCACGCAAGGTTGCACGAACCGGCGGCGGCCGGCGCTCCCTCTCTACCCGCGGGCCGATAAATATTGGCGAAACAATGGTCGCGCCCGCCGCCTGCCGACCGCTCCGCGCCGACTGGCAGACGGGTTATAGCCGAAATACATGTGGCAGGACAAACATTGCCTTTATGGGAACCTGGCATTGGCAGCGAGATGGAGCGACGTGATCAACTAGTTGCTTACCTAGTTCTTATTTCACTCACGCAAAAATTGGTTTATGGTTTTTTACGAGTTACGGGTGTCGTAAAATTCTGGCTTCTGGCAGTAAGAACACTTACTGATACCAGAAACCAGAATGTTGTTGGTTTTTCTCTTCCCGTGCATAAAAGTGTTTTTCAAAGACTTAAGACAATAAGGACCTACCTACTGCTAAAAGCACAATAAAGTTTTACCTCCTTGTTCTGTCTAAACAAGTTGTAATTATATTCTCATAAATATACTGAGAGGTAACCGTGAGGATATTTATTTCTTTAAATAGTTCTCTAAGAGATTCCCTTGCGCCCATGTTAATAGAGCGGATGGCTCTCTTTTGTAAAATAAAAACAGTTTCAATGTCAGCCGCTTTTCCCCACAACAGTATACCATACGACATAATGCTATGAAAGTAGCTGAAATAGACTAAGCGCGCAGTAGCCACATCCGTCAATTGTCTAATTCTCCTAACCGCATATGCGGCGGAGCTGAGCTTACTGGTCAGTTTTTTTATGTGGAATTTGGAGCAATTGCAATTTGGAGTCTATTGTAATTCCAAGAAATACAGTATCATTAATAAATTCTAGTATATTATTGTTAATGAAAACTTCTGTATTGGCAGAAGGCACATTTGGTAGACAAAATTTTATACATTTGGTTTTGGTTGAATTTAATAAAAGATTATTACATGTGAACCAATTTTGAATGGCAGATAGAACACTATTTACATTGTCAATATTTTCGCACTGGCGAGTAATATTAAAAATCAAAGAAGTATCATAAGCAAACAGTAGTATATCCGCCATTTTCTGCACCATGTAGGGCAGATCATTCACATATACTAAAAATAAAAAGGGGCCCAATATAGAGCCCTGGGGCACCCCAATATTAACATTGCTACGAGTACCTTTAGATTTGACCCCATTTATATCAACAGTCTGTATTCTGTTACTTAAATAAGTTGCAACCAATTTATAGGCTTTACCTCTAACTCCATAATGGCACAGCTTGAGCAATAATGTCCTATGGTCGACACAATCAAAAGCTTTGGAGAGATCACAGAAGACCCCAATGGCGTCCTGGGATCTCTCCCATGCGCTAAGAACATGCTTGACCAATGCTACTCCTGCGTCTGTAGTGGATTTACCTGCTGTAAATCCGTATTGTGAATTATGAAAAATTTCATTGGTCTTAAAATAGAGTTGCAATTGGTCAAGCATTATCTTTTCAAATACTTTACTCAATACTGGCAAAATAGATATGGGTGTATAATTCCCAATGTAAAAACTACACAAAACGTTATAGGTGTAATCAAATAATGCAAAGAATCGCCACTTGTAGTATAAGTATAGCTACTTACAAGAAAGGATTTATTACCCAAAGTAAGTCGAATGTCACCGTGCACAGCTCGCAGCTCGCAGTTCAAGTGACATTTGCCCGCACTTTACATAATGCGCCGTGTTTTTGCGGCTGTCAAATTCTTGCCAATGTGTATTCGGCCATTTAATGACATTAATGACTTGTATGACGGCCGATGATTTGTTTGTTTCATGTCTCATTTACATACAAATTATTATGATTTGTTTTGAGTTTTGGAAAAGTTTTTAAACGTGTCCGATTTCTCAGTCCAGTATTATATTATACGGTTTTATAACTACAATTTGATGTAATTATATTTTTATTTCTATTCTATTTAAGGTATTTGTATTTAAAGATTTCAGACCCAGTATTCTTGTTCTGGTTGTTAACTATTGTTTCAGTCAATATTTACATCCTGTTACACTATCTTTAAGCGCACACAACACAAACTATTTTTCAAGGTCCTACACACTAACGACTCACATCAGTATTTTTACATTTTCAATGAACGCTGCATTGTTTAGCTAATTCCTAAACAAGGTGGCCATTCCTCGCACATTCTATTTTATATGCCTTTTATTAAAGAAATAATATGTTAATCTCAGTTTGTGGCAAGTTTGAGGCAGTGGCAAGCAGTAGATTTGTTAAGTGGTCTATGTCCATACAAATGGCTACTGTAACTTAACCGACTTTGGTCGTTTAGCAGTATCAGATTTCTTGATTTCTTACAGAACTTGGTTTCTCACATCTAAACGCGAATACAATATGCTTTTGGAGAAATGTTTTCGTAAGTAAGTATGTGTTCTTGTCGCGCCAAGTCGTAACTGGATGAAGCAGTTTACGTAACGCGACGCGAGTGAGCCGGCGCACGTCCACAGCACAGAGACTGCTGAATGCAGTGATTATCTGCGATGACTTGTACCAATTAATCAAATGCGACATAATTACCTACATGTACTTGTAATTAACACATTTAGATGATCGCTGTATATAATATTGCAGGACGTACAAAGAAGGAAATATATTCATGTGGTATATTGTTCAATCACAGGCTTTGTTTCAGCGTGTGGTAAAATATGATACAGCCAAGTTTGTAAATATTGAGGTTTGCATGGAAATCCCAGTAAATGTGACTTACCCTTTTTCTATTGTAAGCGCCGTTTCGTTTTACAACTACCGGCGTGTTGTCTTGATTTTTGATACCATTGAAAATATCGGATCGCAAAATTATGAGGCTAAAATGTTGCCACGAATGTGGCATTATTTATTTATAATAATCGAGAAATTCGAAAACTCGAAAATGATTTATTATCATCTATATAAAAAGATGACAAGAGGATTAACAAAACGAGCCTGATAGTCGAGGGCCGTGGATTCGATTCCCGTATAAGTGCATGAAAAGGTATTGTACAGGTTTCTTCCGTATATTATATATACAATACAAGCTAGATTTGGAAATTTAAACCTGACTACCAGTCACCCCATGCCCGGACCAGTAGTTTTTGTAACTTAAAGATATGAATTTTAGTCACGCTCCACAGAATGGGCAGTGTGTATCTCCGGCAGATCGGCAGACACGACGCCGCCTCCTCGGCCGCCTCGTGTCACATTTTATACGAGTATCTATTAATCCCTTTTGCATATTTAATTTCAATTATGCATGTACTTCGATATAACACATTTTCCTCAACTAATAGGGTTCTCATTTATTACAACCTTTTTTTGGGTTCTCTGCTGTCACTCTGTCTCATGTTGTTTACAGCTCGTAAACTAAATGAGTTAGACCTGTTTAGGTATGTTATGTAGATAACCCAACACTAAATGTTAAATTTTTACTAAAAAAATCAATTTAATTACTTTTTATGCGGAATCCCTACATAATTATTTCGCTACATATATTTTAATTTGAGATTAAATTAATCCAAACATAAACATAGACAGGAGCTAATAAATTACAATCACTGTTTAGGTACTCGTTAAGATGCTGCCCTATTTATCCTATAATGGATTTTATTAACCCCTCTTGATGGTAAACGGTTACATTTATTTTACATAAGCGACTCACGGATTTTTCAAAATATTCACTCCACAGTTCTGACAATTGCTGTGTGTTAGCAAGAATGTCAGCAGCTTTAGACTTTATTTTAGAAGCCGAAGTACAACCCTGAGGTAAAGACAAAACAAAAAATTGTCATTGGGCCCTCCCGGGCAGTTAGACACGTCTTATTTTTTTTTTTTAAATAGTATTGCCAAAATGTGCCGAAAGAAACTTGCCAACATAATATATATTATATTTATTCGAAATAACTACAATAACTTCTTCGAGGGTTTTTATCATCGATGTATTTTATCCACTAGCCTACAATATCCACACATAATTTTCATAAAGCGCTGTTTTACTTTTTAAAATTGTTATTCGCTGTAATTCCACTCGCACGTCATTAACATTAAGGTTAATGAATATGTTGCAATCGATAATTGAATGGACACAATCGATAGTTAATAGGCTACCGAGCACCGTGGCCAATCCGATTATGTCGATTACCGATTGTATCGGTCGATTTTGTAACGATACGATTGTGGTGGCGGGCGGGCGGCCTCGCGCGACCTCGCGCGGCGTCGTCACCGGCCCAGCCGGCGGCCAAATTGTTTTACTTCACACGATGCACCGGCCACCGCGGCCGCCGCCGCCGCCGCCGATATTATGGCGGACCTCACTGGTTGACTTATTCGTAGTACAATCATTTCGTGTGAACCAAATGGTTCCCACTTAACATGTTCAGTCGACATAAAGATTGAAAAACATTACTCGAAATAACATTGTTAATGTATTTTATGTGTACCGCCGGCTTGTCTGTGCATCTCAATTACTGCTACGAAAGCTGTCAGCCAGTTTTACTCGCGCCTTGGCACTTGCTCGTCGGCTCTCTCATTCACAAGAATCCTACCCTCCATGGAATTATTTGGCGACGGTCTTCTGAACGATATAGGTGATTCCCCTGGCTGGTTGCTTATTGTATAGGTATCGCTGTGTGTCTCCCTTTCTTTTACCAGAGCCAAGTCCAGGTGTGTTTGGCTGTTTTAAAAATGACAGGTAGCTGGTACGGGTAGCAACATCACCATGCGATGTGGCGTTTGTCTATTATCAAGCTGTAAAGACTAGTCGTTTAAGGGTTTAAATTTCATATTTTTTTTTAATCTACAATACCAGTCCTGGCCCTGTAAAGCTGAAGATACATCTAATCAGGGGTAAATTACGTCAAAATACACCCACTATTATAAAACAGCGCAATTGGTACAGCAATTAAAGATAGAATTAAACGCAATATTTACGTAACCGCTGAGCAGTGTTAGCCTAGTGGACAAAAAACCAGGTGTTGCTTATTAACCGACTTCTCCACGGTTTGAATCATTGTTGTCATCATTCATGTTTTTGTGATTTATGTACATAGTTGTAATTATCATTTGTTCGGCGGTGAAGGAAAACATCGTGACGAAACAAGTATGTCCAATAAATTATATTTCGACAGACCTAATCTATTAGAAGTCTGATTTTTTCCCCTGGGTCTGACGATAATCACTCGTGACAAAGCAGGGTTTCCCAAATCTTTAGTTTTAGGTAGCGAACCCTGACACTGGCGATAATGTATTAGGAAACGGTATATCGCTAGGACGAAAGTTTTTTGTTTTAGTATGTGTTTTAGAAGTTTTACATGCAGTATGCGACCTCGCATGACATCAATGGCCGAACTAAGGCTACCGGGTGGAACATATCACTACAATTTCACCCAACACCATGGATGACGGCAACCATACCGTCCTCCTTTGTGAAGAATATTGCCGCAAAATTTTATTGTCGTAAATTATGACTAGACAATACTATACTATAAATAAATAAATAATAAATAAATATTGGCGGACAAATTACACAGCGCCACCTAGCCCCAAAGTAAGCGAAGCTTGTGTTATGGGTACTAGACAACTGATAAACATACGTAAATACATTTTTTTTTTGTAAATACATACTTATTATACATAGAAAATACCCAGACCAATACAAACAGACATGTCCATGCACACAAATGTTTGTACTGTGTGGGAATCGAACCCACGAGCGTTGGTGTCAAAGTAGCGTAACAGCGCGTTCCACCACTGAGCCACCGAGCTCGTCAATAAACTATACTATAAAACATGAGTATACTTTGTAAGCAATTGGTTGGTAACAAAATATAATATCGCCATAATATTACCATAGCAATACAAAGAGTCAGCACAAAATCATCGCTACACGCAATGCTATTCCTTTCCTTTATTTCTTTTGACGGAAACACAAAAAAGAAGTTACAGTAATGCGCGTCTCTTTCATTATTCATTGCATGCGTCTGGTCTGGATAGCATGATTATTCATGGCACGACCAGCGGACCCTATTGAAAACACTGGAGAAGCCGTCCACCCTGTCCGCAGTCTATGAGGTTATGTGCATTACCATCTTTGTAGAAACCTATAACTGTTTGCGACCCCACGAAGTATAAAAAAATCACTGAATCTAAATCAATAATTTGTTCGTAAAAATGTCTTATTTGGTAATTAAACAATAATTGACGAAAATTGACGAGCTCGGTGGCGCAGTGGTGAGACGCGCTGTTACGCTACATTGACACCAACGCTCGTGGGTTCGATTCCCACACAGTACAAACATTTGTGTGCATGAATATGTCTGTTTGTCTTGGTCTGAGTATTTTCTATGTGTAATAAGTATGTATTTACAAAAAAAAATTATTTACGTTTATCATTTGTCTAGTACCCATAACACAACCTTCGCTTACTTTGGGGCTAGGTGGCGCTGTGTAATCTGTCCGACAATATTTATTTATTTATTATTATTATTTAATAATGAAAGAGGAATACTTTCATTGGTGGGCTGATGATGTAACCGTGTAGCGAGTATTCAGCTGTTCAGAACAATGACACGAGTTTCTAAATCCTTTTTAATTACTCGTAAATGTATGAAAATATAAGGTGAAAAACTTGCACATCTTCATTTGGCCGCTAAATATAAAATATTTTTGTACTCATAAAAAAATTGTTAATACTCGTAAATTCGTTAGAATGAATGGCCGCACGAAAGTAAAATTTTAACAATAAAAACGAGTTGTTTTTATTATTACTAAATGTATGTTTGATCTTTTCTTGTCGATGGTGTTATAATATGTTAAAAAAATATATGCTTGTAATTAATACCTTAAAGTCGGAATGTATTCGTGCGTAATATGTACATGTTGTGTTTCATAACAATTTAATGTCATTTTAAGAACGATAAAGTAAAAACTACGAGAATTTTGAGCACAAATCTAAATCTGTGGCCTATATTTTACTATAAATATTGTAAATATACGACATATTGTAAATATCGATGGACCATTTAATTTCTCAACAAAAAATTATAAAACGTAATGGATTACGGATGTTCTGTATATTATGAACGCTTTCCGTATGTGTTATGGAGCTATTTACGGGCAAGTGCGATAAAAAATATGTATACCAATTATTTTTATAATAAGTCTACTTATATAATAGGAATTAAAAAAAAAACATTGTGTCGAGTACTTTCACTGGAGTAAGGCCCTTGATGTGCCGCACGCCGCCGTCTTCGTACCGCCGCCGCCCGTCTCCTACAAAAACGCGTGCGCATGCACCATGAAATTTAAACTTCGAATTATCTGAATTCAGCTTTCATCTGTCAGACTTGGAGACTATTACTCTGCTCGCTCACACGAAATTCAATGGTTTTTTTTTAAATCGATAATTCTCCAAAAGGTTAAATGTTAAAATTGGGCCAAGGCTAATTAATATATTTTGTTACGCACATTTTTATTTAACGATCTGTATTGTCATAAAATATTATATGTAATAGAAATAAACCGACTATACATTCGTGGCCAGAAGTTTATGCAAGTATAAAAGAATAACTATTACACGGAAGCAGCATTTTTAGGTGCAATGAAAACTTTGGATCCAGAGCTTTTGGAGAGCTACTACTAGCTAGACTACTTAAAATAAATCAATGTATAAGGAAAATAATATACATTTACTGTTATTTTTAGAGTCGAAATGTATTTTTAATTTCTGTTTAAGTACAAATAGACACTTATAATATTTGTTTATAGTTATTCAATAAGACAATTATTTTGTACCTTTTAGTGTTATTTTTAAACGCTTACTTATGGAAGCGAGAGCTGGGTATGGCAGAGAGAGCATGAAAGTAGGATAAACGCGGTTGAAATGCGAGCGTTGCGCAAAATCTGTGGTGTAACGCTTGCAGACCGTATCCACAATGATAAGGTTAGAAGCAGAGTTGGTCTGAAAGAGAGCGTCGGTGTTAAAATAAGAAGAGGCATGCTCCGTTGGTTCGGACATATAGAAAGAATGCAGGATGAAAGAATGACGAAGCAGATATACAATGCAAAAGTGGAAGGATGTAGGAGCCGAGGAAGGCCAAGACTTACCTATCATGATCAGATTGGTCGTGTTCTATCAGAAGGTGATGTCAGGAGCCCTAGAAACCGGCGAGCGTGCATGAAAAGAGCAATGAATGTGAAAGAAGCGAGTGAGGTATGTAAGGATCGAGTCGCGTGGCGCTCGGTTCTCTCTGCCTACCCCGTAAGGGATTTGGCGTGAAGTTATAGTTATAGTGTTATTTTTCATAGCCGATGTTTTTGAAGTCGGTGTTTTTTTGTAAAAACAATAAAATTCGCTTTTTAGTGAATTTTTCGTTCTGTAACTGATTTATCGAAAGTGAACATGGGTAGACTTACTAATCGAGCTGCACATATGACACAGCGTCGTTCAAATGGGATGAGCGAAGAAGGGGAGAAACTGTTATCTCAAAGTACGAAATCTAGAGAATAGTAGGAGGTGGACACATAACTTGTGTCTGAAATTGAGGATACTTCAACTAAAGTATCTGACTACTTAGTTAAACTCCGCTGAACTTAGTCGAATTTAATTACACGAAGACACAAGTTTGTGCGTGCTTAAAACCCCCCATTTGCTGTGGTTCCTTAATTCCATAATACACTTCTTGCCATCGCCAATAGCATTGGGATTCTCGGTGTCGACATCTCCAGCGATGTACAATAGAAATCACCTAGAGGATAAGGTCAAACTGGCGTCCAAGTAACTGGGTATGCTCTACAGGGTAAAGACTTTTATTATGTAAGTCTTAAGTCAGACCGCACATGGAGTACTGTAGTCACCTTTGGACGGGAGGGATCCAGGTGGGATATCAGCTAGGACCATGTGATTCGGTTCCGAGACGAGCTATGAGAATTGTTACACACAGTATTGGTACCTTCAATTTAAGATATTGCTTCCGTTTGTGTATTCTATTGATTGTACAATGGGTTGTGACTGGGCTCAATATGATGACGATAGCTTATTTTTTCAACCGCTCACCGACGGCGAGGACTTCACCTTCATACACTGGAACCACAGCGGGTACGTACTGTACGGTTCCAGAGAAGTTTTCTTCCGAGAACTCACAAGTTGTAGAATAAACTCTCAGCCGAGGGTTTCCCACGGGACTAAATCAGGAAGCTCTTCGAAAAGAAGAGATTAGTAGGCTTGATGTACACGCATAGTAAGCGTGAAGAGTATTTTACATGGTCGGCAACGCATGAGAAATGAGAAATAGATGAGAAATAGACGTATAACCAGTGCTCGGGGGATTGTTGACGCGATATTGCGGGAGCAGTGGTGGATTCTGTCCATCCATTGTCAGAAGGACTGAGCTGACCCGTCGGCCAGGGAGACCCGTTGAAACGGTTGTTCCGCTGGCCGCCCGCGGTATAGTACAGGGGCCCAATCAAGACTAACCACCTTGAGAGGCTGCCCTTTCATACCGCGCATAATCTCGGGGTAGATCGTCGTGCCGATTGGTGACCGGATGGTGGCGACCCGGCGACTACTTCCGGGGGGGTTCGGGGGCCCTTCCGTCCGACGGATCAGCACAGCTCCTTTGTCGACAAACTAATGGAGAAACAGTCCACCGCGTTTCTTCCCCAATGTCGTGGCAATTCTCTCCCGCTTCACGCTTCCGTTCTTTACATTACTCATGACAGCGCAAATAGGAAAAGATGGTCTAACAGCGGTGCACTCCCCCACCACCCTGTTCAAGGTTGAGTTCGCTAACATCCGCGGACTCCACTCTAACCTTAATGCCGTCCACCAACACCTAGAGACGGCACGGCCCGCCATGCTCTTCCTGACGGAGACACAGATTCAGCGTCCAGCGGACACGTCCTACCTCCAGTATCCCGGTTATGTGCTTGAGGAGAATTTCCTCGCGAAAGCCGGGGTCTGTTTGTTTGTCCGCTCGGATGTATGTTGTCGCCGTCTGCGCTGCCTAGAGGATTCCTCCTTTCCTGTCCTCTGGGTGCATGTAAACCTGGGCCTTCAGAGCCGTATTTACATGTGCCTATACCGACCCCATACTAGGGACACGGAGACAACTCGGCTCTTTGAGTACATGAGTCGGGCGGCAGATGAAGCGCAGGAGCGGTACCCTACTGCAGAGATGGTATGTTTGGGGGACTTTAACTCTCACCACGACTCCTGGTTGGGATCCTCCACAACTAACCATGCAGGAAGGACTGCCCACGCGTTCGCTCTTTCGCACAGCCTGACGCAACTGGTGCACCAACCCACCAGAATACCTGATGTTGCTGGTCAGGAGCCCTCTCTGCTAGATCTACTGCTGACCACCCACCCTGCTGGCTACCGGGTTGAGGTCGGGGCGCCCCTGGGCACATCTGACCACTGCCTAGTATCCAGCACAGTGCCAAGCGCGATTCCGCCACAACCCACAGAGGTTAGGCGTCGTGTCTGGCACTACTCGTCAGCAGATTGGGACGGTATGCGCGACTACTTTGCTTCCGTCCCATGGGGGCAGCGCTGTTTCAGTGAGAAGAATCTAACGGCGAGTGCTGCGGCCATTGTTGATGAGATCGGCGTTGGCATGGAATACTACATTCCCCACTCCGATGTCGTCATCAAAAGCCGGAGACGCCCTTGGTTTAATCGCGAATGCGCTGAAGCTGTTAGTAACAAACAGGCGGCGTATCGCGCTTGGATCAGGGGTCGCGCCCTTAAAGATCCGAATACTGACTCACTGAAATCAGCCTACAACACTGCCACCAAGATCTGCAAGAGAGCATACATAAGAGCGGACGCCCAGCGCGTTACACGTGTCGGCACGGAACTAGTGGCGCACCCTACTGGATCGCGTAGCTACTGGCGACTGGCCAAAGCCGTGCAGGCCAACTTCTGCCAGCCCTCGCTGCCACCGCTGCGATGCCCTGATGGCTCACTGGCTCATCAGCCGCAGGAGAAAGCCGATCTTATGGCCAGCCTCTTTGCGGCTAACTCCCGGATCGATGACTGTAGCACGCAACCACCAACAATACCCTCCAGTGGATCCGTTATGCCTGATATCCACATCAGGCAGCGCGATGTGCGTTTTGAACTACAGTCACTCGATGTCCGAAAAGCCATGGGTCCTGACGGTATCCCAGCGATTGTTCTTAAAAAATGTGCAGCGGAGTTGTCTCCGGTGCTGACGCGCCTCTTCCGCCTCTCGTACTCGACCGGTTCTGTTCCGGATGCTTGGAGAGAGGCCAATGTGCAGCCGGTCCCCAAAAAGGGAGACCGTTCTGACCCATCGAATTACCGCCCCATTGCCGTAACTTCAGTGTTGTGCAAAGTCATGGAACGGATCCTTAACAATCAATTGATCCGTTACCTAGAAGATCACTCCATAATCAATGATCGTCAGTATGGTTTTAGACCGAAACGATCAACGGGTGATCTTCTAGCGTATGTGACGCACCTCTGGGGGGAGGCAATCGATAAATATGGCGAATCCATGGCAGTCAGCCTAGATATCGCCAAGGCGTTCGATCGGGTCTGGCACAAAGCACTTCTCTCCAAACTTCCGGCATACGGTCTGCCCCTCCAGCTATGTAATTGGATTGCTGGCTTCCTGCATGAGCGTAGAATCCGCGTCCTTGCAGATGGATGCGCTTCGCGGTTCATGTCAGTGAATGCCGGTGTCCCACAGGGCTCCGTTCTATCGCCCACCCTCTTTCTTCTGCATATCAATGACATGCTGCCACTTGGTAATATTCATTGCTATGCAGATGACAGTACGGTCCATGGGCGATATTTCGGTCGGCCTGGTGCTGGTCGGACAGAAATCGGTGAGAGGCGTGAGAGTCTTGTCGTTGAACTGAATCGGGTTTTGGATCTCATTAGTAAATGGGGTTCCAATAACCTGGTTGAGTTTAATGCCGAGAAAACTCAGGTTTGCGCGTTTACAACAAAAATGTCCCCCTTCCTTCCCACTCCCAGTCTTCAGGGTGCTTCCCTCAGTATGCGTGATAGCCTGAATATGCTGGGTATGGGTATTCGTTGCGACCTTAACCAGCGTTATTACATCGAGAGCCTCATCTCAACAGCCTCAAGAAAGCTCGGAGTCCTGAACAGGGTGCGCCGGTTCTTCACGCCGGACCAACTTTGTCTGCTTTATAAGACACAAGTTCGGGCCTGCGTGGAGTATTGCTCGCATCTCTGGGACGGCTCCGCACAGTATCTTCTTGAGGCTCTCGATAGGTTGCAGCGACGGGCTATCCGCATAATTGACGACGAAGAGGTCACCAAAAACCTAGAACCTCTTCAACTCCGTAGGGACATAGGCTCTCTAAGCGTATTTTACCGCCTTTACCATGGCGAGTGCTCTGAAGAACTGTTTTCCCTTATCCCACCCTCACCCTTCCGTCATAGAACCACACGTGCGGGCTTGCGATGTCATAGTTCCACGGTTGAGGAGATCTCTTCGCGTACCAAAAAGTTCGGCAACTCCTATCTTTGTCGTACCATTAAAAAGTGGAACGCCTTGCCTGCACATGTGTTCCCTCCTTCCTACAATATGGGATCCTTCAAACGAAGCGTGAAGAAGCATTTTGCGGGTCAGCATGGCAGCGTCAACTGACAGGATACGGGATGTAGTATATTGTCAGTTGCAGTTGCGATTTGGGCTCCTCTTTCGCTTACCATCAGGCAAAGAGGGGCCACTATGCTGAACTACTATAAAAAAAAAAAAAAAAAAAAAAAAAAAAAAAAAAAAAAAAAAAGATGTAATAATTGAATAACTAATGTAAGACAAATACCACCTTAGTCTTTCCTGCGAGCACGGACGCTGCAAAGCGTTCGAAACGTCAGGTTTCAACAAAATAAATAAAACACGCGATACTTCCGTTAAAAATAGTTTAATTTCAATGTGTAACAATCGCGAAAACCTAAGACAATACTAGGCCGTACGCTTGTTTGCCATATTTATGGTATAAAAATAGTGAAAATAAACACCGCTGAATGACATATTTTTTCTATTTATTTTGATTTAAAAACCCAACCAGTAACTCGATTTCGATAACATTTCTATGGGACCAATCTGAAGGTATATACTTTCAATTTAAAAAAAATCAATTCGGTTTATAAATGACATGGGTATAATTCATTTTTTGTTCTGAGGTAACAAACATAAAAAAATACAACAGAAAAAAAATACAATTGAATAGTTAATAGATTCAGGCGTTATTTTGCGAAAGTCAAACTTACATGCAATTTGATCCAACCTGCTTTGTGTGCTTCCGCCACCAATTACAATTGAAACATTCTCCTTTTTTGACGTCGGTTAAAAATAGCATGGCAGCAAGAACTCGCTTTGAGCGAGTTCATAATCTTGTTTTTTTTAACATTTTTTTGGAACTAATGCATTTAAAGACTTTAACTCAAACTCAGACTTTGACTAAACTCTGCTAAGTTGGAATGTAATGAAAATCATTATAAAAAATTTAGGTATTTTCATACATTTCTTTCACGGCTTTTATTATGAGCATGAAAAATATATTTCCTGGTTACATTACCTTATAAAGAGTGTCGGTCTCAAGCATCGGTCTCAAGCATCGGTCTCAAGCATCGGTCTCAAGATAAGAATAGACGTGCTTCGTTGGTTCGGGCATAATAGACGTGCTGCGTTGATTCGGGCATGTAGAAAGAATGGCGGATTAAACACGATGTATCAGATGTACAACGCCAAAAATACAACAATGTGGAAGGATGAAGGAGCCGGGGAAGACGGAGAAGGAAGAGCTTTGAATATTAAAGAAGCAAGTGACGGGTAGACATAAACAACTCTCTACTCTCGTTGTTAGGAGAACTTGGCCTAACAACCGTGCAATTCGATAATTCGCTGGTTCCGCCTGCCCTTCCGATTTCGGCACGTCGCGGATGCTTGCGCAAATTTGGGAAGCCGCCGCGCTGTTTGATGTAATTGTAACATAATCGAGTGCTTGTGGTTACTTTCTAGCGCGGTAATTTCCATTCGATTGCAAAGCCCTTTCTCGACAGAATGGAATATCAATCGAATGTTATAACAATCGATTTGAATTTGCGTATGATTTGGAAAGTGTATGATTCAAAGTTGCGGTCACAATTTATACATGATTGAAAAGTGAATCTCCAAGTAGCTATCTGCAAAGACTTCAAATCCGAAGCAAAGTTACGAGTAGCTGACACAGCGCGCGCTATGTGCTATTAGATTTGTAGTCCGCTGTAAAGATGATGGTAGACACTTACAACCCAAATCCTCAAAATATGTGCTGGTACCTATAAAAAATAAGCCGTTTGCACTTGTTGCTTTTGCCGGTGTATCGAGAAGCCCACGGGGTCCAGCCATGCAATTCTGTAAGAGCAAACATCCTTACATCCTCGGAAACATCGGCTGTTATAGCCTTGAACACAAAATTGCAATTCCTTAGTGTCGCTTTTCATGGTTTTGCGGCACTAGCGCCGCAAGGCTGCGTTTGGAATTGGAATTCTACAAGGCAAACAGCCTCGCGTATGCTTACAGCCTTATAGAATACCAAATAAAAAGCCGTGATCGCAGTAGACGATGTCACAGCGACGCACACAGCCATTACGAGTCCCTTAGAGAATTGCATGGCAGTTCACAACTCTTATTTAACAGTTGTACTATTTAGTAAACGGAACCATTTCCACTTTCTAACAAACCTGGAGCAGCGAGCGGAACATCGAATGCAGGTCAATTAATGCAAAGTTATGAAGTACTGCCGCGGACGCACGTAACAACACCCGGGAATTTATTATTACATATACAACACACAATTAGTGTACGTTCTGGCGTTAACAATAGCTTTAGAAATTGTTTATGTATCCGCAGTTCAGACGACTGTGTACCGTACATTCAATTCAATGTCTATCTTCGTGCTAACACTTCATTCCAATCGGCCGCTTTGGAGATGTTGCGTGTACAAATTGACAAATTTATCTTATGTGTGGAGCACAGCTTTTATAATGATACTAACTGCTGTCCACCACTTTACTCGCAAGTTGTTCAGAAAAGCATACTTAATCTTAGTTTGAAGTGTGTGCTCCTCCACGCGTTTAGAATGACCGCCTGGGGTCACACTCAGCTAAGTAGAGTAGGTGCATCAAAGCCGCCCGTCTGGGGAAGTACCTCCACCCCATAGAAAACCGCGGCCAAATAACAACTCACTTGAGGGTTGTTATATTCCTGCGTGTGAGTGAGGTCACCTGTAAGCTGCTAGGGAGTTGCTGTGTTAGCAGCAGAGGTGGCGTCACGCGAGTGGATGAGGTTTTATATGCTATGGTAGTCTATTTACATCAGGTGGGCCGTATACTTGCATGCCTCCAGACGTTGTATAATAAAAAAGTAAAATTAAGTAACAAAAAAAAAATCGACGGTAGTTGTGCCACGTACGAGTTTTGTCCCAGGTTTTTATAAGACCTCTGTCTTACACAGAAAAGCTAAGTAGCTTCTATAGCAAATAGCATGCAAAGTAGGTATTCGAACGATGTATTCGGCATGGATCTCATCCACGATCGGTCATTGGTCTCCAATAAAAGCGAGGCTCCTTCGCTTTCACCAGGATTTCCACTTTCCCCCCTTTGTGGTAGACACAAATCATGTTACGTGCGTGACGCAAGCATTTCGGCGAATGGCGTTGAACATAGATATATGATAGTTCGAAGACGAGTGTGCTGGCCGTCTGAGAGCCAGCGTGTGCGAGGACTCTGAGCTTGCGTATTAGGGTCTTACGTACTTTAACGGCTAGTTTGAAGTCAATTGATCGACTTGTTTTTACCATCCATATGTATATATCCACGCCAAGTCCCTTGTGGGCTATACAGTGAGAATCGAGCGCCACGTGACTCAGTGCTTACGAAACTATTAAACTGTTTGTTTTATTATCTAATCCTCAGATCTATGTACTGTGTGTGTAAACCGGGTGTATTATATGAGTGAATCCATTGAAATGTAAACCAGTTTAACATCCCCCTGTTACGCATAGCGTTTAATGACGCTCGCGGCGCAGCGGCCTTGTACGGAGGCGATGACGGGTGAATTTGCAAATTCACCAGACTGTGGTTAGTAATTTTGTTTAATTACAGGCCCGTTAGTGTACGCGCCCCGAATTCTGGACATTTTAGCAGACCAAAAAGTCTTTTCCGTGAATCCGTCGATAGATCTGGTAATAATTGGTCATGGTCATTGGTCTGGTTTACATATTTGCAATATTTGATAGAATTTTACTGCGAGTATAACTTAATTTTGTATGCGTATGTATCCAAAATTAATTTAAATGTATTCCTATGAAACTTATGTATAACGACAAGGTTCTACTCACTATACACACATTCAATTATACAACACCGAGATCAACGCAAAAAGGACATGTTCATTCCCACGAAATGTTTGTTTTGTGAGATAATTAAACTCATGGTGTAAAAAAAGCCATAGCTAGCCCACTCGATCACTGCTTTCTTTTGCCTACCGGGTATTATTTACAAAGTTTTCTCACAATACGCCGTGAAAATGTCATATTTTTATAAACGCTTCATTAAGGTGAACATTGAACAGGGCAGGGCCAAGTTACGTCGAGGTACACCCACTATAAAAAACACACCACTCACACAACACAACACAGACGTACAAGGTATGGCTTGTAGTACACCACACAAAATATATATGTATATATCTATAAAATCTGCGTAATTGGCTCAGAACTACGTGAGAAAATCGAGCGCAAACTTTTGTTTACCCGCACGCTTGTCACTCTCACACAAATTTAAAAAAAATTGCACGGAGACTCAGGAGGCCTTGAAACTTACTCATATCAACAAGATTTCAATTCAAGACCAACACAATCACTTCCCCTAAAATGAGAAATGAAAAATCTATCAATATCTTCACGCCAACTAGCTCGCGGGTAGGCAGAGAGAACCGAGCGCCACATAACGCGGTCTTTCTTCTTTAATATTCATAGCTCTTTTCATGCACGAGAAAAATAATTCCATAAACGAGTACCTACATGCAACCTTACGACTTACGAGACAACACCCTCGCGTCGGGAAGAATTGCATGCAACATATTTTAAAACCCTCGGTCGTTATGTATATTTGAGAGCGCGGCTTGCGTGCGGCCCGAGGCGCGAGGCCACCGATTGTCCACGTAAATAATGCACCTGTCGAACGCCCTATTTGGCGATGGGCGTGTGAAAGCATGGGTATATGGGTAAGCGATGACTTGGCAGCGGTCGTCCTTGTCATTGACATTCTCGGCTGCGCAGACGACCGACGGCGTCCAGAGGCACACCATCATTCTACACCGTGTACCTAAACATAAGGCTGTCTGTCCATTTACGAAGTCGAAAAAGCACCCATCCCAATATATTCATGTGTTAAAAGGTACATGATCAGCGCGGGTCTAACAAAAGTACGTTCGGGCACTGACCCGCCTGATCTTTACGACACTTTATTATTAGAAGGAGTTGTGACGAGTAATGTTATTGAAAGAGGAAAGAACAAATCGCCTTTTTGAAGGCAGTCAGAAATTAATTTAAATTTTTATACTTTATACTAGCTGCACCCTTCGTTCGCGCGTATCCCGCAATCCTTTAGGAATCGATTTTTCTTACTTTCTTTCTTTTTTCTCGTTCTCTAAGGGTCGTATGGTGATATTGAATAGCTTATAACCTTCCTCAAAGATTGGCCTATCAAATGTAAAAAGAATTTGTCAAATCCGCATAAATATTTCCAGAGTTCAAATAAACCTTCTTAATATATTATAAAAAATACTTCAATTGTTATACAAAAATTGAGGTAAAGATGAGGAAAATATCAGGAACTGTGGGTCTTGAAGCATGAAAATCTTCATAGGAATTGCTTTCTTTATATAATTTCTTAATTCATCCCAGGAGGTTACTTAGAGGATGCACGTCAGCATGGAAGATATAAAACCTCATCGGGCCGGCAGGTAGACGAATCAATTAGTAACCAGTTGTTAATATTTGATTACCTCTTAGGTATTTTAATAGCCGCGTAACATAATTAGAGACAACAGAGAACAAGTTTATTATTATCTTAATAAATCCACGCCGAAATCTGACATCCAAATCAAATATGTCGTCATATCGTAACTCGCGAGTGGATTATTATATGTTATTTATTATTTATTTATGATTATTATCTTAATTTAATAGTATCTATCTTAATTTATGTATAACTTCACGAAGTTAACATCGTCAGACAAAATTAAATAACGCTTGCTAGCGTGCAAAACTATACGACCATTTCTATCAGTTCGTAAGTTTAAAACGACATGATGCATTACCACGCAACTCAAACAAAATATTTAAAAGAAGGCAATATAAAGTAACATACCTACGTGCCAACTACCCGTAACCGAATCTGCATAAAGACAGTTGAAATCTCGATCGGCCCGTATTCTTCTACTGCTCCACTCGACACCTTTTATTTTTTGTATACAACGTCAGGAAGCATACAAGCATACGGTCCGCCTGATGTAAGGTGGCTAACGTAACCTGTGAACGCTGGTAATTAGTATCACTCGCGTGCCACCGAAAGACACAAAAGATACAGAAATTCCTTGGAATTTATACTGCGGAATTTTTTGAAGTGAAAACTTTTTTAGGCATATTCTGCACTTTTGGAATGGGGAAAAAGCATCACATGTACAGATGTATGAGAAAAATTGCCTTGTGAAATTTATATTAAGTTATTTTTTTTTGTATTATTGCAGAGTTGCGTTAGCCAGCGAAGCTTTATACCTAACCGAGAAAATTGTCTTTTTTGCAGTTTTGCGGTTTTCGACTGTTACACGTAGTACTCCTTCAGTTTAGAAGCTAGAGAGCTGATTGTTCGACGTGAATGTACCTTAAGTATTGTAGATTCCTCTAAAATAGATTAAATTTCGATTAGCTCAATAAAGGATATCGATAAGTGATGTTATCGCCCGAAAAACCGTTCCAATACAAAGTCTATTGGAGCGCGTATGGCGAGCTCATTTCAAGTTTTGCAAATTTATATTCCGGGTCAAATTAATTGTCAAAATATTTATTGACACAAGTGTTAGGGTTAGCAGCTCTGCTTACGCAGCTTGCTGTTATTTACTTATTGTGCAAAAGCAGCTCTGCCAATGCGCCACAGGCCCAGCTTCCCTAGTATACATAATAATCATTATTTTTCATGTAAAGCGCAATAAATGAAAATTATATTATTTACCTACTTATACTTTGATAAAAATAATTTCTAATATAAATACCTACTAAAAATATTTCCAACCCAAAAATACTTGTTTCTAAGTTTGTGAAGATAAGAAGTTTTCACTTCCGACACAGTCCCTGCACTTTAGTCTTTTTTTATTGACTTTGATGAACTAGGTACCATATTTATTTATTTTAATTGAACACATTTTTCGTTTCTTTTACTTACCTGTACACAAAAGTACATTATTTTAAAAATAAATAGCTTTTTTAATTTCATACCCCACTCGAAAGAAACGACATCTTTTTGTATTAGGTACTTACTATTCCCAGCTCACCTAGTCCACTTTATCAAGATTGTGTTTCTATTTTCGCTTGTACAATATTTATGCCAATTACGTACCTACCAATGTAGGGTTTACCGTTTATCTCTAGGAATTTGCGACAAGCGGAACTACTCACCATCTGTGGCCGGAGCACATTTTTAGGACTCCATATGTCGTTAGTGTCGTGCTACGCATATCAGGAAGTGATTCCAGTTCGTTCTTGTAATTTTCCCTCTCGTCGAGCGCCCTGCAGCCCTGCGGGCGCCGCGCCGCCGCCGCCCCGCCGCGGCGCCACCCGCGCCGCCGCCGCTACAGTCACGGTCAAGGCGACCACTCTCTTACTTATTACGGGTAATGCTTATTCGCATTGCTGTGATAACATTGTCAACGATCTATCAGGTTCTTGTGCTAGCGAATGCTTTATTCATCGTCGATATTTTATAAATAGTTGGATAAAAAAAAATCATATTGATTAATTTTATAGTAATATTTTATATATTCATACAACACTCATACTATCAATAACTGTACACAGGTGAAGAGGCTCCAGTGCTGTCGATGGCCTCCCGGCGCGACACCTATGATAGCACAACGACATCACTATCTATCAAAAACGCCAGTACTTGGCAAAACACGGCAATTATGATTTCTTCCCCTTTAAAGAAGACTAAAAGTCTTCTTCTAGTGCCCTTTCATCAGAGAGCGGTGATTACCATATCAAATATTGCAATTAATAAATATTGTAATACATCTAATTATGTTTGAAATTCAATTAGAAGCGCTTATCTGTCATGCCAGTTAAATCAATAACCATCAAACACCAGCAAGTAGCTATTATTGTATAAATTAACTATTACATCAAATAAACAGGTTACAGTAAATATAGATCTAGCTGAGAGAGGATTAATTCTTTCAATAGGCATAACTAGATAACTTTTAATATTGCAATGTGTGCTGAAAGTACAAGTTTATATGACAATAGATCACACTAAGACTTCTTGTGTCCACATCTTAGAAACAAGGTATAGTACACCAGATAAATTGACCCTTCTTCCTTCACACTTGTTCCACAGTCGAATCACGTTTCATTTTTCCGGTGTTTATCCACTTCAAACAATACCCAGTACACGGGTCCGAGGGACTGCCCACGCAGATCGACTCACTGGTCCAATGTTTACTAATAGACATCGAGCGATTACTTGATTCACAATATTGAATGGGTCTACTTGATTTGTTGGCAATCGAATTACTTACATTTTATATACTACATCGTGAACCAGACGTACTCGTACGGTCCGCCAGTTCTATTTTTAAGCAGGTACTGTATAGCCTTTAACATGGAGTTAACGCAAGAGTAGGTAACACTCGCGCGTTGCTTCCCCCCCGCTGTCAAAGAAGCAAACTCCTCACAAGTTCACTTATAACCTCGGTCACTCGCAGGAACACCATAAGGCCCGGCGCCCATTATCGCCATCGGCACGGCTAAGGATATTAGGTGATAAATAGCATTATACATTAACTTCATGGCAATAAAGTAGAAATTTACATGATATATGGTCGTAGTAACAAAAATACCGTTTCGGTATGCTTGAGGCTGCTGCATCGGCAGCCTTGAGGATGGTTCAGGATACTTCGGCATCCTTCGGTACGCCGGCGCCCGCTGCGCCGCCGGCAACACTCGGGAAGGGAGGCATCTGCCATTTGGATCATTTGACTCACAATTTGTTTAGAAGAGAAATACGATATTGAGATGCTTCAATATCGTATTTGCTTAAGGACGCCTCGTCATTCCTAAGGACGTTGCAGCATGCCAAGGCATAGTTTCCGACAGACAAACAGTTTCCTTGCCGATGCCGATAATGTGCGCCGGGCCTAACTCTCCGTTTGCTGCTTACAACCCATATTGTGCGTGGGCCGGTGCTTGCTTGCTACGCGGCGTAGTTTTTTACGTGTTGGTTTTTGCAGTGCAACTGTTACGCTTGATCTGTTGTTGATCACGCTTATATTTCACCACCCAATGTTACGTGAACACTATCACTCGTATAAATCAGGCCCAGAAATACATATTAGGAGTAACAGCTAATGCAAGCTGCGGGTCAACGCCGAAGGTCCCAATAACGTGACATAACATCGTCCCACGAGATTATTCAACACTTGTAAATTTGTAATTAATTGCTGGGTATTTATATCTTTCATGTCACAAAACAAGTCGGTGAAACGTGGCCAAGTTCTCTTAATGTTTTGTCACGTCTCTTTTGATTTGACTATATACGAGTATAACGAGTCCGGACCCGTTAGTACACGTTTTCTTACTTTAATACATGCTAAAAAATACTGCAGGAGGCCTTGTCCAGCAACTTCGAATTAAAAAATACCCGCATCAACGCTACTACTGTTTACTTATACAAACTTAGCTTAGATTTTTACATAGCTTTACTAAGGTTACATCATCTGCTCATCTGGCTTGTTACATATTTAGGAGTTATCATGTCCAAATAGTAATTGGTAGGTCTCGGTTTATAATTGTTATATTGTTATGTTATATATATCGTGTCAATATGACTAATGTTTAAAAATATATATAAAAAGTTTGCGTAAAAATACTGATTAATTCTGTAACCTACTTCGTATGAAATTAAGTTGTTGAGTGTGAGAAAGAAACATTTCGAAAATGCTTTTGACTACAGAGAATTACATTTTTTGTCCCTTGACATGATGTAAGTTTGTTAACTTCCCAAGTCAGAGGAAGTTAGATATAGTAATTGCCCCAAATACCGCAATACATTTCAGGACCACTTGTGTCGTTTTACGTTGTGCAATTTTCGAGAGAATGTCTTTGTTGTAACTTTTTTGCAGCCTTTAATAAAATAAAAAATTAAATGGGACGCACGGCAGATGTGAAACACCTTAAATAGAGAATATTCAAATTTTTACTAAATAAAAATGAAAAACTATCGGATAGATATTGTAAATAGCTCATGCAGAGACGCAGCGGAGTGTCTAGTATGCGCACGCACACAGGCAAGGGAGTCGAGAGTAGAGAGGGGGCATGACAGCATAGAGAGCGTCATGCCATTTGCCGTCACGTCAATGCGCGCCAATAGAAGTTTAATATCAAAAACAATCTTCTGGGGAATTGTTATTTAGCTATAGGTACTTTTTAAATTTTAAGTAATATTTAAATATATCAGAATGTAACCAAAGTGGAACTCTTTTGAGCGCACCTTTCTATCGTTTTTATGGGAACTTGGCCGTAGCACATTCGCGATGCCTAACCTAACCGTGTAATCTTTTATATGATGTCCGGTAAAAGTGACAGTGAAATTATGATAATGAACCGATGAGTTCAATACATACATTGAGTGTGGAACATCTGAACGTGTTAACATTCATATTTAGTCGGAATTCTTTTCATCCGAGTGTGAATCGATACGAAATAGAAATCGAATGATTGAATTGAAATGGTACTACTCTGATATTGCGTACCTGTAATTCCTTACAATAAAAGAATTCCTTCTTACCTCGACTTCACCTGATATCACTAGTAGTATTCAACGTGTGAGAGGGTTTGTCCAATTGCTGACTAGCTTGATTGCCAACTTTGGATTAAATAATATCTCCATAGTATATATTCGATGATCTGGACCAATTTTGGAAACGTCAACGTCCCGTCTATTTCTATAGCAAAATTTGTTCATCAATATGTTAATACGTGAAGTAAAAACTTTCGTAGTGCGGACGGCGGAGTATAAAATTTGGCACAGTTACAGTTTATATGGAAAGTTATTTCTTTTTATAATACTGCTTGCAAAATACAATAAATTATTTATTTTTTTTGTCTTTTTATCCCCGAGGGGAAAGGCAAAGGGATCTAGCCCATACAGCCAAGTCATCAGTTTAGAACCATTTGAAAATCTTAATTCTATGTTCCAGCTTCAGGAACTGTGCTGAAAAAATACTTGGGAAGGGTACTTCGACCCAATCAACCCAGTTTAAATACCACCCGTAAAACGATAGTGATTTTTACAAGGTTTTCTTGATGAATTTATTCACGTCTTCCAAAAAGTGCATAAACGTATTATATTTGAGTTTTTTCATTACTGTATAATTTCACTAGCACTTATGTTACAAAATACTATCGAAATTGTCACATAAAACTAATTATATACTGAATTGTAAAAATTTCAAGTAAAAAAACAATGTCACTCGTCAAAAGCGCGGGAAGAAGTTCTACAATAAATTAATAAAAAGGACATTACACACACTACCATGGCTTTGACACACAAACAAATATGTACCCAAATACTTCATGTCAAAATTACTAATACGTCTTACTGAATGTCAGAAATACTTTTGTTTATGGTTGAAGTCTGATAAGATTAATATTATTGGTCTTTAGTCTTTATTATTTGTTTATCTATAGTCTTACTGAATGTCAAAAATAACCATATTATAGTAAATAATCAAGGACTTCTTCCCGCGCTTTTGACGAGTGACATTGTTGTTTTACTTGAAATTTTTACAATTCAGTACATAATTAGTTTTGTGTGACAATTTCGATAGTATTTTGTAACATGTGTGGTAGTGAAATTATACAGTAATGAAATAACACAAATATAACACGTTTATGCACTTTTTGGAAGACGTGAATAAGTTCATCAAGAAAACCTTGTAAACATCACTATCGTTTTACGGGTGGTATTTAAATTGGGTTGATTGGGTATTATTACCCTTCCCAAGTATTTTTTCAGCATAGTTCCTGATGCTGGAACATAGAATTAAGATTTTCAAATGGTTCCTTAACAGAAGACTTAGCTGTATGGGCTAGATCCCTTTGCCTTTCCCCTCGGGGATAAAAAGAACCAAAAAAAAAAGTAAATAATCAAAGATTACAGTATGGGCTTTTTCCCGCGCTTTTGACGAGTAACATTGTTCTTATACTTGAAATTTTTACAATTCAGTGTAAAATTAGTTTTATGTGACAATTTCGATAGGGTTTTGTAACATAAGTGCTAGTACAATTATACAATAATGAAAAAACTCAAACATAACACGTTTATGCACTTTTTGGAAGACGTGAATAAGGTCATCAAGAAAATCTTGTAAAAATCACTATCGTTTTACGGGTGGTATTTAAATTGGGTTGATTGGGTCGAAGTACCCTTCCCAAGTATTTTTGAGCACAGTTCCTGAAGCTGGAACATAGAATTAAGATTTTCAAATGGTTCTAAACTGATGACTTGGCTGTATGGGCTAGATCCCTTTGCCTTTCCCCACGGATAAAAAGAACCAAAAAAAAAAAGATTACAGTATGATAATGTCATATGTAGTTTCTCTAAAAGATATTTGTGCTTTATATATTAGTTATTCAAACGTTCAGGCTTAAAAATTAAATGAATTATGGTTGAATTTCGACACCGGGCGACAGTAGTACTCGTATTAATAAATATAGCTTTCAGCTCGGACTATTACTTTTATATATTGGATTTAAAAAAATATGTATGTAAGCTTGTAAAGTAAAAAATCAACATATAATTTAATGTTTCCGTCGCTTTCTATATTAAATTTTGTAATATTTTTTCGTGTTGTATTGTAAGTGAGAATGAATCAGGGCGGTCTGCTGGTCTGCTGCCTTATTCGATGTAGGGTTGCCATAACACATTACGTCAACAACATGAACCGCAGTATAATAAATAAAGACAATCTCCCGGACTAATTACACAGCGCCATCTGGTCTCAAAATAATTAACGCTTGAACTACGGCTACTAGACAACTGATAAACATACATAAGTACTTTTTGAAAATTTATACTTTAGTACCTAATTAATTCAAGAAAGGAGACTACACAGTGTGTTCACAGCGTACGTTTTGTTTGTATGATATCCCGGAAATGGTTACTGAATAATTTCAACTTGTGTTTTGTACAGATGAACTGTCGGCCATCCCATAGTATATACATTTGGTGCGGGTGTGATGATTAATTAAAAACAACAATTGTCTTCCAATATGTCCTAAATCAAAGTCAAAATCTTTTGTACTCCGTAAAAATGGCTGCATTTGTTTTGAATCATCGCAATTATTTTCCCTACAGTGCAGTTCATGACTAGGTGAGCACTGATAAAAATACTGCCAAAAAACTCAGGCATCCATCTTTTGGTATCCAAACAAATTTACATAATTTATTAATTACATTATAATTGGATCGACTCAATCCCAGGCATTTTTATCATTAATATAGTCAGATACTTTATAATATGTCCTGCTACACAATTTGACTTAGTAGTTTTAAATTTGTTGTTTATTTGTTTATTAACAATTTTCTTAAATTGCTGGGAAGTTTGTTATAGAACCGTATACACTGCCCCATAAAAGAATTACTTATTTTGTGGAGACGGCTTGGATGTGACACAAGATTATGCTTATATCTAGTATTTATGTTATGAGTATCACTCTTTTTACAAAATGAGTCCTTTTAATGTTTATAATCCAAAGTTTCTTTCATGAGTTCATTCAATAAGGTTTTGTAATTTTCATGCAGTTTTGGCGGTAAACAAAATATGTACAATATTGAATTAATGGAGCGACGATGTGAACCGCCATCGACTTCCATGAAATATGTATATTTATTTTTTTATACTCGATTAGATGGCGCAGTCTCTCCGAATATGTATTCGCCGCTTTTGTTATCTTGAAGAAGCCCATTAACGCCGTCGACGGCCGGCGAAGTAAACTCTGGGCTCGGCGAGAGAGCGTCTGCGGAATCCTGTATGTTCTAAAGCGCTGCTCTTTATTGAGATATAAAAGACGCTATCATTTATTCTTGTTTGGCAAGTCAACCGATATGCGTTTGTTGGTTACCGAATGGTCATCAAAATAATAATATTAGCTAGAAGTTTGTAATTTTGCATAGTTGTCCCATAAGTAACGTAAGCGTTCGCTAACAAAGAGTGTCACGAAACTCCTGCGGAACAATGAGAGCGATGATGTAAAAAAAATAACGTAGACAGCAATGTGTACTCTCAGAGAAGAAAATCACGTAAATTGGCGGAATGACAATCAGGCAAATTCTCTGCTTGTTCTCTTTCTGTAAATAACTTTTTTTTTAAATACAAAATAAAATCATCATCATTTATTAGAGGGTGATGTCAGAAGCCCTCGGAACCGGAATCTCAAAAAAGGTGAGCCAGGTGTGTATGGACCGCGTCTTACGGCGCTCGTTCTTCGCAAAGGACCAAGCGTCAAGATATACTTCTTTTCCGCGCGAACGAAATTGCGGACAAAAACTAGGTTTTATGTCAAATATTTATAATCATTGACCTACCAATACGTGAAATAAAGCTCGTTCTGACTCGGTCCATTGTATTGTATCAAACAACGAACTTCTCTCCGAAATACGAGTTGTATTTATTATTGTGTTATTTTCATAATAAAGTGGCGGGCTCTGCGCCCATTGTGTTCAACTCGCCACAACAACCGGCGAGCTGGCCTTCACGCACAGTGCTCCTTGATCTCCTCACCGTTTACAACAATGCTCTCTTCTTGTTACAGTTCACCCTGTTCGTAGAATGCTACGCGTGCTCTGAGCGCCTGGTGAGTAACAATCTTAATGTATGTAATCACTTAAAAATGTTGGCATCCCTATAGTAATTTCATGACAAACTCCGTTGGGGTTGAATACCAATATCAAAAAATGAAAGTGCTTTTTTCTTAGACGATAATTATTTTTCCCAAATCCATCGATTGAGATAAAAAAAACTATTTATATCAACATGTGATCCAACCAGCAGCGTCGCGGCGCGCGTCTGTCTGAACAGTCGCCGGCGCCGGCGTCGCTCGTGCCGTCAAATATAATACTCGTAGCTCGTTAACACGTTATTTGTCAGCGATATCTATTTACCGGCGCTCGTTGCGTCTATTATCATTGAGAAAGTCGATTCCCCGATTGTGAGAAGGCGGTGTTCTCACTCGCCGCACGCGACCACGTTTGCTTTGGCCGGGGCGGTCCGACGCGGCGGTGGCCGTCCCCGTTGAGCGCCAGCGGTTTCGGCATGACGCGACCACCGCACCACACATGAAACCGTTTTATAGGGTTGACAAAAGATCATTAATATATATAATATGATAATTTATATGTTACGTACGTAACAATTTGCCGCTGGTGGTCAAACGAGATTTGACAGGATGCTCATGCTGCATATACAGGTGAAAACGTCGTGTCCAGCCCACTCCGCGCACAACGTACATCTTCAACCCGTTTTCAAAATAGTGTGTTAACGTTGTGGCTATCAATCAGACAGTTAAGTGCACGTCAAGCTTTAAGTTTGATCTTTATACCATTTTTATGTCGTATATAATAAGATTTACCATCGAACTTTGAGTAGCTCTACTACATTATCTATCCCTGTAACTCGTGCCGTTGGCCTCAGCGTAAGAAGAGACCTAGCGTAAGAATAGATAGAAAGAGGTAAACATCCAGGAGACGGCAGCAGCGTCTCCTGAGTACTTATACATATTACTGCGGTTGCCAACGCGCCTGCCAAACGTAACAACAACGACAAAAGCCCCCTCCATCAAAAATATAACTATAATATATTGTAACCACGTTTTCCTATTGTCTCGTGGTGAATTATTCGAAAGTATCCGTTGGCAGCCCTGCGCGAACTCCACCGCTGTTACTGGACCACCGCGGAGGACGTTTTAATTTCCCGCCATTACCGACTACCGAAAGTAATCGCAACGTTTAACTGGTGCCATAACAATAAATATTAACTTGTGCCGCACCATATACGAGGAAATTCTCCTCATGATTTGTGGCTGCATTTTTCTTGTCGTAATAACGAACGTCGAAAGCATTTATGGTCCGCCTAAAGGTCTAGTATGTTAGCAGAGAGAGCTTAATAGGAGGTTTGACGAGCTCGGTGGCTCAGTCGTGAAGGACGCAACTTTGACACCAACGCTTGCGGGTTCGATTCCCACACAAGACAAATATTTGTGTGCATGAACATGCCTGTTTATCTTGGTCTGGATGTTTTAAGAGATGTAGGGCGCAACAAAGCAGCCCGTCTGGGGAAGTACCTCGACCTCACAGAAAACCGCAGCCAAATAACAACTCCCTAGAGGGTTGTTGTTTTCCTGCATGTGAATGAGGTCACCGGTAACCGGTAAGCTCCTAAGAAGTTGCTGTGTAAGCAGCAGAGGAGGCATCGCGCGAGTGTTATAAGTAACACTCGCGCGATGCCTCCTCTGCTGCTATATATTACAAGCATTAATAGGCTACGGTAACTGCTTTTCATCAGGTGGGCCGTATGCTTGTATGCCTCCTGACGTTGTGTAAAAAAATGGTACTGCGACGTAAGTGTTTCGATGATGTCATCTCCATCATCTTGATTGATGGTCCCGGTTGGCAATAGACCTAAGGGAATAGTTGCAGGGAGATTACGTCCTATTGTCTCATTCGTGCAGCTGGACCATGGTATAAGTATGATCCTGGTCAACAAAAAAAATTAAGTTATTTGACGACCCCGGTGAAGGAGTGATTGGCGATGCTACTTTGACACCAATGCACTAAGGTCCACACCAAGGGTTTGATTTTCACGCAAGACAAATTTGTGTGTATGTTTGTTTGTCTTATTCTGAGTATTTGAAGAGAGGTTAATCGTATCAAAGCAACGTACCGAAGTATCTCCAACACCCAGAGAACCGCAGTCAAATAACAACTCCCTGAAGTTTATCAATAAGCTCTCTAGGAGTTGCTGTGTTATCAACAGGGGTGACAACGTGCTAGTGATATTTTATGATACGGTACGGTAATCGATTTACATCAGGCGGGCCACATGCTTAAATGGAACACAGGCTAGTTATACATAGAAAACATCCATACCGAAACTAACAAAGATGCTCAGGCACACAAAAGTTTGTTTTGTGCAGGCAGCCGCGGCCCTCGGTGATCAAGTGGCCACTCGTTTACTAACCACATCAAAATCACATACTTACACACATTTTCACGTAAGTTATTGATATAAACGCATTTACCTCTCAAATGATAAGACCATTTTGATATCATTGACTCGTAATACGACGCATCCCGCCTGCGAGCAGCGACTTTACCTGACACGTCATTTTAAGAGGTTGCTTTTCCAACGCTCTCCAATAATCGTTAAATTTTCGTTTTCATTCGTTTTAGCACCTCATTATACTCGTAATTGCACTCGGAATTGTAACAATTACAGCGGAATGATAATACTTTATGACATTTTACACTCGTTACTGTCAGAGAGTGTTTCCATTTAGGTGTTTCATGTAATTGTCGTCGTGTGTGGCGGTGTGCTCATACAAATGTACGTGGCCGGTTGTTTTCCTTTGAATGGTATCCTCCAACGAGATACAATGCATTTCCGCCGAATGTTATTCATTCTAGGAGCGTTTTCCTCGCCCTCTGCAGTTTCTTCAGTCAGAAAGAAATTGTCACTTGGACCTACGAATAAATAATAAATCTTATTATTTATTCGTAGACTTGGACGCAATATTAGTGACATGCATTTGGACGCGGGTTATATATATTTATCATTCATTTCAAGGGATATTGTTATCGGCGGTCTTTCTTTATACAGTAGAATACACTTTATTGCATCAGTAAATATACATAAAGTGAACATTAAAACGGACGGAAACATTAACGCGGACAACCATGCTCTCAGAAATGGCGTGCGCGTGTTGTCGCACATTTTATATAGTAGTGTACCTTGAAATGACTTAAACCTAATTACATTATCAATTTAATCGAATAAGTAGCTTTTTAATATGTTTTTTGTTAAAATTTGAAGTCCTTGCAATTTGCCAATTGGCAAATAATCACCTGACCCAAATATAGTGTTTAAACGCAAGATTTTAAGTAATTAAAAAATCTTTTATCGTTTCATAATACATAGTATTAATGGTAATTAGGCATTTGACCAACGCAACGGCACCAACCGTCACGGATTCCCACATGGACCACAGACGAGCCCCGCAGTGAACGGCGGCTAGTGAAACCAGTGTGTGGGTACATACTCGTACGGCACCAGCGTTCCCTCCTCGCCTCTTTTAACAGACTTTTATTTAATGACATTCCAAAGTTTGTCTATAATCACAGGCTATGCTCTGTTTTTCATTATCGTGCGTGTAGCAAGTGAGTCGTGAAAATAAAATTAACAGATATAGTTACTGTCGCATTAATATTGTATCAGTACGTAACGGCCCATAGTGTCCTTGATGATTACATTTTTCGCTTCGCGGGGAGAGAGACAGTCTGTATTTTACATTACTTGTTGAAATAATATAATTAAAATGACTCCAAAGTTTACAAACACCCGTTGACAAGGTCAGAAGCACTTTCTTTACGCACCCTGAATAGTAACACCAATGTGATCCGGCTCTAGCGCCGACCACGAACACTGGCCGAATAAGCCGCACCATTTAAGGCTCGTCGCTCACCGGTACTCTGTGCGTGAACGATTACTACCGCTCGTTGTGACAGCCATTCTCTGTACCGCGACATGCAAATAATATGACCTTCTGCTCCGGTTGTAAAACTAATAAAACTGTGAATATTCGAGCGCCGTCGCGAACCGGTGGAGCATCGAACTGTCCTGGAAACAGGCAGCGATGTGGTCAAATAGAATCTATTTTCTAACATGCATAAATACTTTACCTGTTTTTCTATACATGTTTTTCTTCATGAAAAGAGTACTAACGGTTCTTAACGTGGACACCGGGTCCTCGTTTCCGCTGTTCCGTAAGTACACTTCCAAGCGAGCGTGTACAGCAAGTATATGTCTCTGACATGATATAACGTGGTTTCCTGTCGCGTACAAATGAAGATACTATGCCGTCGTAATCCATCTTCAAATAATATAATCTTTTATAGCTGAGGAAAACACTTTAATATATAATTACACAATTAATTAAATAATTAACGAGCACTCTTTCTCTGGGTTAAATGTTTAATTAATATCAAATTATGATTCAAGTTCCTGCAGTAGGCATTGTTCAACTCGTTAATTACTAGCTACGGCCCGTTTTGTGTAACAAACTACGAGTATCTTTATACTATATCAGTTATAGAAAAGCTATAAATAATTCCCGTTTATGTAGGCGAATTAAATTGGAAACTTTCGTTGCGAATCCTAAGTGATTTTCCAATATCATGATTTCTTGTAAGTATACTAAATTGTCTTTTGTAGGCGTCTTCTTAGCGTTATCACGTTTCCTAATCTATTAGGATTGGCAGGGTCCGCTGCCTAAGCCTAATGATTTGGCGAAGATACCGATTTTTACATAGAGCGCCTGCTGTCCTCCACAACTCAGAGGGAAAATCAGATCTTTCTTAGGTTAAGACACACGTCTTTCGAAATATAATTTCTTGGATGTGGGTTACCTCACGATATTTTCCTTCACCCCCCGCCAGGACTCGAACCGGCGACCAGTTGATCAAAAGACCGGCTCCTTGTTCCGGCGCTATCACTGCTCTGCCCTGCACTAAACTTTTTCGTAAGCAACATGTTATAAGTTGACACTCAAATTAACATGTCAAATAATATTTATTCTATCAGAACGTCTCGGGCCAGGAGAGAACAACACTGAGCTTTTTACTACAGTCCGTCTCGTGGCTAACTGGAAATTGCGGCACTTGCGGCCGACAAACGATTCAATATGATTATTGCATTTGGAAGGTTTGTCAGTCCACAGAGTAGACGACTTTGATACACTCCGAGTTGAGGTCTGGCTTTAAACTGTAATTACATTCATTTCATATAACTATCGTCTGCATTTGTTGACCCTCACCAACCCGTTTTGCTTGTAAAAGACAATCATTCTCGTAGGTCAGCATTCTATATTAGAATCAATTTATGAGAAGAAATTACGCCATATACACTGGTACTTGTTCACCACAAAATGTCGTCTGTGTAGCTAATATCAATATCGCCTGACTGAACTAACAATGGACAGTCAGTGCAATCCAGGGCTAAAGTGCTACGGTTGCTTCAGAAATTTAAACGAATTTAATCAGATGAAATTTATATGTATATGTTAGTACAGCTATAAAGGGGACTATAAAAGTTTTGTAAAGGCATATATCACATTACATGAACATGGTCGCACAATAAAAGCGTTGAAAGTTGAAACTAACCATAAATGATGAAGTGCGTACAGTGTTGTGGTGTGGCGCGGCCGTTGTTTCGTCACCGGATCACGAGCGCGCGGCGCGGTGCCGGCCGCCGACGACGTACTCGCACGCCGCGACGTCGGTCATGCCACTCACAGTGACAGCATTCTGCATTCTTCAGAGCCAAAAGTTATCCCAGCAGGCGTCATCTAATCAAAATGCTATCTTAATCGCGTGGGCCCCGCAGAACACTTTCACGAGTTCACGACCACAATCGAAATTGCGAGTTGGGGATTATTTCGGACAAGAGCTTCAATTGGGTGGAGTCTTCGAAACGAACTCTCGTCTGCTCATATGCTAGTCGTCGACTCTAGTCTAGAAATGGGCACAAATTTATGGTTGCATTCGGTTATAATTATAACTGCTTTAAGACAATGCGTATAGTGCCACCGGGTGAGGCTTTTTCTTCAATACTCTTGTTTCGTTCATACAATTGGTCCTTCTTGCATCTTCTTATAGTGTTCATTGCGGTGGTTTAAAAAATATACGGCTGCCACTCTCGAAAACTTTTGACGCGTTGTCATCGATGTACTATGGACCCGTTCATCAAGACGAGTAGTCAGCGTCGCCAACGAATAACACTACAAAACCGATATACACGGCGACTGATTGAGTTTATTTTTTAGCACTCGCAGTGTGTACGAGGCTTTTATTATTTTAGACTTTGTTCATATCAGAGTGCGTACTGTGGTAAAATTGCAAATTATTATTATGTAATGTGCTAATTTACATCAAACAATAATAACAAACAGAAGGCAACATTCAGACAACAGGTATACGAAGTAAAAAGTGTCCGTTACATAGTCATTAGTTTAGTTAAAGCGACGCATCTCGACACTTATTTAATCAGTTTAATGAGAGTTATGTAAGGAAGCCATTTCCATATTGTTTCGAACTATTGTGTACCGCGGGCGTGCCCGGTGCGCCGCGGCCGGCAGTTGAACTCCACCACGTTTATATTTGTACATGTAAATGAAGTGTTTGTATATTTCCTACTGCAACAATTACATTATTACGAAATTATACAATTTGAAAGTTCTTTTTATCATCAAACAGACGCATTGGCTTTGTTTAGTATCGCCTAGAAAACAAGTGGATCTATAAACGCTTAAACACCACCGGAGGCAGTCAGCAGTCGCGTTGACGGCGACCTTCCCGTGCTCGCTGTTTGCGCGGAGATTATGAATTGAAGGATTAGTAAACACTAAGACTTTTTTATACACAACGTCGGGAGGCATACAAGCATACCGCTCACCTGATGTAAAGCGGTTACCGTAGATTAATAATGCTCTCATCGCAGCTCTGCTGTTACCACAGCAACTTCTTAGAAGTGGTGACTTATACGCAAGAACACTGCAAGAACTACCTCCAAGGAGTTGTTATTAGGCTACGGTTTTCCGTGAGGTGGAGGTATTTACCCAGACGGGCTGCTTCAATGTGTCCTACCTCTCTTAAAATCACCCAGACCAAAACAAACAGACATGTTCATGCTAACTAAAGTGTTTGTCTGAGTGTACGCGTTATTAACCACTGCGCCACCGAGCGACGTATTGTTTACGCCGCGACTTTAAATTTAACTGTTACCATCCCTTTAGAATATTACTTAAATCTCCTATTGAAATATACATGCAATTCATCATCCTCGTATTGCGTTATCTGCACCATCAAATGAAATATAGTCTTTTCTGTATACAATGCTGCCATCATTTCGACGAGCTCGGTGGCTCAGTGGTGGAACGCGCTGTTACGCTACTTTGACATCAACGCTCGTGGGTTCGATTCCCACACAGTACAAACATTTGTATGCATGAACATGTCTGTTTGTATTGGTCTGGGTATTTTCTATGTATAATAAGTATGTATTTACAAAAAAAAAATATTTACGTATGTTTATTAGTTGTCTAGTACCCATGCTTCGCTTACTTTGGGGCTATGTGGCGCTGTGTAATTTGTCCTACAATATTAAAAAAAAATTCTAGTCTTTTGAAGTTTTTATTATACCACTGAGATAGTTGGGTAGCAAATAAGAGTATGGCCTCCCTGATAGTTATCGTAGCCTACGAGTTTGCAATACAAGGAGCATCGGGCCCCTCTGTCACCGCACTAGTTTCACGTGAACTATGTAGTTTTATGGAAATGTAGGAAGTCCAGTTCAGCACAAGATACTTGTGAGCAGTTTTATGTCGTTTCAAACACTTTCCTTGTTTTTTCTTACAAACTCGGTCTTCATTCTTCACGTACACCCATAAGTCGAGTCCTCGCCGACTGCTTTCCTGGTATGTTTCTCAGCGGGTTCCACATAAGGCATACGCTTTCTTCCTTGTTTTACATGAAGTCCAGTTTGTTAGTTGCAAGTATAAATACCTGAATTGTCCTTTTAACTCCCGAGACGTCTTCGTTGTAGAAAGTGGCATTCGTCTTGGACTTTAATTGCATTTTTGAGTCTCGAAGATGTTATCACTTCCAACTGCAGACTGAACGTGTCTGAATCAGACTATACTTAATAGGAGATATGCGGAAAATAATTCCAAATAACTATAACAATGCTATAACTTGAACACTAAATAAGTTTGAAGTGTTTATGCACGTGGTGCACCACAATTAAAACTCTAGCGAAAGAGTGAATTCGATTACTCTAAAGGTTCTCCATCTTGGAGAAGACGGCAGCGAGATATAAATTGCCGGGAGTGTTGTTGTGTTCTATGGAGAACGCAATTTGATACGAAAGTGTTGCTTTCAGTACAATAATGCTAAGATAGCCGCTTTACATCAGGCGGGCAGCATGGTTATGTGTGGCGTGTTTGTGGTGAGGTGTATAGTATATATATTATGACGAGCTCGGTGGCTCAGTCGTGAATGACGCGACTTTGACTCTCGTGGGTTCGATTCCCACACAAGGCAAACATTTGTGTGCATGAACATGTCTGTTTGCCTTGGTCTGGATGTTTTAAGAGAGGTAAGGCGCATCAAAGTAACCCGTCTGGGGAAGTACCACCTCACAGAAAACAGCAGCCAAATAACAACTTCCTAGAGGGTTGTTGTGTACTTGCGTGTGAATAAGGTCAACAGTAAGCTTCTGAAGAGTTGCTGTGTAAGCAGCAGAGGAGGCATCGCGCGAGTGATACTTAATATATCGTTAGCGTTAATAGGCTACGGTACCCGCTTTACATCAGGTGGGTCGTATGCTTGTACGCCTCCTAGGCCTAGTAGTTTTCTAGTCAGCTAATATTGTACAAGTATTAAGTTCTCCACATTTAACTTAAACGCGGCGGCGGCGGGCGGCGGGCGGTCCGCGAGCTGGATGTTGACTCCACTCGCTACTCTCCTCGCGCCGAGACTCGGGGATCGAGTCCGTTACCTCGATACAATTTCACATCGCGCCGACCGCTGCCGAGTGACGCGTCTCCGCTTATACTGTCAATACTAAATTATATATAATTAAAAGATCCACAGAATGCACGCACGCTGTGGAAAATATGTGATGTGGGGCCAATCGTCGCGCTGGGATAGGACGAGTAGCGAGTCTTTAAATGTCAGAACAGCACGGCTGGCCATTGATTACACGCGTTACAGAGTCGTTATACAAAATTTCATTTTCTTATTATTAGTGTCCGTTTCCAATCCGTCAAGATAGGAGAGGTCCGCTACCTAAGCATAAGGATTTGGCGAAGATACTGTTTTTATACAAAATTTCATTGCACTTTATTCGGAGACCGCCATTAACATTCACTTACTCTCAAATATTTAGTTACCGCTGTTAGACAAAAACCCGACTTTAAAGATGACTTTGAGTTTACTGCGATCCTTGAACTTACAAGTTTATTTAAGATTGCCAGCGAGACAGTAACTTCCAGGTGGATAATAATTAGTAGCTATATTATGTTTTATAAATTATTAAAACAAAACAGTTCTGTTTTTCCGACTCTCAGTCGGCAAATCGGATTCTGATTCAGCCAGAATCGAGTCAGCCAAGGGACAAATTGATAATGTCTATTCTTCGAAACGTCTATTTATTGATAATTGCGTTCACGAGCAGCGGCTGAGTTTAATTGTGATATTAGTTACATGGAAATGCTCGCCATTCACGAGCTTTTTGCAACACTTTTTGTTTCAATTAGAGCCGTTGTTAACAGTTAATTTTCGCGACACAGTGTCTCACTGCCTCGGCGCGCGGCCGCGGGCCTGGGAACTGCGTGCCGCTGTCATTATACCAGAGACTACAATGGCGCAGGGTATGGCCGCGAACATTGCGGCAGCGAGAGCGAGTATGCTCACTAGGCGAGCATTACAGGCAACAATGAGTGAGTTTACAAGGGAAATATTTTAGGTTCGGCAAACGCATGAAGTGACACCCCTGGTTTTGCAAGTGTCCGTAAGCTACGGTGACTGTTTACTATCAGGCATGTTTGTTTGCCACCTTAGTGCTATAAAAAAATAGCTTACAATAATTTATGATACATACGAATAAGAGTATATATTCCGTGAGCGTGAACATTTATTCAGGTATAGATAGATGCAGGTTGCCGCAATACTACAATCGATATACGTTTAGTTCCAAGTAACTGCTTGTTGTGGGGCCACACCGTCTGTAACAATTGTACACACAATGCATACGTACATCATCTGCTAATATACGTGTTATCTTTGTTTATGTCGACATTTGATGAATTAGATAACGTGAACGTGACTATACTTGCGTTAAAGAATACATCATTTTGAAACTGCTCGAGACCACAGAGGACTCGCTTGTTCTGTACATACACGGTGCACATTAAACTTTTTCAATTTCTGTCTAGTCATGACTATTTCAAGTTGTAATTATAGATATATATTTTACAGCCCAACACCGTGCTTTTTTACTTAGCGCGATATTCTGTTGAAAGTGCTATTTCACCGCAAGAGCACCAAAAGCTTTTGGCAGGAAGCACCTTACGCAGAATTTGAGCGTGAACGTGACGGAATGTCGGCAATCAGAGAAACCTCTGATTGCCGCCATTCCGTCAACTGACACCACAAAGAAAAACGTTTTTAATGTTAAGTGATTAGTGGAAGAAAACCGATATTCTGGCCTTCGAGGTGATTCGACTATATTTATGAATCAGTATGCGCCAAATAAAAATAAATGCATCTATATTTACCTTTGCACTGTTGTCTTCAGATTGTTCGCGACATGACACAAGAACAGATAAATCGATTAGCGCACATGTACGACCACGGATTCCAATACTGTTTTTGACATTGTCACAGGAAACGAAACGTGCATTTGTTGTTTTAACCCAAGAAAATATGTTGCGTTTTTTTTCTCCTACACTTATCTCTTAATCGGTCTCATTAATAATTAATCGAATGTAAAATTTTTCTTTGTAATATATCCGTTATTTCCGTTCTTATTGTTTGTGATATTTTCTTAATACCACATATTTCAATTAGATATCCAGGCCGTGGCGTTAATATACCGTACCTCTCATTACAACTATGTTAGATAATAGTAAAGGCATACGGAAAACATCAAATTATTATCAGCCATTTTATAATATAAGAAGTACATACCTACCTACATCAAGTGAAATCTTAGCAGCTAAAATAAAAATAATATAAAATAAAATTTAAATCTTTTTCCTACATACATATACCTGCGATTTATAAGATCCTGCCTCGGAAAATCTTATTTTACAACTATATTGTGATCCTCGCTAGTTCGACATGTGGCCAAGCGTTTCGTCCGCTCGTGTGTCGTGTACGTGCTGCATCACGGTAATTTCTTAATTCGATCTCAGGGTCAGTGTAGATAACGGCGACCCTGCTAGTTGCAAGCAATTGTTGCGGAAAGGCCGAAAATGTGCAACAACGGAAAATGATGTAATCTCATTGAAATTCTTAATATTCGCGTAATTTTAGTTTTAATATGGAATTGTTGTGTGTATTCAAAAACATGTTGCAACAATATCATACTTAACACAACATGAGCTTTGTAATAAATTGTAGCGCCCGCTATCTGTTACAATTGACCTCATTACCAGAAAACTTCGCTTTTCTATAGTTTTCACATGGAACTGCGTGGCCGTGACGAAGTTATTGTAACTCTCGTTCAAGTCCTTCTTGCGCCCTATTATTTGTTCTGCTTTTTCCTTTGGATTCACAGTTAGGTCTTGAGTTTTACGACTTCCTAAACGTTTTATAAAATAACTTAGAGCAATTTCTTTTCTCCTCCGAACAGCTTCACTCGCTGATTCCCCGTTTCTCACGGATTCTTTGTTATTGGTACATTTGTTATGATTCGCATTCACGACATTATTTTCGTTGAGCAATATAGGGCATGTGGCCACGCATCTGTTCCGTACGGATCATTCTTCGTCCTCCGTTTTGTTTACCATACATCTGCGTTATCTCCTTTTACATACAATATTATTTATAGCCTCATTGCCGCTCGTCGAGGAGGTAGCCAGAGTTATTTAAGTCGTCGACTTTCGCCGAGTGCTATGTTTATGGGTGTAGGTTTATACGGATGAGGTGCTAGGTGACGGATGAATGATACGCCATTGTCGGGTCCGAGTACGCGTGTCGTCACAGGGCAGCCCGTCGTACTGAGTGCAGTTCATTTGTACAGCGGTGTGAACGAGTACTTTCTTTACGATGGCGTATAATGCTTTAAACACTTGCCGGATGCTTAAAACTCAATTTTAGTTAGTTGGATAGACTTAGTCACAGTAACCGTTCAAGATTAGACGCCTAATATTGAATGGACGACAGGGAAACGCGATATCAATCCTGCGCATTGTTAGTACTGATACTACTTACAAATTCTGATTTCAAATTTTATTGCCAAAACGTATTAAAAATCAACTGAGTTATTACTTTTGACAGTATGTCTCTCTGTGTATTTACGAACCGATGAAATGAAAGGGCTGATTTTTTTATAGTGGATGCATCATATTTGTCACTTAAGATATCTCTCACTAGAATTTCAGCTTCATCTGAATTAAATTAAATCATTAAGCTCGCCTGAGAGTGGTGTGGCGCACCACAGCAGTTCGACTGGGGACGTACCTCTACCTCACCAAGTTCGTGTCTGATGGCGCCGATGTCGTCCACCAACTCATAAACTTCTACATTAACCTGCAAACTTATACTCTGTACATACCTAATTTAGAATGCGTGAACATTATCTAGACGAGTGCATGATTTACATTAGAAATACATAGAACACAGTTGGCGTGTGCCGAGTGACCGGGCCACCGGGTCACGCACACTTTATATGCAGGGAGTATTATGCCTGCTCACGGACGTTGATGGCTATTAGGAGTTCAGAATTCAACCAGACGTCGACGGTAAAAAGAGAATCTATAATAATAAGCGGATTTTAATAGTTTAACGCAAGACGTAAACGAGAAGTCAATATCGAGCTCATCTATATTCCAAATTTTTCCTCCTCTCGCTTCTTCCACACTTATCAACGTCTTCATGCAGTTTTGGGTGCTTTTAATTTGGCCCATTTTCAACTCATCGTCTAGAGCGGTTCTCTCTCCGTCCGCTCCGTTCACTCTTGACCGATACACTTCTTTCGTAACTCTTTTATCATTCATTATTTCAAAATGACCATACCATCTCACCATACCCTTTTCAATTTCTGTCACAACATCATTTTTCATGCCACACTGTATCATAGCTCTCGTGTGATGCTATTTCTCATTCTATTAGTCATTATAACTCCACACATACTCCTCAGCTCTCTCATTTCTACGGTGTTCACCTTACTTTCATGCTTCTTCTGCCATAACCATGTTCCATTGCCGTACATTAATGTATTACAAAGTATAATAAAGATATATTATTGTACAGCTAAAAGCACATGATGCTTGACACTGGAAGTCCAATTGTGAACATTACTACGTATGCCATATGGACGGTACAAGGGTCAAAGTGTTAAGCTTGACGTGCACTTACCCGTACTTCTATGTGACGGACGGTGAAATTGCGAGTGATGACGAGGGTCCGGTGACACGGAGATCTAGATGACAGCACTGTGGACTTCACAATTTTAACACTTTTACGAAGGCTTCTACATTCGACGCGTAGGTTTTCTTTTTCTGTTTTTATTTATAGGTATCTCGGGTACAGAGACGTAAATTTGGTAGAGTTGATGTTCAGTTAAGGAATAAAACTTTTATGTAGTTGTCTAGTACAATCTTTATGTCTGTCTGTAATACAAGATAATTGATTTTTCGATTTTCGATTTTTCGTTACGTCTGTTTGATGAAAGAGCGATAGCTACATACTTTATGCGTGACAGAGGCAGATATACAATGCAAAAGTGGAAGGATGTAGGAGCCGGGGAAGGCCAAGACTTTTACCTACCATGACCAATTGGTCGTGTTCTATCAGAAGGTGATGTCAGGAGCCCTAGAAACCGGCGAGCGTGCATGAGAAGAGCATAATTAAAGCCTTCCATCTCTTTGTAGAATAAACACGCCTATATTGTTTATTCATTCATTAACTTTGACTTTAATACGAGTACCAGGTCTTTTTTAAAAGGTTATCATATTAATGCAACAATCCCCGGTACCTCGTTTCCAACTCAGCTAAATGAATTAGTTATTAATCGGAGGAGGCTTCCAACACCAGACATTATCAAGCTCTTTATTTTGACATCCAAACACTTATCGCCCACTCGCCGGCGCGTGCAATGTGCCTACTAACCGCTGGTAACGAGGGAAATGGCCGCCGGAGCGGGGACGAGCTCCGCACGAGCTCGGTGGACTCATTCATATGTATATACCCGGTGGTAAATATGAATAAATGCGTCTCACATTACGCAATTTGAAAGTCAGTCATTTGAATAATAATGTGCTTACTCATTTAAATGTAATTGATTTTAGTGCTATGAAATTGGATAATATAGTATTTTTGATCTCTCTAAAATCGTAACGAAATCAAGGTTGCGTGCAGTGTTGCAATCAATGTAAAATGAAACATCACTTTATAAGTTTAACGTAAAAATATTGTACAAAAGTGTGTATCCAGACACTGCACCGCTTCGATTATAATTTAATACATATTCTGATACATGAATACGTACATTTACTACTCGCTGTGTCACAGTCTCTGTGCAATATAAAGCCTTTTATGTACATACAAGAGTTGTACAAGTTGCCGCTGTAATTGCTGCAGATTAGCATGACTTATGATTATTAGCACGCTGGGGGATGTCGGGAGAGTGGACGCGGCGGTCGCTACGACACCGCTATGAAGCATATTACCATAATAATGTAGTTCTGCATGTCTATTTCTATTTTCACTCAATTCGTTGAGTGTTGTTCAAGACGTGTTTACATAAGAACCTACTATTTTAATGGCTACAGTAACATCGTAACATACGTAAGTCAAGGTAGGAAATCGGACCTCAGTAAAAGATTGTAAAATTTAAGGTCAAGTTAAGACATTTTTTGCATTGTTTGTATTTCACCGGGATGGGTCTTGGTCGGTCAGCATTTTTAATTTTATTTTACAAGGCACTCGGTTTGTGTATTCGCTGAAGTTTGACAAGCACCTGTAGAAATCTGTCAGCAATTTATATTTTTGTTTTGCTGTTCCTTGGTTGCAAATACTCTTAATTTTTTATTGCCACTAAGGTGACAAATAAGCATACGACCCGCCTTATGGTAAGCTGTTACTCTTGGATTTAGTCTATAGACAATTGCAACACCAGGAGTGGCGTTGTCGACCATGTAAAAACCTTTTGATGCTTTTCTTCGAGAACTTCATGCAATAGAATAAGTCTAAAGAAAACCTCAGCAAGGAGTTTATTCCATTATATGACCATTGTGGTTCCAGTGTTTGAGGACGAATTTCCAGGTTTCAATCGCCGAAACCCAGCGGTGTGTAAGATACACTAGAAGATCCACAGTAGTACGAGTGTGGCGAAAACCATGTTGACCGTCGCTGAAAAATACTTGTTCGTATACATACCTGTAATGTAACAGAAGCCTGAACGTATTTACGTTTACTATTACGTGTGGAGCCACAGAATTCCCACCAGTCTTCAAAACATAAACAGAACTTGCAAACTGTATGTCGTTACTGCTTTCATAAATATGAAAGTAATAATAATTGCTGAATTATGAGCGTAATTATTGAACGAATTTAAAAAGACATTGAAACCATTGTTCATTTTACAACATGTCGTCGTGTGAAGGGAGGACATTGTGTGTTAAGTATGGGTTTTGAATGTCTGCTTTCGTTTCATTATTTCGTTATAACAAAACAACCTCGTTCCGGCGGCCAGGCAACCTGTGCTTATTAAGCTTCGAGATGGTTCATCTCGATAGCCTCTCGAGCCACAGCTTTCACCGTGCTGTGCGCAGAATTAGGCCTTAACAAGTTGTTCGCACGCAGTGCTTGCAATTGACAGTGAGGCGTTGTTTCTATGGTTACATCGCAGTCTCGCATACTTGATCCCTTCAAACAGTACCACAACACTTGTTGATTCGTCGCTTGTTGTTGTCGTTCGCTTTACATACTAACTAGTAATAGTCAACCAACTCATAACATGTTGTAGGTACCTACTGAGAAAAGTGAAAAGGAAAATTTCGGAGAAATTTAATTAAAAATTAGATGAAGTTGTTAGTTGTGTGAAACAGATTGTAAATAGAAGTTTACAATCTTAAGTTACTTATATTTACATTCTGTTTTACACCACTAACAATTTCATCTCATTTATATGAAATAATATTAAAAATTATGGAAAATAAAATCATCAATATAAATGCCCCCTTCTGAGTCCACATATTGTGACATGCAACCAGGGAACACTGTACTGCGCGTGACCCGACACACGCACAGATTTAGTCAGAATTTGACCAAATCAAATCAAAGATCCAAATACTCCTGAAGAGACGCAGCACGATAACAACGGAGCTGGTAACCCGTGTGCGATATTTTATCTCCATGTATTGCACGTGTTTACGGACCATACACAGGTATGAAAAAAACGGAACCAGCAATGAATATTATAATCGACAAATATGATAAATGAATATCCAACGTTAAACTATGTTTGATCGCTGTGAGAAGCCCTCCAGCGGCCGTGACCATAGCGCTCCTCGTGACGCGCTCGTCACTACCGCCGCCGCTCGCTACTAAGGTGCACCATTGATGAATGCATTCAATCCGTCAATGGAGTCATCAGAGTACAGCGGCCGGCCCGCGCCGCCCCGCGCCGCCCCGCGCCGCCCCGCGCCGCCCCGCGCCGCCCCGCGCCGCCGACCTGTGCAGACAGGGGCGCGGCGAGAGCTTCCGTTGCATCGCCCTTCGCCTCTGGTGCAATTTTGGGACGAAAGCGTTGAACTGACTTCAGAAAGTACTTGCAAGTACACTGTATACCTAAATTTCAAGAAATATTTTAGGCATTACCATGGCATGGATATTATTTTAATTGCGGACGGTTTTTTAAAGACTTGTAAACTGAGTACAGAATTTGATCCAAATCGTTAGAACTGTTTTCGAGAAAAACAAATGTATTAAATATACAAGACTTGGTCATATGTAAACATAGCCATCTTACTTAATTGAACAACATTTAATTGAATTTGTGAGCGAAATTTTATTTAATCCGTGCAGCCATTTAAGTGTAATTGATCACAAAATATCCAAACATCGTCGCAATTTATTAAATTGTCACAATTTATTAAAAGTAAAGAAATATAGAGGGCCAGTACTATGTTGATCCCAAAAAGAGAACACTTTATAATAAGTACACGTTACTTTGGCAGATATTTTGTACTAGCTGCAGCAGGCGACTTCCCCCGCGTGCTGGCGGCGGGATACGGAAACCGCTTCTTAATTTCTTTCTTTTTGCTCGGCTTCTAAGGGTCGTACGGTGATGTTGAGTAGCCTATGACCTCCCTCAAGAATTGGGCTAACCAATGCAAAAATATTTTTCCATATCTGACCGATAGTTCCAGTGATAAGTGCGTTGAACCAAACGAACTCCTCGGTTATTATATATCAGTATAAATTGGTGTCTTGCGTCATTAGGTTAATGTACATATTGTAAGTGAGCCCGTATAAGAATTGTGTCCTAAACAAAACTTACTGCGAGTGTTCTGTTCATAAATAATAGACATTTACTTCCGCGGCTATCTTGAAACTTGCACCGCTCATCCTCTCCATAGCGCTATTGTAGTGAAATGCAATGTTACAAAACCGACAAACCTATTTCAATAGCCCTTATACGAGCCGCCTAAAGTTCATAATAGGTGAATGTTTACGTCCGTCCGCACGTCCGCTGTGCATATAGACACAACTCATTTTACGTGGAACCACACCCGACTTGCTAGAAGCATAATTGTTTTTTACGTTTTATGTTTCGTAGTTCACTATTTTGTTCGCTCGGTTGCTACCTGTGCCTGTGCGATTACATTGCGATAGTCTACGCCGTTGCCTGCTGAAGTTCTTAAAGATATGCATGCCTATTCACTGAAAACCAGGGCTGTGAATTCTTTGTGAGTTTTCCTACATAGAACCCTGAGTGAGAGTCGATTCTGACTTCACTTGTGTGTATGTGTACATAATTTATTGTAAAATTATTATCTGGAGTTGGAACAAGTATATTTCAATCAGTATTTAATCAGTAATATGTCAGTCAATGGGTGTATAACAATTTGAGAGATGCACCATTCGTTCTTTTTTTACTATACATGTAATTTCCACAATGAAAACAGTCTTGATATACTTTGGCTGAAGTCTTCATTCCTTTCTTACAAAAATCACCAAATCATTACAGACGCACCAAATCATGACCACGTTGTACCTTTCCGACCAATTGGGCGGCTTCTTTAGAACTGTGTGCGTACACTTTGTCATTTTGATTGTTGTAGTGCTCTTCAATCGTGAACATTTTTTCATTAGTAAAGAGGATATTTCTGTGTCTTTCACTTGAGTATCAGAATAGAAGGCGTTTTGATCGATCCACTCTCTTCAACTGTAGGGATTGATTTAGGGCATGCCTGTATATCGACGATAAGCGTCGATCGTGTTTTATTATATGCGATAGAGTCTTAGCGGGAATCTTCATTCTCGCGATAAGATTTTTTGTTTCCTAATGGCGGTTTGGAGAATTCTGGCGTTAACAGCCTTTGTAGTTTAAACAGCACGCGGTCGCCCCGATCTTTTATGATCTTCAGCAGAGGTAGTGTTGGTATGTACACTGAAAAAAATGTTTAGTTGGATTTCCCAGATTCCTAATAGAATTTACCAAAGTCGACGGTTGAACTGGGTCCTATCTTTGATTTAATTTGATTACCAATCAGAAAAGGTTAACGAAGTACCAGTAAAAATAATAAAATTTATTATTTAGTATTATAAACTGTACCATATTATATGTACAATCCATTTTGTAATGTTTGTATGTGGGTGACTGAAAAACTTTCTTAAAACTACCTACCCACTTAATTATAACCTCGTTACTCAAACGTTTCGTACAATAAATCAGTATGCGATAGTCCGTCTTTCATTCCATACACCATATTGGCGCAGTCTAAATACGACGAATAACGGTGTTTTACATTGTGTTAGTGCAAGTGTTAAACATGCCTATTGGAAAAATTGAACCTTTCATAATAGGTGCACACAATTGGGATGCATATTGTAGGCGTATAAAACAGTTTATTGCACTTAACAACATTACAGAAGAACTTCATGTGGCCACGTTAGTAACACATGTTGGCATCGCTTGTTACGAATTAATGTGCGATTTATGCGCACCTTCGGCACCTGAAACCAAATCGTTCGAGGAACTCGAACGTACAGTGAAGGAACATCTTGAGCCACAAAGGTCGGAGATCGCAGAAAGACACGTGTTTCGGCAACGGAAGCAGGGGCAGGACGAGAATATTAACGAATACCTTCAGAGTTTGAAACATCTCGCTAAAACTTGCAACTTTGGAACTACGTTGGAAGTAAACCTACGAGATCAATTTGTGTCTGGTCTGCTTCATGAGGATATGAGATCCAGGCTTTTTGCTGAACGAGAGCTCGATTACAAACGGGCAGTGGAGCTCGCACTCGCACTCGAAGCGGCGGACAGGCACGCGGCATTGGCGGCGTCCGGCACCTTGAGCGGCGCAACGAGCGGCGGCGCGGCCGAGGGCATGCACCGCGTGGCGCGGGCGAGCGGCTCGCGCTGGCGGGTGAGCGGCGGCGGCGGCAGCGCGGGCGGCGCGGATGGAGCGGGCGCGACACATGCGCAGCCGGCTGCTGGCGGCGGCGGTGCGCGATGCGGCAGGTGTGGCAAGGAAGGCCACGCGCCCTCTAGGTGCCGATTCAAGATGTATACGTGTGACCGGTGCGGAGAAAAAGGACACTTGAAGGCAGTGTGTCGTAAGTCACTAGCAACCAAAGGTCAGTTTTTTTTAAAGGAATCTAGTTCGGAAAGTGATATCGATTTTTTTATGTTATCGTGCCAAGGCAAAGACGGACCTTATTTCGTGAATGTCATGGTTGAAAGTCGAATAATAAAGTTCGAAATCGACACAGGTAGTAAAATATCGGCTATATCCAAATCATGTTATGATAAATGGTTTTCACATGTTAAATTAGTTAATGAAAGGCTTAGATTAAAATCTTACACTGGCAGCATAATTAGTCCTCTCGGCTATGTCACAGTTTCGGTTATTTATGGCGGAATAAAAGAAAACTTAAAACTATTTGTTATTGAAAACGGTGGCCCTCCATTGCTTGGCCGTACCTGGATTAGATGTTTAAATTTAAAGACATTTATACCTTGTTATAGTATAGCCGACGACAGCACTAATTATGAATCAGTCAATATGTTAAAAAAAGAATTTCCCGAGGTGTTTGCTGACGGGTTAGGTACTTATAATAAATCTAGAATACGGTTACATTTGAAGGACACCACCCCGGTTTTTTTTAAGGCTCGTCCACTGCCGCTCGCTATGCGCGGCCCGGTCGAACGCGAACTCGAACGTCTGCAACGCGATGACGTCATTTATAAAGTGGAACGTTCAGATTATGGGACGCCGATTGTTCCAATAGTTAAAAAAAATGGTAGTATACGCATTTGCGGTGACTACAAAGTTACAATAAATCCATTGTTAAAAGATTTTCATTATCCCCTCCCGCGTATTGAAGATATTTTTGCCAATCTCGCTGGTGGGGAGCAGTACTCGAAATTGGATCTTACCAGTGCCTATCAGCAAGCATTATTATCGGAAGATTCACAGCCGATGACAGCAATCACTACTCACGTAGGTACATTTGTTTACAAGCGTGTTCCTTTTGGTATAAAATGTATCCCAGAAAATTTTCAAAAATTAATTGAAGAAGCACTGAGTGGTTTGCCGTCAACGGTGGTTTTCCAAGACGATATTTGTGTTACAGGAAAAGATAAAAAAACACATTTTGAAAATCTACGGGCAGTGTTAACTAGATTGCAAGACACTGGATTACGTGTTAATTGGTCAAAATGTGAGTTTTTTCAAAATAGTGTTACATACTTGGGTTATCGTATAGATAAAGAAGGCCTTCATACGGACAATAAAAAAGTTGAAGCCATTGTGGCAGCGCCCACTCCTCAAGATGTAACACAACTGAAGAGTTTTTTGGGCCTTACAAATTTTTATTCAAAGTTTTGTGCAAACAGTAGTGATATTTTACAACCTTTATATAATTTACTTAAAAAAGATGTTAAATGGCAATGGAACGACCAGTGTGAAATAGCTTTTAATAAAATTAAAAAAATGTTGAGTAATAGTCCGGTGCTGGCACATTATGACCCGAGTATGCCACTTATATTATCTGTCGATAGTAGTGCGTATGGGATAGGTGGCGTGCTCGCGCACCGGTACTCCGACGGCTCGGAGCGCCCGATCAGCTGTGCCTCGCGTACACTTAATGCGGCCGAACGTAACTATTCACAACTTGACAAAGAGGCGTTAGCCATTGTGTTTGGTGTTTCCAAACACCATCAATACTTATATGGTAGACATTTCTTATTGCGTAGCGATCACCGAGCTTTAAGTTATATATTCGGTAAAAATAAAGGGATACCTCAGACGGCTGCTAGCCGTTTACAAAGGTATGCTGTTAGATTAGCCGCATACAATTTTGATATTGAATTCATTAATTCTAAAAATAACTGTTTTGCGGATGCTTTATCACGTTTACCTTTAGCGTATTCAATTAAGGAAAGTTGCCGCGCAAACAGTTATTTTAATTTTATCAAAGATGAATTGCCTATTACGTTTCATGAAGTCAAACAAGAGACGAAACGTGATAATCAATTAAATAGAATTGCGGGTTTCATTAAATTCGGTTGGCCAAATAGTTGCGAAGAAGACAAAGACAAAATTTATTTTATAAAAAAGGAAAATTTATTTTTAGAACATGACTGTTTAGTTTGGGGGTATCGTATTGTCATACCGTCTTCGTTACGCAGTACTATTTTAGAAGAGTTACACAGTGGACACATAGGCGTAATTAAAATGAAACAATTAGCCAGAAATTATGTTTGGTGGGAGGGATTAGATGCTGATATTGAACGAATGTGTCGTGAATGTTCAGCTTGTGCCGCTCAGCGGGATCAGCCGCCGCCCGCCCCATTACACTCCTGGGCATGGCCTACGGAGAAATGGACACGTCTTAACGTTGACTTTCTAGGCCCTTATCGCAACAAATATTTTCTTGTTTTAGTAGACGCCCATTCCAAGTGGATTGAAGTTGATAATGTATTTAGCACATCCGCCTCTTCAGTTATAAATAGTTTAAGAAAAATTTTCGCACGTTTCGGTATTCCAAAGAGTATAGTCAGTGATAATGGGCCTCCATTTTCTTCAGCAGAATATTTAAAGTATTTAGAGAAAAATGGAATCAAAAGAATATTAGTAGCTCCGTACCATCCATCTAGTAACGGAGCTGCTGAAAATGCAGTGCGTACTATAAAACAAGTACTTAAAAAGGCAACCCTAGAAGGTGTAGATTACAATGAGGCACTGTGTAAATTTTTGTTTTCCTATCGAAACACAGAACACTGCACTACTCAAAAAGAACCAGCAGTGGCTTTAATGGGGCATAGGCTGCGTGGTAGATTAGATTTATTACGACCGAATACTAAGGAGATAGTTCGCGAACAACAAGATCGTCAGGAGTCGCGTCGAAATAGTAAAATGCGAGAAATAGCTCCTGGAGAGGTAGTGATGATGCGTGATTATAATAATAAAGATTGCAAATGGAAGGAAGGCACTATAGTAAAGAAATCCGGTCCTGTTTCATATGTAGTTCAAGCTAAAGAAGGTTTACATAAACGTCATATTGATCAAATTATTAATAAAAGTGCTACTAAATCGCGGTATTCCGTAACTTGCCGGGATAATCCAGGGACGACATTTTCTAAAAAGGAAAATGACTATGAGCAGCCCGAGCCTGATGGTTGGTCAACGCCTTTAAACCAATCTCCGCGTACTAGCATAGGGCAGTCATCCAATGTAGATATTAGCACCAGTAGTCCGCACAGTGTACACGAAGCACAGCTGTCTGCAGCAACGTCGATAATCGAACGGAATCCAAGCAATGATATTATCAGTTCAAAAGAGCACCGCACTATTGGTCCGCTTGGTATGACTTTGAGACCGCGAAAGAAAAAAGAGTAAAATAGCTATTTGATTTTCATTGTATAATATTTAATCGCTCCGATATTAAAATGGCCCTTTTGCTATTTATAAGAACGTATACTTATGTTTAGATCAGAATGTTCTAGGTTATAGGTAATATTTAGATTTGTTAGTTTTAAGAGGAGAAAAATGTAATGTTTGTATGTGGGTGACTGAAAAACTTTCTTAAAACTACCTACCCACTTAATTATAACCTCGTTACTCAAACGTTTCGTACAATAAATCAGTATGCGATAGTCCGTCTTTCATTCCATACATCATACATTTATTAGCGGTAAATTATACATTTAAAATAGTGATAGCTACACAATACTTTTGTATGAAGACCAACCGTAATATATTTGTAAATTTAACTACAAATTTTTGCATTAATTAACAAAGTTTACTTGTAAAATAGCCTACCTTTGCTTCTTTGGTAAATTCAACTAATCTTTTTTTTCAGTGTATGTCGATAGTACGATATACGAACATACGGCTGATAGTAAGCTTTTGAAGTGTCTTGAATATGATCTACGGCTCTATACCCACTTTGTGCAAGGCAATCACTGTAATCCTATTTTCTTTAACACCCCATTCCATATTGTAATTTGATAATTAACATGAAAATGGCGGGAAATCGAAATGTTTTTAAGATAATAAACGCGTTCCAAATTCAAAATAATTAAAGAGTTGAAAAAAGTTTTTATGTAATTTGGGTATATATAAATACTGTTACTTAGAAACTTTTCTTATTTTCATCTTCAATTATTTTGATTCTTCCCCATTTCCCCATTATTTTATTTAGTGTGGTAAATCAGTCAGTTGATGTCAGAAAGGAGCTTCTGTGCCCTATCGAGTTACTTCCCTGTCGGCGTGAGTGGTGTGTCGTAGCGGCAGTGGTCAGCAGACCGCTGCCACCGCAGCTCGCATAAAGCACGCCTCTCGCTGTCAAAGGTAGGTAAAGGTATATCAATATGCACTATGTTACGGTAACTCTTGCCGCATTTACTATGATTGAAAGTAACCGTGTTCTTAATAATGTATGATATTAATACCGCTTGCGGTGGCTTTAAATTTCAAATGTAAAAACATATTCCCTAATTATGTTTGCTGTAGGTAGGTTTGGATTTTTCTACGGTGTACCAAACATGGAGTACATAAGCCGCCATACTGTTTTTATTATGGCGTCACAGAGCCTACGTTAACCAGGAACACATAAGGACTCTAACGATACCAATTAATATTTATACCATTTAATCTCGATCGATTCAAGTGTTTAGAAACTGTGCTGAAATAAATTATAAACTTAGGTTTTTTTAATACCACTAAGGTGGTAATCAAGCATACGGCTGCCTGATGGTACACAACCACTGTAGCCTATGGATATTTGCAATACCAGGGGTGTCGCTCGTACGTGAAACCTAAGAACTGACCATTGCAGTTTTTAAGCAGTCGTGTAAAAATTAGGTCCTCTTACAAGTTCGTGCTCAAGAAATTAACTGATTTAAACAGAATGTGTGATGTCGTAACAAAGCTGGAGCATTCTGAATTTATACCGCGAGTTCAGATGCTCCGGCTAATTGTTTATCGGCCTATGAACCAGATATTTTATACAATTTTGTATCCACCGTGTAAACTCTTGCCTGTTTGTTTGTGAATAAAGGCATGTTTGTAAAATGATTGTTGATGTTTGTGATAACTGTACGATATCGAACAACGATTTATTTCTGTTACAAAGTGAACAGTTTAAAAGTGAACATCCATTTTAATAACGCCGCTACTTCATCAGGTTTATAAAAGATCAGTTGGGCGCTGTACTACCAAAAAAAATGTCTTTAAAATTATAAACCTATTTTGAAGATATTTTTTAGTGAACATTTGACGTTGAGAGAATTGTCAGTACGGCGGCGGCGCGGCGTGAAGGCAATACATCGCGTAGCTTCGATTGAACCTGGTAGAGTGGAGTCTTTTATCCAAGTTATTTATGGAAAATAAATAACCTGTGTACTGCTAATATATACTTGCAACGCCAAGAGCATCACTCGTGCGTTTTCAGTGCCTCATTTGCTGACATTTTTCACAAACATGCACAGTTCTTGCCAAAATGATTGTAGACAGAAAACTTTTAGATCAGCCATGCAATTCTGTAAGAGCAAACATCCTTACATCCTCGGAAACATCGGCTGTTATAGTCTTGAACACAAAATTGCAATTCCTTAATGTTGCTTTTCATGGTTGTGCGACACTAGCACCGCAAGGCTGCGTTTGGAATTGGGATTCTATAAGGCAAACAGCCTCGCGTACGCTTACAGTTTTATACAATACAAATAAAAAGCCGTGATCGCAGTAGACGATGTCAAAGCTGTGTGTTCGCGAAGGAAGTCAAGTTTATAATATCGTTGAATCAAAAACAACAAATTGACTTCAAATAAAATGTTTTACTGCAAATGCCCGTGTTGTTGCTTAGTAAACGAGCAAATGTGACATACTTAAGTTATGATACATGCAACTGCGAATATGATCAGAATTAAGACAAGCCTCTTATTTCTATGGAGTCTAAAGAGACTTAACTCTGTGTGTAGTGAGTAATAATAACCTACTAGCTATTTTCATGTAAACCGTATTTATGGTTGCGTGGCTTAGAAGACTCTGGAGGACCTGGTATATCTGTCCACAGAAGAGAAGAGTTACGCTGAGGAAGTCGGGCGTACATACCTTACTCCTCGGTGCGTTCGGCAAGTTCGATGAACAATATGGACTCGAAACATGACATGAGCACAATTTAAACAAACCGAAAATAGTAAGTAAACTTTTTCGGTGTTGTCAGTGTAGTAAACGTTGGTGTTGAGGAGTGTGCGGGCCGGTGGTCGATGGTCGGCGGCCGGTGGCCGGCGACTAATTGCCGTAACGATGACGGCGCGCGCCGCCTCTCAAGATGTTCACGTTTCCACTCTGATTGCGAGCTGAGCACTATTCCGCGCTGGTTTTTATGCCGTTTTCACTTTTTACTACAATCTATACTTACTGCCGTATGTTATGTGCTAGAATGTTTATTTTATTAATATTAGCGACCTAGTTTTTTTTGTCGGTTAATTTTAGTATTTGTATGTGGCAGCTTGTTGTTATTAAACACTGGTAACAATGATGAAAGGCGAATGTATGGAGAAAGGATTACTATTGAATGCGAAGAAAACAAAGATAATAGTATTTGAAAGAGAAGAAACCAGAACCAATGTAGGGATTACGGTAGATGATGAAGTGTTGGAACAAGTGGATGAGATTGTATATCTTGGACGCGCTTCCAGCCGTGATGGAAGGTACACCGCAGATGTGGAAAGGCGAGTGAGTGCTGGGAATAGTGTAAATGGAGCGTTGGCACAACTTCTTGGTAGTAAAAACCTGAGCCAGAAGGCACAGCTGACATACACAATGCAGTGATGGTCCCAACGCTTACTCATGGAAGCGAGAGCTGGGTATGGCAGAGAGAGCATGAAAGTAGGATGAACGCGGTAGAAATGCGAGCGTTGCGCAAAATTAGTGGCGTAGTTAGTCTGAAAGAAAGCGTCGCTGTTAAAATAAGAAGAGGCATATAGAAAGAATGCATGCATACATGCACATAATGCATACCTACCATGATCAAATTGGTCGTGTTCTATCAGAGGGTGATGTCAGGAGCCCTAGAAACCGGCGAGCGTGCATGAAAAGACCAATTAATGTTAAAGAAGTGAGTGAGGTATGTAAGGATCGAGTCATGTGGCGCTCGGTTCTCTCTGCCTACCCCCCAAGGGATTTGGCATGGAGTTATAGATAAATACTCGTAGATAAATTGTTGTTATACAAACAAACGCAGATGTTTTTGCTTCTATTACCCCGGTTGTTACGTACCTACGACCGCCACCCGCCGCATGATGGTTACTCAGCTAAGGCCTTCTAAAGAGGTTTGTCGGGCATCCTTTTTATACTCGTATATTGGTATGCTCTGTCACTTTTCCGAGAGGCACAAAACTAATAGTGTGAGGAGAGTGACGGTGCGCTGGACACACGTATTCTATGTCTCAACGACCGTTTTCCGCTGTGGTATCGGTTTTCATAAAAATCCTCAAGTCACGTTTTCATAAAACGGAAGAAATCATTTCTTGTTATTTCTTCGAGCACGGAGAAACCTGGTCAAAGGCCGGAGGAAGGCAACGCTTACAGATATATAATACAGTGTTATTTATTTACTTGTTGTGTCACTCATGGTCGTCAAGCCGGAAACCTGAACGGTGCCCAACAACAGGCCGGCCGCGTCCCTCGGGACGCTTCCCGAGTCATTGCCTCCCGTCCTCGCAAATTGCATTCTCTAGATGCAATCGTGCACTTATTGATTCAATCTAGTGTTTGTTGGAGTCGTATACGGCTCGCGCGCCGCTGGAATGTCCGCCGACGACCACCACTCGTCTCTGATTTATGGCTCTCGAGATGATTGTCATTTTATCTACCTTTGCCAATAAGTAAGGCGTGTTTGCTTGTTTGTTTCATTTTTTTATTAATCATCATCAGATATACTATGTCGATTTTTATACAGGTTATCCATATACATACTTACCTAAACTTTCTTCTTCTTTCATTTATATTATTTCCTAAAAAAAGGTAAAAGGCAAAAAAAAAAGTATATATTAAAAGTGATTATTTTGACCAGAACTTTGTGATTTTACAGATTTACTCTCCCGTTTTATAAAACAACCCCGTACTACCGGTTTTTGAAACTGAAGTCGCCATGTGGCTGCGTTGAAAAACTGTGTAAGTACGAACGTGACTGTTCAATTGGAAACCTTCGTCGTTAGCCGCACCCGACATCCTTTGAAATTACATCTTTTCTGTCATGTCATATTTACGATGGTTAACGATGTTGTTCTCGTAATTCAATACTCGATTTATAAAACGGTTCTTTAGTACCGAAATAAAATAAACTAGTCTATTTTGGGCACGATTTTGTAGCAGCATGCGGACAATGTCACGACTCAGGTCTCCGGCGCGGGGGAACCTGAGCCGATGTCTAATGTACCTGTCTGGTGCATTTCAGCCATCCTCAGCCCTCGTTATAATTATACGTGCGAAGGTTTGGTTTGAAAACATAAATAATACGAGATAGCGGTCGGTAATTAGAGCCGTCTCAGCTACCAAGCTGCTAGTTTTTTTTACACAACGTTAGGAGGCACGCATACATACGGCCCACCTTATGAAAAGTGATTCCCGTAACCTACCTGTGAACTGTACCTACAGGAATACTGTATAACTTCCAACGTAGGCTCAGGTTCTTTTTATATAACTAGATTGGAAAACAAGCATGCGGCCCGCATCAGATGGTAAGCGCTCACCGCAGCCTATTGACTTTTCCAACACCACGGGGATGTTACTCGCGCGCTGGCAATCTTTTGACCTAACGCTGTTTCGTCACAGTACCCAGTAATTTCTCTGCTATATCTCACCCTTCAAACCAGAACACAGCTATATAAATATAGCTGGTTGGCGATAGAAATATGTGAGACAGAGGTACCCACGCAGACGATTTTTGTACAAAGTCTCCCTCTGGTAGCTTGCTATATAGGAAGCGCGTCGCCACCCCTTATCTTACCGGTAACCTCACTCACTCGCAGGAACACGACAGCTCTCCAGGATAAACCCAATCTCCAAATAACTACTTTATTTGATAGCGGGTTTCTGTGAGCTGAAGGTACTTTCGCGGTCGAAGTGCTTGTTCCCGGTTGAACTACTAATTGTGTTATGTTACTTTTCTGCCTTATTTTACCACACTAGTAAAACTAGTATATCGCCATATCAAATACACTCACGGACCGGAATAATATTCCGCACAGATTCAGTAAAACAGTTCAAAGTACTGAATCCTTTAATCTAGGATGCTTAGTATGTGCCTGCAGGCATTCGTCCCTCGCGAAGTCGCGGCCGGGCTGAATGTGATTATCCAATTAAGGCAGTCGGGAGCAACGCTCGGCGACGGCGTCCAGCGTTCTAAGATCATTGTCCTGGCGTCGGCAGGGAAGAGCTGGTTGCGAAACGTCGACCATTGTCCGGCCCACTCGTTTATTGTACTCGAGTGGTTTTAGTTACAAACTTTAATGTCGTTAACAATAGTTGACAAGATTTGATCTGTGTCGTGTTAAATGTTACATTATTATAATCTGTTAGAGTGACTATTCAGCCGGTTAAGTACTCGCCGGCGGCGTCGTTCGCGGTCCATTGTTATGCGTGATGAGTAAGGCTTGTTTCACGACGACGTTCGACGATGGTGCCTACAAAATGTGGATGTGGTTGGGATGGGATTGAGTTGTCGCAAGTAGTTGCGATGTGGTTACGCAGTGTGCAGACATACAGTTCACTCCGGCTTTCGTAGAGGAAACGCTGGCGTTGCGTCGACGCAACATTGTGTTTGCGATGTGGCCGGCGGCTAGTTTGCGGCGTCGCTGGTGGTTGCGTTGTAGTTGCACCGTGGCTGCGATGTGGTCGGTTCCACCACGCGGTCGATAACGACGGCAAAATGTGGTCCGTGGGAAACAAGCCTAAGGTTCCATTTCACTTAGAGAGATGATGAAAGTCTTACATGAAGTTTCTGTTCAGTAAACATTAAACTCTGAAGATGTAAGTTGTTTATTCATGACACTTGCTCATAAACAGCCTCAAAACATGCACGTACTACGGACGCTATTCTCTTTTTAATGGCCAAGGTCCTAATAGATCTTTTTTTAATTTCAATCCATCGATCTTAGCCAGATGTCAAACCCCGTTCAAAGGTTTCAAAGGTTCAAAACTTTATTATATGCTTGAAATATGTTTTACTGCAGGTACTGTAAAAGTACGTATTCCCCTGGTACACAATGTTAAACCATGTGCAACTTGCCTTTTAGACGTTTATGATTTACAATGTCTGTATGACAACTTGAATACTTTCTGAATCGTAGGTACTTACGACATACATAATAATTAAACACGGTAATTTAGCTTTCAAAGCAAGTCGGCACACTCTCCTCGGGAACCAGTGTTTTCGGAACTTGACGCATGCTTTGACATAGACAATCTAGTCGCTCCATTGCATTATGATCTTAACTGAATATTCTTAGAAATCAAATTACGGCGCGAAGATATTGGATAATATTTGGATAAACAATATTTCTTACTGCATTGTTATATTTACGATATTAATTGTAGCCAAACAAGTATTAAGTAACATTACATTGAGCTGGCAATATTTCATTTTATATTGTTTTCTATTTAATTTTCTTGGATAATGAGAATTACGGATGTATTACAAATACTTATCGTGTTTATAGTGTGTGTATGTTGATACAAAGGATTAATTATGAAATGTATATACTAATTGTTATGTTACTACAAGAAAAGGGAGTATCAAAAAGTTACACACGTTTAATTGGGCTATTTTACAGAGATATATATATACATATATAAAGGTTAACTAAAGTTTGGCTAAACAAAGTCTTTAAGAACTCTCGATTGCACTGTCTCACCGGAAAACACTAAATGTAAAACTGGCGAATAGAGAAAGCGTCCGTCGGCTGTAGTGGCCGACGACTGCAGATGGGCACGTCAGCGCACCAGAGAGCATGCAGATCCGTGAGGAACTCACGGATCTCGTAGGTCACGATGCTAAAATTGATGGAATCGGTTAGGACTGCCTTGCAGTCTAACCCCGCAGCGGTATCAGTCACCAGTCGCCGTAGTCCACAGCAAAGGCTGGAGGTATACGAAAAGTATTTGGTAAATTAAAATGTCCGGAGATACACAGGTTCGGAAAAGAGAGAGAAATTTCCGATGGTTGGACGGTTCACCACGTAGCCAACACAGCAGGGGCTGGTGGTCTCAGACGTGGTGCACAGTATGTTTCTATCGTCCAATCTTCCTCCAGCCTGCCTTGTTTTCTGATTTCCGTCCTAAAATCTATATTTTTAAAAATTTGAATTTTACAAATGAAAATTATTTGACAACTGTCATAAAGTTAACAGAGACAATGTAATGTATGTTGAAAATATCTAATAAGGTTTTACAATATATATTATTCAGAAAGGTTATTACGTCAAAACCATCAGCTTCAGATCTCAAGTCAATTTCACCTGCAGACGATATTTCATTCACCATATGCATGTGGTGCCCCCAGCTGACTACGAATCGAGCCCGGCAAAAGAGCTCTTTTGTCAGTCTCATGCAGCTGGATGGTGAAACAGAGGTACCCATACATGCGAATTTTGTACAAAGTCTCTAAGTCTGGTGAACGTGCTAACGATATCCTAGTATACAAGACACATAAAGCGGGTTTATACTCGTTTAGTTTCCAACATTGGATTTTTTTTTGCGTAAAATTATAAAATTGGATGACATGTGCATACATATAATAAAAACTTCATGCTGTGCTAATAATAATAAAAAGGTAATTGAATGTAATTTTGAACTCTGAAAAACTAATATGTAATGTTGCCAAAGTAAACAAGTAAAGACAATATAGATAATCTCTCGGCCGGTACCCGCTATGTTTATCAAACTACGAGTACACGTAATCTCTGAACCTAATAGTAATATCGAGAGATAAAACTTAGAGGAGAGTGTTAGCAAGGTAAGGGGAGCACACGGCCGACGGCGACGGAACGAAAGCGTACGAGTGACGATAATGTGGTAGTAAGGGAGCCGAGGGCTGGCGGCGATCACTCGCAGAGGGCCGCCGGCCACCGCGAGACGAGGAACACAGCACGCGACGAGTGTATCGGGAGGAGCCTTCGGACAATTTGCGTAAATGGACGATTTTGTCTGTCAGCCGCCGCCGCCGCCCGCGCCGGCTCAACTTGACCTATTCATAGGCTCGCGTGGGCCCGCTGCGCCCAGCACACGCTCGAGAGGTACTTTATAGTGATTGACGCTCAATGTTGAGTACCTACATATTTGTGTTGACACGAAAATGCATTTGTCAAGGATAGCCGCCTCGTACGTTTACGCGCCGTCCAAATGTTTATTTATAAATCTCGCAAATTGTAATAATTGTTGTGAGAAAAAACATTTAGATAGATTGACTAAAAATGCGTCGAAATGTTTCCGATTTATCAGGAAAAAGCAAACTGTTCTTGGGAGTTTTTGTTAGGCTAAAAAGCAGATTTAATCGTTTCAACTAAATTGAAGCCGTGTTGGTGTAGACCACGATCGTCGCAGGAAATATCCCTGGAAATGGAAACTAGATCAGCTAACCACAGACAAAGTCGAATCTTGCAGGGCTTTTCTCGAAGAAAACCACAATTTGCGCGTATCGGTCGCGTGCTGGATATCATATTGCTATTTCAAAGCGGAACCATCCGTAAGTGTCGGAGATAGAAGTCAAATTTCACCAGCTTGCTTGCTGTTTCATGCAAAATATGTCCCAATTTCGTGAGATCGATTTTTATATAGTTTCCGTGTTATTGCCGGGGCCCGCGGCCGGGGCCCGGGGCGGTGCCGGCCTGTCCCAGCTGCCGGCCTCACTTCGGTACCATTATCCGTACGGCGCTTGGTTATGAACAGATTTCCTTTTCCCCTACCATGTAATTTATTTAAATTTGTCCGCTATTTGAAAACATTCATTACTATTACGAGTATATTAATCAGATAGAACCAAAATTCCCAAAGTATTGATATCGGCATCTCCTGCGAAGTTCAGCTCCGAAGTAACCTCGAGAGGATGGTCCAGCCGGCGCGCGGCGTCTACACAGTGAAGCAAATCTTTTCGGCCCAAAACGTTTGCAATGCAATGGTCAAGCGTGATCCCACATGGAGTATTGTGCTAATCTTTTGACGGAAACATGAGCTGGTATTTTGTGACTCGGTTCAGAGACGAGCTGTGAAAATTGTTGATGACTTCAAGCTTAGAGAGTTTGTGTTGTATGCAACGTACATACAATGCGGTTGTGTTCAAAGGAGTTCTTTGACGTCTATCTATCGATAACAACACACCAAATCAATTGCGGGGTAGGCAGAGAGAGCAAATCGCCAAGTGACCAGATGCTTACACACCTCACTCGCTTCTTTAACATTTATTGCTCTTCTCACGCACGCTCGCCTGTTTCTAGGGCTCCTGACATCACCTGATAATACACAGTCAATTTGGTATGGTCATGGTAGGTAAGTCTTGGCTGTGGTCTGATAATTTGTGCTTTTGTTAAAAATATTTACGTTTTATGTAAAGAGGGAAATGTAAGTAGATTTGACCAAAAAGAGGACAAACACTCACGAAATATACTGTGTTCGATTCACGCACCGACAGCTACAAACGCAATGGATCTTGTACATGTAAACCAATCAACACTGTTTGAATTTTACGGGTGGTATGACTATTTTACCTTCGATTCCAGTCCCTTGGAACTGTTTAGATAGAGATCAAAATTTATATTTCCTTTGTCACAGATTTCTATTGTAATACGAGCAATAATATAATTAATTGCTAGAATAGATATAATAGTAGAGTGGTATATGGTGGTGGACTCGTGCCTGGGAACCCGGAAACGCACCCGAGTGTTGGAGGGCGACCCGCGCCACGTCTCGCGCACCGCCCGTATTGTATCACGGAGCCGCTTATAAGGACACGCCTTGATCTGCCGCCGCTACTTCACGAGGTTCAAAGCTCGGCCGAGCCTTTTATGCGAACTGGACTCCGAGGAGCCGCGCTCTAACGATCTGATGTGTACCGATAGCCAACTATTCCCACGAGGCCGCGATGGGACATTCACGAATTTATATGTACGTCGGATGAGTCCCGGAATAACGTCGAAGCTCGTACACCATCAGATATTGCTAACGGACTTGAAATCCGCAGATATTGATCTTATTCTGAATCTCAAATCAAAAATCTCAACATACAGTTGAGATTTTTGATTTGAGATTCACACAAATTTTATAACACCAAATCTCATCTAGAAATTAGCAGTGCACGTCAAGCAAACTCCCAGAATAATAACAAAATAAACACTGCGCTACAAAACAACATGCACGCTGAACGAAATACATATGTACATGGTGATTAGAAAATATTTCATCGACAAAATAATGGTGTCAATAGTGCATTACATTTATTACATTGACAAAATAATTTTGTCAAATCGACTGCTCCTTGCACGCGCTCCACCTTTCTAAAGAGGCGCGACACACGTGTGGCCGGCGTTCAATGTTTTAAATGACAGGCTCTCTACATTCTTACTCAAGTCTACTCATTTGTATCTCCACAGCAGGACAGGCCCCTGCCTGCCAGTTTACATTTTTTCGTCCTTTCATTTCAGCCCATACACCTCTTTAGGTAAAACATTTTTTTTTTATTTGGGACACCTTCGCTTTGTAAGGATTTTCCAAGTATCATCAAGGATTCGACCTCGTGGTCTGCTTTGTTATCGCCTCAAGCACACAATAAGCCGATCGAGTCTGTTAAGTCGGCACCTGTCATATTTAAATATATTTCTGTCAAATCCGTCAGCAGCTTTGTATCTTAATTGCCGTCTGGCCTTCGTTTCCACATTAGTTCTCGTTTGGAAGCGAAAAAGATTAACAATATGACCCTTGTCAGACATGCAAATGAACCGCAAAGCGATTTCAAAAAGATTCTATCTGTTCTAATATGTGGTGATAGTTAACAACGTGAATTCGAAGGCCGGACTTATGTTCTGAATAATGGCGCAACGCCGCCGCCACTAATAAACTAATTACTTACTAATACTAAAGTGATGTCACTGACATATAAAAGCCATTATTACAATTTGTCGAGTGTCCTAATTGAATTGTGTTCATTGCAGGCTGGTGGTCGGCATGGCGTACTACCGCTGCGGCCCTACGGCCATCGGGAACCGCACCTCCTGGGGACCGGTCTCCACGCCGGGGGCGGTCGAAGCGAACGGCTTCGACAGACCACTCAGTGGGAACTTCGACAGGATCTTTAATGCCTTCGAGAGGACCAATGCGTTCGAATACGTTCGGAATACATTCGAAGGAGGGAGCGAAGTGGAGCGGCACATCGGCCACGGAGACATAATCGTAAATCGGAAGATGAGCAGCAGCTACGAGCGCGCAGACTGCGCGCTGGCCGCGCAGACGCCCTGCTCGGAAGACGAGGATTTCTATAGGGAGAAGATCCTGTACTCGCAGGCGAGGCAGCTGTTCCCTCTGCAGGAGGATCTCGCCGACTGGATCAACAAAACCGTCGGTGAGTGTCACTCGATATACTTTTGCGAGCGCCCTCGCTGTACACTATATCTCGTAACTTGTGCTGTGAATTATGCCAGAATGGTGATGTTTTGATGTTATCTATGTGTGTTAGTAAATCGTAATTTCGTCGCGTCCGCGCGTGGAAATTACGATTTTACGAGTTTCACCGACCTGTGTAACGTGCCGTGGAGCGGCTTTCTAGCTCCTCGTGCCGCGATACACATCTTTATTAGGAAACGGCACATACATATAATAAATTGTAGTGCTTTTTTGGCAAGCGAGCTTAGATGTAGGTCTCGATCGGGAACCATCGTACGGCGACTGCAGAACGTTAGTACGGGTAACACGACACGCGAGCGATACTCATTCAATACTTCGGGACTACAGGAATTACTGTTAAATACTGCCATCTGAAGTCCTCTTTTGTCACCGAGAGTACATAAAAATGAAGTTTCTAATTGAGTAAAAGAACACACGAATAGTATATTTATTTAAAAGCGACTTGTTGTCATACACATCATTTTCGTGCTACCGGCTCGACTCTGGACAGTTGTCATCAGTAAATAACATCTATGAATGTGTAATTGCGAATGATTGACTTAGTGATCTCTTTCAGATGTAATTAGTATCAAATGTAGTGTGATTGTATAAGTGATACATGCATACGGCCCACCTGATGGAAAACAGTTATCGTAGCCTATTAACGCTTGTAATACATTAAGTATCACTGGCGCGATGCTGCATCTATTGCTAACACAGGAACTCCTCAGGAGCTTACTGGTGACCTCACTCACACGCAAGAACACAACAACCCTCCAGAGAGTTGTTATTTGGCTGCGGTTTTCTATGAGGTGGAGGTACCTGCCCAGACGGGCAGTTTTGATGCGCCCTGCCTCTCTTAAAAATGTAACGCCAGTGGTGGTGTGCGAGTGTCGGCCTTCTCCGCTCTTACATCCTTCTACTCTCGCGTATATCCGTTTCGTCGTCTTTTCATCTTGCATTATTTGTACATGTCCGAAATAACATAAATTGTAAATGTATTACAACGGTATATGTTCGGTGTCCGAGGGTCGCCGGCCGCCCGCTGTCGGGGGGTGGCGGCGGCCGGGAGCCCCGACTACAATCATAGAACAAGTCTGAAACGGCTATTGGAAGATTTATTCGTACGGATGCATCATTTTATATTTGTCTACGACAAGGTCCGGTAGGATATAACGTACCGATCGATCGTTGTTAGCCTGTCCATATGTTTGACGAGTCCGGCGGCGGAGTGGTTTGCAAGCTAATTTATTACCAAATCTAGTTAGTACGATTCCCACACAGGACAAACATGTGTGTGCACGAATATGTCAGATCTGGGTGTTTTTAAGAGAGGCAGGTGCGCTCTACTGGTAAGCACAGAAAATCGCAGCCAAATAACAATTCCCTGAAGGGCTGTTGTGTTCCTGTGAGTAAGCTCGTAAGGAGTTGCTGTGCGAACAGTGTGCATGCGTCACAGACTACCGTCACCAGTTTACATCGGGTGATATGATCGTATACCTCCAGACGTTGTTCCTTACAAACTTGTAGATTTGTATATAGTTCGGGCGTCGGTAGAATCGAGTCTCGAAGATCTTTCCCGATAATGTTCTACACATTATCGGGAAAGATCTCCCCCAAAATCAAGCTTCAAAACCCATAATTATCTACAATATTAGTGTTTTATATGAGAAATGAGTATTTTATATTTTATTACTCGTAGTTATGTATTATTTGAACCATATTTGAAATGAATAAAGCATTGTACATTGAAGTTGGCTTTATTACTGAAGCTCATTAACTATGAAACCACTGAACACTTTGCCGTTGGAAAACTGTTATCCCCATATATCGACGAGCTCGGTGGCTCAGTCGTAAATGACGCAACTTTGGCACCATAGCTCGTGGGTTCGATTTCCACAAAGAAAAAAAATGTCTGTTTTTTTTTTGTCTGGATGTTTTTAGAGAGGTAGGGCGTATCAAAGCAGCCCAGCCCGTCTGGGGAAGTGCCTCCACCTCACAGAAAACTGCAGCCAAATACCAACTCTCTAGAGAGTTGTTGTGTTCCTGCGTGTGAGTGAGGTCACCAGTAAGCTTCTAAGGAGTTGCTGTGTAATCGATGTAACTACAAATTTACAGTTATCGGATTTTTCCCTTTACTTGTGCTGTATTGCGGCTACTTGCAAAATTTCAATATTCAAATTCCACAGGGAGTACCCGTATTTTTCTCCTAGCGGGTTTTATTTTCCCTTGCGTTTGTCCAAAATATATGACATAAACAGTCGTGTCTTTTGATTGTGTTAACTTAGAAGTTTGATTTTTTCACTGCTCGAAGAATTGCAGACTTGAGTATTTTGTTATTAATTTCAAATTGGTAAATAATACGTATTCCTAACAAAAATGATCTTGACAGACGGACAAACTGACAACGAAGTGATCCTGTAAGAGTTCCGTTTTTTCCTTTTGAATACGGACTAATAGATATATACTACACCGACACTTACTCATCCCACTGCAGGGATACGAGTTTCCATTCAACCGAAGGGGTTTAAAGTATACTCCACCACGCTGCTCGACTGCGGATTAGGGGAGGCCAGTGTTTCCAAACTACCCGAAGGCCACTGACTTAGCTCAACAGCTGTCTATCGATAACAGCCGAGACCGATGGCTTGTCGTGCTCTCCAAAGCACGGAGAAGCTCGAGATCGATCCGTAGACAGACTGCGGTTGACATTACTTAACCGACATGTTTGGTTAAACGCACCCAACGACGCCATCGTGCTCTCAAATGTGAATGAATTTCATCATTTTCCTTTCATCGAATTATTGACTTTGGTTCAGAGTTTTATACGGGTGATCCGATCGCTACCAAACTTCTCTAGATTAACCGCTAAACATCTGAAGATTTCGTCAAAATCGGTCCAGGCGGTTTGGAATCCACAGGGAATATACATACACACGTCGTATGTTATATATAAAACTATTTATATATGAAAAAGATAGTAATTCGTTTCCAAATAATAAGGACGTGGTCTAGTCAAAACATTACCGACGATCGAAGCGGTACCTGACATCCTGACTCGTCCTGATCGTGACCCACCAACAATAAACAATTTCTGCATGGTTTATAATACGACAAACTAACTTTATAATGCTGCTTTAGTCTGTTTCTATTTCTATAAATCCGAAAATTCCATGAATCTCAAGTACCGTGGCTCTGTCCGTCATCGAGTATACGAGTTGAGCATCGTCGGCCGTAGTCTGTCTATGAAAGGTTTTGCTTATCTCTTCCGTGATTAAGATGTTAAGTTATCGATCCTGACTGTGTTGATAGATGACATTCGTTAAGCTATCAATAATCTTCTGGCAGTTATACAACTCGTAGCCTCCGCCGACGCGCATTTATGCTCTACCTATAGATTTTAAGAGACTACTTAAGAGAGGTAGGCCGCATCAAAGGAGTCCGTCTGGTGAAGTACGGACACATCACAGATAACCACAGTCAAATAACAACTCCGTAGAGGGGTGTGTTTCTGCGTGTGAGTTACGAGTAGGTCACCGGTAAGCTCCTGCGGAGTTGCTGTGTTAACAGCAGAGGTGGCATCGCGCGACTGATACTTAATGTATTACAAGCGCTTATAGCCTACAGTAACCGCTTTACATTAGGCGGGCCGTATGCTTGTATGGCTCCCGACTTTGTATAAAAAAAATATTAGGCATTTTTCATCTGCCATCACACGTTGCCCTTGATAACTATGTGTAAACCGTTCCCATAAGATGTCGCTAGTCCGATCAGTTGCACGCACATGTAACTTTTTCGACAAGCTATCAAAAACAGAGCAATCAATAATTAACGAGAAGCTAGTCTTCTTCCTGAGACAGTCGCAGCTAATTGAGACAATTTGTGAATAATACGCAGCTTCCCTTAAATCATAATTAAATTTCAGGATTTGACTGGTCCGTTGTCGATGAGGTGGTCGTGAGTAGTGGTGAGGTGCGCGGCTGTTAGATGTCGTGCTTGTTCTGTAAACAAGTGGGTTTAGTTTGTAAATCGCGTGCAGTAAACACAACAAACCATCCTACATCTCCAGTGTGCGAGCGCCAGTATCAAATGCGCACGTTCAAACCACTATGGTATCATCGCACCATATTCGTAATGTTTTTGTGGAGCGCGCCCGCCGCCGGCCCGCGTGGGCGACCAACAATATCACCGCAGTAAACCAACTACGACAAACGTTCATCTATTTCCACGAGGTTTTATTATTTCTGTTTTCTCGATGTACAGATGCTGTTGATACTGTGTGTTCGCGAGTTTTATCTTTAAAACGACTGCCTAGCAATAACAAAGATTTTATCCGATTGGGTAGTAAAAGGAGTTGCTACGTTAGCAGTGGGGTGAGCTTTTATAGGCTGCGGTAACCGCTTTACATCATGTGGGCCCGTCCGTGTATGGCTTCCAACATTGTGCAAAAAAGTCTTTCCTTAGGGACTTACATTTTCCACTCACTTCGTCGGCTGCAACTTTTTTGCCATTGGAAACCAGGATGTTGTTAACCCGTTCCCTTCCTCCTTTGTTTGATTGTATCTCGTCCCTTCCGAAGAACTATTGGATAGGTTGGATACGTTTCGGAGCACCGCAATACGTGCCAGTTGGCTTACTACCAGAGATCGTAGGAAGTGTCGCATTGCCAGCTTACCTTGTTGTTTTGATACTTGTTTATTTAATCCAATCGCACCTTCCTACGGAAAAGAAACAATTCATCATCGTGACGTGACAGTCGATTGTGCTCCTGCTTCTCATATATGATTAATTTATACAAACTATAATTTTCTGTAAAATCAGTAAGAATTTATGTGAAATACACTTCCTCTAAGAGGTAAGATTGGTTCACTCCATTGATTTCTTCAAACTCTGAGTCAGAACATTTTTAACTGGTTATTTGTGAGCAGAGCCGTTATGGGCGCATACCTTAGAAATGTATTTCCTGTCTGTTTGTCTATTAATATATCTATATTTTTTCTATTGATGTTTTATTTAAATGTAGTACGAATTAGTTATAAATCTCAAAATTAGTGCTGGGGTTCATTGGTATACGCGTCTCTTTCTCATAATGCACCATTTTCTATTAATAGCTCTAGTTTAACTGGAAGAGATCTATTATTAGAGTATGTCCGCCTGTTTTTGAGTTCACTATTTTTGAGTTCATTGTAATTTATTTATGTTTTAACGTACAATAAAGTTATTACAGCAACTAAGCTCTGTATTAAAGACTGTTGTGTAGGGCTCTCCTTCTCCATCAGCCTACATTCCATAACCACACATACAGGCACACACATGCAGGCGCAACCGAATTAACTTGTACCGGATTCCATATCTCAGTTTGCGGCCTCTCCAGACTTATCACTTCACCGCTCGATGCGTGTGGATCACCCCGTCAAAGCTCTATACGTGCGGTTTGTAATCTAACAAGAGGCATATCCGGCGAATCGGTCGATCCCACAGAACGTGCATGCTGCTGCGTATGTTGGGCGGCGTGGGCGGGCTTCTCAATGAATTCCAACAAACTAGTTTTTGCTATCAATACACTAATTAGCTGCAAATTGCACGCCATGTTCTCGAAAATCCGCTCATTCGTAATAATTAGTCGCGTTCCCTTTTTTACAAGTTTGTCATAATTATCTTGTCCATTATGTAATTACAGCCTTTTTTAAAGTAATTGTTAACATTCTCATGAAGATGGGCCCCCGAGTGCACGGCAGGCCGCGAAATTAAGGTTAATAAGATATTTAAGCTAATTTATGATAATTTACAGTTAAATATGTTTATGACGAACAGGATATTACATATTACTTAATTAGATATTTTTGTCCTTTTCTATCCTCGTATCCAGTAAAGATAAATCATTACGAAGAGGATTTCCCACTGACGATGAAATCATCAAAAATTGGTTACCGCGCCAGTATGCACTGAACGCTGGCACTCCAAAGTTTCTCACTACAGTCCATTCCAATAACAAGGTCCCATAAAACTCTACATGAAAGTAATCAACACATTTCACTTTATAAAAATAATAAACAGTCTTTGTTTATGTAGGAGTTGGAATCCGAAACGAAAAAACCTAACGGAGAACTTACAATTATAAATTGTCGGAATAATCCAAAGTTAGCAAGCCGTATTGACAGCGGACCGGCCATGGCTGCCAAATCAGTGACGGGCAATGACCGTGAAGGAAACAACCTATGGAGAGCCGATGGGACCGATATTGCGTGTTAACTCAATTCACCGCTGCGGTTCGGTGGTAAAGTAGAACGTGCAGCTCTTATTGGTTAGTTCGCGGATTAAATATGGCGGCACTCGGCTCGGCTTATTGGTTAAAATATTCTCTCTCTCTTCTAATATTCTCTGGTCAGTGGGGTAGAATCAGAGCATATCAGCAGAGATACAGGCGCTAGAACAAGGCTTTTGTGAGTGCGGGGTGCCTTCATGTGCCGTCAAGTGGTTCGAATAGCTTCAGCTTTCATTCTTCCTATCTTGCTTTAATAGTGTATGTGCCTCGCTAGATCACTATGAACCGGCGAGTGGAAAAGTAAACATTCACAGCTCTGATCTGATCTTGTCGATATAAGCGTGACGGAGCACTTCCCCACAAACATAAGTGACAAGCCGTGCGTCTCAACTATACATCGATGGTCTCAACACTCCGTCCAAAATGACGAGAAGCAGTGACGAACCCCGCCTAGAGAAAACCACGCCTACACACTCCACGTTAGGGCTCTAATCTTGATTGATTGCCACACGAGTGGTATAATGTTACCATTGAATTGGATAGTAATTATCTTGTTAGAGTGTACAGTGTGTTGTATGAGTTAAAGTTTAATGAGTGTGCCGACGACGTCAGCCGCATTAGGTGCCTCATTAAGGTGAATTGCGTCATCAGGGAAAGCCAGGGCCCGGCTGGCGGACAGATATGTTAAATAGCGAGGACAGGTGTCGAACTGTGCGTGACGAGAATGATGCACCGACTGGATGCAGGGCTGGTTATTGATGAGGCTGCGATGTGAAGGGATTGAAAACAGTAGCGGCTATAGTGTTTGTCTTTTAGTTAATTGTATCAAAAATACATGTCTGAAGATTCAACTATAGCTTATATTATTTTTTGTATAAATTTATATTTTTATAGAGATTTCAAATCATGCGAAATAAACTATTTTATCGTACTTTATTTTTTACCTAAAGTATAAATAACGTACAATACTTTATTATAAAGTAAGGGTGGCAACCCAAATAGCCATGCCTGACGAAATCCGGCACGTTTCGTGGGAAACATATGTCTAGCCATGCCACCTCCATCGAGTCCCGGTAGAAGAGGCAGGCCCAATAGCCCAAGTGCTTGACGTCGGGAGGGATGACATGCGTACCAATAGTCTCACAGTCAGGGATACCAAGACCGCGCGAAGTGAAGAGCTAGAATTCGGAAAGCGTACACCGGGCTCCGAAAGGAAAGCGTAGGGCGCGACCGGAATTTGACGCTCGGATGATAATGAGTATTTGTATTTATTCATGAGATTATTACGTTTTAGATTTAAGTAGAGTCGACCATCGAAAGCGCAAATGGAACTCTTAAGAAAAGCTAAATGAGTCCAAACGTCCGATGGAATTACTATTTCTGGCCACAATAAGAACCTCAGACCTCCATTCTGTTAATGGCGCTGTACAATAACGCCAGCTCGATGGTATTATTGTACACTCATTAAAAATATACTCAATTGGTAAGTATTTTTATACCACTAAAGTGGCAAATGTAAGAGTCATATCACAACAAAATATTATGCGTGTTTGCATTTTCGAACGTTGTAGGCGTTAGACAAGTTACATTTCACAACGTCCCTTTGTAAAGTGTCCCAAAACTGGCGATGGAAAATATTGCGATGTAAAGAATCAAACGTGTGTGTTGGGCCTGTCTGTCACAGCGACGACACGGCCTCCTCGACCCACGCGCCACACTGCACGGCACATCAAACAGTAAACCCAGTTCCCTGCGTTGTGTTTTTATGACCTATTACTTACTGACTACAACAATAAAAACAGAAACAACGCGCTCTTTAATACAGATCGTTAGTATCACAACACTAGCTATAACTGTAACTGATTGTGCCTTTTCACAATATTGGGGAGAGATTTCTTAAATTTAATAAAATATATATTCTAGAATAAATTACATATTAAGCGAATCCAAGCAGTAGAAGTAACTCCAAATTAAGCAAAGCTTGTGCTATGTACTAGCTGACAAACATACATTAATGTCTTTTCTTTTGTAAATACTCGTATATACTTATAATACTTACATAGAAAACAGGCATGTTCATGCACACAAATATTTGCCTTGTGTGGAAATAGAACCGACCAGTCTTAATGCTGAAATAGCCATCGCTAGCCATTTCACCATCGGATACGCGAAACTTCTTGTATCTTGCGGCAGTCAGTCGACACATCACAAACCAAATGTACGTCTGGATCCGAGAGAACATACTGTCTTTCATGTTTCTGCAAATCCGTCATTATTTTTTTTTGTTACATGAACAACGGTATTTTTGTACTTGCTATTTTTATTTGTTTGAATATAAATAACAAAATAATATAAACACATATTGTATTAATAACGGATGTGTTGATAGTTTGTAATTTTGTCAATTATACCATGGACAAACCAGCTACAACAATTTCATTGCGATAAATTAACCTGCACTTAGCATAGAGTACTCACGTAATACGTATAATTTCAATTTAAGATCAAGCTCCTTACGAAAGAGTAAAAGATTGTAGCAAAGCTCCGTTCGTTTAATTGACACGAATATGGCTATGAAGCAGAAGACCGCTTTTAATTGCCATTAGGCCCTCGCGGGCACTTAGACTCATCTTACATGTTTTAACTCAAATCTTATTGTTTCTTTTTAAGTTTGTATACTTTTAGTTCTTTATATTTTAAAAATGACCATTGGCGAAGTAGAAATTGCAAAAGAAACTTCGCAATATAGGTCTTTTTTATATAGGTAAATATTCATCAATTCTGTAATAAGCCTCCTTACATATAGTATTTTTGATGTGCCTTTTGAACATAAGTATTGTCAGAAAAGAACAGATTTTTTTAAGGTAATTTATATATCGAATCGAATACAATTTACAACAAAAGATCTACCAGGCGTTGTATGTTTGTTCTCCATGTGTCTTTTATTGTGACTATATCTACATGCAAGTAGATCGGAACATTAGGTAGGTACCAAAGTGAAATATGTTTACTGCTGTTAATGTGTATACTGTGTGTACCAAGGCGCCACAATTTACGATGTGCGACGAGACGTTAATGCTCGTGCGAATAACTAACGCAGCCTAAAGTCTCAGCTTGTGCAGATTTACGAGTCTACCTCGCCCCTGTGCCTGTGACGCAGAGTCTGACACGGCGCTCATAAATATTTAGGTAATCATAGAATGGCTATAAATTGTCGAGAGATTTCCATTCACCACATAAATCATGTTCGAGGATTGTGCAATTTAAAACATTATTATTATCACAGTATAAACAATAGCACTAACGTACTCACTCTACGATTTGTAAAAGACTTGGAAAACTAATTTCCAAAGCTCAAGAACTACCTTGATCTCATACGAAATGCCCTAAAATAGGCAAAGCTAAAACATCACAAAACGTCGAAGGCCACGAAGCCAGGCCCGGCCGAACGTCTTCGCCGTATCTAATCTGACCACACACTTTATGTTTACGAAGCTGACAACCAATATCCTATGTCTGCTCTCAGTTGACAAGACTCAACGGTGTGTAAAACTTACATTTGAAGATCATACGACTGTAGCGAAAATAATCTTGCCTTATATAAGTTTGTTTCCAGAAAATAATTTTTAAGAGAGGTAGGGTGCATCAAAGCAGCTTGTCTGGGGAAGTACCTCCAGCTCACAGAAAACCGCTGCCAAATAACAACTCCCTAGAGGGTTGTTGTGTCGCTATAATGTGAGCGAAGTTACCAGTAAGCTCCCAAGGAGTTGCCGTGTAAGCAGCAGAGGAGGCAATCTGGAGGTAATCTGGAGACTTGTGTATGCCGGTACACCGGCTTGCTAGGACTGGTAGATCTTTTATTGTAAATTGTATTCAATTTTATAATAAGTTGCCTGAAACAGTTCTGTCCTTTCCTGACTGACAAAGATATTTGAAAAGAATTCAGCACAGACGACCTTTCCTTAATAATTTTTAATTCTACTCTTTGATGTCATTATTGTACCAATATGGCAACTTATAAAAGAGGCTTATAATATTGGCAATTTTTAAAAGAGAACTATATGGGCAAGAATCTTTCGGCATTTCTTCTTCGCCAATGGTAATTTCTGAAATGCTAGCAGATTTAAAAAATTATAAAGACAACAAACAAAAAACGTAAGAGAGTTGAATAAGATACAATAAGATTATATTTCAAAAAATGTAACAAGTGTCCAAGAGCCCTCGATAGTTCAATGGTTTTTTAAGACACCTACTGGAGACCACGCAGCATCTCTCAACCGATCGTGTTATGTTCGCGAGCTTCATGATTGCGGACATCGTTGTCGGTCGGTACGTGAGTTGTGTCGTTGTCACACGGATCGTGCTCCTCAAGCAACTGTAATTATTTAATACGTGCGGTAATGGTATTGAGAAGTAGATAATAATTAAATTAGTGTAACTATAAGTAAGGATTACGATTGATGATGAAGTGTTGGAACAAGTGGATGAGTTTGTATATCTTGGATGCGCTTTCAGCAGGGATGGAAGGTACACCGCAGATGTGGAAAGACGAGTGAGTGCTGGGAATAGTGTGAATGGAGCGTTGGGAAAACTTCTTGGCAGTAAAATCCTGAGCCAGAAGGCACAACTCGCTATACACAATGCAGTGTTGGTCCCAACGCTAACTTATGGAAGCGAGAGTTGGGTATGGCAGAAAGAGCATGAAAGTAGAATAAACGCGGTTGAAATGCGAGCGCTGCGCAAAATTTGTGGCGTAAGGCTCGTAGACCGTATTCGCAATGATGATGTTAGAAATAGAGTTGGTCTGAAAGAGAGCGTCGGTGTTAAAATAAGAAGAGGCATGCTCCGATGGTTCGGGCATGTAGAAAGAATGCAAGATGAAAGAATGACGAAGCAGATATACAATGCAAAAGTGGAAGGATGTAGGAGCCGGGGAAGGCCAAGACTTACCTACCATGACCAAATTGGTCATGTTCTATCAGAAGGTGATGTCAGGAGCCCTAGAAACCGGCGTGCGTGCATGAGAAGAGCAATGAATGTTAAAGAAGCGAGTGAGATATGTAAGGATCGAGTCACGTGGCGCTCGGTTCTCTCTGCCTACCCCGCAAGGGATTTGGCGTGAAGTTATAGATAGATAGATAGTGTAACTACCTACTTTAATTAAGCATACGTACAAACGCATTTTACTCGGGCACCATGAATTAAATGAAATCCAAATGTGGGCCCGGTCAGTAAATAAATATTGCGCTCTGGCCGAGACGGCCGGCCAGTGAGGGCTCGTCGCCGACGACGTCAGCGGGCGGCGGCGTGCGGCGTGTGGGCGTGCGGCCTGCGCGCTGTGCGACCAAGCGTGCGGTAGGCGCACGCGCATCTAATGTATTGTCGGTATTTAACGTTGTACAAGATACAATTAGGGCTGCTACCTAGAGCCCTCTACGGTGTTTCTATGACGATGACTATAATTCTACTTTAATTCATTGTTTGTACATAAATCAACAGATATTGCCGTAGACATAAAATGGATTAATATTTTCGATAGTGTCATATAGCACATCTTTTTATTCACCTGTGGTTTAAATAATTTGATATGAAAAGTATGCATTTTGTTCGTTACATGATAGTAATATATGTAATAAACAAACAAAAGTAATAATAACACATTATAATTTAAAATATTTTATAATATTTGTAATTAAAACTTTAACTTATGTTACCTGTGCGGCTGCGTCCGTGACAATGGCAAACCTTTTTTGATTGAATATCCACACTAGCCAGTAGGTCAATTCTACTTACAACCTGCTGCTGCACGTTTACGCTTGTCATTTGGGTCGCACAGGAGTAGTACTGGCACTGCATACCTGCGTGTACTCTATTAAAATTTCCTGCACTGCAACTACACTGCAACTGTGCATATCCTGCAAATTAACTACTTAACTTCTGTCAGGTTATATTTCAATCTAATAAATTGGATTTTTACTTAATGTTGACTCCTATAGTTTCACACCCGATTGCCCTTAGTTGCCGGCGCGCGGCGTGGAGGCGTGCCACAAATATCTCCCAAAATAAAGCAATAATATAAATCACCGCTTCAGAATATTAATTTCTCATCGCTATGTTGCTTGAGAATTACGTTAGCAAAACTGCAGTTAAACTCCTTCAAACCTTCTGTCACCGCTATACAAATGTCAAAACAATTTAACAGATAGGATTATATTGCAGAAAACGTGCAGGTGCAGGTTTTTTTCACAAAATACCGAGTCATTTACTGCAGCATTGCTGCAACGGCGCTGCTGTCAGATCGCTTAACAGAATAACGATACGTCAAAATGTACACATCTTGACGCATGCCGCGCTGCAGTGCAGTTGCAGTTATTTAGCAAAATTGGCCAAGTTCGTACCGCAAACGTAGAATGCTCCTAACATTGCCACGAAATGTGTATCGGACGTATACATGATGAACTTCGATCTCATAATTTCGTCAGTACCAATACTATTAGGTTTTCATTTCTCAAAGTACTCGTTTACAAGAAATATATACGACAACGTCGTATTAAAAATAACTTTTATAACTTGTAGTACACGACACGGGGCGCTGTCACTGTGGCCTCCTCATTCAATTTGAGTACAAAGGTTTAAATATTTTAGTGAACCTCAATGTCTTTATGAAAATACAAAATCTATTAGAAGTTATTATGTATCGAAAACAAAAAAAATTTAGCGGACTATCATCGGGCGGGCGCAGCAGTGGGTGGCAACCCTGCCGATATCACACGCGTGTTAATTCCGTTTAGTGTGGAGGTGATATGATGACCGGCGCCATTTCCGACCGGTGATCTACACTGACCCTCCCTTCTGAATTAAGCAATTAAACCACTTAATTGATTAGAGTTCATACAATACGATGTCGTTGGATTCAGTTTACTTTTTAAAGTGTCTATTTTATCAGCCCGCATCTTTCTCGAAGTAATATCGGAACAGCGGTCTTGTTAGTTGTATTTTTCTCACTGTGAAATAAAAACTCCCTGAACGCGATATGTCACAAACGTGCGAACGAAGTGTTCATTATTTGTGTGTTCCTTGATACGGCATGGCAGCTTGTTGCGGTAACCCACAATAAAGTCTTAGAAATATTCTGTTAAATATTTATATTTATCTATAACTACACGCCAAATCCCTTCCGGGGTAGGCAGAGAGAAGATATAAATATCTCACCTTCTGAAATTGTAATTACTGTTTCTATGACCAATGATTGCTGACAGATGAATTTACAATGATGTTTCTAAATCGGCGAGTTGAGGACGCCACTGACAGCAGAATGTGTGTACAGATCGCTGATTACACAAGCGCGTTGCACCTCCCGTTACTAACACAACAATTTCTCCGTAGTTACTGGCAAACTCCCTCACACACTGGAACATAACAATCCTTCAGGCAGTTGTTATACGTACTGCGGCTAACAGTGAGGAGATACGGCTCCTTATATGCTCCATCTCGCAGATAAACGCGGCGTAGGTAAGCGATGAGCGAATAATGTGTCTATGCTAGTACCTAACATACCAGCGAGACCTCTACCATCTCTACTGCCCTTTTTTCAACCCCTTCTCCTTTTTCACTCTGATAACACCATCGCATACCTCACAGTTCTTAATTCCTTTCAGTTCAAACTAGCGCACTGTTCAGGAATGCTCTGCGATTTTATATCTGAAGAGCTAAAACTGGCAATAGAGATGATCTCTATTATAAATAAAAGAAAATTCCATGTATTTCTAGTGCAATTAGAGAATAGTCAAGACATAACATGGACTGGTATGCTTAAATAAATTTTAATTTACTTCATTTCCGACTCGTTTCCCTCTTTGTATTTTTATGTCAGAAAAATAAAATAATAGAAATAAACAAATTCAACTTCATTGTGTTGACAGCAATTTAGTGGTAGAGTACTACCACTAAATTAGTGTTTTCGGATTAATGTACATATTTATAATTATCGTTAGCTCGGCGGTGAAGGAAAACATCGTGAAGAAATCCGCACGTCTAAGAAATAAGAACCGCAAATAAGAAAAATAAGAAACCGCAGCCAAATAACAACTCGCTAGAGGGTTGTTGTGTTCCTGCGTGTGAGTGAGGTCACCAGTAAGCTCCTAAGGAGTTGCTGTGTAAGCAACAGAGGAGGCATCGCGCCAGTGATATATGTTACAAGCGTTAATAGGCTACGGTAACTGCTTTACATCAGGTGGACCGTATGCTTGTATGCTCCCGACGTTGTATATATGTAAAAAAAAGAAATTACGGTCTGTGGAGATCTGCCGGCAGTCGCTCCATGTTAAAATCAGTATCTTCGCCAAATCCTCAGTCTTAGGTAGCGGGCCCCGCCGATCATAACGGAAACGGGATAACGATAAGAAGAAGAAGAAAGTACCAATCGGTTCGTTCAACACGAAATAGTGAATATTGACTTGTATCGTGAATGGAACTAGTCGTGAGCTCGCTCAGTGATAACAAATCCTGTTCTATTATTAAGAATTATGTTTATTATACTCTAACGGAAAATAATATTTGTATTGTATAGTGTAACAATTATTGTCGGGAACCTTTATATTAAAGTTACGTGTTATGTATTCCAAATACACTAGAACATGACTGCCAAATGGCGTGACACAGGACGCCCGAGCTGTGTCACACCATTAAAGTAAGATTTCCAATGGTACAGTTGCAGTGCCGTTGTGTCCGCTAGCCGCCGCCAGCCGCTCCATCGACACCCGGTGACACCCTTTCGGTTCACAGTTATGCGCAAGCGCATATTCCGACACAAATAAATAATGAACTCTTCACGGCTCTATGACTGGGAACAGGCACAAACATCCTCACTCGTCGAGTGAACGACTGGGATCCTCTATGACCCTCTGAACCGACGCCCGTCGATTTACGAATGTTTGGTTTAAAACATCATTACGGCAACCTTTGGTTTGTTTGCTTGCCGCAGCGGTTAGTGGCCCTGGAGCATGAAGGGCCGGTATTTATTGGAGAACAAATATACAAGATGTAAATACCGACAAGGGTTTATTAAGAACGGAAAAAGTAGAGATCAGGGGTCGTGAGTAAGGCCGTGGTTTCCGCCACAGTTGCCTATAAGGCACTTAGCTTTTCTTAGGAGATGCAGCAGGCTCGCTGTAGGTGGAGGTAGTAGGCGTAGAGCAGCGGAAACTAGGCGCGATGGTAGCTCCGGCGCGTCAGACGTGCGCAGAACTGGCAGTGTTGACAGGCGTAGTCTACGCGTACGGATGAACTCTGGAACACGAACAAGTCCAGTACCGCCTTGTCTCCGGGTTGCCATCAAATCTCTAATGCTAGCCGCAGAGGGTAAAAGCACAGTGTCTAAAAGGCCACCTAGCATATGAAACGGCACGGAAGAAAATACAAGGCGAAAAGTAGATAGATGCAAGCATGCATACCTTGGAATTCATTCGATTTTTGCCCATAGATAGATTCATTCGATTGATGGCTTAGGTAACCGATGGGGAAGTACGCGTAATACTTACCTGACAGTGATTTCCTACTGAAGCCTATAAATATCTATTTGTAACATCAGAAGCATCACTCGCGCATTGCAAACTGTGTGCAATCTTAACACTCAGCTCAGGCGGTATAAAAAAGTTGTATGTCCAAATTGCGATGCGGGCAAACCCGGAGAACGCCGCTAGTTCATGCAGCATGACTTAGTATGTAAACTTTCATTATAGAATAACCAACGTTGGCCACTCTTTAATTCCCTATTATACATGTCCACGATTTAAAAGGTCAGACAGACAGACAGGAATAGCAAAGACAATTTGTACTGTCTACTCGTAATGATAATCGTCATCGTCTATCTGCGTGTTTGCCAGCGTGGTGTCCTTTGTTTCCTTCTCCAGAATAAAAGCCATTACCGAAGCCGCACATCGGCTCAGCCGACTTGAACTTTCCTAGAAGTGGGCAGTCAAACACAACAAATAGCCGTGAGTATACCTCACTCACTGCTTCTAATAGAGTGAAACATGTCATAAAACAAGTCGCACGGGTGAATGCACCGGCCGTAACTCGAGCGCATCGTAAATGGGATTACAGTCAGTCGGTCTGTCTGTCACCCAGTTCACCGCGTGCTGTGAACGTTATGTACGCATACTTCTCGAACATGGAACGCTGATCGCTGAGCGAATTGACATTTGTTACAGTTTGCGAGGCAGTTGTCGGTCTTCCTCGTTGACACTAAGTCACTAACGCTGAGTCGTGATGACTCGGTGGTTACAGAGCCACCCTATTAACAGAGGGTTCCTATTCGATCCTGGTGTATATACTAAATTTGTGTTTTCTGATTTATTCACATATTTGTATTTATCAGTTGGTGGGCGGTAAAGGATCGTGAGGATATCCACATGTTCAAGGAAATATTATTTCGAAAGATGAGCGACCTAACCTAAGAAAGGACTGGTTTTACCTGTGGACTGTGGAGATCTAACGGCAGTTGTTCTGTGTAACAATCAGTATATTCGCCATATCCTTAGTCTTAGGCAGCGAGCCCCGCTAGTTCTAAAGGATTAGGAAACTGTTTACGCCAGGAAGAAGACGAAGTCACTAAAGCTACCTGACTGTGCGTGGCAACACAAAACATTGTTTCATACAGTAAGCTGAGAGAGTTGACATGTTCAATAAATAGCAAGTCTTTTTACAATTTAAGCACAAAAATGATCGACTGCGCAAAACCAGCGAGCGGACGCGACGCGCGTCAAACAGCTTGCTGTCTGCTAGGATGTTTATTCTGTATCTCAATAGTTTTCTGCAAAGAATAAGGTCAATGAGTGTAGGATTGTACACCTTACCTAGGGTGACCTAGTGGTGAACTGTCTGCTGTATGCAGACGATGCCGTCATATTAGCAGAAACACCATCTGAACTCCAAACACTGGTCACAATAATGAAAGATGATTGTATGGAGAAAGACTTACTATTAAATACGAAGAAAACGAAGGTGAGAAATGGTATTTGAAAGAGAAGAAACCAGGACCAATGTAAGGATTACGGTTGATGATGAAGTGTTGAAGTGAACAAGTGGATGAGATTGTATATCTTGGATGCGCTATTCAGCAGGGATATAAGGTACGCTGCTGATGTAGAAAGACGAGATTCTGCTGGCAATAGTGTGAATGGAGCGTTGGGAAAACTTCTTGGCAGTAAAAACTTGAGCCTGAAGGCACAGCTCGCTAGACACAATGCAATTCTGGTCCCAACCGAGATCTAGGTATGGCATAGAAAGCGTTAAAGTGGGATAAACGCGGTCGAAATGCGAGCGTTGCGAAAAATTTGTGGCGTAACGCTTGTAGACCGTATTCGCAATGATGATGTTAGAAACAGAGTTAATATGAAAGAGAGCGTCGGCGTTAATATAAGAAGAAGCGTGCTCCGTTGGTTCGGACATGTAGAAAGAATGCGGGATGAAAGAATAACGAAGCAGATATACAACGCAAAAGTGGAAGGATGTAGGAGCCGTGGAAGGCCAAGACTTATCTACCTTGATCAAATTAGTCGTGTTCTATCAGAAGGTGGCGAAAAGATAAATGAATGTTAAAGAAGCGAGTGAGGTGTGTAAGGATCGAGTCACGTGGCGCTCGGCGCTCTCTATCTACCCCGCAAGGGATTTGGCGTGAAGGTATAGATAGATAGAATCTATCCTCCCTGAATCGACCAGAAGTTTGCCGTTCTGGCTTCATTGCCCGATTGCAAATTGCTCCACTCTCATCCCGTCGTTCTGTTTCGTGCCCAGCTTTGCACTGAACTCTCCCATTAGCACTGTATGTGAGTTTTAGAGGCATGTATGACTTTAGAGATGTCCTTATACATGACCTCTACCTCATAATCCGGATGTCTCGAAGTTAGTGCATCAAGTTAGTTACCTGTATCACGAATCCGATGGTAATTATGAGTATAAGGTACGCAATCCTCACCGACACAGCCTCGATCTGTACTTGCATTGCTGACGAGGGGTCTTCAATAAACCCGACACCACCTTGGGACAGGTGGACGGACCCCCGGTACTAAAGCAAGTCGTCTGTCCCTCAGTCACCTGTCACGACACCCCCGGGCAGGGATGAGGTGGCCTATTTTTACGCCGAGGCCACACGACCATGTCGATGTATCAGGGTGTAATTATATTTATATTAAAGAGTCGCATTACACGCACTGCCATAATTCTTCGAGTGGCCGGCTCATAACTTATGTGAGCCTAGTGACAGCACGGCGGGACTAGATTTATGTCAACCGATATATTTCACAACCAGGGAGCGACTGTTTGTTAGCCTTTCATCGGCTTCCAACGGTGATGTATGCGGAGTTTTGGTTTCCAAGCTCAGCGGTGATTTTGGCAAAACGTGCGACGGCGTGTCACGGCGGACGAACGATGGAAGTATCATAGATCGTACGACACGAAATAAAATAATTGTAATCATTTTAAAATTTTAGCGTTTTTGCATCGGTGGATGATAATGACGAAATGATGGTTCTTTTTTATATAAGTCAAGCTACATACAAACATATAACCTATCGCACGTTAGGTGGTTACCGTAGCCTATAAACGCTTGCAAGACAGGAAGTATCATTCGCGCGTTGCCACCCTTACTGCTAACACAGGAACTCACTTACCATTAAATGTCTTTTGTGACCGTATTAATTTTCAAACTGACTTTTTTTTTAATTTACTAGCATTATAAAATTACTATTGGCAAATAATAAATACTCGAAAAAACTAGCTAATATTGGTCTTTTTTCAATAGATATTACAATAAATTTATGTCAGTATAACAGTACTGAATAAATATAATATACTATGTACTAGTATGAATTATAATGTTAAGTGATAAACTAAAATAAAAAAGTGCTGAATCATTTCCAGACATCTTTGTCAGACGTTGATCAACTTTATAATAAGTCCTTTTACAAAGAGTCTTTTTGATGTGCCCTTTGAAGACATTGACAGGAAAGTGCCGAACTATTTCAGACTATTTATTGTACTTGTACCTATGTACATAGAATCGAATACAATTTACAACAAAAGATCTAGCAAATGTACTTGCATTCGAAACTTATTTCAGCTTCTAAGATTTTCACTGATTTTGAAAACAACTTTATATTTTTACGAACATACATTATGTTTTCATAAATATACTGAGAGGTAGCAGTGAGGATATTATTTTCTCGGTACAGTTCCCTGAGCGATTTCCTGGGGCCCTATATAGTTATAAATTGAGCGGATGGTTCTCTTTTTTAAGTTTTTTATACCATTAGGTGGCAAACAAGCATACTACCTGCCTGATGGTAAGCAGTTACCGCACCCTATGGCCATTTGCAACACCAAGGATGTGTCACTCTTGCGTTGCCGACCCTATAAGACCTCTTCACGCCTCTCTTGAAGAACCCCATACTGTAGTCCTTTGGGAAAACCTCGACAGGGAGCTCGTTCCACAACTTAATAGTTCTCGGTAGAAAACTTCTCTGGAACACTACGTGACCATTGCGGTTCGAGTGCATGAGAATCGTCGACCGACCCCAGCCGTCGGCGAGCTGTGCGATTGTAAAACGAGGCTGTTGGCATAATGTCGAACAACTCCTCAGAACACAACCCATTGTACAATTGGTAGAACACTCAAAGGGAGGCAAAATCTCTTCTCAAACTCAAGAACAAATAAATAAATAATAATAATAATAAATATTGGCGGACAAATTACACAGCACCATCTAGCCCCAAAATAAGCGAAGCTTGTGTTATGGGTACTAGACAACTGATAAACATACGTAAATATTTTTTTTTTTTGTAAATACATACTTATTATACATAGAAAATACCCAGACCAAGACAAACAGCCATGTTCATGCACACAAATGTTTGTACTGTGTGGGAATCGAACCCACGAGCGTTGGTGTCAAAGTAGCGTAACAACGCGTTTCACCACTGCGCCACCGAGCTACCGTGTGTGAGTTCAGGAGCATCGACGATCCTCACAGCTCGTCTCTGCACCGAGTCACTAGGTTCAATCTGGTATCTAGGTGCTCCCGCTTAAAGGTGGCTACAGTACTCCATATGCGGTCTGACTTCGGACTTATATAATATAAGTCTTTGCCCCGCGCTGAAGTACTGTTCAGCTCTGTTGAGTACACCGAGTTTCTTGGACGCCAGTTTGACCTTCTCTTCCAGGTGACCTCGATACTGAACATCGCTGGAGATCTCGACACCGATAATCCCAATGCTCTTAGCAATTACGAGCGACGTGTTCTGGAATTGGAGAAACACAGCAACTGGGGTTTTCTTAGCGATGAACGAGCAGACTTGTGTCTTGTAGCGTTGAATTAGACCAGGTTAAAACGCCACCAGTCAGATACTTCCCAAAGTACCTTCTATTTCAGACACAAGTCTAACGCGGCTTTCCTCCACAAGGGAACGAGGGATGCTTGCACGGCCTAATGCGACCTATGCACGGCTAATAAGTATCCCCGGTGTTGTCGTTCGCATAACAATGAATGCTGTCGAGAGAGGTAACATGTCTTTGGTATGCAGCAGAAACAGCGTCGGGGCAACACAGAGCGTTGTGGGATGCCAGCATTGATATCCATGCTATCGGAGCAACTACCGTCTATCATAGCTTTTATGCGTCTGCTGGATAAGAAGCTGGCAACCCATTTGCACAAACGTTTGGAAGATAATTATGGTTCTAACATCAGTCGCTTGCCCCACTGTTGTGATTGTATAAAACTGTTTACCAATACAACAGATAAGCAATACTGTTGTACACCTTATGAAATGTTCGACAATCGTCTAATTCTTCTAGCTGGTATGCGGCGGTGCTGAGCTTACCGGCAAATATAGTTACAGCATTAAAATAATAAATTATAACAGCGGCAAACCAAAATTGTATACCCAGCGGACTCTCCTGTACAGGTATCTCATGTATACAACATTATGAGAAACGTAGTCCTAGATAAGAACTTGTATCAATGATTGTAATCACGAACGAGCGTGACGACCACTGGTCTCTGGCGGAAGGGTCACGAGAGCGCCGCGGAAGGCAGGGCTCCGGGGCAGGCCGAGGGCACCGCGCCGAGTTGTAGCCAAGGCGCGGCGCGACGTGAAAGTTCACCTTCCTTGTTAGGAAGCAATTACTGGTGCGACTTGAGACCGCTAGACAGCCTAACTCATAATGTGGTGTGGTCATGGTGGGAGGGAGACGCCGTAAGAAACAGTGAAGCAAAAAGCCGACCAAGTGCGGGTCGCACTCGCACACGAAGGGCCCCGTACCACCGTACAATATTTTACATTACATAGATATTTGATAAACCGTGGTGGACGGCAGTTGAGCTTCACTTGACTAGCCGCCTCTTTGAGGTTTTTTAATGCCTTATTTGTCATATTGCTGACTCTCACTTTGCCAAGAAGGGAAGTCAATTTCAAAACTTTCTACTCCTACAAATTTCTTCTGATTAAATTAGTTGTGAGTTCCAAGGCAGCTGTAGTTTAACCGGGACAGCAATGAACTTCACTGTTCATTGCCTTTCTGGTGGTCGCCGCTGTTAATTCTGGCTATACAGGAGACACAGTGGTGCGTATGAGTGATGGGCCTGTCCCGTAAAATATATATATATATTTTTGAAAAAGTTTAGTACCTACATAGAAATTCCGAAAAAAGCACGTTACATGTTCATACAATAATTATTACTGTGTTTTTAATATAATTCAAGTCTCTTTCCTATGAATCCAAAAAGATGCAACCCCGTGATAGACGAACAGACAGCGGAGTCTTCGTAATATGTTACATCCTTGCGGTAGAAATCGTAAAACGTAAAAAATAACTTTTGAAGGTACTTACTACATCTTTTCTAAAGTTTGTTTTGTTTTTTATGACAATTAAAACAGTAATAAGGTATAATGATCTGCACGCGTTAACGTTACCTTACGTGATATTTGTCGCAATTCTCGTTTGGATTGCGGTTTTTTGGATAAAACGCTCGTTTATCACTTTAGTTGTATAAAAAGCAATTCGAAATGAGATCATTTTTCTGAATAATATCAGTTCCACCCACACGGGTGGTGCTCACAATGGAATGGTAACAAATAGAATTTGTTGTACTTCGGCAACAGATACTTATTAGAAACTAGCGAAACATAATTTCTTTTTACGGCTGGTGTTACACACGTTTCCTGTATTAATTAAAATACCAATCATTATTTAACGCATTCCGCGCCATTGCCACTACCGGCGAGTGCGTGTTCGTTCGCTGTACGGCTACTATTATTGCATTTCGCGTAAACAAGGGGACAAAAAGTCGAATAAAACGCGTGCGAATTGAAGCGATGCCGTAAATACAACAAGCACTGTGCAAACTGTTTATTACGTATATGCATATTTCATTATATTTCATTACGTGCCTACACACCTTTGTGGCTTCACGTCGATGAGCGAGCAAGCCCTCGGCCCGAATATATCGTAATCGCTACAAGACGTACTTACCTATCTGTTGTCAGTACGATATCTCTCACAACATTATTTATTAAGGGTATTTTTATCCCTTAATGTGTAGGTACATATTATCGAGGGACAAATCCAATGCAATGGGTATATTTCATAAGTAAATTACCTACGATTTTTTATGATGCCATTGTCTTTCACCACTGCATCTGTCCTCTCACGTGTGCCACTGACAGAGTCGTTGTGAAACGGTAGTTTGTATAACATTTAGTTACTGTTGGGCATGAAGGTCGTGGCGGTTATCTAACGGAGTGGTCTGCCCATACCCGTTAACATTACGTGTTCCGATGCAGTTCAGAATGCGCCCGCCGCGCGCCGCCGTCGTAAACCCTGCACGTTATGGCCCGTCAGCCCTGCCGATACTCCGTTTCGCAATTAGTATTGACTCGTATTGGCCAACCGCACCAGCTCGAAGGTGCGTCAGGGCAAGGAAATTGTTAGACGATAAATTTCTGAGCTTTGTAGTAATTTCCAGTTTATATTTTTCAGCGGTTTATGCACAAGTTTATAAATTTTGGCAGTACAACTAAGTGCAAGTCAAGCTTTATACTTTAACCTTTGCACCGTTCTTTTGCCGTACGTGATACGAGTTACAATCAAACTTCGAGTGTTATGCGTGATCTTCTCTTAGCTCTACAAAAAATTTGTGTACTTCCGATGTCAATTAGTTCAAGTAAACTGGCGCAAACCGGCGGCGTCTACCTATTGCCTGCACTACTCTCCCTCGTCTGCCACAACACTGTACCACTACTTTTACATATTGGGGAAACATCGACCTCACAGTCACATTAATCGAATCGCAGGAATCGCGCGTGGCAGTTAGTGCTACGAGACACTTTTTCGTGCCGTGGGCAGTTTTTCTCTAGGGTATTACAGATTAGTGACAAATTTAAACTTAGGTGACAAAAATATTGTTGCGATTATTTATGTTCTCTGTCCGCATTGTCTTTTTGATGCTTTCTTTTCTTTCATCCATCGTCGTCCAAAGACGTTCTTATTCTGACGCGTTCTTGACCACCCTACGGCGCGCCGGCCAACTTTAAGGGAACCCGTGTAAGTCTACAATGTTCTCCGCGAAACTGTTCGTGGTGCGAGGTCTCCTTATCATTTCGCTTTGCAAACCACCATACTTGAGGCATATCCACAAAAGATGATGCATGTACTCCTCGCTCGTTCACCACAATAAGTCATAGTTCTCACAATCGAGATCTCAAAGCGAGTCTTCGGTCTGTACGTTATTTATATCTATAGTCTTTGTCTAGCGGCTTGTCATAGCGTCTTTGTATCGCTATTCCCCCCCTTGTGGAGCGACAAACACACAAAAACGCATTAGCTACCGTCCGTGTCGAGAGCGCAAACTTCCTCCTCCTGCTCCTTCCTCTACCGTTTTGCATCGAACACCACCCGCAGTACAAACAGTAGTTTACACAGTACAGAAGTGTCTCATTTGAGTCACGCCACCGTCGTCGTAACGTTGAAATTAGCAACGATCTTCAGTTAGTTTGTTTGTTGTTGCAGGCGTTACGTACCTGACGGGCGAGAACTTCCTCGATGTGCTGGACAACGGCGCGGAGCTGTGCCAGCTGGCGGCAGTCATTCACGAGCACGCCCGGGAGGCGCTGCACGCGGGCCTCATCGTGGGGGTAGGTGCTCGCATGGCGAACATAGAAGATGGATCCATTTTCATCTAATTATGTCTATATTATTGTATTCTCGAGTGATCTGTGGAAGATCAGGCGTCGTGATGCTACAAAGACGCCACCACGTCCAGACGTACCTTTTGGGTTCGTCATATATTTCACAAACAATATTTTTTTTAAACAAGCATGCAGCCTGTACTGTACCAATGAACTCTTGTATACAAAAAAAAAATATGTTATAGTTTTTACTGTAGCCTATAAACGCTTGTAATAGAAAAACTATTGCTCGTGCGTTGTCAACTCTGCTGCGAACTCAGCAACTCTTTAGGAGCTTACTGGCAACCTCACTCATTCGGGAACACAACAACCCACCTCGGGGTTATTTGGCTACAGTTTTCTGCTTGGCCATTTATCGAAAATAGCCAGAATGGAACGCTTTAACCGAAGTCTTAAGCACCCCCGTAGCTAAATCTGTAGGGTAGAGGAAATGACTCCACCAGTCTGGCAACTTTTACATTTTGTTACCTGCTCTACGTTTCTTCTGTTAGAGGCGCGTTTTCTATTTGGTTAGTGAAATAAGTTAGTGTTGGCCGTAACATCGTGTGTTACGTAACATTTTTCTACCGCATTATGTATGTCTTTGTCGTAATACTCCAGCCGGTGCCCCAAATCCGCGGGCGGTGCTGGCAGCGAGCGGCGCGGCGCAGCTTCTTCTCCAGGGACAACACGGAGAACTTCATCACCTTCTGTCGCGAGTTGGGGGTGCACGAGAACCTGCTCTTCGAGAGCGATGACCTCGGTGAGTTACCTGCACTTATACTATTTATACTCACATAGTTCAGTAACTGTAGGTATGTATTATAGTAGAACTATATATTAATTAGGATGTGACCTCCCCACATTGTATGAAAAAAATATGCCTATATTGTATGTGAAGCGATATTCTGTCACAGAATGTCGCTATTATTACTTGTTTTTAAAAATAAACATTTTACAGTATATATTTATGAAATGTATTTTTTTATATAATGTCGGGACGCATATAAGCATACGATCCACTATGATGTAAATAGCTTATCGTAGCATATGAACGCTTGTAATACTGGGGTGTGCGAGGTGGTGTCACTCACGCGATGCCACCTCTGCTGTTAACACAACAACTCCTTAGTAGCTTATTGGTGACCCCCTCACACGCAGGAGCTCAAAAATCCTTCAGAGAGTTGTTATTTGGCTGCGGTTTTCTCAGAGGTGGAGGCACTTCCCCAGATGGGCAGCTTTGATGCGCCCTACCTCTCTTAAAAACATCCACACCAAGACAAACAAACGTGTTCATGCACACAAATGTTTGTCGTGTGTGGGAATCGAACCCACGAGCATCGGTGACAAAGTCGCGTTATTTACCGCTGCGCCACCGAGCTGGTCACTTTCACACCGTCACATCGTTTTTGTACCAAGTCAATAGGTAAAAAAGTCAAAAGTATTGTTACTAACACCATATGGACTTGTTTCCGTTCACTGATTGAAAAACACTCACTAACGGAAACCAAATTTGACCCCTCACGGGACACGTCACATTTGCAAACGAGGCAAGACTCAACTATGTTTAACCACGAGCACTCTTTATTTTGTAGAGTTGTACAAGGTACAGCCGCCAGAAGTGATGGAAAACCATGACTTGCCTGGCTTGAGTTATGACTTGATCTTATTACGATACATAGATTTTATCATCTGCATTTGCTGTTGATGGTACCGTGTGCAGAGAAAACCCCGACCAGTCCCTGATACGTGATTGTTTTGTGCTGTTTCAGTCCTCCACAACCAGCCGCGGCAGGTGATCCTCTGCCTCCTGGAAGTAGCGAGGCTCGCCACTAAATTCAACGTGGAGCCCCCGGGCCTGGTGCAGTTGGAGAAGGAGATTGCTCTGGAGGAGCGAGACTCCGGTCTCGACTCGGCTATGTCTGGCGCCGCTTGGCAGTTCCGGGATAGCTCCCCGTTACCGCATGATAAGTACGACAGATTTGTATACCTATCCTAGGGTACATGAAGGTGCGGTGTGATGATTGTGGGCAGACCTGAGACGAGCTTTGATCTGAATATTAACAAGAATAAAAAGTTATACAAAGTGCCTAGTGCGTTGAGAACCACGTAAAGATACATACAATATGTATCTTTATTTGAAAGTACATTTCATTACGTATATATATTGTTAACTATATTATATCTCTAAAATCATGGGTAATTAACAGGATAGAGGTGCACGGGAATATTAATCCAACTCGTAGAGTAAATCATATACGTAATATTGTATGGGACAATGCGCATATGTGGCGAAATAAAATTGGATATGGATGATTCTGTACAAAAGTCATATGCGTGGGCGACCTCTGTCTTACCTATGTCTACCGCCAAGCAGCTATATTTATATATGACGAGCTCGGTGGCGCAGTGGTGAAACGCGTTGTTACGCTACTTTGACACCAACGCTCGTGGGTTCGATTCCCCACACAGTACAAACATTTGTGTGCATGAACATGTTTGTTTGTCTTGGTCTGGGTATTATCTATGTATAATAAGTATGTATTTACAAAAAAAAAAATATTTACGTATGTTTATCAGTTGTCAAGTACCCATAACACAAGCTTCGCTTACTTTGGGGCTAGATGGCGCTGTGTAATTCGTCCGACAATATTTATTTAATTAATTAATTAATTATTTAATATATAGCTGTGTTCTGGTTTGAAGGGTGAGATATGGCAGAGAAATTACTGGGTACTGTGACGAAACATCCCTAGGTCACAAGATTGGCAGCGCGCGAGTAACATCCCCATAGTGTTGCGAGGGTCAATAGGCTGCGGTGACCGCTTACCATCTAATGCGGGCCGCATGCTTGTTTGCCAATCTAGTTGTATAAAAAAAATCTGGATTGTGGCTACTGGATACAAAGAGAATGCGGACATTACAATCGATTCTGATTTCCAGCAGGACGCGACGCGCTACTCGCTTAGTGGATACCCGGGAAATCTGGCCAACATTGGTATCAATGACTCGGCCGGCGAGCGGCTGGGCTGTGCTTCTCCAAAGTTACTCTTTCTTTCATCCCTAAAGCATACAGCGCCAACGACACCTCTCTGAACGGCTAGCCTGTCTATGTCTCAAGGGCACAAACATGTCAAATGCTTTCTCAAGATTCACTAAACCTCGTAAAACATTTGATGTTTAGTAGATGCTGGAGCCATACGCCCCTCGCATGTTCGGAATCCCTGTGTCTCTCACAGCAGCAGTAAAATACACTTATGTTTTATCTCCACGGTACATGTCCTATATTTTTCCAGGTCTACCAAGGATGCCCCGCCCTCAACACCAGACCCCAACGACAGTAAGTGCTCGCTCATAGTTATTTGTACACTTATGTAATAGATTAACCGCCGGTGGTCGAGTGGCTAACGACTAATACAATAAGGGTTCAAGTCCTGCAGAAGACAAACCGGTGTGCGCATAAATAAACACATCTGTGTGTCCTTGACTTGGTATCTCTATGTATTTATACGTGTACATTTACAAGAAGGATATACCGACGTATGTTATCAATTATCTACGTAGTACTCCTCTAATCTTCGTTTTGTTTGAGGTTAGCGGGGGTGTGTATTATATGTTGTAGGATATTTATATATTCAAGTTCCTGCGGACTCCTGGTTTACATACCACCCTGCAGCAAATGCTTTACATCAAGGGTGGCCAACCTTTTCGGCGCCCAGGACAAATTTCGGAAAGAGGATTACGCACCGGGCCGCACTTCATTATTTTTATATATTTAAAAAACGCAAACTAAAAAAATATATATTATTTTTAAAGAAAATTTATATCTGAGAATCAAACACGTTTGATAATTAAAAAAATTATTAAAAATATATATATTATTGAGATATCTGACTTTGTTTGGCAGAACTAAGAGCATCAGTGTTGATCTCGACTGAGGTTGTTGCTACACGCAAAGTTTTCCAGGGGAACATTAGTTATGCGTGTTCTTATTTGGCATTTAACTCATCACCACATGTTGCTGTTGAGCTATTAAAGGCGAATGTACAACCAAGGGTGGAGCTTTTTCAATTTACACGTACTCAGTCGAGGGAAATAATCAAAACTTAAACAATTAAACATATAAACTCAGAAGATCTTTGAGGAATGTCCATAAAAGTATTTTATTCTATTATTTATTATTTACAATAGAGTGATTAAAAATAAGTGCCAAGTGTGGGCTCTGGGTGACCAGACTTGATGAAATTTAGTAAATTAATTCCATTATTCAAATCCGGTGAAAAAAGTGAACTGGGGAATTACAGACCCATATCTATTTTGCAAATATTTGAAAGGATAATGCAGCAATTGCAACTCTAACGCCGATATTTTTTTTTATAATTCACAACACACATCCAGATACAGGGGTAGTATTGGTCAAGCATGTTCCTATCCCAGGATGCTATTTACGTTTTCTGTGATCTCTCCAAAACTTTTGATTGTGTAGACCATCGGACATTATTGTTCAAGCTGTGCCATTATGGAGTTAAAGGTAAAGCCCAAAATTTGATTGCATCTTACTTAAATAACAGAATACAATACTGTTGATATAAATGGGATCAAATCTAAAGACAGCAATGTTAATATTAGGGTGCCCCGGGGCTCTTATTATGGGTCTCTTTTTATTTTTAGTGTATGTGGGGCTTTAAACCGGTTCATCGTCTTGGTAGCAAAGAAGGGAGTTCATTTTGCTAACTGACATAAATCACTTTCTCAGATATTCCCATTTTGAAAACTCTCCTCAGTGCTCAGAAAAGCTTCAGCCATCCTCTCGGTTACGCTGAAGATATTTACCACTAATTTAATCCGAAGTCTATTATTTAGAAGCAGATCTAGTGCAGATGTATATGATCTCATCTGTAGCTGAAATTAAAATAAAGTAAAGTAAATTACTAGACATGACAGAGGAGCTCCAATACGAGAATTAACATTGAAGGGCGTTTTGTGTTTCCAGCGCAACTGTCAGTGGTGGACAACGCTGACGCCGAGAGCACCAAGTCCGAGGGCACCGTCGGCAGTACGGACTCCGACGTGCCGCTCAAACCCACCAATGAACTCGACAAGAGGGTGAGTACGAGGCTCCTGTCCCGACCGTTCACCCACAGGACTATCCATCTGGCGTTCTGACGGCCGAACGTCTGTTCATGTTCAATGACGACGCTGCCTTTTTTGTCTGTTGAATTGTTACTTGGCTAAGGTGGAGGTATTCCTCCCGTCGCCGTCGGGCGGCTCTTTAAACATCGCTTTTAAAATAAAAGGTATTTACTAATTAAATAGCGCTGTATCCTTTTTACACAAAGCCTCGTTTCCTACTTAATAGGATGCAATAGGATGCGTGCAGGTGGTGTACGTTTTAGACATGATGGTGAGCAGCTTGCACACCAACATAGATGCAATTCAGACAATCCATTTTATTTTTTATGGATCAGTACGTTATCAATGTTCTCCGCGGCAGGTCCAGTTGGTAACTCGGCTGATGGAGCGCGGCTGCAGCTGCAGCTCGGGCAAGTGCTCCAAGCTGCTGAAGGTGAAGAAGGTCGGCGAGGGCCGGTACAACATCGCCGGACGGAACGTCTTCATAAGGGTACTATATTTTCACCTGTATGAACCCTCACGCTACCAATATCTGCCAAATAACAACTCCCTACAGGGTTGTTGTGTAAGCAGCAGAGGAAGCATCGCGCGAGTGATACTTAATATATTACAAGCGTTAATAGGCTACGGTACCCGCTTTACATCAGGTGGGCCGTATGCTTGTATACCTCCCGACGTAGTATAAAAAGAAAAAAAAAACGGTGGAACAGAACGAGCGACACATTCCTTATACTACGTATTACTAACGGTACACGCACTACTAAAACCCCCAGCTCTACTGCATATGCTGCGTTCGAATAAATAATTCATTAAAATTTGGGACAGCATTCATATAAAATATTTCTTTTAATATCAAAGCTATACCGATTTTAATATTAATTTAATTATGGAAGAGTTCAGAGATACGCTATTAATTTGTCTTACCTGTAACCAATCTATCCAGTTGTTATTTTTTTGGCTAGTTTTGTGTTCACGATCCCTCTAAATCAAGGACTATCTCTATACTTAGATAAAAACGCTATGTCTATAAAAGCCGCACTGCCGTTCCACCTGATAGGTACACATTTCGTACATAAATCGACAAATCACATGGTGAAAAAAGATTATAATTGGTACATTTGTCTTCAGTTGCTGAAGGGCCGGCACATGATGGTGCGCGTGGGCGGCGGCTGGGACACTCTAGAGCACTTCCTGTCGCGCCACGAGCCCTGCCAGGTGCGCCTCGTGACTCAGGGCCGCCGCGGCAGCGTACTGCCCGTCAGCATCGCACCTTCGCCCACCACCTCTCCCACACCCGCGCCCCGCAAACAGACCACCGTTTCGCCCGCCAGCAGTAAAACGTCACTCACCAGCAAAGAGCCGTCCGTAGCCGGCACCATATCACCAGTAGACAGCAAAGCTTCCTCTATAAGTGGCAAAATATCACCAGTAGATCTTAAGAACACGCGAACTTCCAGCGGAAAGAGTTCCCCCCTTCAGGAAATGCGCCGGACCTCGACACCCAATAAAGCTTCCGCTAGAAGTTTAAGATCGGCTTTAACTTTACCCTTAAAATCGGACTCCGTAGACGGTCGCCAACAGAAGTCCCCAGCACCACGCACTAGAAAACAATCAGCACCGTCTAGCTTTAGCACACCGAACACGCCGACCGGCAGGCCGGCGAGGACTCCCCCCGCCGAATACAGAAAATCCCTCACTTCGACTACCTTGACGAATACCCCAAAGAAATCACGAAGCATGAGCTTAGCGGTCGCGCAGAAGGATGAGAAGAAGGCATTCTGCGGCACGGACAGGCTGAACCAAGCAAAAAAGAAGGGGAGCTCGAGCGTCGCGACCACTCCTACCGAGACGGTCACTTCCATGGCTCGGAAAACTCGCAGCCACAGTCTCGCCTCCACGCCGACCAATGAGCCCAAGAAGACGTTCTCGGCCACGAACGGACACGCGAAGAAAACCAGGAGCATGAGCCTGGCCGCACCCGTGGAGTACGTCAGGCCTCTGAACAAGAGCGTGTCGGTGACGGCGGCAGGCCCGCTGACGCAGGCCGCCATCGAGGAGAGCATCCGGCTGTCGCTCGCGGCCACCATCGCCGACGACCCCTCGCCCAAGAAGCCATTTCTACACATCAAAGCCAAATACCGGAGTCCGCCGCCGCGGGAGGTGCCGCCCAGATAATCGGCGAGCGGAGCCGACCCTCATTCCACTAGTTTTAACGTTGACGTAGCGTGTCGGTGACGCGAGGCCCGAGCCGCGGAGGCCGACAAATAACATGTAAGCATTATTTAGATCTCCCGCTAAGCAATCTCGTCTCATCGTAGGTAGCGCGTAGCTCGCTTCGAAGGAGCCCGCGAGGGCGCTAGTCATAATGTTTTAAATGATATTGTTAATCATAATTATTATAATTTAATACTTTCCAATTGCAATAATTCGAATAATGTTAATTGTATAGTTTATCGTGTTTGTGAACATTTTTGATGGTCAATTAAGTTAACTGCAATAATCATCAGCCATACCGCGCGAGCGTAGTTCGGCGTACCGCCAAGTTAGGGATCATTGTTTAGTTTGCGATGTCACTTCTCCAGCTGTAGAGCCGGCGAAGGGCCGCACTGTAATCGTAGGTACTCACTAGTTAGTATTGTATGGCCGCGCGGCGAACCACGGTACAAACTCGTCAATATCCAAACATCCTATATTTTGATACGAAATATTAGAGAGATACAGTATTTTTGCACAGAAAGTAGATAGACAAGCACCGGCTAGAACTAGGTTAAATACGGGATTATTAAGTACCTATTTCGTTTGGAAAATGTGTTACGTACAGTGGTATCTAATTAGTACTACCTATCACGAGACAAAAGTTGGTATCATGAATTTAGAATTTAGTCCCTAATGGACGTCAGAGGAGGCCCGCCCTTTGTGCGCATTTTGGTTATAAATCGTGTTGTTTCGTTTATTGAATCATTATACTAATTGTTTAATTTCCACATACATAATCATTTACCACTAAGTTAATTATGTAGCTAGTAATTATTTTGTAGGTACTTTTACATTATTTTAGTAGAGATACAATTTTCGATTAAGCCATTGGGATCTTTAGAAAAGATACATTTTTGTTAAATTATATTCTAATATATTTGACACGGTTTATAATTGTTATTTTTAGTAAGTATATCATTGAATTATGTGAAAAGCATTTTCCAAGTGAGATTTATCTACTTAAAGCACAAATCGTTTTATATACACTACACTGGACCCTCACGCCCGCTGCACACGTCACGGTGGATTGTCACAGTTAAATTGCGATTGGAACATGTATACCACCAAAGCCACCAACCACAAAAATACTTGTCCCTTTGGTGGCTGGCATTTTATATTCGATAAATAAATTGCTTATTAGACGTCGCCGCGCAGTTTTATCGTGGAATATGAATGTTGCATGATATTGTAATACCAACATTTGTCATTCATTTGTGAAAACGTGCAAATAAAATTATAATTTGCGGAATAAAACGAGATTTTTTCGAATTTTCCCGTACCTTCTAATATAACATATTGTTACGTGTGCAGCGGGCATTACATTTATATTTTGAAAAGCCTACGATATCAAGGAATCGTTAGTTGTAAGGAATTCAAACATTTATCGCTAGCGGTGAGCCTTAAAGTACTTTTAATAATCACGGCACGATGCTAAAGACCCGAAAATAATCGATAAGTGACTAGCTTGTGATACACGTCGATGTATCGAGAAAAGAGTCACTGCGTCTGAAATCGAAACACCATAATACAACTTGGTCACCAATGCTCATAGGGTTGATTCCCACAAAGGACAAACATTTGTGTGTATGGACATGTCTGTTTATCTGAATGTGGAAGTTTTTAAGAGAGGTAGGGTGCACCAAAGCAGCCTATTTGAGTAAGTACTTCCACTTCACAAAAAATCACAAAAAATAACAACTAGTTGTTATTTTTTGTGAAGTGGAAGTACTTACTCAAATAGGCTGCTTTGGTGCACCCTACCTCTCTTAAAAACTTCCACATTCAGATAAACAGACATGTCCATACACACAAATGTTTGTCCTTTGTGGGAATCAACCCTATGAGCATTGGTGACCAAAGTGGATTTACGTGAAGCACACGGCTAATCGAGCGTTTGAAACATTGTTCTCGCTGTATACGTTGAAAAACTCTGCAAGACTTCAAATTTTAAGTCTATTATATTCTCATAATAATTTATACGAAACTTTGACAGCTTTTTTACTCTGAACATATCTTACGAGAGTGATTGTAATGTAATGTATTAATTTGATATTAATACGTTACGTTACAATTACAAAACGTTCCTTTAGTCGTTTCTTATTCGCGGTAGCGTCGTGCCAACTCGAGCTTCGAATTTTTATCGATATAAAATCGTGATATACTCAATCGTGTAACTGCCAATCTACCTATCTTCAATGTAGTGCCAACGGTTTTAATTATGTATGGTTGATAATAAACTTTGGTAATCGATATTTTTTGTGTAGTTTTACTTCAGTGTACCTACTGATGTGACGTTCAAAGCTCAATGTCTACATTCGCGCATCCTACCCGCGTTTATCGGACGATCACTCTATGTCCTGACCTGGGTGAGGTGATCTGTAATCCGGGGACCTTATGTTGCCGCTATAAAGGTTTTATTTACGCCCATAAACATTGTAACATTACTGCTAAAGCCCCGATTGGTAACTTAAAAAACTTACTGTACCTATTATTTTGTCCATTTCATTTAACTAACTGACTTATTTGAGTAGGGATGGATAACTCGAGTATTGAGTTTCTTATAAACCCGAAAGAGAAATAGAGAAGTTGTTGATATGATGGTGTATAGTAATTCACACAAACTATTGTGAATGATGTACGCATATGAAACTTTCTACTTGATAGAATTACTGCTTGTATTCCCACTGAGGGCTCTCATTAATTTTGAATTTCAGAATTAGTCTGTTAGCAACAATACAATTGTAAATTCAGCATTTAGTTTGTATAAGTATTTACTACTTTGAACCGGTTGTAACTTTTGTGTAGCTGACACAAATGTTACAATCGATTCAAAGTAGTTTCTCAATAGTGTGTGATAGACACGCATGTCTCAATCTATAATGCAACTGTCAGTAAAAGTCTTTAATATTAAATGATTGTACTCCCCTTTCACCGATAAAAAGAACAAGCACGATGTGCTCCCTGGATCAGTCGCGTTCGTCGAGCTGAGAGAAGACCATATGATGTATTTCCGAATGGATGTAACGCGATTGTAACCACGCGCGATCAGTGCGACTGGTGTCGTACAATTCGTAAAAGTTCTACAAATTTATATACATACAAACCTATTGTCTCATAACATGAATACAAAAAATTCTCCTGTGTAGTCACTACAACCTTGTATTCATAAAGTATGTAATATTTAGTTAAAAGTAGGTACCTCTCATGGATTTAAAGATTAAATAAAAAATAAACTTACCTACCTTTACATCGGATGTTCAAACGTTGCACCGTGTCGTACTATGCAAGTTGCATTCCGATTTATTATGTGCAAATAAACCGCCGCGGCGGCGTTTCTTTGTAGTTTCGAGTATGGTCGCGCGAACGAATGGCAAGTTTCACTCTGATTTCTCTGTTTTAATTATTATCTTTTCATCAGTATTAATAACAAACATGAACTTTATAATGATTTAACTAATAATGATGTAATAATAGGATATTATTTATTTTGGAGTTATTAATGAGGTTTTGATAATTCGAAGAACTGTCTGTTTTAAGTGCAGGTAATACGGTTATAAGTACCGAAAATCGAGCGAGTTCAAGGAACCATTCAAATAAGTGCCCAGTCATTGACACTTTCGAACGCGTAATTGACGCGTAAACAACTGACGTTAGGGGTGGGCTATCGCTATATATATATATATATATATATATATCGCTTTCATATGAAAAAGTTTGATAAGCTGTAACTGGAAAAGGGCTAATATTAAAGTATAGTTTCTTTGTGAAAAATGTTGTATTAGGCACAATCTGTCTTTTTTCACCGTGTCGCTCTTTTTTTGCCACGTGCGTATTAAGCCAAAGAAGAGCCCAAATGGCAGCGGCAACTGACAAAAGACTACAGTATCCTGTCAATTGTTGGTACCACGCTGGCCGGCAAGGTGCTTCATCACGCTTCGTTTGAAGGATCCCATGTTGTAAGAAGGAGGAAACACGTGCCGGCAAGGCGCTCCACTTTTTAATGGAATGTTCGCAACAGTGGAATGATGACATCGCAAGCCTGCACGTGTAGTTCTATAACGGAAGGGAGAGGGTGGATCCAATAGATTATAGAGTACCCATATTTACTTTACTTTATTTATTTTATTGCCATGTAGCATAAATGTAGGCTGAGCGACTCTTATCTGGTATACTAGCAAATACTGTCTGATTGTTTTATGAACATTCGTAACATTATATTTTATTCTTTTATCTATATTAGGGCCAATGAGTATTCATTGATTCATGTAGAATTGTAGAGAATTTGGGCTCCGAAGCGAAAGCGTAGAACGCGACCGGGATTAACGCTTGGTTGATGATGATGTCTCATTGATTCATATTTCACTGAAATTGTATTTATTAAATACAGTTTTCTTACTAATAGTAGGTTTAAGCAACCATACATACAAATTGTGTGTAAAGAATCGACGTTTTTATTGGCAGAGCTGCGATAGCCAGCGGAGCCACATTACCCTCAAAATTGCCGTTTGGGGTAGACTGATGTCATCCAGCTAGCGTTTAGACGGTAATAGTGAGAAACTCCAAAATCGACACACTAATAGCTAACATATTGTAGTTTTGTTTCCTTTAATTTGAAATTTAAATGTTCGTTGGTGAGGAAGAACGGTCCAAAATCGTTCCAATTAGAAAAAAAAACATATGGGAAAACGTATGGCCGGCCACTCTGCAGTGCAGAGTCTGCACTGCACTCCCATCAACAGAAAAAGTAACAGCACTCGTCGCTAGATGTCGTACAGGGTTCCATATATTTTAAAAAAATTAAAAATAAAATATTTAAATATTTTTTAAATTTAAAAAATATCAGCTCTGCCTACACAGCTTGCTGTTATTTACTAGTAATATGTTACCTTAAATAATGATTTCTTAGCTCGTTCGACTTCTATAAAGCCTGTATTGAATGCTCCTCCCTATATGAGAATACAATAAGATATCACTGATTCGATCAGTGCTATGTAAATTTTGTTTAGTAAGTTATTTGAAGAGTTTATTTAGCACAGGTTTAGCACATATCCTGATAAACTTCCGGATTCTGATGGAGATCTGTTCTAGTTCAGGATACCATGTTAATCTTCAATCGATTATAATGGTCAGGTAATTTATGTGGCTTATTTTATTTATGTTGGGACCGTTACATTCAGTTACGACTTTATCCTTTTTCGTCATCTAGTTTCATTGAATCCCAATATTTAGAATCGTGTTACAAAGATCATTGATGCAAAAATTAGGAAAAATATGGGGCCTAATACACTCCCTTATGGTGCATCGCAGGAAACGTCAACGCCCTCACTGATATGCTTGCCCATCTTTACTTTTTGTTAACAATTAGTAAGATAATATTTCTAATATTGACAGGTGCATATTTCTAATATGTATAATATTTGGGGGTCACGTGCCAGGCGCGTGCTCGTTCGCAACCCTGCCAATCAATTAAATTGCAATTCTGGGCTAAGAGCGCACCGATGTGCGGATTTAGGCGTCCCGCGAAGGCGATCCACCCCCGGCGGTGCGAATGTATATACATTCACATGTATACATGGAGACGGAATGACCAAAAGTGTGATTGATTTGATTTTAATAGATAGACGTTTCCGAAATACTATAATGGATACAAGAGCTTTTAGACGGACCCACTCTTGAGACGGACCACTACCTGGTGGTAAGCCGGTTTGTGGGACTTTTCCGGAAGCGAAGGCACTGGCGAGTGCGTATTCCTTTCGGAGATCACGAAAGGTTAAGGAGCGAAAAATTGCAAGATGAAAGGAGCAGGTATATATACATTTGGTAAGCGAATCACTTGCAAATCCAAGTGCCTTTTCGACTCAGATGTGAATGATTGCTAGAAAGTTCTGAAAGAAAATATGGTGGATAGTGCAAAAGAAGCATGTGGACGCGCAAAGAGGTATAAAACATTGAAAGGAGATGCCTGATGGGATGCGGAGGTTGAATCCTCCTTAGCAAGAAAGAGGAAAGCGTGGCTGTATTATGTATCATCTTTGCCCTTAAATGAAAATATGAGGGAGAAGAAGAAAGAAATCTACCGCCTATGCAAGAATAAAACCAAGGCTTTAGTGAAAGAGAAGCATGAAAGACAAAATATGAATGAGGAAGAGAGGCTGGCGAAAAACTTCGAGGCCAATACCAAACTCTTTTGGAGAGAGGTAAAGAAGTCGCGGAGTGGTTCGTCGGCATCCAGAATGGACAAGATAAAGTCTAAAGCTGGTGTCATCTTCATACTCAGGAAGTTTCAGAACGATGGAGTTAATATTTTGGAGAAAGGTGAGAAACCATGTCAAAGGCTTTTTAATGTCCATGAAAACTGTGAGGATTTTTCCTGATTCCGAGATATATATCTTATAGCACCTGCCACTACTTACATTTTAGTTATGAAATTGTAGTTTGCACAAATTTGGAGTAGAGCATAAATTCACAACATTAGAACCAAGCCTCAAATAAAAAGCACGCCCAACGCATTGCCAATAGGACATTAGCAAGTAGGAAGTAATGTTTGTCGTTACTCTGATGATTATTACGAGTACAATGTAGATTTAACTTAGAGCACAACGCAAGCACGCCTTCACACTTCTTTCGACCACCGTACTACTAAACAATCCTGCCGATAGGAGGGATATAGACCCCCATGCATTCTTTTACAGAAAAATTTAAAAAACTATGATTCAGATTTTATTATTAAAAAGTTCTAAAACATGTGCATGGTGTTGAACAACAGCGAACAAACAATTTTCTACTTTATTATATTGTCTTTAAAATCACCAATGTAAATACACATCATATCATAGAAGTGCACGAAGATATGGATCGTATTCAACATAGCAGTCACCTCCGATAAAATTGATACGCGCGCGATCGCGAGCTGCGGCCCGCTCCACAGAATATCTATGGAGTATGGTAACAATAGTGAGGTAACTAATGGCGAATATTGCGATTATTACGAAATGTGCTGGAAATAAATGATGAGAATGAGAGAAAATGGGCTCTTACAGGAGTGGGGCGGACGCCTAACATACTTCTGATCACTAGTTTCGACAGCAGTGGCTCGGCCCTGGACCATATAGCAGTAATGACTCACGAGAAATTCCACTGGAATACTGGTGAAGTCTTCACTACCAACATGACGGAGCACCTGCTCACTTCCAAAGAGACATTCGCGCTTATCTAAAGGGATCGTGAGTTCGGTGGCCGGTGGGCTTACAGATGACCTGCGAGAAGTCCATCTCACACGTTTGCAATATACGAGTTTTATTTGTGGGTGAAGTTAAAAACGGATCTACGAAAGTGAATCCATGACGGTAAATCAATTTCGTGAAAAAATCCTAACGTGTTTTACGCTATTAAATTGTATCGCGAAAATTAAAAGACAATTAATCGCCGTCGCGCTAGAGCGCGCACAATAGATTGTGCATTCGAGGAGGAGGTAGACACTTTGTATAATTATTAAAGTAACAGGTATACAGCAGGTGAGTTAACTGTCAGACAATTCTTCGTTATCATGTTACTGTAAAACGAAGCCTCGTGGGTTCGATTCCCGTACATAACGAACATTTGTGTGCTTGAACATGTTTATTTTGTATACATTTTTGTGAGATATGCAGTCGTATACTGCACCTGCCCACCTGATGTAAAGCGGACTATGAAAATTTGCAATACATGAAGTATTATTCTCGCTTCTGCTGATAATACAGCTACTTAGGAGCTTACAGCAGTTTTCTGTGAAGTAGAACCTATGTCCCCAGGTAGTTAGTAGTTATTTGCTTTGATGCGCCCTACCTCTTCTAAACATATCCAGACCAAGACAAACAGACATCTTCATGCTCTTAATTATGTTAATGTTTGTTTCAACAAAATTTGTCATGTTTTATCAGAAGGTGAATGTTTAATAAGCGAACGAGGTTTATAAGGACGGCGAGTTATGGCGCTTTGCAATCTCTGCCTGCCTCGCAAGGGACCAGGCGTGAAGATATACTCGTACACACATACAAATGTTTTGTTCTGTGTGGTAGTCGAATCGACAAGTATTGGTGTCAGAGTGGCATCGCTAACCACTCCGCCTGCGTATCGGTCCAGGGAAGTATATCAATCTTGCAGAAAACCGCAGTCAAACAACAACTGTCTGTATGCGTTTGTATTTCTGCGAGTAAAGTTGCTGTGTTAGCAGCAGAGGTGGCAACGCGCCAGCAATATTAGATATAAAAATCACCCTGTAGTGGATGAGATTATACATCTTGTATTAGGAAGTTACACCGCTGATGTAGAGTGACGAGTGAGTACTGGGATTAGGTTGACAGGAGCGTTGTTGTAAGAACTTTTTTGGAGTAAAAGTTTGAGCCCGAAGACACAGCTCGTTACACAGAATGTGGTGCTGGACCCAACGCTAATTTTTGAAAGCGAGAGCTGGGTATAGCAGAGAAAGCACGGTAGAAGAATAAACGCGGTTGATAAACGAGCGTTTGAGAAGCTACAATAAATGTATTCTTTGATCGTTCTTTATCTGTGGTGAAATATTTAGTTGCGCTTATGTTTTAATGACGGTAATTTATTGCGCAGATAATTCGAATGTTTTTTTTTCATACGGTCGAAAAACCATGACCAAGAAGAGACTGCCAGACCGTTATCTGTTTCAAACAACCAATGATTGTACAATACTGAAAAACTAATTTCAAGCAGATACAGATACCTACATTTTGTAAAATAATAAAAATGTGTCAAGAGCTAGTAGTAAGTAGAAAGAAGCGGGTTACTTTTGTTCAGAATCGGCGCCAATCGCATGCGAACAACCTGCAACCACACTGAAAAACCCTGCGCTACAATACACCTCCAGCTTCTCACTCCTATTTAGCACCACTGCCACGTGTGTTGGAAAGAAAAAGTAAAGGTAGGTTTATCCCCTTGCCAATAAAAAAACATACACCGCCTTTGTTCGCAGTGCCGCAAGTGGGAACGCCCTGTCGCCACCACCACCACGACCAGGTCACGAATCCCGGTGCCGGTGAAGGCCTCGGTGACGCCGCACCGCCGCCGCTACACCTATTACAACAAGATGTACAAGCCCATGTGCTACCAACTACCCAAACCGCTCAAGATATCTCTAGTTTGAATGCCAGAAAATGTCTAGTAACAGAAGTGGATGAGTTATGTCATGTACAGAGCAGAAAGAGCTTGGATCTCAACATCCCACCAAATACCATTTTTATAGATAACAGGGAAACACTTGTCGCTAACAAGTATACGACCCACCTGATGTAACATGGTTGCCGTATCCGATAAACGCTAGCAATGCAGTATATATCGGTCGTGCCTCACCAACTCCGTTGTATATTCTCCTCACACGCAATGTGAACTCCCACGCGGGGCAGGCACAGAGAATCGAGCACCACACAGAGACTACTAGACTTCAGGTTGACCGGAGATTCTAGTACGTCCATTCTGAGACAATATTCTAGTACGTCCATCCTGTGGGTTCATTACGATAGTTTCAGCTTGTCATTTCGTGACCGTGTTTAACTCATTTTGTTTGTTTTCTTGTGCCTCTCCCCACCGCAACCGTAGTGTTTCAACATTAGTAGTTATTACATTAGAATAGAGTAGGTATGTGAATTAACGTACAGTATTCACTAAGTGCCTGAATTAAAATTGTTCTATATGAAAAGGCTCTCTCGCGCCTCGCTAAGGAATATGGTAGACTCGCCGCAGTTCTTTTTGAGCTCAGGAAGTACAATAAGCCGCCCTGGGCGACAGCACCGCGGGAAGTATGTAGTTTGTAACACTCCGTTGGTGATCAGTCATATTTTTCTCTCTCTCTCTGCTCTACGACGCCCCTACTGGGTAGTTGCTAGAGCAAAATATTGAGGATACTATCTGACTCCGGCGCCTTACTGGGTAGTCGCTGGAAGACCCATCTGAACTCAGCTGGCTAAACAAATATGGCTCTATTAACGATGGCAGCTGGACCGCGAGATATTGTTCCACGCGGTGAACCACGTGCTCGTGCGGCAATAGACAGATTGCATGAAAATCCATGGATTGGGCTTGAAGGTTTTGACCACGTGTTCTGCCAGCACTTCCGTCCTGTCGGCGAACGTGTATCTTCGGGTACCCTTCGTGTCGCATAACGGGCGCCATGTTCAGTTAATAGAGGTTGACACAGTGTTCGGCAGTATCGATCAAAGCCTCCCGGTGGCATGCCCCTCGTGTTACGCCATGCATTCACTTGACCCGACAGACGTGATTTTATTTGCGGTTCGCGGCTACAGCTTCCCGGGAGACATGCTAATATACCTCGGTAGTTAACCGCGCTTGTTTGTACCTACCGCTGTTGCTCGTAGTATTTTTACTAGTGGAATGTACGAGGAAGTTCCCTGTATGGGAAGTAGATAATGATACAGCAATGTAGTTTAATAATAATATAATAATAATATTTGCGGACAAATTACACAGCGCCATCTAGCCCCAAAGTAAGCGAAGCTTGTGTTATGGCTACTAGACAACTGATAAACATACGTAAATATTTTTTTTTTGTAAATACATACTTATTATACATAGAAAATACCCAGACCAAGACAAACAGACATGTTCATGCACACAAATGTTTGTACTGTGTGGGAATCGAACCCACGAGCGTTGGTGTCAAAGTAGCGTAACAACGCGTTTCACCACTGCGCCACCGAGCTCGTCAAGTTATATAATGACGAGGATATGTTTATATTGCTTGACCTTATTAAAAATCAGAACAAGAATCACAGAAGATACGGTACTACGCAATAATGAACCGTTAACCTGCAGATCGGTCTAAGGGGGCTAACTCTTAGGGCAAGCTTAGTAATCTGCTGATGGTTCCGTCTGTTAGTACGATAAAAGATCGTTATATACGTTTTAGTAGGTACCGGTTATCTGAATGCACGCAACTAATTGCTAGTTGCGTGCCTTCAGATAACCGGCACATTGCAAACAAACGTGGTCAGCGTCGGTCCGATCACAGAGCACGTGCCATTAAATTACAAAAACGATATGTCTTTTAGCAACGCAATCAAATACGCGATGACGCACATGTATAAGAATGTGCTGATGCGGACCCGTTTATCATGGCATTATGTGATGAGCAGTAAAACACCTTGTAAACCTACGCAAAAAACGACACATTTCCAGATTCACTTTTATGTTTGTACCAATGCATCATTTGCACAAAATGTTTTTCAGATCAACAAATGCCCAATGCTCAGGATTTATTTTTTGTGATAATTTAGCGCCTTTATGTGAATTATTAAAAAGCAGAATAACGAGCAATGACGTGATCACTGCATGTTATTCTACAGCTTATCAAAACTAAAAATTATAAGTATATAATACCATTATGAAGGCAGAAGAGTAGTGAGCACCGAAATCTGAGGTAGGTAGGTGAAGTGAGGCCTGCCAATTCCAACTGTTGAATTCTTCACGACTGATCACAAATTGTAAACAATATACCATATATTAACGTAATAGATCGCCATCATGTGCACGATTTTAGATCTACAACCTCTTGAAGTGTGCCCACTCGTATGTGTGTTCTATGTTCTCGAAAAATGCTGGACTATTTTAGTAACAAGTGGATGCTAATCAATTATATACCTTATCAGCCTTCTCCAAGGTTTTCCACTATATGCCGCGGTCCGCTTTCCGCATTTAGCCACAACAATAAAATTATATTATGTTGAAATGTACCTAGACACACTAACTTGCCTCCTTATGACTTTATATTTTTACATTTTTTTATTATAATGTTGTGTGAAATGTCAAGAGTATCTAAATTTATATATCACAATATACACGATCCAACCACACGAACTCATCCTACTGCTGGGATACGCGTGTTCCTTCAACCGGGGTTTTGAACATACTCCTTCACGTTGCCCCATTGTGTATTGAGGGAGGCCAGTGTTTTCAAGTCACCCGAACGCCACTGGCTTAGAACAAAGATGTATATGGTCCCGTCAGGTCCCTTGCGGGGCAGGCAGAGGTCACCGAGCGCCATAGGACATGGTCTTTACGCACTTCGCTCGATAAAACACGACCAATTTTAGCCTTCCTAGCCTCCTTAGTTTCGCATTAAATCTGTTCCATTCTTTCGTTCTGCATATTTCAACATGCCCGAACCGACACTATCAGACTAACTCTCTTTCTTACATCATATTGCGAACGCGGTATGTTACAAATTTTACGTAATGCATCTCGACCGCTTTTTTCTACTTTCATGCTCTCTCTGCTTCACTTCCATAAGTTAACGTTGGAATTAGCATCGCGTTGTGTACAGCGAGCTGCGCCTTGGAAAAAAGATTAAGGACAAAAATGGATTCATAAATCCGGTTTACCACCGAAGTGAACACAGACTTATTTTCTTTTATTTCAGGTGGCATACAATCATTATAATTATCATTTGCTCAGCTGAGAACGAAAACATCTCGAGGAAACCCGCATGTCCAAGAAATTATATTTCGAAAAACGATTGACCTAACGGTAGGAAGAAGAGACTTACAAGCATACGACTCAACTGATATAAAATGATTACCGTAGTCTATGAATGCGGCAATATAGGAAGTAGCGTTCATACGCCACTTCCGCTGCCAATACTGCAACTCCTTACTGATAACCTGACTCAGTCCCAGGAATACAACAGCCCTCTAGGGAGTTATTAACCTGCAGTTTTATGTAAGTTGGAGATACTTCCCGTGTCGGGCAGCTTTGATGCACTCTACCGCCCTTGAAAATGCAGCCTTAGTGAAGGCAAGCAAATGGATGCGGAATGTGATAGTGCGCCGTATCGAAGCTCATGCGGGTGTACGATGCATTGCTGCTAAAGGGCCTCCGGTTCTGAAATAACAGCTACAACTGCTTATTTCCGGCATTGACGCCAAGACTGCATCAGTCGCGTGGACCAGGAGTGTGCTCGTCTTGTTCTTCAAAAAATATTTGAAGAATTACAGACCGATCTCATTCCTGAGTCACGTGTACAAGCTTTCCTAATGTTTAACACGGACCATCACCCCAGATGGCCACGCAACCACTGAAATGGATTCGGTTTCGTAGAGGGTAGCGTATAGGAAGGCACCATACATGAAGCAGCTGTCGGCGTCATATCTAGCATCTCTTCGGAACACAACCCGTTGTACAATCGGTAGACTACACAAAAGGAGTGTGGTATCTCCTTTAATATTATCGGCTCTTAGACGCGCGTGCCCACTCAATCTCGCCGATCACAGCCGACTGCTGTTTTACGACCGCACGTGCGCTAGAGATGACATAATGCTTCTTTCTATTTCACTCACATACACTACATCCCTTCCTTATTTTATTATGTCTTTAGAATCACGGGCGTTAACCCCGGCCATTTGATAGGCATGCGCGGGGATATGAATCCAACGCGTATAGGTCCTCTCGAAAAGACTGATGTAATGTATTATACCTACTGTAACCAGCTCCAGGGGGATGGCAATGGGACTACATATCCATGAACAGATCACGGCAGGTATCGGGACTATTGGAAATATGTTGGCTATTAAAATGAGATCTGGAGGTATTATTAGAACTGGGCTGTTTCAGAAGAGGGACGGACGCTTGCCATTACTATCATAATCTGACGTTACTTTCGGCAGGCGGTGGCTCGCCACTCACTAAACTCATAAACCCCTGAAATGCCAGAGAAAGTCGGCCGGGAGCAACACCGGTGGGAGTGATTCAGGGGTGTCGAGTGCACTTTCTCCTTAGTTACTCGCGGCGTTGTGCCCTCTAACAGTTCCACCCCTGGAGCATATCACCTAATAAAACTATATGCTCTATCGACTCGTCTCTGGACGGCCAATGAAGGTAAGCCAGAGCCGAGACCTGCGGACCTTCTTGACTGTCTACTCCGACCGACGAAGACACGCCGGGGACGAAGGCCCCGATCGACTTTCTGGAGCACTCGGGTACCCGCGGTATAGTTACGCACCAACAGCTCGCTACAAGCTGTCCTGGTCATTTGATAGGCGCGCGCGGGGATTTGGATCCAACGCGTAGAGGTCCATTTGAGAAGCTTGATGTAATGTTGTATACCCGCCGTGACTAGCTCCAGGGGATAACATACCCATGAACGAGGTCACAGCAGGTATTGGGACTATTGCGGTATCCGATCCATTGTTTGAGTACCTAATGTAAGAACGTTACGTATCTTAATGTGTTGGAAATTATTGGGCCATTAAAATGAGATCTGGAGGGATTATTAGTACTGGGCTTTTACAGAAAAGAGAGACGGGTCCCTGCCTTAACTATCATATCTGATGTTACTTCTGGCAGAATTATTAACTTTATTTTTAATTGATCACACCAATCTTCTTCAACGCCAACTTAGCCTTGCTCTCCAGATGACCGCGAATCTGTACATCGCTCGATATGACGACATCCAGGATACCAATGCTAGGCGTAACGCTGAGGGGTATACCTTCTAATCGAGGAGCTACGATAAATGGGTACTTTTTAATATAATGACATAGAGTAGGCAAGTAGATTAGAATTGTTGATGACCCCACAGCTCAAACTTTTTAAAGATTCAGGTGTCGAAAACATTATTAATTTTATATTTAATGATATAATTAATATAAAAATATAATTAAAATGTTTTTCCAAAATACATAATTATAGTTTTTTTTTATTGATTCCGATTTCAGTTTCTCGATCTCATATATGATATGTTAGCCATAGTTCACTTGAGTGTTGTTATTTCAATGTAAACTTATATTGTAGAATAAATATTTTACAATGTAATAGAAATGTTCGCAAGTTGAATAGTATTTAATAATGTGAATATTTATATTTGAATCAAATAAAAAAAATGTTACTCAATACACTACGTAGTAAAACAACAGTATATTACTCATCATTTTATTAATTACCTGAGAGTTAGGTAAATGAAATTATATAAAAAATACGTGTAAAATATTGTAAACAAGGAATGAATCAATACATGACAATGGAACGCTACTATTTACACCATCACACGCTCCCGTACGCTCGAACAGAGGCAGAGAGAGAGAGAGAGAGAGACCAAATACATTTGATACGATTTTATAAACTACACGTTCAGTGTCGTGGGCAACTAGCCGAATTTTTTTGTATTCTAAAAAGGTTTTATATAAATAAGTACACAGTTTTGTACAGATGACTTCATATAAACCTCGGCTTTAGGCCGGCGCACACTCTATTATCTGCCACTACAATCTCAAATAAGTAGAAACTTTCATTTAACCAGGTACTGTGTTTAAGTCTTATGTTTTTATCTTCATCAATAACTCGCTTTCGAAAACCATACAACATTCATTTGTCATCGAGGACTGCAATCAAGCCTGCACCGTACTACTTATATAAGTTTAAAACACAAATTTCACGTCCATGTGACTGAGCAAACTCACAGCAGGAGCGAGATGTGTGCGCCGCCCTCGACAAACACGAGTCACTTTATTAACTGCAGTGGTGCGTGAATGGCGATAGTGATTTATATATGCGTCAGTTCACAATAAACTATTTAAACACAACTATCTTTAATTTCCATATAAAACTTATACTCTAGTATTAAATACTCGATCGTATTGGTAGATAGCTTCACACTAGGTATTTCGCAATACACTCAGAATAGATAGATATTAAAATTATGGTTCCGTTCATTAGACGACAAGATAAAAGTACTCAAGTAAATTAGTCTAATGATATACGTGACACACGGCCGCGCCGGCGAGGGAGCCGTGTCACGAAACGGAAAAACATTCTTGAACTATGAAAAATTATGTTTAATGCACGAAACGCAAAAGTTTCGATATGTTTTCAGTTGAGTAAATATAGTGATCGAGCATCGCATTTCTTAAACTATCGAATACGCCTACATTGTAAGTAATAATTATTTCGATTTAATACATTTTGGTAGCAATTTTATAACTAGACAAGTCGGTTAGTAGTTCGACTCGTTTACCTCAAGTAAAAAAATATTATAATATACCATCGTATAGGTTGTCATTAAGATAAATACACGAGGAATAAATACATTAAAATAATAATTATGTCCAATTTAAATGCTGTGTATAAATTGAATAATAAATTAATGGGTAGACTTACGTTAAGACGAAAGGGCGGCTAATGAAAAGATTTGACGACGCGGTAACCTTACATTTAAAGTAAATGTAGAAAAATAAGTAATCGAAAGTATGCATCTTGAGAACGTCAGTAACGCGTGTACTCGACGCGAGTGAGGCGGCCGTCGAGGTTCGAAGTGGGACATCATTATGACATTAAAAATGTGCCTTGAAATAGGAATAAGGGTGTGATTCGCCTAAACTAGTGCTTATATTTAGTGAGTAATCAGCGAACCAGATTAGTTTAACGTGACCTAACTACCTCGAGGATGAGATTAGAACGCGGCGGCGTGCGGACCGGCGCCGGCGCCTCATACAGAAATACTGTTTTCTCTACATGTAACTTGCACAGAGAACATGTTTTAAAGTTTATTTCTTTTAATTATCGTAACTATCAAACTGGAAAATTATATTTATTAAGACGTAGCCGTCTCGACTTCTACAAGAGGGTGGCATTTTGTTAAATATATTAATTTTGTTAATTATACCAAAAATTAGATTTTCTTTTCAGGCAGGTACTGTTAGGCTGGAAGAAACTATGAAAATGTTAATTTTAAACCCGTTTCACTACCGAGCAGAGGCCACTATTCTTATCAATCATCTTAAGCCCGCCGTACAAGTAAATATCCAGTGTTTACATTATTTTTTGGTTTATTTGAGTCATTAATAAATTCGAAAAGAAAAATGTAAAGCGGGCTTTCACTACTTCAAGTACCAGGATAACAGCGTCTAGCGGCGTGTCACCGAGACCCACCACGAGCAGTCACCATACGTAACCCATTCTCTGACCTCTCGTGACCGAGGCCTCAGGAGAGCCGCGGCAGCGTCGCGGGCAGGCGGTATAGTTACTTCTTCTTGCTTTTGCCCAGGGTCAAGGTGTGGTGCGCCTGGGTGGCTTGTTGCTTGCGCCGAGTGAACTCGATGGTGTCGTCTTCGATCTTCTTGCGGAGTTCCTCGAGCCGCTTCTTCTCGTCCGTGTGGTCTTTCTTCATCTTGTCGAATTTCGCATGCAACTAGATAGAAATTGTTACTTTTAACACGCATAACAAATAGTTAATAGGTAGGTAGGTAGGTAGGTAGCCTAAACTTATATTTTAATAATTCACTCAAACACGTGCGTCAGTCTAGGATCTAGGTTTTTAAGAGAGGTAGGGCGCATCAAAGCAACCCGTCTGGGGAAGTACCTCCACCTCACGGAAAACCGCAGCCAAATAACTCCCTAGAGAGTTGTTGTGTAAGCTCCTAAGGAGTTGCTGTGTTAGCAGCAGATGAGGCATCGCGCGAGTGATACTTAATATATTACTAACGTTAATAGGCTACGGTGATTGCTTTACATTAGGTGGTCCGTATGTTTGTATGCCTCCCGACGTTGTATAAAAAAATAGGCGTCCTGACTTCATTTTCTGACGAAACACGACTAATGTGGTGAGGCCCATCGCTGGCTGGTTAGCTACTGCGGCCAAATGTTGTAAAAATAGACCCTGCCCTTAGGCGTTTACAAATCAACTCAAAGTTCTCTCTGGTCATTTGTATCCCATGAATTTGCTTCCTATGGGCTTGGGTATGGGTATTTGGCTTTTTTTGACATTCAAGAGACAAAATAAAAAATACCCAAATACGTTCAGGCAATTCAGTACACGCACCTCCTTCTCGGCCTCCTTAAGCTCGGCTTCCTTGTCCTTGACGCGTTGCACGAACATCTGCCGCATTTCGTCCTCCTTCTGCTGCAGCTCGGCCAAGTGTGCACTGCGCTTCTGCTCGAACGTCTGCTGGAACGACACCTGCAAAGAGCAACACATACATATACAAAAGTGGCCACATCACAAACGAGTCTTCCCGCTCAGGGTGGTTCCTATGAGATTTATGTATGGAGCTCCAACGGGGATTACTGGAGACCAGATTCCAATTAGCTCGAAGGACTTTGACACGGGATAACGACACAACCATACAAAACAAAACGACGATTGAACACCACAAGCGGTAAACGAGCGTACGTCCTGCATGATTGTAAACAATTATCAAGCAAATATACCTATATTGGGATAGAGACGCAGGAAGTGAACGAGTGAGATGTATTTAGTGAGTACACTAAACGACAGAAAGAGATAGTTCACGCGGGATAACAAACAAGTTTTGCAATGTTATGGTTGGTGGCGGAATGAGGGTGGAAAATAGGAAAAGAATATGTAATTTTACAGTTGATAGCGGATAGAAAACATGGCAAATATAGTGGAGCAGAGCGCCTCGTGGGCACTCGCTGGACACTGAACAAAATTTCTTCTTGAATTCATAAAATGGATTAGCATTTATATTTATGGATAACATAAGAAATAAATGTATACATGTTAATAGTTATGGCAATACGTTCCACCAAATGGAATTTATAGTTTCCGCATCCAGGGACTGCCGGTTGATCGCTTGAGATCTAGAGGAGGGACGCCTGACGCTCCGTCGTCCTAACTCCAAAAGTGGAGACTCTATATAGGACGGTCTGCCGTCATCAACATCGACAATAGCGGCCCATTGATAATTTTGCCTTCTGACTTCGAAGGCTTATGAATTTCTAGCTGCGTGCTTCTACCACCACCATTTGGTCACATTTGGCAGTTTGTGTGCTTATGTATTCCACTGCGTATATTAACCTAATAGACGTTACTGTATTCTAAACGTTTGTAAGGGGGCATCACTCTCACGTTTCTTACTCTGTGACAGAGCCAGACGTCTAGCTAGAGCCTACACATTAGTACAACAGACCTGGCGATATATCACCTCAGCACACTGAAATGTCATAAAATGGTAATGATGTGACTGACCGGCTTGTTGTCGACGTCCACGTCCGTGAAGCCCATCTGCTGCAGCCGCCGGCGGCGGTACAGCTCGTAGTGGCGCGCGTGCGTCTTCTCGCGCATGTCCTCCATGTTGGTGCGGATCAGCATCTCGCGCAGCTTCACGAAGTCGCAGTGCGACTCGTTCTCCACTGGAATGACACACGCGTTATTTAATCACACGGCTGGAAACATATTGATAGTGGGTTTATACAACATTAGAGAGTGGAGGATTTGACCATGCGCACTATGATTGGCGATCAGCGAGACTATGTAACCGTGGTGTTTCCACGTACCACATTTTCTTATACTGGCAACGACAACTTACCCTGCACGGTTCCCCAGGGGTACTGCCTGGCGCGCACAGTCTTGTTGCCGATCTTGACGAAGTCGGTGCTGCCCACCACCGCGAAGGGGATGTGCGAGTTCATGCTGGAGTTCATCTCGGAAACGGACTCGTCGTCCACGGGGAACTGGTAGATCTCCACGCCGTTCGCCTGCAGCTCTTGCATTATCTTTGACTGCAACCACAAGATAACGCCAAGATTAAAAGGTGGGGTCTGTTTCACAGGGAGTTTAATGTTTTTCATAAATATTACAGACTAGCTGCGACCCTGCTATGTGTGCTCTTTCAGGTTTTTCCAGAAATCCTAAAAAATCAGAGATAAAAAGTACCCTGGGATGCGATAAAATTATGCCCAATATAATAAAGCTATCGCCGTGTAAAATGTCATCAAAGATCGTCCAATATTTTTCGTGCTTCGTGTATTACGAACTGACAAAGCATTAAAAGAATAGTACTGTTACTATTATTATTATCATCGCGATTCAGTTAAGATTTGTTATATAGATATGTAACTCGCAAATATCAATCGTGTGTATGTTGCAGAGAGATGTTGTAGGTTCCAATTGTGAGGTAGGAGGAAGGTAACCTTGCGAATCAATAAATAAATTACAAATATATTCGTTTACGATCTTTTTATTTGCTCGGTAAAAAAAAACAATAAATGACAGAAAAACTGATAAATAATCTAAAAAAAAACATTCCTTTTTTCCTAATCCATTAGGCGCATTCCGCAATCTGAGCCTACGGATTTGGTAAGGATACTGATTTTGTGATGTCAGGAGCCCTAGGAACCGGCGAGCGTGCATGTTAGAGAAACAAGTGAAGTGTGTAAGGACCGCGTTTTATGGCACTCTCTGCCTACCCCGCAAGGGACCTAGCATGAAGATGATACATACATAATTACTGATTTTAATATGGAGTGACGTTAGCCCTGCACGTCCCACAAGAAAAACCAGACCTTTCTTAGATTAGGTCACACGTCTTTTGAAATATCTTGGCTTCTCGGCGGTGAAGGAAAACCTCGTGAAGAAACTCACACGTTTCCTTATGAGGTTGTCGTTCACCGCCGAGCACTGCTCTGTTCACACTGTGTGAACAAGTACTATGTCCAAAGGTGCCACAACACTGGTAGCGACATCATTACATCTTTTGTCATCGGCTCGCCTGCTATGTTGAATAGTTGGTAGCTAGCTATATCTATGCCAGAATGACGATCGATTGTTTGTGCCTACGTTATGAATATAAATATGTTTTTATAATGGATATATTCATCAATCTCGTATTCCAAACTTTTTACACCCTTAACTACGTAGTCAGTGTTCGCCAGTTCATTTTAAGTTTAAGGATGTTTGATGCGCCCTAGTTCTTTAAAAACACCCATATAAGTTCATACAGATAAATGTTTGGCCTATGTAGGAATCGAACCCACGAGCGTTGGTACCACCCAGCTCGTCCACTCGGTCCGTAGATTCTGGTGGTTAATTTAACGATGTGTTTACTGATTAAAGTAGGGCTTTTGACCGCCTCGATAAGAAAATATTTCTCTAGAAACTTCTGTCAGCAGAAGTCTATGGTAACACATTCAGATGGTTCCTATCTAACATCCAAAGCCGAATCCAGTCTGTTGTTATCCTTTACACCTTTAAACCAGTATGGAATGATGTCCATTCGGGTGTACCGCAACTCACTTTTCTCACTCTTCGTCCCTACACTGTTCGTCATATTTATTAATGGTATAGGATCTTAAGATACGTGAGTGTTACGGTACAATATAACGCTGTAAACTATCGTCGGTAATTCATATTTTATTTAAACACCTAACATACTGTATAAGTAAGTAATCGACACTACCGAATTGGATCTATTTAAAAATTCATGTATTGCTTCTTTACGAAATATTTCAGATTCAGATTTTTTATTTTGTCAAGCATGAGTGACTACAATGGATACTGGTGTTACATAAATAAATTAGTTGTACATGTCGGCCACTGAGCCATACAAAAGTTGAGTAGATGCACATGTCGATAAAAATACAATTTAAGAAGAACATGCAAGTTAACATATATCACAAAATACTACCTTTTTGTATGAAAATCTCGATTCTGCAGGAAAGACACATACACAAACCCAAAAAAACAATCATCTAAATACAAAACTTTATCAACCGACAAATTGGTTTGACGCGGTTCCCTGACAAAGCTCACATAGACTTACGAGTATATGTGGAAACATGTTAAAGTATCTAGGTTTAAATTTATCGACTTTATTACAGAGTAGGGCTTGTTAGATTAATAAACAACAATGTGAGCACACGACAACCATCCCGGAGTTGTTAATTGTCTGCGAACTTCTGAAAGGCGAAGCTTCATCTTAAGTGAATATTATTACATACAGCTGTTCCCTATCCCTTCATTAGCTATGGGCTTCGTTTGCTAACAGGGTGATTCACTTATACCCTTTTTAAACATGGATTTTTTAGTAAATGTCCAACCTTTAGAGCAAAATCACGCTAAATTACAACTTTTCAACAGTAGGAACAAATTGGTGATAGGTAATTGATCACAACTTTGTCTTTATGTCGATGGTGGTTACTGATATAATGATGATTTGTATACCTTAAACTTCTGCAGTTCCGTCTTGGAGATAGTGTCGGCCTTCGCAATGATGGGAATGATGTTTACTTTGGTGTCCAGCTTCTTCATGCACACGAGGTCGATGGACTTGAGACCGTGACCTGTAATAAAAAATTCAAATATTACTATAATAATTAAATATACTATAAATAATTAATTACGGGACATTTATGTTTTGACAACAGTGAAAACTTAAAAAATTGCCACAGCATTGGCATACTTTGCGTGTTACCTACTTTTTACATTTTCCTGACAATTAATAAATCGGTACAGAAATGGGGGAAAAGACAAAACAGATCACAAACTTTTATTACGGTAGAATTTTGAACATAAAATGTATAAGGAAAAAAGATTGTGGTCTTAATCGAGGGGATTTTGTATTGCAGCGGAGCGACTCTATGGCATGATTACATAGCGTTCGATAGGCCGACAACTATGCAGGTTAGAATACGAATTTATATTTGCTTTTATAGATAAATAAATCATTAGAGGCATGCTCCGTTGGTACGGACATGTAAAAAGACAAAGCAGATATACAACGCCAAAGTGGAAGGATGTAGGAGCCGGGGAAGGCCAAAACCTACCTACCATGACTAAATTGGTCTTGCTCTATTAGAAGGTAATGTTGTGTAATTAATGTTAAAGAAGCGAGTGAGGTGTGTATGAATCGAGTCACGAAGCGCTCGGTCCTCTCTGCCTATCCCGCAAGGGATTTGGCTTGAAATTATAGTTAGTAAGTTAGATAAGTTGGCTACAGCCGTTTGAAAAACATCTTTTACTCATAACAAAGATGGACTACTTGTATTTGGATTTATTATAATGTTTCCAATGTACATCATTTCTAACCCTAAATTATTAACGTTATAGTATGTATATAAATGAAGAAGAGTATGAGACATATGTTGCACCGCGATGTGATTATACCGTGATGAATTTTAAGGGCTCGATATCGTGTGTAAGTTGGGAATAGTTAACGATGGCCACACAACAAGGCCCCGAGCTGAGGCGAGGACAATACTTTATGTGCGGTCGAAGAATTGTACAGCAAAAGTCTCAGCACCGAGATGAACTAGTGCTACACTGTTGGACACATCTAATTACTTAGACGACAGTAAGAGTTTCTCCTCCGATGATAAATGCACAACGGAACTTCGAAGATTGTCGAAGATCTAGATGCCAAACTACTCTTGGCGATGGTAAGGAGGGAGACAGAAATGGATGCTATCGTGCCGTATCGTAACTGTCATATTTATGATCCCACACTGTGGTTGAAACATAAAAATATAGGTCAGATAATCGAATTTAGAATTACGTAGAGGAAAATGAAATCTTATAATATAAATATATAGTGTTTCATGTATTACACAAAAGTAGTATCACATAACTAGTTGTCCCAGCCGGACGCGCGTGGAGCCGCCGGGTGTCTCCTGACGATAACAATGCGCGTGTTTGTCACTCGCCGCTGTTTACATTCACGTTCCGAGCGGTGGGCGGAGGGCGGGGACGACGCTCGACGACGACGGCCGCGGATGCCGCGTTTTGTACTTAACAAAACTGGCAAAGAAACGAAAACGAGGCTATTTTAACTAATACCAGTGTACGTTTGTCCTCATTCGGTACAGTTTTTATATTATTATGTTGGGCGACGACTCACGGGCATTTGGCTCACCACAAACAAACACAATGTTAGAAACAGTTATGCCCTACGCTACATACAACAATTACAACGATTGTTGCCAATGTTGAAGAGCTCGATGACGTCGATGAGCGCGTGAGTCTAATCGAGCATAGGTTTAGTAAGTAGAGAGTTTCTCCGTGCTTCGGAGGGCACGTTAAGCCGTCGGTCCTGGCTGTTTTCGATAGATAACAGTCGTTAGGCAAATCTAAGATAGAAAAAACGTTATCCCACCAAAAACATTCTGTAAAAAACTAGCCAAGTCTCGATGGAGCTGCTTGTTTATCTCTAAAAATGAAATGTAAACAAAGTCGTGCCAAGTCTAATATTCCTTACTACGATTTCTTTATTATTATAGTAAATGTTTTGTGATGTTTGTATTGATTTATTTTATTAGATTTTCTTATTTGACACATTTGACACTGTTTTTTTCTCATAGTAGAAGGGGGCATTACTATATCTCTAATACAGCTGAGGGTTCTTCATCAGATACTTCAGACCTTCGATTTTTGACATCAAATGAAGCGGCCCACCAAGTTGAATATTTTTTGTAAAGGCGGTATGTCGATCTCTAATAGTTTGGTTAAGCTCTTGTGTTTTCTAATCAGGGTCACCAGGTACTCCAGATCTTCGATTATCCTAGTTTTTATAGTTTTCCCTTTATGTGGCCATTAAACCCTAACTCTGTACCAAATTTCAGCTCTCTGAGTTTATGGGAAGTACTAGTTCTATTCTGATGATCATAAGTGAGTGAGTGAGTGTCATAAATGCGAAACTTTGCTTTCGCTTAACTTCGGAACTAAATGACCTACAGACTTGAAATTTTGGATTTTAAGTATGTGATTATAGCTTACTGGATGACGAAAATTTCTGCGTTCTGGTCGTATCCAGAGGTTCTCAAATAGGGGCCTGAAAATGCGGCGAAATGGTTCCAGTAAAGGATGGTACGGCAGTGTTTGCTTCGCGCTCGACTTGGCGGGGGCACTGCCGTGCCCCCCGATCAAAGTACTTATACTCCATATATTGTAAGCGTTTATAGACTACGGTAACCACTTCATATCAGGTGGGCCGTATGGTTCGATATTAGAGGTAGTATAAAAAAAATACCGAATGAGGACAAATAGACAATGATATTAGTTAAAATAATAAAATGGCACTGTTTTGGTCTTTCTGCCAGTTCTGCTCGAATACCTCCCGACTTTGTATAAAAATAACACAATAGGCTAGAGGGTGATGACCCTGAGATCCTCTCAGAGAGAAATTCTAGGCCCTAATCATTTACAGAGTCGCAAGCATCCATGACTACGGGCTTTCGATCGGTCGGACCGTATGCCTTTTAACACCCCACGTGTATATATTGTGTGCCGGCTTACTGAACGTCTCTACGAATACAAACTAATTATATAAAAAGGGGCAAATCTAAGTCGTGCCATTTACATATCCTCTGTACATGACTTGTTTATGTAGGTGTTTATTGTCTGCGACCGTTATGAGAGCGCGGCCGCGGTCCCAGCGCTGGCGAGCCGCGCCAGTTTCCTGCGGCGTCGTGCGCCCTGAATACAAGCTCGTGTGTGGACGTGCGCGGTGCGCGGCTCAAGGACGGACCACGAACCAGCTGGACGATACTCTACATACTGGAGAAAGTGCTATTCACTGGAAGTACGTTGTGGAGACAAAGCACAGTGAACGACGTGTTATTATGTGATTAGTTTTTGATGTGAAACATCAATTGGCGCGCCTTGGCAGTAAAATCGAACCGTATGCCGTGACGGCAAATGGCACGACGCTCTCTCATGCCGTCATGCCCCCTCTACGCCGCCACTCTCGACTCCCTCGTTTGTGTGCGTGCGCATACTAGCCACTCCGTTGCTTCTCTGCATGAGCAGTTTATCTATCTATCCAATATTTCTTGATTATCATTTATTAAAAAAAAATATATTCACTAAGATGTTTCACATCTGCCGGATGTCCTGTGACGGCCACCATTTATTTTTATACAACGTCGGCACACTACCTACTTCATTTTAAGTGGTTACCGTAGCCTATAAAACTTGCCTTACCTTGCAATACAGGGGTTACAATACTCACGGGTTGCCACGCCTGCTGCTAACACAGCAACTCCTTATGAGCTTACTGGTAACCCCATATACTGACTGAAACATAATCTCCGAGACGCTTTTTGGCTGCGGTTTATGTGAGGTAACAAAGTACCTCCACTTTCTTAGTCGAATCTTGTGATGAATCTCTCTTTTGCGGCTTTCACAAAGTGTCGCTTAATCTAACTAATGTGATTTTCTACCGTTGTATAAACCTTGTCTCCCTGACATATTTTTTTTATAGCAAACATTAATCAAATCAAAGTTATACAAACACATGAGCCACCTAATGAAAAGTGGTTACAATAGCCTATTAACGCTTGCAATGAAAGGTGTAGGTATCATACACGTATTGCTATCCCTGCTACTATCACGCTACCTTCACTTACTTACTCACTTCATTATTTGATAAGTTTCAATTTTATTTTTCACAAGTTATTAATTTTGTTCTGGCGGCGTTAGTTCGACTGATAGTTAAGCAGATACCATACAAAGGCCGTGTAGGCCTCATTACCAGGTCATCCGTGGTGAGTAATCAAAACACACATTATTATTGCGGTTATTATGTATTGGACGGAAATACGAGGATAACTAATTTAATATTAGGCTTAATTTGACTAGATTAATGGATTTCACATAATTATTACAGTATTAGCTGTAGCAGTTTGTTATGTTCTTTTTTTATGTACAACGTAAGGAGGCAAACAAGCATACAGCACACCTGATATAAAGAGGCTATCGTAGCTTATGAACGCTTGTAATACATGAAATATCACTCGCGCTTTGCCACTACTGCTCATAACACAGCAGTTTATGGCTGCAGTTGTCTGTGAGGTGGAGGTTTACCCTTTTCCAAGCCTTTCAGGTACTTTCCCAGTCAGAGCTGTTTTGATGCCCCTTACATGCATCAAAGCAACCCCTACCTTTCTTGGGAACCAGACCATACACACAAATGTTTGTGCTGTGTGGAAATCAAACCCTCGAGCATTGGTGTTAAAGTAATATTGCTAATCACTACGCCACTAAGCTCATCCAAATACAGCTACCGTACCCTTATTGTATGTATGTATATCTTCACGCCAGGTCTCTTGCGGGGTTGGCAGAGAGAACCGAGCGCCATAAGACGCTTATTCTTATGTATAAATAAAAACATACAAAATAATGGCACAGCTCCTTGTTAATGACTACATCTGCATTACGACGATGAGAGCCACTTTGTATCCCGATCAAGAATTCACAGATTAGTCACTGAGCTCGGGTCCAGTAACTACTAGTGGACTCAGCGAAAAATATGATACTGTAGGTAGTATTATGGACATGAATAACTTGTGACTTTAGGTATCTATAGAGCATACCTGTGGGGCATATGAAGTAGAGACACACATGTAGCCGGCTGTCGTGGTACGTCGGCAAGGAGCGCTTGATCTTCAATTCCTCCTGGAGGAAAGCCTCAAATTGGGCATCAATGTAGTCCACTACAGCTTTGAAGCTATCCTCCTTGTTTACCTGGTCTCCGTAACCAACAGTGTCGCAGATTGTTAACTGAAAAAAGGCTTTCTGTCACATTTATGTTCCAACTGTTATTACATTTTTGAATTTTTAATTTGAACTCTTTTTACAAGTGTACTGTTCACCTTACTTAGATGAATTGCCTATCTACGGTAAACAGTATGTTTGTAATTCACACATTGAATTCAAATTGTCACTACCGTGTGCTTTCAGAAGAGTTTGTCGAAATATCTTTAAGAAGCTTTCACATGGTCACAAGTAATGCCATTAGTGTTGCAAGTATCCATAGGATCTGATAACAGCTTACCATCGGGCAGACTATACACCATACCATACGTCTCTGGTTTAAAAAGAACAAAATTACACTTATATGTAATTTAGTATATAGTTTTCTATATCTAGTGAGTTCAGACTTTAAATAACGAAGCTGGTCACATTCCTAGTTTTTAGCATAACCCATCTAGAGGATCTGTATCACCAGAATAGGGCTCGCTAACTACACTGTATTAGTTGTAGTATCAAATTTATTTCAGGTGGGCCATAATGGTTGTTTTGCCATATTGAATTACTATAAAAAATCGTCATGATTAAACATCTGAAATGATGAGCAACTAGAGTTTACTTACTTTCAGTCTGACATTGCTCTCCTGCAGCTCATAAGTATGGGCCTTCAACTTAACTGTTGGTAAGTTGTGTGGGCTAGGGCAAGACTCAAAGTTGGTATTGAAGAGAGAATCCATCAGCGTCGACTTGCCCAGGCCCGTTTCACCTGTATGAGAAATATCAACAAAATGAGGAACACTGCACAATTCGACTGCAGCAATTAACATTGTCGGAACTACATTTTGACAATTTTTATTTTAATGCACTACAAGTCTTAAAATATCAATTAAAATATCAATATGCGCTCGCAAAGTTTCATATCTTAAACTAGACTCCATATCTTTTTTTCATACTGAAAAAAGTAGGAAGTTTTCGTAGATATTGATATTTTAAGACTTGTAGTGCATTAAAATAAAAATCATCAAAATGCAGTTCCGACAATGTTAATTGCTGCAGTCGAATTTATACCCCAGCTTAGTGTGAATTCCATGGCACTTTATCCTGGTGGAATACAGACAGAGAAGTCTCTATGCACACATACAGAAGCAGTCTTAACAGCATGCAATCTTGACTGCATATTGTAGATATATGGAATTAAATTTATTTGAAAACAAAATCCATATTTGTTAGTTATAACTAAACAGATTTACATACTAATCTAGTAAACACAAGTTGTCTATATAAATTGTTGTTTTGATTGAGTGGTACATTACTTGTATCATTCTATGTGTACACAGCAGCATGCATGAAGCACCACACGGACATTCCCCCTATTGCTTTCAGAATGCTGTTGGAGATTCTGCGCCCTCCCTGAGCAATGATGCAGAACTTTTTCACCTAAAGGCATAGTCATCTATGTTACACTAGTGCATACATGCATGATGTACTACAGAAGCTTAATCAGCATTCTGAAGTCATTATTATATTGGACACGCATGCCACTTGTGGATTTGTGTACAGTTGGTTCTGACAGTAGGCCTTAGTGTGACTTTCACCTGAACACTACACTGCTCAAACCTGCGAGGTAAGGTCACCACCAGTAACCTATGCTCTTTATCTACTTCATCTTTAATATCATGGGTGATATAATGCCCTAAATTATTAAATAAACTATAAATAGATATAATAGAATATAATGTGTAATTTAGTTTGATTGATGATTAAAAACTAAAGTAATTAGTTTAATTAAGAATTGCCAATTGAATTAGTTTTAGTCGAACAAAAAATTTGAATAGTGATTGAATTAGTTTTAGTTTTCAATTTTGATTAGGAATAAGCAATGGAGACGCCAACCTATGCTCATCTGAACATGAATTATTTAAATGTACTGCATGTACTAAGGCTTTACTGTACAAGCTATAAGCTCTTCTCGGGTTTTAATGTCATCAGCTTTATATCACTTGCCGTACCATACAGGGAGCAAGTAGTGTAATATCACTTTTCACTAAAAGCCCAAAACATGTAGTATCTTGTTAACTGAGGGATAGAAGTGATATAACTATGTGTAAGTGCCCAGGACGTGTTGTGTTGAAACAAAGATGACAATGCAAAACTACATTCTGAACAGGAAAGACAATAATTATTATATCAGATGCAGATCAAAATTCTGAGTGTGTGTGAAGCTACATTTTTGTGATCAAAATTGTCTTGGGAATGAATGAACATTAATATTTGGTAGTAAGTAACATTGTTCAAAGCATGATAACAATACCCACAACAGTAAGAATGTCGAAACAAACCAAGGTAAATAGATAAACCTACAGAACTACGTGGGTGATTAGTAAGTTGCACAAACATTGCCAATGCAGTTAGGTGAATCATTCCACTTACCGATACAGAGGATGTTGAACACGAATCCATTTTGAACGCTCTTGTTGACCAGCTGATCAGGCAGGCTGTCGAAACCGACATGCCCTGACAACTTCAGGGTGCGCATCGCGGCTTCCATCTAAAATGAGTTGCATATAAATAACCACCGGACAAAAACGGATGAAAGTCAAATCAACTCACATTTGAGGTATTTGTTAGTTATAACAAACAATACATTGTTTGCATTCTCAAACCGATGTATGACAAACGTTTTCCGCTAACCTGTGTCTGATAACAAGTTATTAAAAGGACCCACTTTCTTATTGTAAAAGTAATCAGAGGATGAGCAACGCCCTAATCTTTATACTTTATTTAAGAAGAACAGCATTAGCATGTAAATATAAACACACAAATCATTTTAACAAACAAAAACACACAAAATCAATCATTGTACAACCGAAATTTTGATGTCAATTTTTATTTATAACATAATATACTCACTTTCGGGAGTTCAACATCAATAGCCGCCATGATTAAGTCACGGACTGATCTGAACGAAGTGAGTAGCACTAGAAAGCTGTCAAATACTGTCAATAACAGCATAATCATCATCTGTCAGCGCGCTACCAATGAAGCCAACTTCATTAAGCAATGCATGCAACCAATATGCAACGCTAATAAAATATCTACGGATAATTTTTGCTTTCTAATTATTACAATTATTTTCAAGTAGCTAATCGTACAAATAATTGTATTGTTAAATATCCTATTTTATTTCACATCACGTATGTACTACAAATATTTAGTAAAAAAGAAATCGAGTTACAATTTGAATGTTGCGTGACTTGGCACGAATCTCTTTTACACTTGCCATATAAAACGAATGTGCACAATTGAGGGGTATATCAATAAATACAGTCTTTGCACTTAAAGTATGTCGTCGACTAAATATTTCTAGTAATTATTTATTTCAGGAAGTCCATATTTTCATAAACTTCGTTCAGTGATTTGAGTGATTATGTGAAAAAAACATCCACATGTAACATTTTTAATGTGCCAAACAAACAAAAAAATCGACAATCATTGAGGATTGCCGACAGAACGGAAAACTTTTGTACACAAACCGTTATGAAAAATTTTTTTTCGACCCAAAATAGATGAACGCACTTAAAAGTTTTTACTTCGACAATTAATATAGTTACGGTGTAAACGAAATTTCATAACTAATTAATGTAATAGTTATGGTTGAAATCAATTAAGATCATATTGGGCGCATCATTAGAAAGCAGCGTTGCTATACTCGTACGTGCTTGTATAGTCATGCAACATAAACCAATAAACTATCGAAACGAAATGAAATTTTATTAAAAAATATTTATCTTTTGTGTTACAAAGTGTGAGTTACAGTTTTTTTCCTTACTATCACAGAAGATATGAATAACAAAGTTACAGTTTGATCATAAGAAGTTATAGTGCCGGGGGGCCATTAATAGAAATTTCCTGCTAACCTCACTCAATAACCATCCTGGGAGTTGTCATTTAGCATCGAGGATCAGTATTATGGAGACAATTTCGCCAAGTGCTAAAAAAAAGTTCTGTTAATATCGTTGTGTATTTAGCTTGATGTATGTACTACTAGCAGATGAGATAATTTTGAGCTAAATATCATAGCGCTTTTATACCATTCTAAAACTATGTAATCGTAGCTTACATACCAAAACGGTGACATTATTGATGTGAAACATCACATCTATAATGTCACCGTTAGCGATCTATGCACATGCTAGACACTCTGTTGCGTTGACACTTCTCCGTATGAGCTGTTTACTATATCTATACGACTATACTATACTTATACTCCATATCTTCGTCGTAAACGTTGCTTTTTTATCGGTTTTTGATTCTAATTTATTAAAAATTTGAATATTCACTAAGATGTTTTATATTTGCCGGGTGTCCCGTGATGGCTAAAAAAAGGTAGCCATCACGGGACGCCCATAACATGACATATTGTTTTTCAATAGCATTATGTATATAATGTGTTATCAATTTTTGCTCGTTAAGACTTAATGTAACAATAGATATAAACTAAAAATGTAAGATAAAGTATTATTTGAACGCTTAAATCTTCTAAATAATTTTCCAATCTAAATGATTAAATATATATTCTGGTAGATCTCAGAGGTATTTGTACGGAAAATTCTCATTTGAATCGAAAAATTGTCATACAAAATCCTCATCGTCTACATCTACATAATCATCTCATTTATTTATTACTTAATTTTTGTAATTTACAAATAATAAAATGCGCGGCGGGAAAGATTCCTCAGTCTATAAGCTATCGAGAATATTTCTTGACCGAATGAAGCTGTTAAGTCGTTTCGATCCGAAATCATGAATTGCATGGATTCAAATCGCGTTGAAAATAATATAGAGTTCGTGACGAACATGGCGGCGGGGCGTTCCGTGTCAATGGGAATACCTTTTATCCGACCGGGTAGAGTACGTCATATCAAAAGTGGCAACACTGTAAAATTCCAAAATGGCAGAATGCGACTTTCGTGTGTTATCATGTGAGGTGAAGAAGTAATGTTTTCTTGATTTTTTTTCTCGTGAGTGGATATTAAATTTGTGTACTAGTGATTTGTGACATAAGAAACCATGGCGGACCTAAAATCGCCGCCGTTTAGTGATATCAAGAGACCTGAAGAGGTCGTCAGGATGACGACGAAAGATAGCCTGAAATTTGCAGTTCTTATCGGGCTGATTGAAGTCGGACAGGTGACCAACAGGGAGGTCGTGAACACCGTGCTACATCTGGTAAGTCCTACTCATATTTTGAGCAACATTACATCATAATTCTTACCACGAGTCGTCGCAAACTCTTATTAGAATCGACTTTGAAAGGTTATTGCATTAAATGCCTTTTGAAGATTCCAATTTGTTCATTAAGTTGGTATATTTCTATTGGGTTGACGAACTAATTAAGGTGCAATACTATTGATGATGAGGTTTGTGATGTTGATGTATATTTGTGCGGAGTGTCGCGTCTATTTTCATTGTTTTTATCGATCGCGTTTGGTTGTGAATCGCGGATCGCGCGGGCAGTCCACGGCGGCGGAGCACCGGCGAATGGCGCGGTTTGTTTTGATATATTGCTGCCGCCGGTTACGTCCACAATCGAGATGAAAGTCAAGCTGATACATCGGGTTGCATTGCGCGGTGCCGTGATTGTTATGGACAATATATATCGCTAATAATTCTGATTCTAAACAGTGCGTAAATACAACGCCAATTTACCTTCACTGATCCCATTTCGGGCCTTTTTTATACAAAGTTACAAACGCGTGAGTAGTCACCGTAGTATATAGATACTTCCAAGACCAGGGGTATCACTTACGCGTTGCCGATCTTCAATCGATATTGAGGCCTTTTGTAAAAGCTTTTCTGTTGTTACTGCTATAGTATGTTGGGAATGCCTCATCCTACCTCAATTTATTCGCGTAAGAAAACCTTCCCAGAATCAAGGCGCCAAATTTTTGTTCAAATGTATGAGAATGAAGTCCCTTTATCTTTAATCTAGTCGAAAGGTTACGAAATTTAACGGAATTATCTATATGTAATAATAAATTTCTGTTACGTTTAGTTTAAACAGAATTATTTTAATAAAAATGAGCTAACTAAAAAAATGTGATACTGAAGAGAACCTTTTTAAAACATTTTATTTCCTATTTTTATCTAGTTCATAAATCATCGCCAAAAATACTTGGTGAATAATAATACTTGAGTTGATAACAGCAGTGCCTGTAGCTACTCAAGAGAGAATAACCTAAGAAAGTGTCTCATACTCGTATGCAATTATTTTTTTTTACACAATTTTTCGTTATCATAGATGAATTTGCGATAGCAAGCAAATTGAGCGAATCAGCTTCTAAAATCGATAAATAATAAAAAAATGAATACATTGAAATGGGTACGGGTTAAATCATCCAACCTGTTAATTAGTGTCTGAGCAGGTTGCGAAGAAAACAAATGCGATAAACATATAATCTCTTCCATCCAAGTCGGTTAAAAGCAGGTTCATGTCGCATTCCCGTTGTTTGATGATCCATCGTACGTATAGTTCCCCTTTACAAGGCCATGTAATACCTACCATCTAGCACTGAACCTGTATAGGACTTCCGTGGTGGTAGTATTGTACAGTGTCGTCTGCAAGCTGCGCCCACGACCTTACAATTGTTTTTGACAAGCGACTAATAATCTTAGCTATATTCAACTTAATTGTGCAGCATTAGAGTCGATTTTTAATTATAAATCGTACGTGCAAAGAAAATCAATCTTTACGAAGAGCCTTTTATGGTATAGGTAGAGAAAAAAGAAGTAGAGCAGTCTAAATTGGATGGATATGGATCATGTCTCGAAGACTAGATCTACCGTGTACCTGTCGCATTAAACATAAAATACAACACTGAATAATTTGTTTTTCTTTACTGATTGTTGTAATGTAAGATTTAAAAGTAACGGAACCCTCACAGTCCCGACTCGCACTTTTCTCCTTTTTACCAAATATGTGTGCTACGTGTCTACTTCTACACCAGAGAGGTTCATAGAGGCGTTCTAATATTAAACTGTGAGCGTATAATAAACTCCGTTGGTTCGGATAAGTAGAAAGAATGCAGGATGAAAGAATGATGAAGCAGATATACAGTGCAAAAATGGAAGGATGTAGGAGCCGAGGAAGGCCAAGACTTACCTACCATGATTAAATTGGTCGTGTTCTATCAGAAGGTGATGTCAGGAGCCCTAGAAACCGGCGAGCGTGCATGAGAAGAGGAATGAATGTTAAAGAAGCGAGTGAGATATGTAAGGATCGAGTCACGTGGCACTCTGCCTACCGGGATTTGCCGCGAATTTATAGTTAGATGGAACTGTGCGGAATGTGACACTTTGGTATCTCCACCTAGCTGACTCGTCACTCTCATTTGTTATAGATAATAATCGCTATACGTCGACATGTTAGCAAAAGTACCTATGTGTTCACTTCCGTGACGTGACATGCACTTGTTTGGGTAGAATTTACCTGCAATGTACACATCTTCCTATTCCTATACCATTTCCTAATCCGTTAGGATTGGCGGGCTCCGCCACCTGCCTTCCGATTTGACGAAGATACTTATTTTGATATGGAGCGACTGCCGTCAGATCACGAAAACCCAGAGGGACCTTTCATAAGTTAAGCCGCACATCTTTCGAAATATAATTTCTGGGACGTACAGGTTATGTTTTCTTTCGCCGTCGAGCATGTGATAATTATGTACATAATCCGAAAACACGATTTTAGTGGTACATGCCCACACGAGGATTCGAACCGGGGCACCACTGGGGGTTAATAGGGTCTTTACTCCACTAAGGTATCACTGCTCCAATGTTCACATGTAGATATCCATAACTGTGATGGAGACCCATTGTTCTGTTTGGTATGGCTTCCTCTGCACAGTATTACAGTGCACGAGAGGCACGTTTCGTTGATTATTCTACGGCCACGTCTGCAACCATTTGTGGCGGCAATCTACTTGAGAAATCCACCGACGAAGAACCCTGACAACTATCAGTGTTACGCACGCTTTACATTGCGTGACATCATTCTGCGTTTCTAGAGCTTGATGATGTTCACGGGGCTCGGAACAGTTAGCGCCTAAATTGGAACCTTCCTCCTTTCCCTCGTCGCTATGTGAGGGACAACAATATGAAAAAGAATACATTCTTGTCAAGCATATCCTAATTTTAAAGAGAACGCTTGTGAAGTGAAGCTGGCTACTGGGAAATGATAGGTACTTTAACCTAAACCGTCTCAAGGCGCCTGGACGTCAAATTTAATCAAATTTATGGAAAATGATTAAGATACAATATGATTTCATTTAAAGAATGTAAGACGTGTCTAAGTGCCCGTAAGGGTCTAATGGCAAATAAATGATTTTTATCTTTATCAACCGCCGAGTATAGGCACGGTGTTGAGTTCAATTGACCTTATCGTTGCCGGCTAGTCGTTGCCGGTTGTCGACGTAGGTCTTCGCTCCAACTGGTCTTACGGCCTCCTAATTCGTTTTACAATTCGGAATACTTATTGCCATACTCGACTCCAGTATTGGTCCATCACAGCGATGCAGTTCTTAGTCAGACATATAGATTCTGAACATGAAAGAGAAAGAACACTTCGTTCTTCGTTTCGTGTAATTTTTTCCGTTTTTCTAGGCGTAGGAGTGGTGTAGGCATCTCCACCTCTCCACCATCATCTACCACATGCGCGCGTTACTTAAAGCACTGACCAGGGCTAACGAGTTAACTAGTCGTCCAGGGCTTGCTAAGTCGCCTAGTACACAGTGAAATTCGGGTGTGTCCGCTAAGCATTTCGACGAGCTCGCTGGTGCAGTGGTGAAACGCGCTGTTACGCTACTTTAACACCAACGCTTGTAGGTTCAATTCTCAAACAGGACAAACATTTGTGTGCACGAACACGTCTCTTTGTCTTGGTCTGGGTGTTTTTAAGAGAGGCTAGCTGTGCCCGCGACTTGTCCGCGCGGAACAGTTATTTTTTTATTGTTTATTTATATTAATAAAAATAAATAAAATTTCTAAAATAAAAGTAGCCTAAATTACTCCTTATTATATCAGCTATCTGCCAGTGAAAGTCCCGTCAAAATCGGTCCAGCCGTTTCAGAGATTAGCCGGAACAAACAGACACAAAAATTGTAAAAAAAAATATTTTGGTATATGTACCGTGTATACATTCATATACATTTAATAAAAAGCGGTTATTTTAATATTACAAACAGACACTCCAATTTTATTTATCTGTATAGATAGGGCGCATCAAAGCAGCTCGTCTGGGGAAGTACCTCAACCTCACAGAAACCCGCAGCCAAATAACGACTCCCTAGAGGGTTGTTGTGTTCCTACGTGTGAGTGAGGTCACCAGTAGGCTCCTATGGAGTTGCAGTGTTAGCAGCAGAGGTGGCTTCGCGCGAGTGATACTTTTTGTATGGCAAGCGTTTATAGGCTATGGTAACCGCTTTACATCAAGTGGGCCGTATGCTTGTATGCCTCCCGATGTTGTATAAAAAAAAGCATAGATCCGTGAAAAGCGTACTGCTACTTGGATATAGGAATCTTCTGAGTTATGTCGGTTGCTGCCAATGAAACCAACTCGTTCGACCACCGCCAGTCGAGTCATAATCATTGAACTACGAGGACTTTTTGTACAGAAGCAGCGGAGGTGAAGCTTGACGGATGCCTTGATAATTGACATTATCCAGATATAGTTGGGCACGGTCCAGCTTCCGCATAAACTCGAGATTGGTAAATTTAATGGTTTATCAATCTTGAGGATATTGTATATGTGTACGTACGAGTATGTATGTATTAGAGAGTATTTAAAACATACAACATATGTCCACGTTGAGATAAACAGAAGACTTTAGGCTTCTTGAAAGCTTCAAAGATAACATAAATGTACATATCCTTAAATACAAAAGAAATGTGAACATTTTTAATTTTTTAATAGGTACATTGAAAATGTCCACTTAGTTATGTCAAAAGTAGGTACAATGCATGGGAAAAATACATGTGCACACATGCGAATACAAACTGAATTCCGATTGTAAACCTAGAAACTTGCAAGCGAAGCCTCATAATGTTGTACCCCGAGGCACTCACGTAACGTGCACCTACGTTACCCACTAGATTAATGTGTCTAGATTCAGATCGAGGCCTTTGTCGAACGTCACGCGGTGTGACCTAGTCGTCTATTACCTAGTTTTATTTTCCCACTACCCAGTAATTAGACGTAAAAAACCGTGTAAAATAGTGAGGGTAGGTACTTGTAGTTAGTGCTTATTTTGTATTTTGAATACACTTTAGTTTAATTTGAAACAATTTGTTAAATTAATTATGCCATCATTATTTTAACGAATCGTAAGTTTCACTTATGTGTTGTTGATATGTATTCAGATTCCGTTTTGCCGAGTTTCACTCGTATCGTATTTGCGTGATATATGACAAACGTCCAAATATCATCCATGATAGACATATCCAACGTTATGAAAATAAAAAAAAACTCTCTTCTCAAGTCTTATATGTATTTGCATTAGCTATATCTGATGTTATTCTCATGCTTCTCGACTATCTAATAAAAGCGTTTTTCTAACGTCTATTTACAAACAGACACTCCAACGTACGAGTAACATAAACCCGCATATAAATAGATAAAGAATACAACTCTGCCTTTGCTGTATCGGGTAAAGTGTGCAACGTACCTCTCTTATGAAGTTGCTTGCCGGCCAACAGTGATGTACTTCATATATAGTGGAATGACTAAATTCAATTCTACTACTAACGGTTTCATACTGTACACAAGCCTTCAATACTTTCAAATTACGAAAGTAGTGCGGATGGAAACCGAAACGGAGGCGAAGTAAACATCCTCATGTCGGACACCGCCGCCCGCTCGAGTCGGCCACGCGAGTCGAGCATTCCTCGCTATCAGAGACTAATTTACCATATAAACTTTATATTAAATGTCTAAATAACATTTTTAATAGAACAATAATAATAAAAAAAAAAATATATAATAATAATAAACCCCGCAGGGCAGCTTGTGGCGAGCTGTTGGTGCGTAACGACACCACGGGTACCCGAGTGCTCCAGAGAGTCGATCAGGGCCTTCGTCTCCGGCGTGTCTTCATCGGTCGGAGTGGAAAGTCAAGAAGGCTCGCAGGGCTTTCAGCTCTGGCTTGCCTTCATTGGCCGTCCAGAGAGGAGTCGATAGAGTATATTGCTCCAGCAGGTGATATGCTCCAGGGGTGGAAGTGTTAAAGGGCATAACGCCGTGAGTAACTTCGGAGAAAGCGCAGCACACCTCTCGACACCCCTGAGTCACTCACATCGGTGTTGCCCCCGGCCGACTTTCTCTGGCATTTCGGGGGTCCATCTAGTGAGTGGCGAGCCACCGCCTGCCGAAGTAACATCAGATAGGATAGTTATGGCAGGTGTCCATCTCTCTTCTGTAATAGCCCAGTACTAATAATCCCTCCAGATCTCATTTCAATAGCTCAATTATTTCCGACACATTTGCAATAGTTCCAATACCTGCTGTGACCTGTTCCGTGGTATATCCTCCCATTGATATCCCTCAGACCAGGTCACAGCTGGTATAATACATTACATCATTCTTTTAGAAGGGGCCTCTACGCGTTGGATTTATATCCCCGCGCACGCCTATCAAATGACCGGGATTAAAACCCGTGAAATAAGACAGATAGTAATAATAATAAATATTGTCGGACAAATTACACAGCGCCACCTAGCCCCAAAGTAAACGAAGCTTGTGTTATGGGTACTAGACAACTGATAAACATACGTAAATACATATTTTTTTTGTAAATACATACTTATTATACATAGAAAATACCCAGACCAATACAAACAGACATGTTCATGCACACAAATGTTTGTACTGTGTGGGAATCGAACCCACGAGCGTTGGTGTCAAAGTAGCGTAACAAAGCGTTCCACCACTGAGCCACCGAGCTCGTCATTTCAGTTCAGTTCAGTTTTAGTAGAACAATAGACAATACCGGTCAGGTGCGAGTCGGGACTCGCTCTTTTAGATTTCCGTTGCTCTTTTGGTCACAGTTTAAACATCCGTTTCTTCAAATAAACTTGGAGTACGTAGGAATGGGGACATATTTGTTGTAAACGCGCATACCTGAGTTTTCTTGGCATTAAACTCAACCAGCTTATTGGAACCCCATTTACTAGTGAGATCCAAAACCCGATTCAGCTCAACGACACGATTCTCACGCTTGTCATCGATTTCTCTTCGACTATCACCAGTACGCCACTTCGCGGGTGTTTCGCAGTGTGTACGGTGGTAGCCAACCAGGCGGGTAAATACCCTACCACCGGCTGAGAAGCTGGAATCTCGGAAAATCCCTTAGTCGCCTCTTATGACACCCACGGGAAGAGAGGGGGCGGTGATTTTTAGTATTCTTTCTCCGTCACCGCACGGATAAACATCTTAACAATATTTGCTATATCGTATTCATTTGGGCTTGAGACGAGATATAAACAGACCATAAAAAAGTTAGGTTAGTGTATTAAAAATTAATTTTACTGTTACTAGTCTCATAATTTGAAAAAAAAAGTCATAATGTTGTACTTTTATCTACAATTTACAGAAAAACCGTAGCGGAAAAACATATTTGAATGGATCTCAAGTTAAATAGAAAATATATGTTTCCCCTTAATCTGCTTACTTTTTGATTGAGAGATAAACATGTATAAATTTAATAACAACGATGATTCGAACATCGTATGATACCTTCGGAACGCAAGGCTGACTCGACCTGTTTATTGTATTTAATATTAGGCATTTTATATAGTATTGTTTTTGACTCCTCTAACCTATATTATACCACAATAATTAGTAAGGTGGCGTTATTTTAACAATTTTTAACGGAAGTATCGCGTGTTTTATTTATTTTGTTGAACCTGATGTTTCAACAAAATAAAACTTCCGTTAAAAATTGTTTAATTCAATGTGTAACAATCGCGTAAACCTAAGTCAATACTATCTTTTCATATCACCTTAATCCGTCCAAACGTTGCCACCCAGCCAATTATTAGACCAGTAATAAGATTCCAATACTTTGGATAGAATGTGCCATTTAATTGGGTTTTATAGCATGTGGATAACTTAAATCAATAAACTTTAGAGAATAAGATAGACGAATGGATAGGATTACGATTATTGAAAGTAGAAAGTACATGCGGTTGAAATGCGAGCTTTGAGCATAATTTGTAACGCTTGTGTATTCGCAATGATGATGTTTGAAACAGAGTTGGTCTGAAAAGGAGTGTCGGTGTTAGAATAAAAAGAGGCATGCTCCGTTGGTTCGGACATGTAGAAAGATGCAGGAAGAGAGAATTACGAAACAGATATACAATTTAAAAGTGGAAGGATGTAGGAGCCGAGGAAGGCCAGCATTTAGCTACCATCACCAAATTGATCGTGTTTTATCAGGTGATGTCAGGAGCCCTAGAAACCAGCGAGCGTGCATGAGAAGAGCAATGAATGTTAGAGAAGGGAGTGAGATTTGTCAGGATCGAGTCTTGTGGCGCTCGGTTCTCTCTGCCTACCCCGCATAGGATTTGGCGTGAAGTTATAGATAGATCAGTCAGCACAGCGGTAATCACTGTGATAGCTGTTCTCTCATCTGGTTTTCATTGACGCTTTCCATCAGGCGCACTGAAGACATTTTGGCAGGCCATATAAAAAAAAAATATTAAATGAAAATATATGTTGTACGTGTAAATTTTGTTGATTTGGTAGATGTATCGTGAACAGAAAATGTTTTTGAAACACTGAGTTACCTACTCGCAGCAGACTACAACCATTCTCCGGCTAGTAGTGGTTTGTTTAAAACATGTCGCCATTGTTTCCCAAACTGACCGAGCGACGTGTCGATGGATTCCTATCAAGTGGCGAACTAATAAAGCTATCACGTAACAGCTTTCGTGCGATGTTGACCGCGGCCTTGCGACCACCGTTTTTCAACCGGTTCGCTGCGCGCTGCAGCGGCGTGCGATCGATCTTATCGTGCATCAGTCGACCTGCGGCTCGTCCGTGTACAGTGGAACAAATCTAGTTTTAACGTCATCGGAGACCACACTTTAATGACATTATCTTAATACTAATAACAGAGATAATAAATAATTCTAACATTATAGATAATAAATACTATATTATAATAAAGTTTTCTTATGCTGGTATACATGTGTACGGCCTGCCTGATGGTAATTGGCTAATGTTTTGTTTTGTGTGTGGTTACAGTAGCCTATGAAAGCTTAATACAGGAAGTATTAATCGCATGTTGCCGCGCTGATAACACAGCAACTCCTCATAAGCTTACTGGTAACATCTCAGGAACACAATAACCCTTTAGGGAGTTGCGATTGGGAGTGGGGTTTTTTTTAATGGAGTTAATGTAACTAGCGTGTATGGCGACCATGGTGTGTGCTGTGCAGACACTCGCAACGCCGGGGGAGTGACTCGTGCGTTGCGTACTCTGTCAAAACTACTTCAAGTTTTATTTGAATAGTCATGTGTACCTGTTGTAATGTCTTGGCAAACTCCGACAAAGCATTGGTTACCGAAGTTACCGTAGCCTACGGCTAGTTGCATCACCAGGGGTGCCACCAGAGCGTTGTGCACCCTTTATAAATCTCTGCACGCCTTTTTTTGAAAAAATCTAAACTTCTAGCCTCTAGGTACAAAAGAAAAGAGTTTTCGGTGGAAAAAGTAGTCGGCGGGCGGTGCGATCGTAAAACGGGACATCATTTCCTGAACAACTCCTCGGAACACAACGCATTAAATATAAACATCCTAAAAATTGAGTACTTTAGGAATTCGCAAAGACTTATTATTGCGAAACATTTTAATATGAATAGCCGCGTAAAAACGTGTGCGCTTTGTTTCGGCCAGGCGGTAATAAAAACTAAGCAATTGTTTGGCGTGCCCGCGCCGCCCCGCACCGCTCCGCGCCGCCCGCCGCCGCCGCCGCCGCCGGTGGGAAGCGACTGGAAGAGTGACGGAGGCGCTGCGGAGGCGGCGCGGCCTTGCCGACCGGCCCGATTGCCCACACTTTCCCTCTCAGCGAGAAATATGCAAGGAAACATACACATCGTGACGTCGTTACTACAAACATAATTATTTTTGAGAACAAAATCCGAAAAACGCAACTTTTCGGTCTCATTTCGGTGATTCTTCGTCCGGGATATAACTTTTTTTTATACTACTTCGGAAGCCATACAAGCGTACGGCCCACCTGATGTAAAGCGGGTACCGTAGCCTATTAACGCTTGCGATATATTAATTATCACTCGCGCGATGCCTCCTCTGCTGCTTACAAGCTCACTCGCACGCAGGCGCACAACAACCCTCTAGGGAGATGCTATTTGGCTACGGTTTTCTGTAAGGTGGAGGTACTTCCCCAGACGGGCTGCTTTGATGCGCCCTACCTCTCTTAAAACATCCAGACCAAGACAAACAGACATGTTCATGCACGCAAATGTTTGTCTTGTGTGGGAATTGAACCCACGAGCATCGGTGTCAAAGTCGCGTCATTCACGACCTGATGAGCCACCGAGCTCGTCAAACTTGTTACAGTCCAATACTATTAGTGGTACTGGTACCCCGGTTCGAATACTAGAGTAGGCATGTACTATTAAATTAGTGTTGTCGGTATATTTGTAATTATCACTTGCTCGGCGGTGAAGAAACCCTTACGTCCCAGAAGTTACATTTCGAACATGTGTGACTTAGCATACGGAAGGACTTGTTTTCCTTCTGGGTTGTAGAGGTCTGAGGTATAGTAGCTCTGTGAAAAATATAGTATCGTCGTCAAATTCTTATGCTTAGGTAACGGACCACGCGTATCCCAATGGATTAAGAAACGGGATATCGCCAGGAAGAAAAGGAAAACGGGATGTAATTGTGTCGTGGACGCGACTGTGGGTTTTACGTAAATACGCTTTCGTAACGGACAAACGGAAGTGAGTTCTACTAAAAAAATTATGTGACGCATCGAAATTATCTCATAATGGCGCTTTCTCGACCGTCGCACGCGGCGGCCGGCGTAGTCCTCACTCAACGTAACGAATTCTTTGATTGTTTAGCTATCAAGTGGTGTGATAAAATTTTGGATGTAAACGATAGATATGTACCTACAACACCAAACTGTATCCTCAAAAGGAAAGAAAATTGTACATTCAAAAGATATAAACCAGCTGCGCCAACAAGTAAATATTGTACCATTATTATAACGCTTAGCTATAAAACAAGAATAAAGGAAATATCCCATTTGCTGTGAAAGTAAGCATTTCATATTCCAGAACTTGTTATTGAGTTAAATTTGAATTTTTATAGGACTATAAGACCTTAATAAAGAAGTTAAGATGAAATGTAAAAATTCAGCCTGACTTCTTTGGCTGTTTTGAAAACCTCTTTACCTTCATGATCATTTCCTTGACGACGGACAGACAATTTTCCAAGAAATATCTCCGATACGTCTCTCCCAGCGGTCCCACCACTCTGTTCCCTGAAATATAAGCATTAAATAATCTGAAATAATCTACTGAATATACCTATGTACAATGATGCAATTAACATGCTGCATTGTGTGGACAGTATTTTTTATACAATGTCGGGAGGTATACAAACATATATACAACCCACCTGACTTTACAGTGGTTACTGCCGCAGAAGATCACAACACCAAAAGGTGTCACCCGCGCGTTGCCGCCCTCGCCGCTGCGTACTGGTAACCTGACACACTCGTATTAACACACCAACCCTCCTAGGTATGTTATTCCGCTGTTTTCCGTGAGGTGGAGATACTACCCTTCTTGGGCTGCCACATGCAGGGCACACCTCTCTTAAAACTTGGTTTGCATTATCCTGCATTCTACCGCTGCAACAGTGGCTCGTACGAGTTACGTAGAGAATACGTACCTCGTTCAATAAGATATATTTTTGAAAACGACAACAACAACGACAACTTTATCAAAAGGCTACATCTACAATCTTGAAATATATATTTTTTATGAAGAAATATTATGTAACATATTAAACTCTTACTAAGTAACATATACATAATCTTCTACCGAAACTAATAATGCAGTAGGTCGTGTGTTGAAGGCGGTGTCAGGGCCCTAAGAACCGGCGAGCGTGCATGAAAAGAGCTATGAATGTTAAAGAAGTGAGTGAGGTGTGTAAGCACCGAGCCATGCGGCCTTCGGTTCTATCTGCTTACCCTGCAACTCTCGGGACTCGGCGTGAAGACAGTGGCGGTAGTGGTAGTAGTAGTAGACTAAAACATACGCAAGTCGCTATTGTTTGCGCGAATACACGTGTCTACTTTTACCTTGTTGAAAAAATACGCTTTGCAGTGCAGATTTAGATATTGATATAGCATATTTCTATATCAATATTTAGCATTGGCTCTGCGTCAGTGAGAGTTGAGCAATGAGAATTTCTTCCTTTTTTTTTGTATATAATGAACATTGAAATACAACATAAGCTGTGTTCGCAGGTTCGTACGCACACAATAAATAAAGGGCTAATCCCTTGAACCGTGGCAATTTACCATTAGGCAGTCATTATGTGCTACATTTGTGTATTTCCATTATAATGGTGTAATGTGCGAGTTATTAATGTATTGTGCAGATAACAGCGGACCGCGATACGTTTCATATATCATAAGGCTGTAGCCACATATACATTAGCGATTAAGCGGGTGACGATCGTTTTATAAACTTATGTTTAAAACTTCACCTGTCAAATCTAAACCTTCACAAATGTATGTGTTACCGACTGCAGTATAATAATAAGGTTATTTCGAGCTGATCTGATGGTGGAAACAGGAGGTTGATAGCAGATCTCTTCAGTGGCTTCTAGTAATACCATCGAGTTTAACTCATTTATTGGCGTTAAACGCGATTTTAACGACGATTGTTAACAATAATAATAAGCACCTGGCCATGTTTTTTAATTTTAACTGGCATTCAATGTGTAAAGTTGAAACACATGAATCTAATATAGCTAGGGGTGCCGCAACTGCTTCTTGAGGAATGTAAATTAACTATATAACTTTGCTTTTTTTATACCACTAATGTGGCAATCAAGCGTACGGTCTGCCTGATCGTAAGCAGTTATCGTAGCCTATGGACATTAGCAACACCAGGGATGTCACTCTTGCGTTTCCGACTAAAAACCTCTTCCCGCCTTTCTTGAAGAACCGCATGCTGTAGTCCATTGGGAAAACTTCGGCAGGGAGTTCATTCCACAATTTGAGAGTTCTTAGAACAAAACTTCGCTGGAACCGCACAGTATGCAACAATTGCGGTTACAGCATGTTAGGGTGAACTCCCCGCCATTGTAAAAAGAAGCTGTCGGTATCATTTCGAACAATTATTCAGAACACAACCCGTTGTACAATCGGTAGAACACACAAAGGGAGGCAAAATCTCTCCTTAAACTTAAGGGCTCTATACCATCTGTAAGCCGACAATTGACAGAACGAACTCTGAACCGAATTACGAGGTCCTAGTTGGATTCAGGTGCGCCCGCCCATAACGGTAACCCATTTGCACAAACCCTCGGGCAGCCCGTACGATGGTAATTTCGATAGAAGACGCCTAGGGTCTCAACTTGACTCTCAATCGCCGAAGCCCAGCGGTGTGTAAGATGTGCTAGAAGATCACCAGTCGAGCCAACGTGACGGAAGCCGTACTGACGGTATGCCAGGAGTCGTGTGTTTATCACACCCTCCAACACCATGGAGAGAAGGTGATGATTAATTTGTCTCGAGTGCGATTTATTACGCAACTGTGTTAGCGTCATTTTAAAAATACTTTCACTCCATGATTTGCCGGCACTGATTATCATTGTAATTTATAATTCGGTCGCCACAGGACAGGCACAGCCTAGTGTGGGACCAATGGAAATCATGTGACCTTCCGGTGAATAATGTCTTTCACAAATAATTACAAAAATAAATAATTTAATGTTCAATTAGTATTTTTATTATTCTTTTCTTTAATTAATTGTTTTTCTTATTATTTACATTTTTAAATATAAAATATTAAAAGAGATACATTTAGAAATATAAAAAAGCAGATTTCCACCCGATAGCGGGAACAAGGTCCAAACTATCGGTGGTCAAGATCACAGAGACAGATCAAACCTCCTCACAATACGTGCCGTCGCAAGGAGAACTGCCTCCTGTATCTGGCCATCTATCCAGCTTCACAACGCAAGCCTTTTAGATTTTGGTCGAGGCTCTTGGCTATTAAATCATTGGTCATCACAACAATCGGAACAATGATTGTTGAATCGACATCCCACATGTCGGTAATCTCGTGCGCTAAATCAAGATATTTTGTATGTTTATCTCTTTCACCTTTCACAATATTACTGTCATGTGGATCAGCGATATCAATAATGATTGCTTGCCGCGTTGATCGATCTATTAATACAATATCAGGCTTATTGGCTACAATAGTTCTGTCAGTGATAATAGATCGATCCCAGTATAATGTTATCCAATGTGACTATGCCAGGATATTTTGGATAACTGCTTCGGGCATCTACTTGTAACCTATACCTTCATACTTAGCTACTTTATGTCTATACAAATACTCGCCGTTAGCAAGAGAGAGAACAACCGTTACCGTGCCATCCTTCATGATGTTACTTCCGATAGTAGTTCGTCTTAATAACCTCGTTTGTAATTCCACAGACAAAACCTTCGGTGTCCCCAAAAAGGTCTCCGAAACACGACCAGGATACTGAAGCTAGCGTGTTTACATCAGATCCATGCAAGACCTGATAGAAACGTCCATGTAACTCCTTACTTTGCCATAAAGCCCTGTGTCACATGTAATGAAGAAGAAGTTCCACCATAGCGGTATAAAAAATCGACTACTTTAATTTTCCATTTCATTAGCTTATACATGGACTGATTCTGACATATTGTGTTTAGTTTTTGTACGTTATTTTTAACTAGCAAGTTGCGATTTTAACGCGTAAATCTAAATACGTTTATTTCGACTTAAAGCGACAGATCTTGGTAAACAGTAGACGGACACACAGCCGCGTCGCTGTCGCATCTGAATCGTGTACTACATGTAATGAAGAAGAGCGAGGCTGCCGGTAGTGCCTGGTCAAGACACATGAATCAAGACGTTTTAATTAGCACGTAATCTATTTAGTAAAAATATTTAGGCGTTATTTTGCTAAAGTGAAATTTATTTGATCTAAACTACTTTGTGTGCTTTCGCTACCGATTAGTTTATGCAAACTAGTGCCGCCCGGCACCCACCATGCCATTACTGTTCCGGTCGTGTATGCCTCAGCAGACATCTTCATGCACATTTTCATTATGCACATTATCCTGTGAGATAATCGAACACATGAGTCGTCTGCTGCGGTCGACACGTCACTCATCAACGCATCTAACACTAGTAGCTATGTAGTCTTTAAATCAGTTGTAACCAACGGTCGGTGTTATTAAATGGACTTCACATCTGAACATCATCGACGGCTCTGGCCGGAATATTGAACGAGCACCTTGTGAATTCAGTACTTCGCCGAGGATCAACACGATAAAATCGGTTATGACGTGAATACGTCTTCAAATTTGGTTCAATAGTGGAATGCAATTCAGAAAACTGATGATAACAAAATAGAGGGATAGTTTGGTGTTGTAGCTACACATCTATCGATTACATCAAAAATACACCACTTGATAGCTAAATGATCAAAGAATTCGTTACGTTGAACGAGTACTGTGATGCATTGTGTGCGGCGGAGGGGAAAACGCCGCCCTGAGATCTTATTTGAGACTAGCTGTGCCCGCGACTTCGTCCGCGCCGAATAGTTATTTTTTATTATTTATTTATATTAATAAAAATAAATAAAATTTCAAAAATAAAAGTACCCTAAGTTACTCCTTATTACATCAGCTATCTGCCAGTGAAAGTTCCGTCAAAATCCGTCCAGCCGTTTCCGAGATTCCCCGGAACAAACAGACTGACTGACAGACAAAAATAGTAAAAAAAATATTTTGGCATATGTACCGTGAATTTTAATATCAGAAACAGACACTCCAATTTTATTTATCTGTATAGATCATTCGCTGCATCATATAATTTCCTTTTAGTGTAGTAACTTACGAAGGCGTATTCACGTAAAACCCGTGTCCACGTCACAGCCACACCCCGTTTTTTGATCTGGAAAAGTAAAACCAATCAGACAGACATACAGATAGTGGATTCGGCCTATATTAATAAAGATAAAGTAAAGTGCTTTATCATGTAGGGACCGAAGTTACAAAAAATCATATATTCCCAATATCGTAAAGGACAAACCCACGTTCGGTTTTGCATTTCCGCGGGCTGAAGCTGGCGTACCAATTTCATCTAAATGGAAGGGTTTTAGCGTAGGTACTTTCTCATTTACAAACTTTACATAGATGTAGGCATATTACTTATGCATACTATTATATATTCTTGCTTCAGTTTGGTCTGTGAGTTTGATATACTGCTATGAAATTGTGACAGTTCTACTAGGCATAGATTTAAACGACGGGGTTGTATTAATGCTTGCAATATTGTATGTATATCTTCACGCCAAGTCCCTTGCGGGGTAGGCAGAGAGAACCGAGCGCCATAAGACGCGGTCCTTGCATACTTCACTCGCTTCTGTGACATTCATAGCTCTTTTCATGCACGCTCGCCGGTTCCTGGGGCTTCTGACATCACCTTCTGATAAAACACGACCAATTTGGTCATGGTAGGTTAGTCTCGGCCTTCCTCGGCTCCTACATCCTTCCACTTTTGCATTGTATATCTGTTTCGTCATTCTTTCGTCCCGCATTCTTTCTACATGTCCGAACCAACGGAGCATGCCCTTTCTTATCTTAACACCGACACTCTCTTTTAGACCAACTCTTTCTCTCACGTCTTCATTACGAACGTTGTCAGCAAGCGTTATGCCACAAATTTTGCGCAATGCTCGCATCTCGACCGCATTTATTCTACTTTCATGCTCTCTCTGCCATACCCAGCTCTCACTTCCATAAGTTAGCGTTGGAATTAGCACCGCGTTGTGTACAGCGAGCTGTGCCTTCTGGCTTAGATTTCGGCTGCCTAGAAGTTTACCCAACGCTCCATTCACCCTATTCCCGGCACTCACTCGTCTCTTTTAATATTGGTATTAGCATTTTATGGTTTTTAAATCATTCAATTTATCAGACTTACAATTTGATCACCGTTATTGAAAATTATAATTGTAATAAATATTTTTATATGTTACAATTACAATTTTCAATAATATCCTTGCAAGTAAATGTAAAAGCATATAAGCAAACTGGAAATGTATATGCGAAAACTGTAAAAATAAGTATGTTCGTGTTATATCGTCATACTCTTAAGATTATATATATGTATATATACTGTGTTGTTTTCCAAATAAAATAGTCCAGTGGTAGTTTTCATCTTTGGAAAGGGACAAGGGAAAGTGTTTCTGGAGCACAGTGTCAGACTAATGTACTAGAATCAAGTTAGATTGATCATGTAACACTGTGATTCTTCCTCCTCCTCGTATTAAGTCTTGTCGGTAGAGTAGATATTATACAAGAGGCTGTTCTGGAGAGGAATCCAGAACAGCCTCTTGTATATTATCATCATAAGACGCCGCGCTTAAGACACACCGCGCTCCCTTCTTTAATATTCATAGTTCGTTTGGTACACGCTCGGCGGTTCCTAGGGCTAATAAACTGTGGTAACAATACTCTATCTGCTTTGTTTGCACTGCAGATTACTAGTTCCTAGAATTGAATTTATAATGATTTGAATAGTATCTAACGTTGGCACTAATAATACTCAGCCGGAACACAATTTTCCTAATCGATGATAACAACTAAATGTGTGTAGTCATTAATTTCATTGTATTAGCAGTACACTTCTATATATAGCCTTCGACTGGATATAATGCGACCTTATTCTTAATAGATTCAGGCGTTATTTTGCAACAGTCAAATTTACTTGCAATTTGATCTAACCTGCTTTGTGTGCTTTCGCCACCAATCCTTATTCTTGTTTGCCACCACCCGAGTGGTATAATGGTGACCGTGAATGGTATAATTACAGCATCGCCGTTATTATTCGTATGTATTGCAGGTCATTATCCGAGTTAATTGTGCGCAAGTAAGGTCGCGGTGCACGCGAGCGGTCTCACTCCGAGTGCGTATCGATTTCACGCGCAGACGAGTGCACGCCGTGCCCGTGTTCACACTCGCACCGCCCGCACGTTGTTCCAATACATATTTCAAAAACAACACACCTGCAGACTGTAGGCCTGTCTTGAGACTTACATCTTTGTCTCGAGCTGAAGTATTCCTTTGCTCTGTTGAGTACATAATATTTCATAGACGCCAAGTTGACCTTAAAGCGACTTCTGGACTGAATTGTCGCTGGAGATCTCACTGCCAAATCCCAATGTTGAAACTTTCCTCTCGAAGTCGTCAAATTAGACTAAGTTCAACCGGCCCCAGTCGAATAAATTGGTCAAACCCTTAATTTCAAAAATAAGATGATCGTGGTATTCGCTAAGGAAACAAGAAATATTACCACGGCCTGTATAATAAGTGTCCCTGGTGTAGTCCGCGTGTCAATGAATACCATCAATTGATGACATATTATTGATATGCAGCAGGAACAGCACAGAGTCTTGCGCGAGATTCATGTTTTGGAACAACTACGATATACCACTAGTGTTATGCATCTGATGGACAAGGCGCTGGCAATCCGTCCGCCTACGCCCTCGTGCAGAGTCAACTGTAATACACTCGCGGAGCGAAATTGGTCAAGAGAATTCTGCTATGCCAACTAAAAGATGTATCTAACTTAGTAGTAAGATGACGCTGGCGCGACTTTATAGCGATATATGGAAATGAAAAACTTCGTCACCATCACGAACCTACTTGGTAGCTCTTTAGGAAGAACACTCTATCGGCAGTCGGGAGGTCGTGGGTTCGCACCCCATCTAGGCGGAGGAGATTTCTTAATTGTATAATATTTAGTAGTCCTAAGAATATATGATAACTGACTAACAAAACAAGTTTAAATAGCCAATTGAAATGCATAAGAAGCGGGGTTGGTTGGCACGGACTGAATGCGTGAGCAACACGCACGATGCATCTGCAGCACGCGGCGGCAGTAGGATGTCCACACTGATGCGACGCCGCTGTGTATTGCGCGGCTGCGTAATGGTTTCAAGATGTCTAAAGTGGAATACGATATATATCTCTCGTATCAAGCGAAGGGTCTTTGGATAACAGTTCATGCAATTAATTGTTGATTGCTTTGTAAATATTCACAAGTTTCAGTTTTCCAGCTGCACAGCTAACGTCTCACACACTCTCGCGCTGGCTGCGTCTGACGCACGTAAACACAACACGACGCACCGTATGACGTGCGATACTCTCGGTGTAAATTACGATGGAAATATTTTGTAAATTCAATTACATACATACTTATATACTCACTGAGCATATATAATGTTTACTCTTAACTACGAATTTGTATATTTTTTTTCTTTTTTATATTTTTCTGTTAATTTTTGAAAGTGACCTTACCTTAATATTAGACTTGGAAGAGCGGGGTTTCCAAATACAGGTATGCTTAAAAAGAAGTCTCAACACACAACAACAACACTTGTTTTGTAACATATGTAAGAAAAAGTATTAAAGATTATTATTATTAATAACCAGTGGGAACCGAAGATACGATTTTGCGTAGTAAATCAACTCGCGCTCACGGCCGGGCGTAAAGTAAATGTGCACCTCTAATTAGTTCACGAATCAAATTCGCGTCCGTTCGCGGCTTATTGGTTAAGATATTCCTCCCATTGATCAGTAGGCTCCAATCTAAAAGGCGTAGCCAGGCGCTAACATACATTTTGGTGAGCGAGGGGTGTCTTTATGCGCCGTCGAGTGGTTTATTGCGTTCTGGTGTGAACCTTCGTATATAAATTCATAGATCGCGAGCATGACGCAATCAGTCGCAACGCGATCTATATGCGACATTTTTGGTGTGTTAGCTTTAAGGAGCCGTTTGCGGACAAAAGATGTATGTATATCTTCACGCCAGGTCCTTTGCGGGGTAGGCAGAGAGAACAGAGCGCCATAAGACGCGGTCCTTACACACTTCACTCGCTTCTTTCGCATTCATAGCTCTTTTCATGCACGCTCGCCGGTTCCTAAGGCTCCTGACATCACCTTCTGATAAAGCACGATTAAATTGGTCATGGTAGGTTAGTCTTGGTCTTCCTCGGCTCCTACATCCTTCCACTTTCGCATTGTATATCTGTTTCATCATTCTTTCATCTTGCATTCCTTCTACATGTCCGAACCAACGGAGCATGCCCTTTCTTATCTTAACACCGACACTCTCTTTCAGACCAACTCTCTTTCGTACGTCATCATTACGATCGACAAAAGATGTTGGCATTTTCATCTAAAAATATACGCAGTGGAAATAAGGCGAGTTCTATTATCACTGTTATTAGTAAACTGGTGTTAAAAGATATACATTCGCTTGTTCTCGACGGTCAAACAGATGCCATTAGCGACAGTGCAACGGTATGACCACATTTGAATATAACCATCTTTTCACCAGTATACTATAATATACCTTTAAATACATAAGTATTTAAAGGTATATTATAGTAGGGGAGAGGTGGCATGAAAGGGACATTTTTGATTTTAAGGCCCTAGTAAGCGACTGGGAAAATATTTGGAGCAGGTTGGAGTCAAATAGAATGCGTTTAATATTAAACTATTGAAATGAAATGCAATAATTGTCATTCATCAATTTTTAATTGTTTATTTTCGCATCTTTAAAAAATGCGTATTTTGTCCCTTTCATAAATGGACTGTATTGAAAGGGACGTAGTAATTTATGAAAGGGACAGTACCTAATTTCAAGGAAATAAGTGTATAATGAAACACTTTTATAATGCTTTTCTCAGATATAATGAACTTAAATTTTTTTAATAGCTTTTCATAAGATACTTATAATCAACCGTCTCCTTATAATTAACAGGAAATGAAACACTTACATAAAATGAAAGACAAATCAACAATTATATATATATATCTCTTTTTAGACTTAGACTGCACTTAAAAATAATTATTGCTTTTTTTAAAAGAATGATAATCAACAGCCTCTATAAAGTTTGACTTACAGTCTTATAAAATTAAACTTAAAAACTAATAATCATTGTGATTTTTAATGACATAGTGAGCAAAAAAATTAAAAACATCTTTAACGCCACAGGTTTCGTGTGCCCATTTTGTGCAAATTTTACATTGAAACCAATCTTCAGTGCTTTCTAAATAATTTTTCTTACATACATTGCATTGGTCATCATCTCTTGTTTTATTTTTTGTAATGCTGCGACTTCTTAATCTTGGAGTGACTTCTTCATTTTCAGAAATATCATCTATTGAATCAGAATCTTTATCTACATTTGACAACGTTTCGCTGCTGCTACTACTACTGCTTGCGATTTTTTGTGCAACCTTCTCTTCTGTGCAAGTTCTCTGACTTGTTTAGTTGTCAAACCATGGCACATTTTTGCGGAGGTCTTTAAATAATCTGCCAGAGAACATTCTTGGTCTACCTTGAAAACTTTTTTATTGCCAATGTTTGGTTCATAATCAAATGAAGCACATTCAGAAGCTTTAGCTTTTGCGACCAATCTGTGCAAATGTGATTTGCTTACATTAACTATCTTTGCAGCCGATCTCACAGAAATGCCCTTTTGTAATACTTCATTTACTGCCTCTTCAATTGTATGTGTTTCGACACGCGTCCTCTTCTTTGGTGGCATTTTTGATCTGAAAAAGAAGTAAAAAAATTATTAGAAACCTAGTGAAAAATAGCAGTCTTGAAAGGGACAGTTATGAAGGGGATGTCCCATTCATAAACATTTGTTGTGTCCCTTTCATAAATATCATACAAAAATTAAAAACATAACCACAAAATTTACAATTTCAATTTAAAGTTCACTAACCTTATGTTCTCATATCTGTGAATGTCCAGCCTATCTTAAACGGTGATTCACACATAAATAATTAACTTGCAGTACTGGATATAACGTTTCACAATAATAATAGAAAAAATACTTTTCAATCCCATTAACAACACTCGCACCGAATCGGCTATGTTTGAAATGACAAGAGTATGAAGTTAGCCACGAACGAACTTGCGTCAAGGTTGCCATACGACAAAGATAGTGTCGTCTCGAAATTGTTTTTATTTTACCGGTTATTTGAATTGTCCCTTTCAATACGTGTCCCTTTCATGCCACCTCTCCCCTATACTGGTGAACTGCTCTAACTTAGTGAACGGGTGCATACTGCGAATATCTGTACGTGCAAAACCAATCGTTGTACTATTCTAGGGGAAGACCTCTGTCTATCGATACTTATAATCAAAATTGTAGATGTCATGTTGCCAGAAGGAGACTTTGTACAAAAGTCATCTGCGTGGGTACCTCTGTCCTACCTATGTCTACCGCCAAGCAGCTATATTTATATAGCTGTATTCCGATTTAAAATTACTGGGTACTGTGACGAATCAGCCTTAGGTCACAAGATTGGCAGCGCACGAGTAACATCCCCGTGGCGTTGCGAACGTCAATATTCTGCAGTGACCGCTTGTCATCTACTGCGGGCCGCATGCATGGTTGCCAATCTAGTTCTATAAAAAAAAATGCCAATACATCTCGTAACAGTATAATCTAACGTCCCGGAGTAAATTTTAAAAGTTGTATTTCAGCTTCGTGTTCACATCGTCTTGTGACATCTGCAGACACTAGTGGTGGTGTTGGTACCTGTGTCTCTCACACCTTTTGTACTAGCTACACTTGCATATATAAATATTGTTTCAATTTATAGATCTTCAGTTAATCGTAGCGGACGTCACACTCCCTACGGTTAATTAATTATCTACGAGTCGCTTCACGTTGACATCTCATTAATTTGAGTTCAACTTGTTTCTCTTCTCAGCATCCCGCTGTATGGCAGAGTTCTTAAGAACCTCCCTGCGTCTTTAAATAATTCATTCAATAGGGTATGTTTATTGTGTTTGTTATTTGGGATTATTTTGCCATGAGCACCGCGATCGGCAGACGGGTTGATAATCGCGGTTTAAGGCAGTGCACGAGGTGACGCTGTTGCCCATCAGCTCGTCCTTATCATCCCCCTGTGTTTCCCTCCGGTTCCTACGGAACCCACGGGTAGAGATCGTTGGCGCAATTCTAAGAAGGCTTGTGTGTTAGATGATATCGCATTAATTTATTCTTTAATTCGTGAAAATTCTAACTGTGGTTTTCTCTGCTCCCAGTGGTTGACAGAGAATGCAATTAACATTACGTCGGCCTTCAGTACCACCTTGTTGTGGTCAGTAAAGTAAACAAATAAAATGCCCAAAGCTTGCGCGGCTTCTTCTTCGTTTGTTATGCTATCTCCAGTGTGTTTTTATGTGAAGTGGCCAACAACAGGAGAGCTCATCAGCTGATTTCATCGTAGCAGTGAGTCAATTTTATGAAAGAAGGAACTGTTATTTTAGTGCAACGACGACTTTCCTCAAAAGGCATCTCACGAACGAGATACGTATACTTTGTTAACTAAAACAGTTTCAAGGATTGTTCTTGAACTGCAGTGCGAGCTGTTAAACTTACGGCCCTCTAACAACTGGTTTTTATTACCAGAAGGGGAACAGTTTGCAATCATGGCGTCGGTTTGGAAACTTGGAGATAACGAGCGTGGAGAACAGATAATACGGCAGGTGTATAGTTTCACCGCACTAAATGCACGTCGAATACAATTATCAAATCCTACATGATGGTAAACAGTTATAGTTAAGCAATCAGTGTACGCTTACAACATCTCCAGGGGCATCATTTACGCGCCGACCTGATGAAAACCACTTTACGCCTTTTTAACCCCCATATTGTTTTTTGTAAAAATGCGGTTCGGAGTCCTATTTTTTAACTTGAGTGCTTGCGAAACTAAATCTCTTTGAAACCGCACAATACGTGATCATTATTCTTTCCGATGTATTTAAATGGATTCCTGAATTGCGAGCAGTTAATTTGTATAAGGACCATGTAGTTATACAAACATCTCTACTGAGGACACCCCTTTGCACAATTTTCAGACACAGACTCCACAGACAGTGGACATGTAGACACAACAGTACAAAATACAACAGTACAGTCACAAAACAAAATAGTAATTGTAGAATAAATATTAAACGAACAATTCTTGTATACACAACTGCATATTATAAAACAAAGTCCCACGTCGCGTCTGTCTGGCTGTTTGCGACAAACTCAAAAAATACGGAACGTATTTTTATACGGTTTTCACCAATAGACAGAGTGATTGTCGGGAAAGATTTTGTGTAAATCGGTTGAAATATGATGATAATTGTTGACAATGTCGGCAAAAGTCACGCCCCCTGAGAGCTTTCATCGGATATTATATGGATATACAGTATTAATCCTTATCAACTTCAATACGTTAGTTGCCTGAAGCATTTCATGCACATTATGATAATCCGTTACACCATATAATTTAAGTGATGGGTCCGACGGACGCGGCGTGGGCTGTGGATCATAATATGCTCTACTACCCGTGTGAAGCCGGGGCGGGTCACTAGTATACTATAAATAACGATTTGGATTTTACACAAAAAAAACGCGTATCGAAGCGCGGTCGCCCAGTTACACCCAGCTACGTCGGGAGGCATACAAGCATACAGTCCACCTGATGTAAAGTGGGTGCCGTAGCCTATAACCGCTTGCGATATATTAAGTATCACTCGCACCTCCTCTGCTGCTTACACAACAACTCCTTGGGAGCTTACTGGTGAGCTTACTCACACGCAGGAACACAACAACCCTCTAGGGAGTTGTTATTTGGCTGCGGTTTTCTGTGAGGCGGAGGTACTTCCCCAGACGGCTTTGATGCGCCCTGCCTCTGTTAAACCATCCAGACCAAGACAAACAGACAGGTTCATGCACACAAATGTTTCCCTTATGTGGGAATCGAACCACGAGCGTTGGTGTCAAAGTCGCGTCATTCACAACTGAGCCACCGAGCTCGTCGAAAAGTATAGATTACTGACACAAAAGGTGTCACTTTATAAATTTGAAGAAGTTATCGTAGGACAATACTTAAGGCATCCATCCATCGCTTTGACTTCGGAAATACGAGCGTTTGTGTGCACAGTGAAACGAGTTACCGCACGTCAATATAATTCACATGAATTAATTACCAATCCTGTCCCTATCTAGGACGTTACGAGAGGGAGCTGTCTAGAACAAGGGTAATGTTATTACGGAGAACGAGGCATGGGTACGCTCATTGAAGACTGAACCTGGGAAACCACGACAGATAAAACATTTATCTTGATTCCTCTGATTCAAACTGCCGTAGATAGCTACGAACTAAATTGTGATATGTTTTTATTTATAACTCGACCCTGATCAAAATCTTTTTACAACGTGTAGGAGATATTTTATGGAAACAAAGTATCTAATATTATATATACATAGTATCTAATATTATATTTACCTGCCATGATCAAATTGATCGTGTTTCAGAAAGTGATGTAGGGAGCCTTAGAAAGCGGCGAGCGTGCACGAGAAGAGCAATGAATGAAGCGAGTGAGGTGGAAGGATCGAGTCTCTGTTATCCATGTGACGCTCGGGTCTGTCTGCCTACACCGCAAGGGATTTGGCGTGAAGTTATAGATAGATAGATGTAGGTTTAAAAAAAAGGAAACACGCAATAAATTATATATCGTGGTATGCACCATCAGACCCTTACCACTAGATGTAATTTATTAATTTCCAACAAAAATCACCCCTTTACGGTGATTGCTTAACTATTGGGCGGTACATTTTCAAAAATTAATATGTCTACATTTGATTACAAATAATTATTAATTCTCTCGGCCCACACCGCAAGAGACTTGGTGCGAAGTTATTGATAGATAGATAATTACAATAATATTTAAAATGCATAATATTGCTAAATAATTTAAATTATTATCCGTTCACAGTATGTATGGCATTCATAGCGCACGTTTCATATTATATTCATAGCACCATCTCCCTTCAAACAGGCCGAAGTCTGGTACCGACCGTATACAGCATCTCATTCAGTATAGTAATTGGACGTATAAGTGGTGGTTTGCACTGCAATGTGTTCGGCTCGTTAAAACAAACCTAATGACTCGAAATTCCAGGCGTTTACCAGAAGCCATTGAAGAGTTTCGCTATGCACCCCCTGGTTCCATTATCAGATCAGGTCGAAGGAACTCAATTATTTTATTGCCTATATATCGGTTAACGTTATTTTGCTAAGTTTTAAATTGATACGACAATTAAAATTCGATTAAATTTAACGTAGTAAAATTAAATAAAAGCTTGTAATAAAAAGATACACCAAAGCGGTGAATAAGATAAATCAAAAGAGTTCGAACTAGACAGACTCACTCTTAATCGTAGTATAAATCCCTCCGATTCCATCACTGTGCCGGCTCGATCTTACAATATGAAAGATCATTGATGATTGTCATCTCCACTTATCTACACTCCACTAGACGATTGGATAATATTTCAAAAAGTGATTCATGTTGAATATTTGTCACCATAAAAATAGAATTATTTACTTAAAAATGCTGCGTAAATGGCGGTAACACGCTTGACGTCATTTCAGTGTAAACAAACTGTCTATCTATAACTTCACGCCAAACTTCTTGCGGGGTAGCCAGTGAGAATAAAAAACTGTAAACAAACTGCCAGCCGTAAAAGCTATTATTGCAATTTGGTGGTATTTGTACCTTTCATCTAACTTGTTTGTAACTTGTTTGTAACTAGTTTTGTTTCTTTATAGCACTCAATAGTAATAATTGCTTTTACGGTAGTTTGTTTACACAGTAATGACGTCACGCGTTCTGACAACATTTATTGCGCCGTTTACGCATTATTTTTAAATACATATTTCTTTAACGTAGTTTTATACATTTGCAGTGCTGATCGCTTATAACCACTTAGTATAATACCTCTGACTCACACCACACACACACACATTTATGTCTTTAATAATGTCTTCGAGCGCGCCCGCCCCTCAGGCAGTAGCTGAAAATGAGCGCATCGTGCAAAAAGTCACACTGAGCTATGCCCTATTCGCTTGCTGCAGCACACACATGCACCTATTACTGGAAATGTTTTGAGCAATGCCCGTTTACTTTTTTTTGTATGTGTTTTATATTATGTTTATGTGTAACGCCAAACAATACGGGAGTAGGTAATATTGAAATAAACTAGACTGTTCAATCTTCTATAATACGTACATATCATCACGCCTGTCTCTCAGTGGGGTAGGCAGAGACTATAGAAAGCCAGGTGCACCGATTCAAACATACCTCTCTCGCTACTTCTACACTCATCAACCTTTTCATGCATGCTCTTCGGTTTTGGGCACTTTTGATTTGGCCCTATTTGAACACATCACCAATTTGATCTATATGTGTGCGTAGGGCGGCCCCTCCCGACATCACCATTCACTCTTGACTGATACACTTTCGTAACTCTTTTGTCATTCATTCTTTTTAAATGACCAAACCATATCTACTGTAATAAAAGACACTAATATTAAAACTATATATAGCTATTGAATGTTCAGTCAACAAATATTAAATCACGTACAACACGCTACTTAAAGATAGTTCACACTAAAGTACTAAGGTTATATACACACTACACATTTAAAACTATATTTTGTATGGTGATAAATTATCTATTAAGATTACTTTGTATAATTTTTTAGATGTACGATTCTCGTCGTTCCATGCTTCCTGTTGATGAAATTCGGTTGGTATTATATCATATATACAAAAGTACATACAGAAAACCATGTTAAAATACACATTTAAATTCAAGATAAGGGTTTATTTACGATGCACGGTTTAAATTCCTGCGCGATAGCAATGTAATGGAATTTGAACGTCCGTCGCTGGCTCGCCGCTAATGATCTCGAAGCCGCGCCGCCTGCCTCCGCGCGGTGCATTACCAGGCAGCAGCGGATGGTGAGAGCCTTGCTATGGCACATATTATACAAAGTACACAGCCGTTCGATACAAGATAATATTTTTTACTGGCTACTTAAAAGGCGAATCACAATTATAGAGATTTTGTGTTACAGATGTGATGTTTGGAAGTTTCTAACACGCATTCATGTGTTAAGGAATGAATGCATCTGTAGTAAAACTAGAGTTACCGATGCGGCTCTAAGGTTTAGCAAGCTGAAGTGGTCAGTGGGCGGGCCACATAGCTCGAAGAACCGTTGGCCGCGATGAGGTCGAAAGGTTCTAGACGCGGCTGAAGTGATGATTATAATATATATCAAATTGGTCAACTATACGAGTATACTTACTTTGAAGCGGTATTGTGTAGGTGTACCGTGTCGCCGACCTCAGGCCGGCCCATATTCGAGCCCGGCCAAACCCTAAATGTCAATAGAAACGAGGGGAACGTGGATAGAGCGTGGCTACCAGCCATCGAATAGGCTGCGTGCCGGCGTCGTAGTGTGCCCAGCGCTGGCCAGTTGATTCATGTGGCCGCGGACGTGTCTTTGACTCGCACCCAAATTATACTTGTTACACATTACAAGCAAACATTTTAATTCTCGATATTATCGTTTGAACGTTCTTCAAACTAACGTTTCTCCTTGACGAAATTATTTCATTCATCGTCCGAAAAGCTGAGGTATTTTTAGGGTTCCGTACCTCAAACGGAACCCTTATATGATCACTTTGTTGTCCGTCTGTCTGTTAAGACCTTTTTTCTCAGGAAATGGTTGAGCTAATGGTTTATACGAGAACAACTTTTACTGCGGTGCCAACATCGTCGCGAAATTATTTCATTGACTTCACAGTAGTAAAAGTGGTTAAGTACGATCATTAAAAAAAATGAAAATACATTCGTAATTTCAACCAAAATGTTGCTTAGATAATACATTTTTATTCGTTCATTCCACGAATCTTTCAGTTTGTATGGAAACAGTATACCGTATGATCTGCCAGTTTTGTTTTGTGAATAAAAAACTTCTACTGTCTATGAAAGAGCGGGCTGTTTATGGCCCACGTTTACTATACAGGAGGTATACGAGGTTGAGACCACTAAACTATGCCTTTCCATTAAATGGTATTATACAACTGATGCTTTTCACAAATATTACGTTATTTTCAATCAAACTAAATCTAACAAAATCGTGTATACTTATAAGTTAAGTGTATATCAATGACCAAAGGTGCGCGCGTAGCGGTCATCGTGTACGGCTCTATCACTCGGCCAGGTAATCGATTTGTTTCATGTCGTCCGCCTCGCCTAGCGGTTACCTCATTTCATATTGATCGATTTGACACCGACAAACATTGGCTGGACATTGCGGTTCTATATTCTCGACATTTTCTGTACAACCACTAGTGTTGCAGTTGCAGAACAACGAACTAATGTTTTATATCTCTTGGATGGAAAATAATTGGTTTATTGAAAGCTTCTGCCGTAGCGACGACGTTTAAAGAATAAAGAATATTCGCGGGTATTACCGCTGCTATTCACGGCACCGCATCAGTTCTGTTCACTTTATTCACTTGTTCTAATGCGACTGAACCACTAAAATTGCTATTTGGTTTACGAGTGCATAAGCTCACCGGGAAGATGGTAAGAAGTTGCTCCGTTGGCAACGAGGGTGACGGTGCGCGAGCAGGATCACAGTCTTTGTATTTCCGGCTTTCATAAATTGCGGCCATACGCATGTTTACCACCCGGTATTAATTTCTGCGGCCGACCTATCACTACTTTCTTATAGACAACGTATATTAGTATGAATGAATGAATATAAACGTTTACATCCGTGTTTATCTTTCTGGTGTCTGGGGACACTCAATGTTCTCCAACCATATCGTGGTGTGAGCGCTCTATGCTTGAAATTCATTTCTCGCAAAAAGCTGTCCGTAGAGCCCGTATCTCCCTGGGCATTCATAAGTCGAGCGGGCCGGACGGAATTGAAGTGTTGAAGATGTGTGCTCTGGATCTGGAGTTACCTCTGATTCTAATGCGCCTCTTTCGGTACTCCTATTCGCTTGGTGTGGTTCCCAGCTCATGGAAGGAGGCTTTGGTACACCCGATCTCCAAAAAAGGTGCTTGCTCAGATCTGTCCAAATATAGGCCTATAGCAATAACTCCCATATTTTCTAAAATCATGAAAAATATCATCAACCAGCAACTCATACACTACTTTGAACATCGCCAGCTGATAAGTGATCGCCAATACGGCTTCCGCCAGGGCCGCTCGGCGGGCGATCTCCTGGTATACTTGACCCACCGCTGGGCGGAATCAGTAGAAAGCAAAGTCTCCCACTCTTTTCCTTCTGCGTATCAATGACTTGTTGCACGTATGTAACATTCATTGCTATGCAGATGACAGGTGGACGGTGGACGCAAGATATACTGGTCAAGCCAATATCTCTCGAGATTGGGTCACTATGAGTGCCGATCACAGCTTGTGTCTGAAATTGAGACATCACTAGAACAGGTCTCGGATTGGGATACACTGAATTTAGTTCAACTTAATCCCAATCCCATCCTAAAAACACAAGTGTAGGCATTTACCGCTAAAAGTCTTTATTTATCGTAGCTCTTCGATTAGAAGATATAATCCTCAGCGTTACGCCTAGCATCGGTATCCTCATAGGCGTCGTCATATCGAGCGATGTACATTTTCGCGGTCATCTGGAGAGTAAGGATAAGTTGGCCCCCAAGAAGGTTGCTGTGATCAGTACTGAAAAACGATTTTATAGATATTGCGTGGTGAGTGTGTAAGAACCGCGTCTTATGGCGCTCGGTGCCTGCCTACCCCGCAACGTACCTGGCGTGAAGATATACATACATACGTAGGTATTATCTCATACCAAAGTGCAAAAACACTATTAGAAGTACACCCGATAAAATGTTTTTTTCAGGTCTAAGAGATGCTCCAATATTTGTTATTTCTAAAATTCTTGAAACATCAATTAAAACATAATAAACTTAGTGAATCTTAATAACATTGTGTATAATTACTTAAAATTATTATAAATAATACAGACAGTACATCGGCAGCTTTAATGTTCGGAGATTATTTTTATAGGTTACTATTAGGTAGGTTATATTTGTGCCGAGGAAGAAACTACAACCACCTGCCATGACCTAATTCGTCGTGTTTTATCAGATGGTGATGTCGGGAGCCCTTGAAATTGGGGAGCATGCATGAAAAGAGTTACGAATGATAAAAAGTGAGTGAGGTGTGTAAGTACCGGGTCTTATGGCGCTCTTTACATGTTTAGGTAGTACTGCTGACTGCATGTAGGCATAAAAACCCACGTAGGTAATAGATAACAATATATAGCAGTGATAGCCCAGTGGATTATCATTCACCATCTGGTTTCCGATTCGTTATACTGCCGCGGGCGTGTACTAATAAATTCGTGTTTTCTATATATTTGCCACTTGCTCGGCGGTGGTCGTGAACATCGTGGGGAAGCCCATCGATTCGAAAGAAAACGCTAACCTAAGGAACATCTGGTTTCCCATCTGGGTTATGGAGGTCTCACTGCAGTCGGTCGAAGTAAAAGTCAGTATCTTCGCCAATCATTAGTCTTAAGTAGCGGACCCCGCCAATCCTAATGGATTAGGAAACGGGATAATGCGTAGAAGAAGAATAGATTACATCTGTATTTGATAGATTGTCCGATTGTGCTTTCACAAAATCAATTTCAGTCATCGTCCTGGATCATTACTAATGCTAAAATTGCACTAGTTAAATAAATACACTATACGACTACAAATAAAACCATTTTTTCCCTCAAATACTACTAGCTCGGTATGAATATCGACCCCGGTAAAGCCGATAGCCTGGTATGTGACGTCACGTTTTATTTCGACCAATGGCGAAGCGTTTCGCAAAGAATCGCTTATTTTACACTTTTTAATTAACATTTTATCCAATTAAAAAACAGCTAAATAAGAAAATAATAATTTAAGTATAATGTCAAGATAATAAAAAAGAATCAAGTAAATTTAAACCACATACATGCATATTCTCCATTGGGTTATAACAAACAAACAAACTTTTTCTCTTTATATATTTGTACCCATGCATATTATAAGAAATTTAATCACCGTGCGAAATCGATTTTCAATGTTTAATAAAATCGAATACGCACATCGATTAAATTCCTTACAAGGTAAAGAAAACAATTCACGAGAAGAGGTCGCTGTTTTTCATGAATCTGCACCTTCATTATCTACAGTTCAAAAGTGGTCAGTGAATTGAAACGGGGCAGGGAAAGGACTGAAGACCCTCGCGCAGGCGGCCTCGTTACCGCCGTCTCAGAGGAAAATGTGAAAAACGTCGACCAACTTGCTGGACAGACTTTACAGAGATTACTAATCTATCGGTTGATACCGCTCACACTATTGTATGACAGTCTGAACCTCTCAAAAGTCAGCGCAAGATGGGGGAAAAGTGCTTCCTAAGAAACTGAATGCATTGAAATTATGAAAAAAGGTATTATCATATACGCAATATCTTACGCAATCACGTAACTTAAGGGAAACAAGAACAAGGAAATCTGGCCGCCGCCGGCCACTTTACGACATTGCTCCGGTTCACACAGCGCGTGTTTCGAGAGCCGCTGTGAGACATTGTGCTTGCGAATAAATCAGCCGTCCATCCTGCAATCTCAGCGATAATTATCTGATCCTTAATTTAAAAAAGTCACGCAAAAAGTATCGGTGATTGCATATAATAAAATATATTTGAATTCAATTTGTTGTGTTTCATACTGATACAAAGAGTGTATTGAATGCCTTTCGTATCTTGAATAAACATAGTTTAAACTAAGCCGGTGTTGTTTAGTAATGTTGTAGGTTTGTACTTGTAGCATTGCAGCGTGTAGGCCTCCGTTAACATGCAGTCCGACCTTAGACCGATGGTCCGAGTGAATATGCATTACTAGTGAGGCCAGCGCGACGTGGCCCGTCCGGATCGATACGGCCGTGTGCATGGCTTCTGAACTATGGCACGTAGGCACCACGCGCCGCTCTCTTCACAGCTCGGAGATATCCTTATTGTACATTATTAATGGCGTGCACAGTGCAGTTTCAACGACGCGATTGCGATCCTACGACTATGATTTCATACGAGTAGACACGATAGTCATGTACGTATATCGCAGTAATGCGACACAGGTCGTGGATCATATGCATCTTCGTTCAACATAAGTGAGCAAAGCGCCCGCTTTCGGTCACTACCTTTACTCCGAAGATTAGCTATGTTTACGATTACTCGTAATTTGTAAAGTAGATTTTTTTTAATACAACTACGGAATTCAATCATACTTATGACTCACCGGATGTAAACCAATTACAGTATTGCTTGTGAACGTTTCAGTCTCGAGTTGTCATTCCGCTGGTAAAACAGGAACTCACAGAAGCTTCTTGGTAACCTTGCTCGCTAGTATAACGATCCTCTAGGGAGTTAGGTACGTGCCTAGTCAGTCGGACAGCATTACCTCTCCTTCTCGCTTTCGTCAGACTCTTATGTGTAGCAGAATGCACCAAAAGCAGGAGAGGTCGGTTTTGATTAAAAAGATGACAGCCAGCTACCCTAAAAATGTAATCTATCTATTGATTTTAATCATCAGAATACATTTATTTTGCGTGGCGGACCCTGGGTCCCTAAGCGAAACCCTAGGCATACAGAATGCGGTGCTCATTCTAACGCCATCATATGGAAGTGAGAGCTGGGGTTTTGGCAAAGAGAGCGTGAAAGTAGAATAAACGCAGTTGAGATGCGAGGGTTGTACAAAATTTGCGGCGTAAATGATAATGATAGATTTCGCTATGATTATGTAAGAAATAGATTTGCCGTGAAAGACTATCGGTGTTAAGATAAGAACAGTTGTTTCATTGCTTCGGACGAAAGACAGAATGACGAAACAGGCCGAGGAGCCGAGAAAGTTCAAAACTCATCGCCCATGAGCAAATTGATTGTGTTCCCGTGAAAACGTCTTTAAATTTTCCTTCATAAAATTTACCCACCACTTGATAGCTAAAGTTTCAAAGAATTCGTTATGTTAAATGAGGACTGTGAAGCAACTCTCGGGGTAGGGGGAAAGCGCCCCTATTTTGAGAACATTTCGCTGCATCACGTAATTTCCTCTTAGTACGACTTACTTCCGTTTACCCGTCACGAAGACGCATTCACGTAAAACTCTCAGCCACACTTTGATTTTTTTTTATTAGAATGTCATATTAGGAATTCTAGAAATCGGCGAGTTTGCATGAGACGAGCTTGTTTGTATATTGGAGAGAAGTAAATGAGAGAAGAAAGTATAAGCAAGTAGGTTCCACTAAAAAGTTCAGAGCAAAATTTCCCAATATTTTTTTTTGCTTCCTAGACAGCACTTTACAATAAAGTTAACAACTTTCTGTCAATTTACTCTGTGACCAGAAAATAATGTAAGAGTCAAGAAACAGATGGCTCTAAACTTTGGACTAAGACACAACGGTAAACCGTCCTAAAACTAATTGCGATTGTTTGATTTTTGAACACATCAAATCGTAATTTTAAATAATTCACTATTAGATTATAGAAAATTAACTTTCTCTCTGTCCTTACATATGCATATACATGCACACAAACATAAACTCAAACATACTCACACCTTTACGAGTATATCTGCTTATTTTCCTCAAATATTGTTAAAATCAAGAGATATTAAATATTATTATCTGTTAACTTAGATTGGTAAATGAGTTATTAACTATATTAATTCGCTATTCATCTTAACCGACCGCATAATGTGAGACTGTGGTATCTGATCCGTGTATGTTTCCCTTTTCTTTTCTTTCTCTTTAAGGTTTACTTAACATTTTATTGTTAGAGAGAGTTTATATATAGACAATGACTATTCGATTATATATCAGCGGTTTGTACATTAAACATAGCTCGGATATACAAAAAATCGAGAGGAGCTTGGACACTCGTAACACAGGCTACGACGAGCTCAGACATACATGCAGGAACACAACAACCCTCTAGGGAGTTGTTATTTTTCTGCAGATTTCTGTGAGGTGGAGGTACTTCCCAAGACTAAGTGCTTTGATGCGCCCTATCTCTCTTAGAAACACCAAGACAAGACAAGACAAACAGACATGTTCATGCACACAAATTGGTCGGTTGGCCTTGAGGTCAAAGTAACGGAACAGCGCGTTTTACCACTGCGCCACCGAGCTCGTCAAAGTTAAAGATAACACAATTGACAGTGTCACGACTACGATGTTTATGGTGCGAGTGTGCATGTTGTGTGGCGCGAGAAACGATGTTGAATACGTTCCGTTTGTTGGTTTACCCTAGGACAATGTACAAGAGAGTTTTACGAGGATATCATAATGTTCAACCGTATAAAGAAGTCGATACGCCTGTCAGTACAAACGAACACACAAGTGAAGCAGCATCGATAGCAGCATACTTTTGGATAGATTTGGTCATCTCGAGTTTCTTCGTACCTCGTAGAGTAAGTTAAGCAGTTGCGCGTTCTGGCACGTTAAGTCGTGTTTTCGATAGGTGTTACGCTGACCTAAGAGCGGTAGGGTGCCTCTAAACAGCCCTGTTGGGGATCGCGGTATAAAGACTGTATGGACGATCGCTGTGTTCCCACGAATAGGTGAGGTTAGCCATGATGAGTTGCTGTGTTAGCAGCAGTCGTAGCGCTTCCTGTATTGCAAGCGTTCATAAGCTACGGTCTTTATATACGTAGTCGAAAAAGAAAAATAAAGAGTCAAGGAGAAATAATACACCAATGATTTTGGCAACGTAAAGAAAATAATTTTCGGAAGGCGGACGTGTCAAAAAAGTTGCGACGAGCGAATATATCTCGAAGGTGTCGGAAACTTTCCATATAGGGAGCAGACGTGCCGCCGACCGCTCCGGGCGCTCCGTCGCACGCCGCCCGCCGCCCGCCGCCCGCCGCCCGCCGCCCGCCGCGCAACGTCGTCTCCACATTTCGACACAAGTTTTCTCATGTTTCAGTTATTTTTTCTTGGTTCGGTAGATTTGGTCTGTTACATTAAGTTGGAATGATACGCTCTAGAATGGTTGCCTAATGATGAAATTAATTGCTTAATAATTAATCACTTGAAATTAAGATATCCAGATTTGGCAATGTTTCATTTAAAAACAAAAAACCCTAACCCATCCCACTGCAGGGATACGGGTCTTTCTTCGTACAAAGGGGATTAGAGCATACTCCACTGCGCCTCTCACCTACGGATTGACGGAGGCCAGTGTTTTCAAGCCGCCCGAAGCCCACTGACATAGCTTAACAACTGTTCTATATCGATATCAGTCGAAACCGACGGTTTAACGTGCTCTTATAGGCACGGAGAACCCCGTGATAGTTAAACCTATCCATAGACTAGCTGTAGTCGAAGTTGCTTAACCCGCGTGTTCGGTTACAATCACACGCGTAACGATGACATGAGCTCTCTCAATTAATTAATAGATACATTCACAGGCAATTAATTTGTTACGTCCGCTCCGCTTTGGCAATGAGACCAATGCTTAACTCGTATGTGTTATGTCACGCGGGCCCGACGGACAAATGTAAGAATTGCCACTTGGAATGGAAATATTCTACAAAGGGAATAAAATTGCCTGCTTTTACTTTATGATGCGGTGCCTTTAACATTGTTTATTCAGGAGAGGCGCCTCGCTTGCAATTTTGTAATGTGTGCCATATTTCATCATTCCAGCTTCAGGGAGCGTAGGTGGTGCCGCTCTGTATGTTAATTCTTTTCGGTCGGGGAGGGCAGTGCCACGTCGTGCATACAACATGTATCCATATCAAACGTTTTCATTAACCTACTCTACTTCCATCTCGTGTACTTTGGTGAGGTCTTCTCCGGCGTACTGCCATCGATACCTCTCCCTGTCTCTCTTAATTTTGTTAAGTTTTTCTTCCCATACGGTCGGGCGGATTTGGATAGCTTTAGATATCTATTGATAGATATCGAGGTGGTGTGAGTTGGTAAGAATTTAATAATTTATTATAAAGTTATTAAAAAAATATTTACTTACAGTAACCAATCATTCGTTGGTCTCATCCGGGTAAGTTGTTGTTTTTAACCAGTATTGTTTATTAATACATGAGCAACATGAGCAGTTTCTTTGACCATCCCCCAGTAACATTTTGGTGGCTTCAAAAAAACATAAATATGGTTCTTCAGTGCCTGTATTGAGCGTTTTATGGAATTGGTCTTAAATTCAGCGTTATTACTAAAAACAGAATGAGGGCGCCTCTTAGCTGTAAGCTTATCTTTATAATAAAAAATAATATTAGAAAAAATACCTTACATTACCTTCGACCTAGAAAGTAATAACGTGAATTCGACTTTATGAAATGTTGATATCTGTTCACATCACTATAATCACTTACCATTTATTTTCCATTTCTTTTTGTAAAGCAAAATATTGTACTTTTTTTAACGGCTGCGATGATCAAGTTTTGTACTTGTAAGTTTAGTATTATGTAGCTATTCATGACATTTAGACTGTGTACGTAACATTTGGCGAAAAGGTAGTTTATACATATTCTTGCGATTACGGGATGCAGCCATGACTAGAAGTTATAAGTTGAATGTACATAGAGGCCTGAAGAGGTTTTTTCGTTGCACATTACATTGCAAATTTTTATAAGCGACATCAACTGCTTACAATCAGGAAGGCTGTTCTTAAAAAAGTGTATACCTATTGTATTAGGCCCCGCACTCGTGACCGTTAGTTCCCTAAACGCGGTCCAATTAGCACGTACGACACAATTGCCTTATGAAAAATATTAATTATGTTTATGGTTACATCTTGTTTTCCGTGGAGCGGCCCGTGCCCAGTGAATATTTTATGAGGTCTAGGCACTAGTCAATATGGCGGTCTGTGTCCCGCCACTATTAGTTGGTAATCGGATTCGACTGGACAGTCGTTTTTCCTGCTTCAACTCCGCCATACGTATAGCGCTCTGAAAGTTTTGCGTAACATATAAATAAACTTGTTTTATTTATGTGTTACGCAAAACTTTCTTTAAGAGCAAACTTGTTACTTGAATCCGGGCCCTTTTTCCGCAACTGTACGTTATAGGCTCACTGTTGAGTGTGAGTAGAGCTCCTCCAGAAGAGATCTACGCTTCAAGATATTGTCCAGGATTTGCAACGATGGCAGTTCGTTCCGTTGCCACCTTCTTGCAGACTGCAGTATAGCAAGCCGCCAGGCATGCTCTGCACGGTGCACTGTCATCATACCTGTCGTAAAAAGATGGTTGTTAAAAAATTACCAGTATTTTCTCCCGTGACGAAATGTACGTCTTGCCTTGTTAATTGTAACAGTCGGTGAAAGATGCAGAGTTATTTTACAATAAAGTACCATGAAAATATAAAACCACATTTTAAATAGCTTTGTAAATATTGATTTGTGATTTAGAGATGATATTAGAATCCTTTCTGTAATTAATAAGTGTTTGGAGGGATTTTTTTATAGATACTTTTAATGTTTGAATTCCAATATCAACTCTAAATACTTTCGAAAACTATCGAATAAAAATAAATACAATTTTAGAACAGCCTAGGAATAGTTAATGTAATTGAAAATGCAAATATGTCAATAAGAGTAGATCAAAACTAAATTTTTGTTCTAAAAACTTACGACAGACGGTGCAGCAAATGTCGTTTTAAAATAGTGCTATATCTCAAGACAAATTTTAACTTATTGTCATCATTTAAAACCTCGAATCCACTTAGTTATATCAATTCAAGCACATTCTTACCCATTTTACACAAAAATGCAAACATAACATTAAAGTCATCGATTTAATTGTAGCGGCATCTAGCGTCATTCATGATAACTAGTAACGCTCGTGATGACAATACACAATTTCACAACATTCTTTATTGGAACAGTGAAGTAGTTCTGCCCACCGGGACGCTAGTAGGTATGTGAGCAGCGCACAATTAAGGCTTCAAAACTGATATGTTTTATACAAATCCATTGGTTAGTTGATGCCTGTTTATAATACATAACACCTTCTGACCGCGGCTTCGCACGCGCAGAGTTCGTTATCGCGATAAAATGTAGTCGATCGCGATGTCCGTCCTCGAGTATCTACTACTCCGTGCCCGATGGATTATTTCGTACATCTTATTAATATTATACTCGTAAATGTGAATGTCCGTTTGTTTGTTACGCTTTCACACGAAAACTACTGAACCGATCATCATGAAACTTTGTACACATATTTTTGGTGGTATCAGAAGTAAAATAGGATACTTTTTATTTATAAAAAAATATTTTTTATCAATGCGAGCGAAGCCGCGGGTAAAAGCTAGTATATTATATAAAGGAAAGAAAATGTGTAATTTTATTATAATTTTAAGTCCATGGTCGTGTCCAACCAACGCGCGTCCGACCTAAGCTGAAACCTATTTAGTATGATTCGTGATCAACATATCTAAGGTCAACTTACATTGCAAGCGTCAAAATCTCCGAAACTGATTATTTTTAACCAAGTTTCAGCGAATGTAACCGAACAGTTATTTTATAGAATTTATATCGAATGATTGTTCGATGTGGTTCTTAAAATTGATATTTAACTTTTTTATTTATGATCTGATTGAAATAAAACAAACACTAAATTTTAAGTGAAGCTTACCACAATACATTAGTGAAAACCGCATCCAAATCGGTTATACCGTTTCTGAGATTAGTGCGACAGACAAACCGACAAACTGACAAAAATTCTAACTATCATTGTTTTGGGTTCTATTACATTGATAAAGTTTTATTGTATATGTATAGATAAATACGTGCTGTCGTGACGAATGACTCAATGCTATATGGTGCGGCGCGGCACTCGGCGGCCGCACGGCGCGCTTTAAGCATATACCTACAGGCGTGCTAGTCTCAAATTGACGCGCGTCCAACTAAAGCAGAACTACCCTATTTAGTACGATTAACTTAACCCTATTTAGTACGATTCATCATCAACAGATCTGAGGTCAACTTACATTGGCTGAGTAAAATCTCCGAAACTGGCCATTTTTTAATTTTATATCAACTTTCAATCATAATAAGACCACTTTGACGAGCTCGGTGGCTCGTCCACCGAGCTTACCCATACCCGCAGTGAAGGGCTACGTCTCAGTTCCGTATGTCATTATTGGGAACACCCACTGTTCGAAGACCTTGCTCTTCAGGCGTTGAGGTATTTTGGACGAGAAAATGTATCAAAGTTTCCCGAACTTTGTTTACTTTGGTCCTGTACTCGTATACACATCGTTGCCTTACTGTATAAGCACTTCAACGCTTCGATGTACAGATAGTCAATTCGATATCGCTGGAGAGACTGTAGCACCGCCCACATCTCAACGGAATAAAGGCCTTTTCGTAGTCCACATACGCCAAACACAAGGGCAGATTATTATCCTCAGTCTTCTGTATAATCTGGCGAAATATATGTATGTGACCCACGGTGCTAAAGCCTTTGTGGAATCCGGCTTGTTCGGGTGGCTGGAATTCACGAAGTCTGCGTGCGAGGCGGTTTGTGACGACTCTCGAAAACAGTACATAAACGCGGCTCAGAAGCGATATCGGCCTATAGTTCTTCAACATGACCAGGCTTCTGCTCCACGCTCCCGGTGTTTCAGCGGAGTGTATGACGGAATTGAATAGCTTCTGAAGGACTACAAGTATCGGCTTTCCGCCCTCTTTCAGAAGCTCCGCCGTAATTCTGTCCTCACCTGGTGCTTTCCCATTTTTGAGCTGTTTGAGAGCCATACGAATCTCGTACAGACTGATGCCCGGGATATCTTCGGTATAGTGTCGGGTCAGTTTAGCTCTTGGGTCGTTACTAGCATTGTAGCCCGGTTATAACGCCGATGTGTACAACTGTCCATAGACCTTCATCTCACTCAGAATTTCAGTCTTCGTAGAAATAATGGTGCCAGTGTTGGTATTCAGCTTCTTAAGTTCACTATACCCAACAGACAGATCTTTGGCGAAGACTTTGGAGCCTCGGTTCCGCTCTATCGCCTCTTTAATACGAATTGTATTAAATTGACGCATGTCTCTACATGCCTTACTCTTCTAATACCCATGCGGAAAACCCTATATCCAACAGTAAATAGAGACGGGCGGGCAGTAGGTGTGCGGTGACAACACCAGGACGCCCTTATCTTTGCTATCCACATAGTATAAAAGATTTCTTGGATTTCGTCATTTAAAAATTCGCATGAATACCTTGCGGTGTGCCGGCCCCGTTTGTAGACGGTTTTTCCCTGATTTCCGTATTAATGTTTCATTATGAATTTTGTTTGGAGTGTTACCTCCCGATCTCCCGGGGTCGGCGGTCGGCGGCCAGCTCCTCTCGTTCAAGGCGCGGTATGATTTCCACGAAATTTTCCGTCTTTATTTTCACCGTTTACGGAACATTTGCCAATTTTATTATCTGCGGTTTCATTATTCATGATTCGTTATGCTTCTGTAAAGATGTTCTTCCTAGTTATTTATGATGTGATGTACGGTGGGCCCCACAGTAAAGTATATCACCTGTTAAATTCGTCAATATTATATTACGTTATAGCTAGCTGTATTTGCAGCGCCAGCTTTTGCTTTTCACTTAAATGTGCAGCAATCGAATTTCAATATGGAACGGCACTAAAACGTTCGTTTATCGCCAGTTATCTCGTCGACAGTCGTATTTTGCATTGCTGATACTAAATTTTAAAATACTCATCATAGTTCCTCGCGGCCTAACCGGAACCAGGCAGCAAGCGGAAAAGCAGCTCACTCGCTCAGTGACAATATATATTTTTCTCTTGGTTGGCGCTATAGATTTTATTTTTCAAAATAACATGATACTAAACCGTCGTTAATGGTGTCACCATTTCTTAGCGTTTATTTCATTTCGTTATTCTGATGACTAACATCTACAGCGCCTGAAAATGCTCGTGAAGTAGCGAAATAGCTGTCGCGGAGACGACCAGAGCACCGATTTCAGCGAGGGCATGCATTCAACTATTATAGTGATCGCCGGCCTGGGTTAGTTCGCATGAACTAATTGGTGATGGAACCGCACAATTGCTTGTAAGATGAAATTGCCCGTAAACTTTGACTTTGCTTTGACAACTTAATGCCCGACGTTATGTTGCGTCGGGCGTTATGTTGTCAAAGTCAAGTTTACGATCGACGAAGATACGATCTATTAACGATTTATTGATAAATTATATTTTTTTCCTAATCAACCTGAAAAATGACGACCTCTGTGGAGCAGTGGCTAGTAACTCTACTTTCACACCAACGCTCGTGGGTTCGATTCGTGTGCATGAACTAGTATGTTTGTCTAGGTCTGTGTGTATTTAAGAGAGATAGGGCGTATCAAAGCAGCCCGTTCACCTTACAGAAAACCACAGTTAAATAACAACTCTCTGGAGGGTTGTTGTGTTCCTGCGAGTGAGTTAGCTCATATGGAGTAGCTATGTTAACAGCAGAAGTGGCATCGCGCGAGTGATACTTAACGTGTTGCAAGCGTTCACGGTAACCGCTCTCCGTCAGATTGTATAAAAATACCTTTATTTAATTTTAATTGATTTGTTTCTAATTACTTTCTGAAACACCTCCATGTACACCAGTGGTTTTCCATCATTTGTCTCCTTCCCTTGCGCTTACATTTTGTCTTTTCCATAGATTTACTCTTTTGGAAATCTTCTAAACCGAGATTTGTTTCGCTTTAAAAATTGTTTGCATACAGAATTGTCTTGCAAATGTTTCAGTTCCACTGAACATACGTACTGCAAATGCATAGTCTCGTTTCAAGTCGGTTGCTGCATTTATTTTATTATTCGTTCGTTTCATCATGTCGCCGGGCGGCGAGCCCGCGGGGAACTTGTAGCATTCGTTTAATTCTAAATGTGACATAATTTTTGATTTCCCGGCTGGGAAACTAAAATTGATGGATAAATACATCGCATCAATGTTTTTAAAACATGCCTTTCATCATTTTTTGTTCACCAGTTATTGACATCGAATTTTATTTACCAGTTTTTTGTGAAAATCTGTCGGCGAGCGAGCGTGTAACGGATGGCCCGCGTCAACTTGCGCAGAATTTTTAACTCGCTTTTTGTTTTTCATGTCGTGGTTGTCATATTTTATTACTCAGCTTGTTCAGTTTTGGTTGTGTCCGTGTTTATAGGTTTTATTACTGTGTTTCATGATATAAAAATACCCTACATACATACATATCTTCAGATCTGTCTCCTATTGGGATAGGCAGAGACTATAGACCGCCAGGTACACCGATCCAAACATACCTTTTTCGCCTCTTTCACCCTCGTTAACATCTTCACGCATGCTTCTTGGTTTTATTGTGCTTTTGATTTGGCCATTTTTCAGCAAATATAAAATACCCTCCTTTTATTTAAAACATCAAAGTGTTTATTTAATGTCTACTTTAATAGAGAAGATCGACTCGTAAATTAATATATAAGAAGCCCAATCGAGCATGCGCTGTTCATTCGCCTAACGTCGATTATCCTGGGAATATCTTAAGAGTTGATATGAAAAAGTTGATACAAAGTTTTAGTTTCGAGGTCGATTAAAGTGCAAGTTCAAATTGGTTTCAAAGAAGATTGGTCTCCTCGTAGCGCTCTCAATTAGAAGAGGCCCAAACCCGACCGCGCATGGAATGCTTTCCACATAACATCTGAGCTGGTCTTCCCCATTTTGACCGCTTAAAATCGGTACCGGTTTTGTTTTGCTAGTGTCTGTAGGCTGTGGTGATCACTTATTTATAGGGGCTCTATTGCCCCTCTCTCAAAGATTCAAAGATACTGGGTGTATCAGTAACGGTTGCCTTTAGATAGTATTTTTTACATTCCAGGCTAAATCGCAATCAACCGACGCTGCCATATACGTTAGTCAGCCTCTGAGCTTGGCGTTGTTTTCCGAGTTCTAAGTTCGAGAGGAGACCCTTGGAGAAAGTCATTCCTTGTCAGTCTTAATATGACCTAGATAGATCGCTATGAGGCAAAAATCTGTCATAACTAGAGTTGCAAGTCGAAAGACATTGCCGGAATTTCTCTGTTTAACAACTTGGATGTCACGCGTAGATAGTTTTCGCAGGATAAGTCCTTGTTATACTTAAAGTTTACTTCAAGTGAAACAAATTCGATTGATAGAAATATGTATGCGTGTCAGTCAGTTGTGAAACGTGTGCGCACTCAGCGATACACCGCGGCGGCGGAGTGAACGACGATGAGGACTTTAGGCCAATTCTACGAAAAAACTGCAACTACACTGCTGTGCTGTGTGTGTGGGGGTGTGTGTGTGTGTGTCAAAATGTCAATGCGTATTTTGACGTTTCGTTATTCTGTTAAGCGATCTGACAGCAGCGACGTTGCAGCAGCGCTGCAGTAAATGACTCGCTATTCTGTTAAAAAATACCTTCATTGCAGGAAACGTGCAGGCGTTTCCTGCAATATAATCGTATTCTGATAAATTGTTTTGACATTTATATAGCGAACTTTTGAAGGAGGTTATCTGCAGTTTTTCTAACGTAAGTTTCGAGCAACTTTTGCGAAGTTAAATTAATATTCTGAAGCGGTGATTTATAATACAAAATATTTGTTTTGTTTTGGGAGATGTTTGTGGGCATATATGATTAAGTAAAGCTTTTTTTCAGTTAGAAATACCTCCAAGGGCAATGGGGTTTGAAACTATAGGAGTCAACATTAAGTAAAAATACAATTTATTAGATTGAAATATGGTAACATGACAGGTGTTAAGTAGTTCATTTGCAGGATATGCACAGTGGCAGCGTAGTTGCAGTACAGGAAATTTTAATAGAATTCACGTATTGGCACTGCACTACTCCTGCGTGACTCAAAGGATGAGCGTATACGTGCAGCCGCAGGTTTTTAGTAGATTTGGCCTACAGGTTAGGCAATGGCATACAAATTTCAGTTGAAACTAAATTTATGGAAAAATACTGAAATAATTGCTTGTAAAAACTTATGTTAATGTTTATATCTGTGTACTACTCGTATATAGGTACGTGGTTTTTTCTAGAGATTACAGCTTGAGGTTCTTAAAAAACGCTTGAATAAATTTTTACAGAGTCGACAAAGTATGAGTTACATTTCTGGTGGTGAAAGTGACCATAGTCCGGTAACTGATTACCAGACAGACCGTATTCTTCTTTTGCAGCTTAGTAGTATAAAAAACCGGCCAAGTGCATATCGAGCCACTTACAGTGTAGGATTCCGTATTTGTTTCGTTTTGGTTGCTTGCGAAAAATTTAGATAGGAGTAGTTATCTAAAATAATAGGAAATTGAACCTATTGAATTTTTTTAACATTCCAAATGAAACTTTACTACTTATAAACATACCTATTTCCCAATGTATCGCAGGCGGAACTTCCACTACTTGGCCGTTGAAATTAGAAACTAAGAAGCAAAACGCTTAGTGCATATAGGTGCAATGTCAATATTCTATGACATTTCTAAGTTTTCATAAAAGAAAATACAATTTATAAGTTCGTCAACTATTACTCGTTAACCTGTAAAGCCTGCTTAGCCGTGATAGTTTTCAATAAAAAAACAATCCCCACTTTACGAAATTTGTTTATATCTTTCAATATTTTTTGCTTGTTATAAAATCTTCATGAAAAGATTGTCAAAGGTATTATCAATCATTATTAGTCATGAAACAAAACTTAAAATCATAGTATAAACATTACGTTGATATAAAAAGTTGTTTACAGGCAATTTGATCTAAACTACTTTGTGTGCTTCCGCTCCCGATTAGTTCATACGAACTACTACCGGCCGGCACCCACCCCATACCGTTAGTAGATGCATGCCGCCGCTGCCCTGGCTGCTCCGGACGTCGGTAAATTTGACTTTCGCAAAGTAACGCCTGAATCTATTAACTATTTAAAAAGTTGTTTATTGAAACCTTATCCAAATATTTTTTTGACTTTATTTCGAAAGTCGTAGGGACCGCTTTGCGTACAAGTTACAAAAGATAATGTTTATAAAATGCGTTTTATTAATTTTTGTGTGCGTTAACCGTTAGTGTATTTGCGAGTTCCTGAAGCATTAAGCACATCATTATCGCGGCCATCAATCGGTGACGAGTGCAGGAGAGTCGTATAATTGATCGGGCCCTCCCCGCCACTTTATTAATTGGATATTGGGCTGAGACCGGCGACGTATAGTTAGCGCTCGACGGTTTGATATTCGTTCTGTACAGTTCCTGAACAGTTGTTGGTAAATGACACATATGAGGCAAATAATCTGATGTAGTATAAGTATCGCTGACGCGTTCTTCACTTGCGCATGACTTCTGGCCTTCCGGCTTGTGACAGTGACGAGCGTGTGATATCGCGAGGCTGCTGACGTCGACGACACATGTATCAGTGTTGCAGAACGTGATGTTAAACTTGCTTTAGCGAGAATGCAAGATAATTTTGATAACTTAAATGGTGTCATGACGATAAGCTAGTTCTTACCATACCTATGCAAAAGACAGACCAAACACTAATCATGGATTAATCGTTCATGACAACTCTTGCATAAAAATGTAGTTGTACAATGTCGGGAGGTATACAAGCTTACGGCCCACCTAATGTAAAGCTATTGCCGTAGCCTATGAACGCCGCTACTCAACATGGAACGACTCCGGGGTCCGATTCAATATAAAAACTGTTCAGTTTGTGTATTGAATCCCCGGAGCCGTGGTGATCGGCGCCGCGAGGGCGCTCCGAGGGCGGCCGTCCGCGTCCCCGCAGGCCCTTCACTTATCTACGTGTCCACTACACGGACCTCTCGAACATGATATTTAACTACATTTTTATATACTAGTCCTTATGTAATATACAAGCATGCGGCCCACCTGAACTCGTTGCCGTAGCCTATGAATGCTTGCTATACAGGAAATGTTTGTCCTGTGTGGGCTCCCACATAGTACATAGGCACACACGACAAACAAACACGTTTATGCACACAAAAAAACATTTGTGTGCATAAACGTGTTTGTTTGTCTTAGTGTCGATATTTTTAAGAGAGGTAGAGCGCATCAAAGCTTCACCTCACATAAAACTGCATCCAAATATTAACTCACTTGAGATTTGTTGTGTTACTGCGAGTGGGTGAGATCACGAGTAAGTCCTAAGAACTAGCTTTGTTAACAGCAGATCATCGCGTAAGTGATGTGTAATTTGCAAGCGTTCATAGGCTGAGGTAACTGCTTTACATCAGTGGGGCCGGATGCTTGTATGCCTCCCGACATTGCATAAATTAATAGGCAAACATAACATGACATATTGATTATTGTACCCTTAAAATATGTTTAATATTAGAACGTAATATGTGGTAATTTGCTAAAAGGTAATCACTATTATTTGATTGTCCCTGTCTGCCCCGCAGAATACAAAAAGGCGAGCATGAGAGTGAAAGTGATCTGACGGACGCCGTTCATCACTGTGGATGTAAAACGTCCGATGTGAATTATTCATAAACAAAATATTAAAATTCCGCGGCCTATTTGTGCAGACGAGATGACGGCCATTTTCTTAAAATACCCTCCACGTTTTCTCACAAATGATACCAAATTGCACTCCCGGTGACGTAAAATACAGATAATGATGCCACGTATAATGCTATGCAAATTGCCGATGAACTTCTGTAGTAATGGTTTTGTGTTGAATTACGTTATACCTTAGTGTAGGTACTCGATTTCAAAATTGGCTAATCGACCGACCGAGTGGCACGAATTCAATGTAACGGTCTCAAATTCGATTTTGTTTCGCTTCCTTTGTAACCGGTTTGCACCACAATTTCACCCTTTGCAACTTAAACACCGAAAAGACAACGCTTGTTTATTTATATTGTGCTCGTTAACAGAATGTTTGCGGTTTTATTATAGTTTGTGTGTTTGTATTTATGTCACTTATCAACAATCTGTTTCACTATGCTCGGCCACTTAAGCCGCGTGTTAATGGTACAGTACTGTGTAGTTACTAGTAGACCTTGTTTGTATTCAGTTATGATTACGATTGCGTTTCTATACAACTAAACTGGAAAAGTTAACCTGACTGATACTAACCAGTATGATTGATACGAGAGCTTATAGACGTTTGAAACGTCGACGGTTGTTCGCGCGTTCCGAGCCGGCCCTTCGAAAACATCGACTTAACATGAATTTAATGTAGGTAAGACCACAGCAAAACAATCCCGTTGGGGAACTGTTCCACCTCACAGAAAACTGCAATATAATAATGATTCCCTGGATGGTTCCTGTGAGTGAGGCCAACCATAACTAACTTTCCATCAGGTGTGCATCCTGTAATGTCTTCTGACGCTATGTAAAACCAGTTGAGAATGCGCAAGCTTGCATTGCCAGAGGAACACCTGGCTCGTCAATTACATTTATATAACAATTCAATTTTTTTTTAATTTGTCGGCCATTTTGACCATGTTCCTTAAGAGATAGGAACGGTGTTCTTGAACATTCCTATTCTACTTTTTTATGCTGAATCCGAATCTGAAGTCAAAATTCGAATATTCGAAAAAAAGCGACAGACAAACATATAGATTTCATACAGGAACGGTGTTCTTGAAAAGTCGACGCGGCTTTTTAAGGTGACCATATTTTAGTTTGCGTAAAACACCTAATTGATATTGTGAGGGTGTATCGACTGCGCTGGAATAAGAGCTCACAGTAATGACGCCGGCCGCCACTCCGTGAGTACACGGGCCACTAATGGAGCGGGCCGCTGAAAGGGCCGCCTGGTTAACGGCTTATTATTATACACAGTGAATTCAGCGTATGATTGAACATGTATGTATATTATGTTATACTAAACGGATTGGATGATTTTAAAGGCTAAGGTTGGAGAGCACGAAGCGAAGGTGATTCAGGAATGTCCAGCTCCGTACTCAAACGGCAAAACGGTCATTTTATTGGTGTCATTGTGCTGTCTGTTCGTCTTTATGTCACGGGTCTCTTACTTGTAAACGAAGTAGTTACAGGTCTGAAGATTTTGTGCAATACGTTGACTTAATCTACAGTTGAATTAAAAATCAAAATATAGTACTTTTGCTTATTGTATGAAGAAAGGCTTACAATTTAATGCGAAGAAAACCAACATAATGGTATTTGAAAGAGAGACGACCAGAACGAACACTAGGGTTACGGTTGAAAATGTAGTGTTGGAGCAAGTGAATGAGTTTGTATATCTTGGAAGTATTTTTAGCAGCGATGGAAGGTACACCACTGATGAGGAGAGACGAGTGAGTGCAGGGAATAGGGTGAATGGAGCGTTGGGTAAACTTCTAGGCAGCCGAAATGCTCACTGTACACAACGCGGTGTTAATCCCAATGCTAACTTATGGAAGTGAGAGCTGGGTATGGCAGCATATGCTCTCTGCATGAAAGTAGTATAAATGCGGTCGAGATGAGAGCATTGCGCAAAATTTTGTGGCAAAACGCTAGCTGACCGCGTTCGTAATGAAGACGTGAGGGAAAGAGTTGGTCTGAAAGGGTGTTAAGATAAGAAAAGGCATGCTTCGTTGGTTCGGACATGTAGAAAGCCGAAGAAGACCGAGACTAATCTACCATGACTAAATTGTCGTGTTTTATCAGAAAGTGATCAGGAGCCCCAGGAACCGGCGAGCGTGCATGAAACGAGCTATGAATGTCACAGAAGCGAGTGAATTGTGTAATTACCGCGTCTTATGGCGCTCGGTTCTCTCTGCCTACCCCGCAAGGGACCTGGCGTGAAGATATACATACATATAAGTATTTTTGCTGATTTTCTCGTTAGCTTTTAAGCTTTAGCTTGTGATCAAGGTTGTATTTTCCCATTCCATATCTAACAACGGAAGATGCAAAATGAGAACCATGTTCATGGGTTATGCAACTGCTTGCTTATCATCAAATAGGCCTAACACTTGCCACTTCAATGGTATAAAACTGAATAAATTAGCTAAATGTAAAACAATTACTGTACATCAATAAAAATATTTATGGGATACAGTTGTTTTCGTGTTGTCAGAGGCAACGATGGATGGAGTAAGATAAGATAGAAATAGAGGCGGGGGGAGGCCCTGGCTCTATCTGGCGGTCTGTGGCTTTATCGTTTAGAAACATTAGGTATTATCTCATCGAATGACAACAGTTAGTTTAGTGACATTATTATGACTACGTGTCAGAACTAGTGTGTGCGCTATTGTTTATTATAACTGGTGGAGAGGACGCTGCTCGCGTGCACCTGCACGGTTCACCGGACTCCTATCATTTTAGCTGAACATTTTCTGTTCCTGCTCCAGATTCTGAGCGTCCGTCGTGGGACTAGGAACGTGATGGTCCCGTCTGTAGGTTTTTTGTTCATATTTATATTAATGTTAGTATTGCTAGAACGTTGTATTAAATAAGTCTAGTAACATTTTAAAAGTACATTAAATTATATGATTTTCTGTTTAGATAAGATAGAAAGAACTTTATTTGTATCAGCTTAGACATACACACACACTCAATAAATGAAACGAACATATTCAGTGTAAAAGATGCGTGCGCATGCCGCGGTGATACATACGAGCAACATCTCAATGTGATGTTTACTCAGAGCAGTAAGCCACTGATATTCTAAAGTAGCCCCGAGCAGGCAGCGCCGTCAGCGGTACACACGTTTCAGAATTTACTTTAAATTGTACATACATATAAATGATAAAATATTTAATCAATGTATATTTTCCTAATTTATTATTATCATTGGAATATTAGTCAGTCGGTGGATTTCTATGAAAGGAAGCTCCTAATTAGGGCTTATTCATTCTACAGGAGAGAATAATGGTGTGGCGTCCGGAATGTGCGGCGAAACAATGGTATCCTATTAGCTCCCGCCGCGGACTGCTGTTCAAAGTTACGACATTTCTGGTATTATAAAACTGTGCGATTTAGTTAGCCGGTGTTCGTAACGACGGTTATATTTAACTGACTTCAAAACCAAGATCTTCGGTATATCTTTGCCAATGACGAGCTCGGTGGCTCAGTCGCGAATGACGTGACTTTGACACCAACGCTCGTGGGCTCGATTCCCACACAAGGCAAACATTTGTGTGCATGAACATGTCTGTTTGTCTTGATCTGGATGTTTTAAGAGAGGTAGGGGGCATCCAAGCAGCCCATCTGGGGAAGTACCTCCACCTCACAGAAAACCGCAGCCAAATAACAACTCCCTAGAGGGTTGTTGTGTTCCTGTGTGTGAGTGAGGTCACAAGTAAGCTCCCAAGGCGTTGCTGTGTAAGCAGCATAGGAGGCATCGCGCGAGTGATACTTAGTTTATCGCAAGCGTTAATAGGCTACGGTACCCGCTTTACATCAGGTGGGCCGTATGCTTGTATGCCTCTCGACGTAGTATAAAAAAAAATATAAACCTGATTTTGAAAATGTTTTGTTATGAGTTTTTGAAAGATTCTATTGTTTCTATATAAATTTACGCATAGTTCACTGTTCCCGTGCTTGTGCACTCAACTATCGAGCTGTTTTTCTTAGCGATGTGACGTAAACGAATTATGTTCATGGTCTTATGCTGAAGGTTGCTGCTAATACCGACGTGATGAAGCTGCGTCTACTGTAGCATTCGATTCATCGCTATCGACTGTCGCCTGCGGTCGGCCACGGGGCTCATTTTTGTGACCATAGTTTACCGAATGAAGCGATCCGTGCGTTCGTTCATGTGCGATGCCTGTATATACATGCCATTGATGATATACGATCCTGAGTTGCATTGGTGCCACATCGAATTCCATTAGAACACAACGTGCTATTCGATTTTTCCATGGTAATAGAAACAGCGGTGTCAAATTGAAACTCGAAAGTAGAATTAAATCAAGTAATAGTAAACATATTATCATAGGTTGTAGTTAAATCCAGAGATAGACCGGCAATGTATCTAAATCGTGCTAAATGTGTGTGTGTGAGGTCAGTTCGCCAACGACGTGTCGAACAAGCAGAACAGAACAAAGGAGCACTTCCAATATTGTCTGTAGATGTCCTAGTATGCATATTGTATGCATACGTAAATCACACAAGTTGCGAGTTCTTGGTCTTGTTGGGAGTTTCTCACATATGAATATTTTAAAGTAAGTTAACGTGTCCATTGTAAATAGAGACTGAGCGAACTACTGGCTCTTTGAAAAAACAAAATGCGATCATTGTTTATAAACAGATATAATAGGCTTTATTTGTACTACGACAAGCTACTGTAATATTACTACTCAAACAGTACGCTTATGACACTTGTATTTATTGCACGGTGGCTTCATTTTTGGACGCAGTCTTCAGACAAGTTTTAGTAACAGATTCGTAAGTATACATTATGTCTCGGATAGTTTATTTTTCGAACACATATACAATGATAGTACAAATGGAGCGTAGCAACATGTACGGAAGTAAAGTAGAGAGCCCCCACTGTATCCAATCGACCGTCCCAGGCGCCGCAGTGGTCGTCTCTTTCCATGTCCGCCCTCTGAGTATCTGGATATTCTTATTAGCCAGTCCGACGGACGGAAAACGGAGACGAGACAAACTATCTCGAATCTCCGAAGGACACATTACCGTTACATTTTTGTCTGTTTGCAGTATAACTGTATGCTTAGTGAATAAACATATATTCGGACATCTTTCTTATTTAACAGTTAATGGGCACAATTAAATAGTTGCAACTTAATTATTATTGAAAAAATAAAACCCTAAATTATCTGTACATAAAAAAATCTGACATCACCTTCTGATAAAACACGATCGATTTGGTCATGGTAGGTACGTCTTGGCTTCCTCGGCTCCTACATCCTTCTACTTTCACATATTATATCTGTTTCGTAATTCTTTCTTCCTGCATTCTTTCTACATGCGAACCAACGGAGCATGCCTTTTATTTTAACACCCACACTCTGTCAGACCAACACTGCATTTAACATCATCATTGTGAACGCGGTCTACAAGCGTTACGCCACTGCGTTTATCCTACTTTCATACTCTCTCTGCCGTATCCAGCTCTAACTTCAATCAGTTGGCGCTAGGACCAGTACTGCGTTGTGTACAGCTACCTGTGCTTTCTGGCTTAACCTTTTACTGCCAAGACTTTTTCCCAACGGTCCATTCACACTATTTCCAGCACTCACTCGTCTTTCCACATCAGCGGTGTACCTTCTGTTCCTGCTGAAAGCGCAACCAAGATATATAATCTCATCAACTTGTTCCATCACTTCATCACCAACCTCCTTACATTGATTCTGGTTTCTTCTCTTTCAAAAACGATCATCTTCATTTTCTTCGCACTCTCCATGCAATCGTCTTTCATGATCGTTAAGAAATTTGAGAAATAAAATTGATCAAGAGCAAGTCGGACTCGTCGTTGAGGGTTCTACACGGAGTTTGTTTGAAAAATATGTTGATCATTCTATGTTATAGGTAATTACATAAATTACATCTTTCTTTCTTTTGATAGTATAACTGAGTTTGTATGATAACAAGTAATTCTTTGCAAACACACTTAGCTAATCGTAATAAATTAATCGCTGTTAAGTGATTTATTCGTTTGTGAGCAGATAGAACCGACGGATTTCTGATTACGGTTGTTTCCGGTTTCTGCTGCCCTAGTGAACGATGTAATATTTTGCAAGAGGGGCGGATGCATGCTAGATACTGTACTGGTTTTATAATAATAATAAGAGCATGCGGTGAGTCGGCGGGGGCGGGGCGGCGGCGGCGGGCGAGTAATGCGTGTTTACGGCCCGCAAGCGTCATGCTCCCCTAGTCTTTAAAACGTGGGGTTTATTACTAGTTAACTAACTTAACACCCCATTAGTGAGAACTTACACGAGAGTGCTTCGCTGTATAGAGCCACGTTTAAATATCAGAGCCGCGTCAGTATGTTTATGAGAGGTAACATCAAAGCAGTTCGTCTGTGGACGTAAAAGATAGAAATATTTATTGGGACAGAAGAAGGAAAGAAAAAAAAAGTATGTATGCATATCTTCACGCCAAGTCCTTGCGCGGTAGGCAGAGAGACCCGAGCGCCATAAGACGCGGTCCTTACATACTTCACTCGCTTCTGTGACGTTCATAGCTCTTTTCATGCACGCTCGCCGGTTCCTGGGGCTCCTGACATCACCTGCTGATAAAACACGAAAAAAAGTGAGAACATTTAATATGTGTAATGAATGCCAACAAGTTCTCAGCATCATGTTGTCACTACAATACTGTTCTTCGTCAGGCCCGCACTGGTTACGGACGCCAGACAATTAGTCATTCGTAAACTAAAATAACAGTGGTATAAATTATTAAGGACCGCAAACACAGAAATACGTAACCTTGCAGCGAAATAACAACAACCTGAAGGTTCTGTGAGTATGTGACAGAGTTTTAGGAAGTGCTGCTCACGTGTCACAAATAACTGTCAATAGGCTACGGTAACTGTTTATCACCAAACAGTATAAAATAGTTCAGGTTTCATGTGTTGCGTAGGCTGTGGGACAGTAATATCTTTGTATCAGGTGGGCCGTATGCTTGTTTGCCTTCTGAGATTTTATAAAAAATAATGTCGGTAATGGGTAGGCACAAAAAGTACTAAAGTAAAATTAAATATAATTTAGTACCGCAACAGAATCCGTCAAGGTCAAGTAAAGGTGAAAAATATTAATTTCTTTTGAATGTTAATGAAGAGAAAACTGTACAAAATGAAATAGTTTTCAAAACTGGCCCTATGGTGACTAACTCTTGTTAATGTTTGTCCTCGAAACGAATACTGAATTGACAGTTTTAAATGAAAACCGCTGGAGAAGTGCCCGCGAGCAGCGGTCGCCGCCTGGTCATCTCACGAGTAATAATTTCCAGTATTGTCAGAGGACATGTCCGAATATACAAATTATCGATTTAACCGACCAAGGAATGAAGGATTGAAAAACTTTCCCAATATATCTGATTTAAAGATGTCAACTTTTTGCAACAGTTCCAATGTGGGCAGGACGGGGATCAATTCCAATTCGTGTCGCTAGAATGGTAGCAATGTACGACAAACACTCGACAATATAGTTTACCCAATGACGTAGAAGTAGTTATGAAATAAACTCAATGCCGAGGTTTTCTAAGGGACTACAACATTAGGTTCGTCAAGAAAGGCGTGAAGAAGTTTTTATAGGATTGGCAACACACACGTCCGTCGTGGTAAAGGATACAGATAAAAAATGTTTATTTGCTGGGCTTTTAGACACGTCTTATATTATTTTACAAGGTAAACAAGCACACGGTCGACATGATAAAGTAATATCCCCTTACAAGATGCAGGAGTATACAAATTAGACTGCGAATGTGGTTTATCATACATAGGGCAAACAAAGAGAAGCGTAGGTACTCGTGTGAAAGAACACATTGCTGACATGAAGAATAGGCGCGATAAAATCTCTGCAGTATGTGAACATACACTGGACCAACCAAACCATTACATCCGGTTCGATAAACCACAAATCCTCGCCAAGGAGAATCGCTACATGCCGAGAATGTTGCGCGAGGCTATTGAAATAAGAAAACACCCCAATTTCAATAGAGAAGATGGTTGGCAAGTACCACCTGCTTGGGATCCAATCCTAAAAATAATCAAGTCACAAACCCAAGGATCTACTAAAAAATGTTTGTACACTGTGAGCGATTTTTGTGTGAATAGGAAACACAAATATCACCTTAGTCTTCCTGCGACCACGGACGCTGCAAAGCGTTCGAAACGTCAGGTTCAACTAAATAAATAAAACACGCGATACTTCCGTAAAAATTGTTTAATTCAATGTGTAACAATCGCGAAAACCTAAGACAATACTATGATAAAGTGGTTATCGTAGCCTATAAACTCGCATTAGAGGGAGTAACGCTCGTGCGTTGTCTCCTCTACTCCTAACATAGCAACTTCTTTGGAGGTTACTTGTATACTCAGTAAATCGGAAGAACACATACATATTTCTCTTGTGCGGAAATCGAGCCCACTATCGAAATTGAGCTCAATAAATATACATTTTACAGGAAAATTAAAATCATGTTTATAATCGGCACGGTTTTAGTAGAAACCAGCCAACATCCTTGCATTGGTTTGCGAGTTGCAGTGCGGTCGTCTTTACTTGACTTGTTTTTTTAATCAGTCGAACACGCGGCACGACGCCATCGTATTTCTCCTGGTATATGGTATAAAGTCAGTAATAAGTTTAACATCTCTTCAAAAATCTCTTTAGAGTTGTTTTAAAATGGAGCTTAGTTTTATTTTTTGTGCTTTTATTTCTTCCTAGAAATTGCTTTGTCTAGACAGGCATATTTGTCATTTTTTAACTTGCTGTCTGAGGGTCGACTGTGAAAGCAATATATTATTTAATTATATCATATGTATGTCCGTCGGGCGTAGCAGTGAGCCAGGTCGTATTCGGCAGTGTTGCGCAAGCCGTGTGCTTCTGAGTTGTGTTCTGTGCTGATGCGCTTTCATACTCTACTGTGTAAGACTGCTAATGTGCACCTACATTACAGGCATACTCGTGTCGCCGTGACCTCTATCCTCCCAGCTGATGGAGGTCCTCTCTCCTACAATTCAGATTGGATTAACGTTAATTGCCTTCACTGAGTCTGTACGCTTGTTTTGTCACCTTAGAGGTATAAAGAGACAAGAAGTAAGTGAGCGAAATTACCAGTAAGTTCCTGAGGAGTCACTGTATTAGCAGCAGGAATGGCAATGCACGAGCGATAGTTTTTGTATTGCAAAGGTAACCGGTTTACAGCATGTGGGGCGTGAGCTTGTAGGTCTCCCGACTTTGTATAATTGGTATAATTGATAAATGAGTATAATTTTCACGTTATTTCACGAAATAAAAGGGTAAATGGTTTCAGATTTATCTCTTAGTAACTGAACGCGGCGACTTCGCTCGCGCATATCCCGATATCCCATAGGGGCCGTTTTTTCTACTTTATTTTTTTTTCTCTGCTTCTAAGGGTCGTATCCTGATGTTGAATAGCCTAAAAATTTTTGGCCATCAAATACAAAAATTATTTTGGAAATCTGCCTGGTAGTTCCAAAGATTAGCGCTTCAAACAAACAAACTCATCCGCTTTGTATATTAGTATTAGATATTATTAGATACGTTCTTGGAAGAGCTGTGTATCTGAAAATGTAGAGACCGAAGTCACTGGCTTGATTACAAGCTCCCCGTGAGGTGTAATCAATCATACGCCAAGAGCGGATCCCTCCGGGTTTGTAACAGTGACCCGTGGTTTGTGTGACCTCAATCACCACCGCTTTGCTGGAGATATTCCGAGTCGAAACTCGTATATTATAGTAATGCCTGCCATTAGTATAGCCAGTGGCAGCTGCTTTACATTAGGCGGGCCGTATGAGATGGCGTTAGCGCGGCCTTACAGCGATATATAGATATGGTGAAATTTGACCGCATTGGTTGATTTTTTTTCAATTTTGTATATAACTATGTTGAACAGACAGCACAAGACCGATTGCTGTGGTAATCTAAAGGGGAGCCCTACGTTCAGTAGTGGACGTCTTTCGGCTGATATGATGATGATAAATATAAACTATCAAAAAAAAATTATAATGCAATAAGCTTTAGTTTTAAGCTTCATACTAAAATTGAAATTTAATTTTGACGTCCTAATTTCCATTTATTTTTGAATGAATACTGGTATACCGTAGTTTAACATATCTATATGCTGAATTTCACATTTGTATGTATAATATTTTCTAAGATAAATTCAGTTCCTGTCTGTCAGTCGGTTAGACTGACAGACAGAGACATGAAACATCTTATAAGGGATTGTAAAAATAAGTAATAACTAGTTAAAAGATTCAGGCGTTATTTTGCGTAAGTCAAATTTACATGCAATTTGATCTAACCTTTGTAAGAACACAAAGCAGGTTAGATCAAGTTGCATGTAATAACTATTATTTAAGTATATATTATGTTGACGCAACAAAAGACTTTCCTCGACTAAAATATAATACAAAGAAGTGAGACGATGGTATGATGTAACATTATATGTATCATATAATGTAGCTCTTGTTAAGGAGATTACGTATTTACTCGTATTTCGATTTAAAAATACGTCCATCACAAGCCCCAGACAATGCATGAGCTTGGACGGCTCTGTGTACAACACAATGGCTCTGTTGTAGAGCCTCGGATAGTTGTGACTTGTGGCACACACACAACACGAGACTGTTTGTCTCACATAATAATAAAGTTTACCTTGTGAGTGTTAACTTACCATCGCGGTAACTTTTTTGGCATACTCATGATTACGCATAATAATTATACATCGGACAAATACCTCATAACTTATGCCACAAAGTTTTTAATCATAGTGATCAATCAGACTAAAATTCTCTTGCATATATTTTTTTCTTGTAAAGATTAGTAAACATGTCATTAATTAGAATAACTACCTAGGGCCTATTAATTCTCGCTTAGTGTACTATCTAATAAAAGCCTTACCAACCCTTAGTACTCAGAGTGGGTAAGTTAGGTACTTACCCACTCTGAGTACTAAGGGTTGAGTGTAATCAGTATACCAATTTTTTTACAGATATATGGTATTTAAAATCATTAGACAGCCTTTGCACTTTCTGGTTAATCACATTATGTGTTTTGTTATTTACATTAAACAATCATTTTATGTTAAACACTAAAATTTTATAAGAAAATTAATACATGCTTTATTGTTCAACACAGTGCTGGTCCCAACGCTTACTAATGGAAGCGAGAGCTGGGTATGGCGGAGAGAGCATGAAAGTAGCGCAAAATTTGTGGCGTAATGTGGCGGATGATGTTGGAAACAGAGTTGGACTGAAAGAAAGCATCGGTGTTGAAATAAGAGGAGGCATGCTCCGTTAGTGTTGGTTCGGACATGTGGAAAGAATGCAGAAAGGAACAATTACGAAACAGATATACAATCCGAAAGTGGAAGGATGTAGAAGCCGAGGAAGGCCAAAACTTACTTATCACGACCAAATTGACCGTGTTCTATCAGAATATGATGTCATAACCCTTAGAAATAGGCGGGCATGCATACGAAGAGTAATGAATGTTCAAGAGGCGAGTGAGGTGTGTAAGGATCGAGTGATGTGGCGCTCAGTTCTCTCAAGGCAACGCAAGGGATTTGGCGTGAAGTTATACATACATACATCTTTACGCTTGTGACACAATATTGTTCAATGCTGCTGCCAACTCAGACCTTCTTACAAAATTTTATGTCTCTTGATGATTAATGTAACAAAACTGAGTAATTTATTATTTGCCGGTGGTCTTCTGCGAGGCAAAGTTCAGTCTCTAGTGGACGTACTACGAGCGACTGAGTTACCAAGAGATTTTTATTTATTGCAAATAACAATTACAGCATTGATCCCTTTAACTATTTGATTTTATAATTGCGGTGATATCTTAATGATCGCCAAATGGCAGATTTAAATAAATACAAATAGTCTTGGACAGTCAAATTGATAGAAGAATCAAACCGCCGCCATCCACCAGCGGCAGGTGCTTTTGGTCGAGAAGAGTTCTGTGCAAGTCAATTGAAAATTTCATTGACATTCGGGATTTGTTCGCACAATCCATTTCACACGTTGATGATAGGAGCGGGCCGTCAGTATGTACAGCGTAGGTTTATACGACTTTCTTGCGCTATGACATAAGAGACGGAAACACATAAGTAAGCGTAGACGTCATCACCCGTCGAGTTGATATATCTACGATATTGTTGACATATTGCTTTATCCTGTATTTAAATTCGATCCGTATAGCGGGGTTCATCCATGTTCTATTGATCGAATTTAAATATTAAGCCTAGATTCTGGGCCAACGAGAAATGGAGCAATTGGGACGAGAGCCAAGAGAATTCCAAGAAGTTTGCTCAACAACAAAATTTAAGATTAAAATGGGTATTAGGCTTTCTTGCAGTGAACTACAGCATACACTTTTGGGAAGTGTATCCGTGTGAATGATATTGAATCGCTGTTTGATTTGTACAGTTCAAGTTTACATAGTAACTGTGATACTAAGTTATAGCTTTGAGCTTCTAAATATTGTTTCTTTAGATCATACAAGATATTGAGCAGGTTTCGGTCCAGAATTGCAATGACTGGAGTTCGGAATGTGGCGGCACGCTTCTTGTACATCACCGTGTCAACCAGATCAGAGAGTAAATCGACAGTACGAGAGTTTCGATAACAATAACTGTATACTGATAATTTTATTAGAATAGAATAGAATATCTTTATTTGCAAGAATATATATATCTTTGTGAAGTTAAAATTTAAACAGAATTGCTCTTGGGTTATTTTTTTTTAAAACCAACTGCGCTGTAAAAATGCTCCACCTAGTTCTGAAATGTCATCAATCACCACTTGATTGATACAGTTGTCCGAACAGCTTAGCTACATAATCGCCGCATTGTGTGGTCGGTTAAGTGAGTAGGCACAGTGACGGATATGAGGGAAATGGATCTGAATTACTTGAAAGTCTTCAAGGAGGGCAGTTTTGCTATTTTTTATGTTGAGTCCAATTCATGTATGTCCAGAATAATATGATCATAACCTCAGAAGGTTATTTATTCTATCAGTGTAGCCGGGTAGGCTGGATGAGCTAAGAATAAGGTTTTGATTTTTACTTTACTCTAATGAATGCAGGATGAAAGAATGATGAAGCAGATATACTCGTACAATTCAAAAGTGGTAGGATGTAGGAACCGAGGAAGGTTACCTACCAAGACTTACCTACCATGATCAAATTGGTCGTGTTCTATCAGAAGGTGATATTAGGAGCCCTGAAACCGGCGAGAAAAGAGAGAGAGAAAATAGCTATGAATGTTAAAGTAGCGAGTGAGGTATGTAAGGATCAAGTCACGTGGCACTCGGTTCTCTCTGCCTACTTGGCGTGAAGTTATAGATAGATAGATTTGGCGTGAAGTTATAGATAGATAGATTGACTTTACTCTTATCCACAACCATCAGTATGGATGTAACAACCAAGTCCCAGAAGGCGCCTCTTTCAAAGCAATGACTATGATCTTTTCCTTTATCAAAAATGTAATTTCTATTAATTATCCTGCATCTGTCATATAAAGCCGAACTTGATTTAGATAAAACAGTAGAAGGTTACTGTCAAAGAAAATACTAGTGGAACTCATCATAAATGTATGACCTCTCGTCTAGACAATGCGGGCTTGCATGCACAGATGTATGAGTATACTAAAATTATTAATATGAAAATGATGATTGTTTGTATAAAGGTTAAAAGGTACTATTTTTTCTTTTATACAACGTCACATGCAAGCATACGGTCCACTGAGTTATCACAGCCTATGAAAGCGATTACCGTAGCCTATGAACACTCGCAACACATTAAGTATCCCTCGCACGATGCCACCTCTGCTGCTGACACAGCAATTTCTTAGTAGCTTACTGGTGACTCACATGCAGGAACACAACAGTCCTCCTAGGAGTTGTTATTTGGCTGTGGTTTTCTGTGTGGTGGATGTACTTCTTGTAATTGCGCTGTTTTTATGTGCCCTGCCTCTCTTAACCCTTCGAAACCCGGGTGGTCGTATACGATCGCGAAATGTATGGGAAAACGTATATAACGGGTTCTGACTGGTCACAAACTCAGACAGATAGACAAGTTCATGCACATGTTTGTTCTGTGTGGGTATCGGACCCACAAGCGTTGGTGTCAAAGTAGTTTTATTAACTTTATTAGTTAAGTTTTTTATAAAAAACCAAACCTTGAATTGTGAGCAAGTGCAACAGAAATGTATGATTATATTATTTACATTATGCAAATGAAGAATTTTGCTATCATCTTTATTTATCATCGTAAACACGTGAGTGAAGCCACAAATCAAAACTAATATAATTCTAAAACCAACAAGTGCCTTTTGTAAAACAACAACAAAGAAGTGAAAAGCTAAACAAGGGAAGCACGTCTGTGCCTCCCTTATTAACATGAAGCCGAACAAAAAAATTAACTCTCGTTTAGGCACGCCGGACGCTCGCGGCCATTCAAACTTATGCTCTTTCCCCTTAATTGTTGCGTTGTCAACAAACTTCCGGAATTAACTTGTTGTTATTACGTGCTATTTATTTTAGATTTTGAAATACATATTTTATTTAACCAATTGTACAACCACTAATTAGGTGTACGGTCGGATGGTAAGTGTTCACCGCGATGTCCGGACGCGCGAAGCGCCACATGAATATTGCTCGGGTTTTGTTGAGGCAGGAAACACACATTTATCGAGAACCCCTATTAGTCCCGATTTTCCAATTTTGTGTAAATAAAAAGTGGTTGACCGGTTGTTCCTTAGCAGGCTGTACCACATGCAGGCAGGTTAGTTTTTTTATACAACATCGGGAGGCATACAACCATGCGGCCCACCTGATGTAAAACGGTTACCGTAGCCTATAAACGCTTGTAATATTTTAAGTATTATTCACGCGATGCCACCTCTGCTAGCAGCAGCTACTACTAGGAGCTTACTGGAGACCTCATTCACACGCGGGAATACAACAACCCTCTAGCGAGTTGTTATCTGGCTACGGTTTTCTGTGAGGCGGTGTTATTTTCCTAGACGGACTGCTTTGACGCGCCCTAACTCTCCTAAATCATCCACACCAAGATAAACAGACATGTTCATGCACACAAATGCTTGTTCTGTGAGGGAATCGAACCTACGAGTGTTGGTGTCAAAGTAGGATAACAGCGCGTTTTACCACTGCGGTAAAAACAATAGTGAACCTACACTTAACCTTAATTATTCTGTGTATTTAAATTAGGATTAACTAGTATTAGGTGTGTTACTAACGTAATCATACGTCATAACTATGTAACTAGGTTATGTATCGTTTTTATCAATCAAAGCAAGTCTGGTAGTGCAAGTAGCATTAAATGTTTGCTACTTTATCTTACCTACTAAAGGTCTATATATGCAGCACTGCATCAACGAGGAACGAACCTAATTACGAGTATTACATTCTTTTCTATCTTTTATCACAATTCAAATGCGTATAAAACATATACTCAATATTTTATGATTACTGAAAAATGATGTTAGGGATCATTTATAAATTGTTTCATTTTCCAAATAAATACTTGGGCCACGGTGCTACGCGGCTACGCCGTAGACCTACGCTACGCTGTACCGCTACGCACCGTTGACGAGAGTTGACACGCTTTTAACGACGCTTTTAGGACTTTTAAGCTGTATGTATATTTGATGTATGGAGGGCAAATCGATGTCGTCATATTTGGTTTTAGAAAGCTTGACGGATTTGATCTTTATGAAATGTCATACGGTGATGTCGCTGCAAAGACTTTAGTATGTCATTTTCATAAAGATATCTTCATATTAGAAAAGATATTTTCATAAAGGACACCAGTAAGCTCCCAAGGAGTTGCTGTGTAAGCAGAGGATGCATCGCGCGAGTGATACTTAATATATCGTAAGCGTTAATAGGCTACGGTACCCGCTTTACATCAGGTAGGCCGTATGCTTGTATGCCTCCCGACGTAGTATAAAAAAAAAGAAAAAATAACGATATATGGTCCATTTTACAGTGGGTCTATAGTGGTGTCATATGAAGATAAAAACATCTGGAGATAAAATAAAATCGTAGCGATGTCGAGTTTGTACGTTGAATATTTTTTGAAATAGAGTAACTTTAAGTGAACTGATTTTGAAATTTATTTTATTGTTAGGAAGATAATGGTGTTCACTACTCTTTTCTTCTAAGGGCTGTCTTTTGTAATTAGACAATTTCTGTCATTGTTAATTTAGTTCCATATAAGTTTGATGATGTTTTTATTAAAGCCAGTTTGTCTTTGTCGAAGTCAGTTTCGTGGTTTTGAAACATTGAAATTATATCGTAAAATTGATGTTTTATATGTCAGATACTGTCTTACTTCAATTGAACACGAATCATTATAATAGTATTAATAAAGGCGATTTGATTACTTTTTACTTCAAATATTTAATATTTCTGTATCTGTACCTTATTGTGGGCCTGGATTGCATGCCTACGGAAATACTTGTTAAATGCTGGTCAGTTTTTTGTGGCCAACATACCATGAAAGACCGACTTGATCCTGTACAATTGTTTGTATCGTTCAAGTGAATGATATGTGTGGAGAATTTTATGCCAACATGCACCGTTGTGGTTGTTTACCGTGGGATGGGATAAAATTGGATATATCATATTTCACCGAAGTTTACGAGGGCCTCGTCGAAAGTTAGTTAAAGAATATTTTCCTTTTTTTTTCATGTTTTATCATGTGATTGGGGAACCCTAAAAGTGGGAAGATTGAGTTGTTCAGCCAACGCAAACAAACTCACAAACTGGAACGAGATTACACCCAGATTTACTGTATTTTTATTCTTATTGAGCGGAATGCGGGAGGGGCTCCACGACGCGGATATTAGATTTATTTTTTTATCTCGCTTTTCATCTCAAAAGTCAAGTTCAAACATCCCCGCGATTTCTCCACGAGCTATTACCTGTAGGCAAGGATTTTGATGCGGAATGGAAGCGCTCTTGTTTATTTACTTATGCGTTTCTCTTATATTTATTGTGCACGGTGAAAGGAATTTCATAAACTCGGCAAAATGTTCAATTTGAATTTGGTAACCTCAGTAAGGCACAGAAACACGACAACCCATCAGGGAGATGTTATTTTTCTGCGATTTTCTGTGAGGTGCAGGTACATTCCCAAATCGGGCTGTTTTGAGACTTTCCATCTCTTGAAATTAATATTTACAAAAGTTAACAGATATTAATAACAATAGTTATTATTTGCAAAGGAGCAATGATAGCCCAGTGACAGAGAATTAGGCAATGGACCGACTGGTCCCTTTTTCGAACTTCTGGTGCGGACATGTATCACTAAATTCGTATTTTCGTATTTATCTGTATATTTGTAATTATTACTAGCTCGGCGGTCAAGGAAAGCTTCGTGAACAAACCGGTACGTGCAAGAAATTATATTCTGAAAAATGTGTGAAGGCCTGAAGCTCTATGTAGAATTTAATGTCTGCCCCAAATCTTGGATAGCGGACCACATCAATCCTATTATTTTATATTGGTTTAGAAAACGGGATAACGTTAGGAAAAAGTTACTATTTGCAAAATTGGCAGTATTAGAGCCCAGTACTTAAATTCCACGTAACATGATGAAGGTATGCCGAGTCAGTAAGTGCTTAGTTACCAACGTACCGACTGCACGTTAACTTCGCAAACGTGACCGTAGGCTGCTCCGCACAATAAGTAAAACGATCACGCCCCGCGTCCCTAGATAGATGAGAGGGGGACGAGCCAGCCAATTATTATATGTTCTACCTTCGACCGATGCAGAGGTGTCACCGTTAGGCGCGGCTGCAAGTATTTGATTATCAAGAAATACTTCCAATTCGTGTATTGATAGTAATTTTAATTCTTTGTTCCAGGTAATAATCACAGCTTTGTCTACTTATACCTCCTTTTTGTAAGTTTTTCAAATATTATTTTTACACAATCTTTATTGGTAGATCCATCGTCTGGGTAGGAAGATATGTGTGATTAAATATCATTAACAGATAATTGGTATATCTCCCCGGCTATATTGTAGCCTTGGTTAAAAAGCACGCAGGAGGGAAGATTGACATGTACAACGCGAAAGTGAACCCACCGGGTGTCAGGTCAATCAGATGGTGATGCCAACAATCCTAGAAACCAGCGTGCCGGAAAAGATTAGTGGAATGTTAAAGAAGCGAGTAAAGTATCATGCGGCGCTCGATTTTCTCTGCCTACACTGCTATTGACAGAACAAACGAAACAATAGTTTAGGATTCAAAATGAATGAGTGTTATATTATAACACGTGACCGACGTCTGCATTCGACGGTCTGTTGTCTGTGCGCGCCCGTGCACTCGAGCGAGCTAGTTCCCGAGGCTGGAGCTCGCGGTCGGTAATGAGCGCTCGTCTCGTGATGGCCGTGCGTATTCAGACCGCTCGTAAAAATACCATTCTTTTTTTTTTAATGTTGAACTAACGTATAGTGTTGTTATTTTTACAAGTTCTTAAGTAATTTTCTCCGTGAACTAGATCCTGACCTTGAGGATCAAGTTCACAGGATCACCCGACGGCGGAGAAAATTACTCCAGAATTTGTAAAAATAAAAACACTATACGTTAGTTATAGTCTAAAAGCGAGCAAAGACGCTCGGGTTTTCTCGGAATAGATCTGGAACGGAAAAGAGTCAACAGTCTACCAGTGAAGCCCATAGTATTGCACGCGTCTATAGGTTACGGTAACTGTTAACGATATAATAGGTTGTATTATTGTTACTTTAGTGGTTTAAGCAAAACAAAATTTGCCACGAGGGAGTCTAAGCTCTCAAAGTCATCAAGCTGAAGTGGCAGACAAGCATACTTCACGCATACGTATTGTCTCGTGAGTTAGCAAACTGGCTCTGGAAGAGAGGTAGAGCACACCGATATTAATAAGCAGCATACTTAGGAACACAGACCAACTAACCACTTGATTGCGCTTGAAGGCACCCGCGTTCACAAAAATGATACGTTTTAGCGCCTAGATATCTCAGCTATTCCAGCCTACTGACCAATGGCAGGATATTTTAACCAATAAGCGGATAAGTACCGCGATATTGATCCGTAAACTAGCGAATAAGAGCTGCGCATTCTAAATTTCCCCCCGACCCGTAATGGTGAATTGAGTTACTGTGCGTAATCGGTGTCATCGCATCTCCATAGCTTATTTCCTTGATCCTTAGGAAGTATCTTAACCTTACAGAAAACTGTAGCCAAAAAACTTAAAATGCATTTACTTTGTTTCTGTGACTGTAATTGCCAAATTAGAACAAAAAAAAAACCATATGGCATATGCACGATGTGCTTTTATAGAAAGTATATATCTCCAAAATGTTAGAGATATGCTTTGTAGAGACGACCTTATCTATACCTATACTAATGTATAAAGCGAAATAGTTTGTTTGTTTGAGCTCACTAATCTCTAGAACTACCAGTCTGATTTAAAAAAATATTTTTGCCGATTCTTGAGGAAGATTATAGGCTATTCAACATTACGATGTGACTTTTATAAGCTGAGAAAAAAGAAAGCGATTCCTTCGGGACAGCGGGCGAACGAGCGGATAAAGTTGCGGGGTGCGGCTAGTCATGGTAATACAACGAAAACTTTAATTTGGAATATATTCGCAATATGAAGTAATTTAGACAAAATAACCAATTACATAGTACAAGTCAGAAAAGTAATGGCTGTGATAAAATTAATGTGTTGTGTTAAGGTGTGTTGTGTTAATTATATTATGACACACGCCAGCACAAGGACGAGTGGTCGCGTGCCTCGCGTGTCTCGCGTGCCCGCCACACGCCACGGAACGCACGCAGGGGATCACTGACCGCCCAAACCGCATCGCTTCAATACACCGAAATCCAATTCAATCAGTTCGGCCGGCCTTTGATGACCGAGTTCGTTATCTTATCGTTGACACAAACGGCGCTGGTGCGATCACTGAATGCATCGCACCATATACCAAAGTAATAATACGAGTACGTTCCTATCCGGACCGGGAATAATACGATTGATTTATAAGGACGATTGAAAAGTACGCGGCCCCGCGTTCAAATGTACATTTTAAATTGATAACACTACCCTCGTTTTGTTCACATATTCGTTGGTTCAAGTTGGTGAAGTCAATTCTAAAACTTCCTACTCCTACAAATTTCTTCTGATTAAATTCGTTGTGAGTTCCAAGGCAGCTGTAGTTTAACCCCCGGGACGGCAATGGACTTCACTGTTCATTGCCTTTTTTGTGGTCGCCGCTGTTAATTCTGGCTACACAGGAGACACAGTGGTGGGCCTGTCCCAATATTCGTTGGTTGTTAAAGTCGTCTCGAAAAACTTTCACATTAATTCGACAAATCTTACCGCGTTTACCAGGAACCGTCATATGAGATGTAGGGTGCATCAAAGCAGCGCGGATGGAGAAGTGGCGATACATTACAGAGCACCAGGCACAAGTAATTACTCACTGGTGAATTGGGTTGGTTGGCGCTACGGGTAAACTCGTGATGAGTTACTGTGTTAGCGGCGGAGGTCGCATAAAGCGTCTGCGGCGACCACTTTAGATGAGATGTGCTCTATGCTTGTTTGATTTCCTATGTTGCATAAAAATACCTTTATTTTTTCAATAACATTCTTTCTTCTTCCTTAAATAGTGGGTCAATTCTGACTTCACATGTATGTGTAGACGTGTGTGACTTTAGTTGTAAAACGTTATTGTGAAGTTAGAATGAAAGCATTTCTATTTATTAGCGTTTTCCTGCTTCCTAATCCATGAGGATCGGCTGCCTAAGCCTAAGGGTTTGGCGAAGATAATGATTTTTGCGCAGAGCGACTGCCGTCAGACTTCCACGACCCAGAGGGAAAACCAGACCTTTCTTAGGTAAGGTCACACGTCTATCGAAATATAATTTCTTGGACGTGCGTGTTGCCTCACGAAATTGGTTTTCACCGCCGAGCAAGTGGTAATTACAAATATGTACATAAATTAAAAAACACGAATTTAGTTGTACATGCCAGGATTTGAACCCGGTACCAGTAGTTGGTCATTAGGGCGGTTCTTTACCCATCTCGGCTCTCAAACATAACTTTTATGTACATTTCCATGATACATGCGCGTACATTAATAAATTCGTAGGTGTGTGCGTGATGCAGACGTGAGGGCACGTGCGGGGCGGGCGGGGCGGCGGGCGGCGGTCTATTTGTGTCCGTTTGGGCGGCGGCGACCTGAACCCCTTTGATCGGAGTCTAGGCTATACGCAAACACGTTGACAGGACGACGAGTTCCCGTAAACATATGCTTATTGAACTTGAAGTAAATCGACGAGTACATAATACAGTTTGTTCAGGTGGTGTAGTCGCCCGAGGAAGTCTTTTATGATTGAGTTCTGTTATTATAGCCTGCACTGTCAGTGTGACAGTTGATGTCTCATTACAATATGTTGTCGACGAGGTGTCATGTCTACTCTCAGCTTTAGTTTAAAATTGTGACTTGACAACGAAACAGTCGCGGAATTATATTTATCGAATAATATTTTTAGCATGATAAAACACATTTTAGATATATTATATATATCACAAACCTTACTCTTACTTTTAGGTTATGTAAGAAAAATAGTTGGTTTGTAAGAGAGTGTGTTTAAAATAAGAAGAGGCATGCCCTGTTGGTTCGGACATATAGAAAAAATGCAGGATGAAAGAATGATGAAACAGATATACAACGCGAACGTGGCAAGTTGTAAGAGCAGAGGAAGACCAAGACTCATTCGCTTGTTTCTACCTTAACAGTGTGTGTTAGCAGCAGAGGTGGCATCGCGCGAGTAATATTTACTGTATTGCAAGCGTTTATAAGGCCGCTGGTAACCGCTTTACATCTGTATGCCCACCGATGTAGTATAAAAAAAATCGTGCCTGATGTCCTAGGTGAAATTGACAGGCATCAATAGTCTGATAGAACTACTTACCATTGGGCTGCCCCAGGTATAAATCTATAAATATTGTGAACCATCGTGGCCGAGATAGTAAGTAGCCCGGGCAAACGTCCAGGGTCGCTAGTACACCTTACAAGGAGAACTCTTTCGAGAGTCGAACATGTGTCATTTGGCTTTGCAATATCGGCTTCACAAGTGAGCTGTGTGGACACGTGCCCGCACCGCCGCGCCGCCGCGCCGCGAGCATATTCGCGTGTTATCTCCGTTCACAGTCGGACGAGCAATGTCTAGTATTGTCTGAGCGGCGCGGCGTGGCTGGGAGGGCGCGCGCCCTTACCGACCAGTGTACGTTGTACCGTTTGTAATTTTAACTTTTACTAACATACACCTGAAACTTTATAAAGCTTCTTGTCACTTATCCTGAGTATAATTGCTGTCTCAGTAGCAGGGGTGGCAAAGCGCGAGTGAGCTTGTATGTTTCCCGATGTAGTATAAAAAAAACTTGGTAATTGATGCTCGTAACGTATAAAATACTATGTTGATACTGTTTATTGTAGGCACTTGGTGGAATTTTGAAGACATCGCGTTAATGTTAATACTTGCTCTTGTACAGATTCCACTTCACAATTTTATTTTAATTATTTTTACCGACCGGTTTACGGCATTATCAAGGTATTTTATACAACATATGGCGGTACCGTGAAATCAGTGATAGTCTCCTATAACAACATAGACTATCACTGATTGCACGGTACCGCCATATGTCTATATTGTTATAGTCTATGTTGTTATAGGAGACTATAGTGATAGTTAGAGAACCCACATATGGCGGTACCGTGCAATCAGTGGATTGCACGGTACCGCCATATGTGGGTTCTGTACAAGTGCAAGTATTAACATTAACGCGATGTATAAAATACTAGTTGCAGACCGTGAGTTCGTTCGCATATACATATACATTCGCATATTCCCGTGTCCCGTGGGAACCGCTTTTACTTTCTTTCTTTAATTTTTTCTTTACTTCTAAGAGTCGCATCGTATTGTTGGATAGCCTAGGGCTTTCGTCAAATATTTTACAAATCTGACTGGTAGGTCCAGAGATTAGCGTTTAAACGAACAAACTTTTCCCCTTTGTACCTATATTAGTATATGTTACTTATTCTTGCTAAGAAAAGAGAAGGAAACAAATGCTCGCGTACTATGTGTTTTCTGTATATACTCATGTATGTAAATATGTAATACTCTAGCGCGGACACTTAGTTGGTGGAATAAAAACCTCTTCACACTCTTGCTGTAGTCTTTAAGGAACACTACGTCGGGGAGATTATTCTACAAATCAGAGCTCTTGATAGATTTTTTTCCTGAAATGACACAATTTTTCCATACTCTAAGGTGACGTTCTATCCTTTACACACAAAATATCCGATCCCCAAATTGTTCTACACGTAGAAAGTCCACCAGACGAGTTGTCGTATACCCAAAGCACGCAGAATGAGTGTGGACAGACATTTTTCTTTCTGTATCAATCGACACAAGCTAGAGATTTAGTAGGCATTGTTATTTACATATGAAAATAGCTTACGAAAAACATACATATCGTCGCGCCTGTCTCCCATTGGGGTAGGTAGAGACTATGGAACGCCAGGTGCACCGCTGCACCGATCCAAACATACCTCTCTCGTTTCTTTCACACTCATCAATCTCTTCATGCATGCTGTTCTGTTTTGGGCGCTTTTGATTTGGCCCTTTTTTAACACATCACCAATTTGATCTATATATATGCGTTTAGGGCGACCCTTGCCGATATCTTCACTCACACTTGCCCAATACACTTTCGTAATCTTTTTGTAATTCTTTCTAAATGTCCAAACCATCTCAGCATACTCTTTTAAATTTTTGTCACTACATCATCTTTCATTCCACATAGTTCTCGTATCATGGTATTTCTTACTATATGTATATGTGAGAGACATTCAGATATTTATTAACTCGTACAAAACAAAAAGAAGAACTGTTGCAATTTCAAATTATTTGCATTCACTGTCCTATCGTCGTGTAATGTATACACAATGTTTTGTATGTTTGTTGCAATGTGAACTTTAATACTCGAGCAGAGCGTTGGATGTGGCTTCATCGTGTACAGGGGATGCGGCCGCCGCTCGAGGACCGCACCTAACAATGATTTGTGTGATACACGCCAGTTAACCAACTCGCTCCATCCTCGAGTGGGCAGGCGCGCACCGCCGCGGCCGGTGGCTCGGAAACACCGTGTTAATGGATGAGTTAGTTGAAACATGAAATGCACAGAATACTTTTTACGTCATCGTGGACCAACGATGATACCGCCAGCCTAATGTTAAGTGGTTACCGTTGTGCCTCGTGTGCCGCTGTCGAACTTCACGTCTTCTTTTTAGACATTGCTGTCTCTCAAATTGCAGGTTTGGTTGTTTTTGCCTCTTATAATGTTAGCGGGATTACACTTTTGAAGGTAGGCGTATCGTGAGTACCGTAGACGCAGCTTTTTCAGCAGGAAATATCCAGTAGACGTGTTCAAATTTAATTGAGCACCATTTAGAGGTAGTGTCGCGGGTGGTCCCGCACGGGGCCATGCCTGCCCCTTTGGTGACCGCTGTACATTGATCAACATGTCTATATTGTAATTATAAAACTAGAACCGATAATGCCATAAGTTGTAATTATTACGAAAACATTTTGTTATTACTACACGCTATTTTGTGAGGTTTTTTTCATACAATGTCGGAAGGCATACAAGCATACGGTCCACCGGCGGTTACCGTAGCCTATAAACACTTGTAATACATTAAGTATCACTCGTGCGATGCCACCTTTGCTACTAACACGGCTACTCCTGAGAAGCTTACTGGTGGCTTTACTCACTCGCAGGAACACAACGACCATCCAGGGAGTTGTTATTTGGCTGTGGTTTTCTGCGAGGTGTACTTACTTAACCAAACGTTCTGCTTTGATGCACCCTACCTCCCTTTAAAACACCCCGATCAAGACAGACAGACATGTTCATGCACTCAAATGTTTGTCGTGCATGGGGATCGAATCCACAAGCGTTGTTGCCACAGTAGTAGTATGACTAGTAGTGTTACTACTAACCACTGCGCCGTCGAAGGGCATATAAATATGTACATTATTGGTATATATATATATATATAGTATTGGTTATAAATGGGAACATTTATACGTACATGTGTTGATATACATAGCAATTCACAGGTACACCTGATATGACAGTATAAATCCATTGGAGTTTGTTCTAAAGGAAACGAACCATGTTGTCAAAACAATCTAGATCCTGAGAGAAGCTGGCGCCGAATGAAAACAACACATTGTTGTACCGAACAACGGAACAGAAATGTTTTCCGATTTATGTTTAGTGACGTAAACTGTAGTGTTTTCGTAATAAACTGAATATGTGTTTTTACCTCTATAGTGGTAGGGATTTTTTATACCACCAACGTAGCGATCAAGCATACGGCCTGCCTAATGGTAAACTGTCACCGTAGCCTATGGACATTTGCAACACCAGGGGTGTCACTCATGCGTACGTCACTCAGTCGACCCTCTAAAATCCTCTTCACGCATTTCTTAAAGAATTCCATGCTGTAGTCCCTTGGAAAAACCTCGGCTGGGAGCTCATTTTACAGCTTGAGAGTTCTCGGAAGAAAACCTCTCTGGAACCGCACAGTGCGCGACCATTGCGGTTCCAGCGTGTGAGGGTGAACTCCACGCCGTCGACGAGCGGTGCGGTTGTAAAAAGTAGCTGTCGGCATCATTTCGAACAGTTCTTCAGAACACAACCCGTTGTACAATCGGTAGAACACACAAAGGGAGGCAAAAATCTCCTTAAACTTAAAGGTTCAATACGTTGTGCAAGTTTAGGATTATCGACAATTCTTACAGCGCGTCTCTGAATCGAATCACATGGACCAAGCTGGTATCCAGGTGCCCCCGCCCAAAGTTGACTGCAGTACTCCAAGTGGGGTCTGACTTGAGACTTAGCAAGTAACGCTTCGGCAGTTCACTTTAACTGACAAAAAGGTTACTCATCAGATAAAAGGATTACTGTAGTTGGTTTTTTATTGAGTTGATATATGTTGAACTGACAAAATATGAAAATTATTGACAACAGACAACAATATATATGATTACAATATATTATTATTCATTTGATGTCACGGGTGATAGGCGTACACGGTTCCAACATGTAGAGGCTCCTTTGACAACATTGATGTTGTCAAAGGAGACCCACCATGACTCGATCCTGGAGATATCAATGGAACAATATATTCACTAGCCGATCTCTGCAGTTATTGGAACTGATGTATATATCTGTTTTATCTGCTTCTGCCGGTTTTCACTGCGTACCCAACATGAGACCTGGCGTGTTCAAGTTATTCCATCCACATCAACCCTTACTCATTCCACTGCAGGGATAAGGGTCGCTCTTCAACCGAAGGGGTTTAGCGCATCATCCACCACGCTGCTGAAATGCGGATTGGCGGAGGCTGAAGCCACGTGAAGATATAATATAATAAATGTGTGGGAAATTAATGGGCTAATATAATGAGATATGGAGGGATTATTGGTACTGGGCTATTACAGAAGAGAGACGGGTGCCTGCCACAACTGTCATATATGATTGTTACTTTGGCAGGCGGTTGCTTGCCCCTCGCTAGATGGACCCCTGAAATGCCAGATAAAATTGACGGGGGGCAACACCGGCGAGAATGACTCAGGATTGTCGAGAGGTGTGCTGCGCTTACTTAGCGAGTTACTCGCTGCGTTACGCCCTTTACCACTTCCATCCTGGTGCATATGGCGCTATCAGTTCGTATCTGGGCGGCCAATGAAAGCAAGCCACAACTGAGAGTCCTGCGAGCCTTCTTTGTTTTCCACTCCGACCAAGGAAGATGCACCGGAGTCGAAGGCCCTGATAGACTTTCTGGAGCACTCGGGTACCCCTGGTGTCGTTACTCACTGTGGGTGAGCCACAAGCTGCCCGATTGTTTAATAATAACATAACAACCTAATATAACTTTGTTGTAGCATTCAACAATTATTTGAAAAAATATTTCTTTTTGCATTTCTTCTTCGTTGTTGGTCGCTGCTGACATGTAACTAATGCCTAATTCACAATTAGATTTAAATTAAAATATGTTTTTCAGCAAACGAGAAAAGCTCAAGATGATAAATCTCGTCCGAATACATATTTCATCTGTAATTGTTAGTGCAAATATTTCATAGAATACAATGTAGTACCACGACGTCAAACACGACGTTTTAACGAGCTCGGTGGCTCGGTCGTGAATGACGCGACTTGACACCAATGCTCGTGGGTTCGATTCCCGCACAAGACAAACATTTGTATACATATGTGTTTGTTTAGGTCGCATCAAAGCAGCCCGTCTGAGGAAGTACCTCCGCTTCACAGAAAATCACAGCTAAATAACTCGCTAGAGGGTTGTTGTGTTGAGTGAGTTCACCAGTAAGTTCCTAAGGAGTTGCTGTGTTAGCAGCAGAGGATGCATTGCGCAAGTGATACTTAATGTATTACAATCGTTCATAGCCTGCGGTAACCGCTTTACATCAGGTGGCTTGTATTCCTTCTGACGTTGTATATAAAAAAAAAACGAGTGTGCTAGTAGATATACGAAACGTAACTGGCTAAAGCTAATAAAGAGAGAAAGAAAATGTGTGCTCGCACCTCTCTCTCTTGCTCCTATAGTAATATACGAAACGTAACTCTCTCTCATTCTATCTTCACTAACTTATATCATCTCCCTCACAACTTCCGTTCGCCTCGCCCGATCACACTTTTGGTAACGCTCTCGTCACGCATTCACCAGATTACTCCCCAAGTCAAGCGTGCGTAAAGAAGTTTTACTTTAAAAACAATCGATCTCCACTACACAAACCCCATCTCCCCGGCGAGGCGATTTCAAAAGTTCAAGTGTGCGATAGGCTATTACGTCACGATTACGACGTCACGACCGCGAGTGCAGCGCGCCGCCCGCCGTGTACAGAATTTCCGCTCAACTCCACTCACCGTTCTATTTTCGCGTTACATGAAATGGCCGAGATGATAATTTCACTAAATAGGCATTGTATTGAATATTATTGTAGAATCAGACGAGCTCGGTGGCGCAGTGGTGAAACGCGTTGTTACGCTACTTTGACACCGATGCTCGTGGGTTCGATTCCCACACAGGACAAACATTTGTGTGCATGAACATGTCTGTTTGTCTTGGTCTGGGTATTTTCTATGTATAATAAGTATATATTTACAAAAAAAAATGTATTTACGTATGTTTATCAGTTGTCTAGTACCCATAACACAAGCTTCGCTTACTTTGGGGCTAGATGGCGCTGTGGAATTTGTCAGACAACATTTATTTATTTAATCTTTTTCTGAAACAGAGGAATTACTTTACTTATTGTTGTGTCCTTATTTCATGACTGGTGGCCACGACATTGCAAAATTCCTTTCCAGTGTTTTCTTAACCTGAATCCTTGACTATAATGTCATTAGGTGCAATGATTTCAATACCCAAGGTATCTTCGGACGATGTTAATTCAGCTATTAGCCGACTAAAGTCCAGAGGTGCTATCTGACCTGATAAATGGGATACGTTCTCAAGGTGTGTCTTTTTTTATTGCTATTCCTTCGGTTCTTGCTAAATTATTAGAGTTTACTTGTGTATTTTTAAAACTGTCCCAATATTAATATCTGTTTGAACACATAAATCATATTGAATACGCCGTAACATAAACTGATAGGATCCCTTCGAGTTCAATGAACTGGCAAGGTGAACATATTACCTTTTATGCAGTCTCATGTACGGTCGGAGAGCAGGAATCTTCGCTGAAGGTTTTTGTATAAGATGCAGGGGATGTCTCTTGTTCCCATACTGTGGGCAGGTCTTACCCTCGTCATATCGGTCGTCGTTCAGGTACTTTTAACTTTAATAACCCATCACGACGCATGGCTTTATGTAATTTACCGTCATTTATCATTTTTTTTTGATTCGTATGTTTTATATTAAATATGGATTTCATATTGATCCAAGTTTAAATTAAGTACGTCGGGAGTCATACAAACATACGGCCCACCTGAAGACATACAGACAAAAACGAACAGACATTTTCATGCAGACAAGTGTTTGTTCCGTGTGGGAATTGAACCCTAAGCGTTGGTGTCAAAGTAGCGTTACTAACCATTGCGGCACCGAGCTTGTCGAAGTTTGTTTTATATACACATTAAGTATCAATGGCGCGATGCAAGCTCTGCCGCTACAGGCTCGTCTAAGTGGGAAGTCGTGTTTAAATAAAATATAAACAAATATATACAAACATCTATGAATGATAAGAGAAGTTAATGAGAAGAGCAATGAATGTTACAGAAGCGACTGAGGTATGTAAGGATCGAGTCACGTGGCGCTCCGTTCTCTCTGCCTACCCCGCAAGGGATTTGGCGTGAAGTTATAGATAGATAGATCTATGAATGATAAAGAAGCGAGTGAGGTGTGTAGGGATCGAATCTTGCGATGCTCGGTTTACTTTGCGTACGGTGTAGGTAGAAACTTGGCCCTTACACAACTCACTCACTTCTTATACATTCACAGCTGTTTATTATATATTTATATTTAGTTCTAGCATCAAGGTACTTGGCGTAAAATTATAGATAGATGCTGTCTGTACTAAACACGCTATCATTGAATGTGTTTGGAAACATGTGCAAGGGATAATTCTCTGGTATTCGGCTATTTTGTACCGCATTTTCGCTACATTTGCTTACGGCGCGCTTAATCTTTAAATCAATCTTTCATTCCTTACTCTTTGCGTTTCTTTATTATCCGGAGTTATAAATATTCATTACGGTCCATCACTTTCTCGTTTGTTTTTATACCTCCAGCTTTATTGCCAATTTATTTAGATATCTCTTCTCTTTTATTCACTTATTAGGTAACTCTTAAATGTACAATATTCTGATATATTATTTTTCAAGGACCGGTAACCACGCGTCTCTATCAAAAGTGGTATTTCATAAATTCTAATATAGCTGCCGTGAACCAAGTACGTATCCTATGGCTGATTATGTATAATAGGAGTCCGCTACTGGATACAATCTATTATCCGGTATGACTAGTCCGACGCTCTGTCTGATCTGTTTAACTATGGCAGAGTCTCAAACTATCGAACCTTGGTTCTAAATGCTGTCTCCTTTTACAGCGATCGTAATCAGCGAAGCAATCGTATGGGCCTCGCGGGGACCGGGCGTTTGGGCGGTTCGATTCTAAATCTATATTATTGAAATCAACCCACATTTTGTGTAGTGTAAAGAATTTATAAATATGTACAATATGGTTCACAATAGTCTAGCTTAATTTACCTAGCCATCTCATTGAAGTGCTATTTATGCCTGTTGTCACGTTGCTGTCTCCTAAATAGCCACCGTGAAGTGAAATCTTGAAAGCATTTGCGTCCTTCTAATAACATATGAGAAACTTCAACCGGTCCTTTTTTATACCACTTTTTTATAACAGGCTTTACTTGACGACAAGTTATTAGGCTATAGATACTTGCAACACCAGCGCATCACTCGTCATTGCGTTGCCGACTCTGTAAAAACCTCTTCAGCAGCATCATCATCGCACTACTTTAGGGACAAAATTTTTAACCATTGTGGTGCATGTAGAGATTTCACAATTAATGTTGGCTGGTTTAATGATTTAGTTAGTAGTTAGTTCTCAGGATCACAGCTAGCGACGTAGAGACCGGGATGTCCCAAAGGATTTAGCATAAGTGAGAAGATATCAGGACTATAGATGTCATCATTCCGACTGTTGGATATTAAATAAGAGTAAAATGAAAGTTCTGTCTCTTAATGTACAGAATGGACGGAGGCTGCTGCATGTATAAATCGACGGATCTTACGAGATGGAAAACAGTACGAAAGGACTCCAATAGTAGGTGATATGAGCTAGTGGTGATGATGCTTACGTGATACTAGTACAACTAAACAGTCTTTACATGCAATGAATTCAAAAGGAAAACAAGTCGACAAATCACAGTAAATCGGATTGTACAGGGGATCAAAGCGTTGACGGCAATCGAGATGAAGCACTCGCGTGACGGACGACCGCGCGCGCCCACCGTGTAATGGAACTGTCAGATTGTGCTGCTCGCCTTGTAATGACTCCGGCCGAGCGTTCGGCACCGAAGGCTATTCCACATTTATTTACCCAAGTTTAATTGGATATATGTAAAAGTCAATGCCAGATACATAATGACAAGCGACAAAAAATATCTATTTGCCCTTGTCAAACGGCAATCTCTCTTCTACTGATAATATAAATGCATTGAACTCGACGTAATCGAGAGTGGTTTCTGTACAAATAAATCATTCTTTCGTTTCTATTTAAGAAAATGTACCAACGGAATTTCAAGACGCTTCGTGCAAATGGGAAAGCTTCACCTGTAAAAGTTTCCATTCTCTGACAACACACAAGACATAAAAGCTAAGTGATGAATAGCTGAATACTGCATGTTGCGGGAGCCGCAGTAGTGGATACATCGGTCGCGGTGCGGTTCCCGCGACGCCCCGTGAAATGTTAATACGGCTGCGACGCGGCCCGCATGTGAAGTACGCCGCGGCGATCGTATTAAACCGTAAGGGCCCTCCCTAGCGCCGTAATACGAGGAACGAAGGGAACAACGAACATGACCATTTTATTGATAAGGGTGGATTTTAAGGCCACTCGAATACCCTTTTTATAGCTGCAAAGTAAAATGACATAGTACTATGGTGTCTGGTAATTAATGATTTACACTATATTGTCATATATTTGTTGTAGTCTAGTTCTAGTAGTTTGAAACGACAATCTATTTTGCATCTATGCATCAAATAAATAATATTTTGTTGTGGGAGCACCTAAAACTTATGAAAACATGTTAAGTGTGAGTAATTCCTAATTTTTTATAATTGTCATCAATTCTTCATTCAATCGCCGCCGTGTCATCGTGAATATTTTACTAAAGAAGGCAGGCAGATACTTTCTATAACAATACCATAACGATACAGTGGAGTCAGTTCCTGGCTGGTCGCGAAACGAAGTAGCAAGCTGTATCTAGCTTGTTTTTTTTCTATAATCGAAGGCGGATACTTTGGGTTTAATAGGGAATTAATCGGTTAAATACATAATATTGTGGTATTCTGCAGCATTACGACCGGTCGCTGTAAGGCTATGCGAATGCGAAAGGTATGCCAGTGAGTTTTGGACGATGAACCAATCTTATTTCTTGATTATTTATGCACACACCATACACCTGAACCTGCGACCACCACATAATGAGCGGATCGGCTTTATTGTAGTGCTTAAGTAATTGTATTGTTTATTTATTTTTAAATTTTGTGTATTTAACTCGACTTTACTTTTACGTTATAAGAGATAACTTTTACGTTATCTCTTATGTGTTCGTTAGCCCATAGAAAAACATAGCGAAATTCGCAGTAAAAAGTTGTTATTATAGGTCCTTTCTAATTTACACGATTTTTATATTCTTATCACGTATTTGTTCGGAACCGCGTTCTTCTCTTTTATATGTCACCAACCTCGGATAAACCTTAGTAAAATAAAGATTGAAGCGTCCAAATTGGTTAAATCGTCTTGGATATGCCCTGTCGAGGTTTTCTCAAAGGACTACAGTATGGGATTTTTCAAGAAAGGCGTGAAGAGGTTTTTACAGGGTCGACAACTCAAGAGAAACACCCGTGGTGTTGCAAATGTCCATAGGCTACGGTAACTGCTTACCATCAGGCAGTCCGTACCGTTGTTTGCCACCTCAGTGGTGTATAATAAAAATACAAAGAAACTCCTTCTTTCTTGCAGTCGGCTACAAATCTACTTGTAAATTCATCTTTATATTCTCTTACCTGTACTTAGAATTCATACGCACTAAACGTGGTACCTGGTCTACTCAGATCTAAGACATCGTCGATCACGTGAACAAGAAAACTGGCCTTCACGCATCATGGAGCCGTTTACTCTATTATTGGACTACCACTACCACCATCTACCATCGGCGAAATCAAAGGCATGTCAAATCGAATATGTATGATGCCAAATATTATGTTAGCGGTAATCGTGTCCTGCTCAGCCGGGAGATGTCCACACGTTTTACTGATTAAACTGAATACGGTTAATGCTATTCTAAATTCAAGTTCGATTTTCCGAGAAAAAAATCGATCTGATTGTATTCTGTTTAGCCCATGGTGCTCCGAGGGTTCTACTACCGCCGTAGGTGATGGCAATTCAGAATATACCACTTCGGTTTATATACGTGATAAAATTATTCTGTTCATTTAGTAGAGCTTCTAGGCCGTCTGTTTTTTCTAGATGAAATACTACCGCCAATAACCTAATTGCAAATTAGATTTTCTAAAAATTCAACAAGAATTCGCTTCTGCTTAAGAGGCAAGCCCCTCTGGTTACGATTACATCCTATTGGCGGAGAAGATTGATTTTGTTAGTTTAGTGATGTGCCCTGTACGCACAGTCAATTCGATTATTTTGTAACAATAAAAACAACCCTTATATCATAATTAGGCAACTGCCAACATGATATCTTTATGAATTGTATGAATGTTGCCCTTAAGTCCACAATATAAAAATCGTTTCTACGCTGGTACTCATTTTTATCTAAAATTGCAGACGGCAACAAATCTCTCTGTGGACATTTTTATTCTAGGGCTTCATTCCCCTCACCTCCGGGCATGAACTGGCGAAACACTTGATGCGACGTTAAAGCGCTTACGTACACACGTCCCTTCCGCGTTATCTCGCAGCGGCGCACTCGGGGTACTGTGAGGTTGGAAGTCTCGAGAGACACGCCCGAGTATCGTACTCGAATATAGACAAAGACGACTACAAAAACTACACAATGAAAATGTATGCGATTAGAATATTTAAATATTAATGAGCAGCATGTAGGACTTCCCAAGAAATCGTCGCGAAAGAGCTAAGTTATATGACTGAGTTTGTTTATCCAGAGTTTCTTCGAACTTCCGAGGGCACGTTAAGCTGTCGGTCACGTGTGACGCACAACGGTCCGTCTCAAAACTACAGGCGTTACGAGTTCAAGCAAGGTTGGGTAGGACAAAATTCGCCAGACCTTGCTCCAATTGTTTTTTTTTCGGAACACAGATTACTAACTGTTTATGGGGGGAAAATTTCGGATTCAATACACTGATGAAAAACTCCTTTAAAAAGTTCGTCGATTTTCGTCCCCAGGGTTTTTTCAGAATAGCTGCAAAGAACTTGTTAGAGTATTGAAACCGTGTCTACAAGCAATAGGATACATCTTCACTCAGTCCTGCATTATATCCTGTAGATATTTTCCTCGTTGAAATCCGAGACACCGAGAATACGGGCCAAAATTGTCGGAAAATTATTTTATAATATCTGTGTCTTCACAGCTTTTGGTATTAATATTACCATTTATTTATCAATAACATGTATAATATTTAATATTTGGTCTGAAACAGAGTGTCGGTGTTAAGATAAGAAAGGGCATGCTCCGTTGGTTCGGACATGTAGAAAGAATGCAATATGAAAGAATGACGAATTAGATATACAATGCAAAAGTGGAAGGATGTAGGAGCCGAGGAAGACCAAGACTAACCTACCATGACCAAATTGATCGTGTTTCATCAGAAGGTGATGAAACTCGACCAATTTGGTCAGTAGCCTTAGGAACCGGCGAGAGTGCATGAAAATAGCTATGAATGTAAAAGAAGCGAGTGAAGAGTGTAAGGACCGCGTCTTATGGCGCTCGGTTCTCTCTGCCTACCCCGCAAGGGTTCTACTGTTCTACGGATAGTGAACTGGCGTGAAGATATACATACATACATGTAGAATATTTCTTTTTTTTGTCTTTTATTTATTTTGGAATCCATAAATATACCTATTTTCCATGAAAAAAATGAAAAAACTTTAATTTCGTTACAAAGATAAATAAAATAATATTATTTAGTGGTACATGCCCACACCAGGCTTCGAACCAGAGACCGTAAGATAATAGGTTGGTTCTTATCCACTAGGCTATGAGTGCTATCTACTCGACAGTAATAAATGTACTCGTACACGAGTGTACCATTGCGGCCTCTAAGGTAAATAGTTATAAATAAGTTCAAATTCAAATATATTATATATTAAGTATATATATTACAATGAATATATACAAATATACGGGCACATATATAGCTATTATTGTTTTTGCAAAACAATCGCTAAACTAACGAAAAAATTAAGCTACGTCGTAGCACATCTACGGCGTCGGCGTAGCAATGTTCCACGAGTGAACTGACTATGTCCTACGGAAAGGAAGTGTCTTAAATTTTGTACATAGGAAATTCTACTTCATTTCGATTTTAAAAATAAATTTGAAGTGCGTTCAAAAATTTTTACTAGTTAGTAAATAAATATATATTAAGTGGGTCGTAGGTTTCTACTTAGAAGTAGAAATAAGTTGTGTATGCCGGTAAACCGGCTTGCTAGGACTGGTGGTAGATCTTTTATTGTAAATTGTATTCGATTTTATAATAAGTTGCCTTAAACAATTCTGTCTTTTCCTGACAATGGATTCAAAAAGCACTTAAAAATACTCTGTGTAAAAGGGCTTGTTATAGAATTGATGAATATGTAACTGACAAAGATATCTGGAATTAATTCAGCACAGACGACCTCTGTAGATATCATTATTGTACCAATATGATTATGTGATTTTTTTGGTAATATATAATTGTCAATTTTAAAAGAGACCTATATTGGCAAGTTTCTTTCTGCATTTCTTCTTCGCCAATAGTCATTTCCGAAATGCTAGTAGTTTAAAAAAAAGGAAAATAAGAGAAATAAGATACAATAAGATTATATTTCAAAAATAGTAAGACGTGTCTAAGTGCCCGCGAGGGCCCAATGGCAAATAAGTTTTTTTATGTTAAGGCGACCCCTAAACGATGAATTATATTGCACAATATTACGAATTGTTTACCGTAGCCTATGTACATGTGCAGTGCAACACCAGCGGTGTCATTCTTGCGTTGCGAACGCTGTAAGAACCTTTTCACGCCTTTCTTGAAGAACCCCATACTGTAGTCCCTTGGGAAAACCTCGGCAGGGAGCTCATTCCACAACACATATATAGAGTTACAAAGTGTTGTGAGATACATAGGCGTAACAACTTAATAGATTCTCGGTAGAAAACTTCGTAGGAACCGCACAGTACGCGAACATTGCGGTTCCAGTGTATGAGGACGAACGCCCAGCCGTCGGCGAGCAGTGCGATTGTAAAACGAGGCTGTTGGCATGATGTCGAACAACTCCTCAGAACACAACCCATTGTACAATCGTAGAACACGCAATCGTTCCATGTAGCATAGCCGTGCGACGTCGTGTGTACAGGTAGGTAATATTTTTTTAACATTAGCATTACCGAAATTAGTTTCAATTATTATTGAGTGTGCCGATTGTGAAGGAAGTGTCTCCTAAAGAACAGTAACAATAACCGTTCCAAAAGCTGATATTTCGCACATACGGGAATCGAGACGCGATTTACGCACACTCGTAATCGTGAACCTTTATTCGAATAGTCGCGAGTGTTCCGATAAACAATTTATTGGGGATCGACGATGTTATTGGCTCGCGTACGATTTGGAACTAAAACCGCGTAAGCTTCTTTTACGTCGTTAGATTGCCTCAGTGCAATTCGAACTTACTTTAATACCATTCGGGACTACGGCCCTCGGAAATACTTATTTATATAATTCTTTTTATCTCGTGATTGTATTTTACAGTACAATTTTTGATTTATTCCGTCACTGGATTATGTAGAGTTTTACTTAATTATATGGGTGTGAGCGGTTCATCGTCATCTTTCAAAGTCAATATGACCACATTCAGATGCCAGACACAACAGAAGATTCAGACTCTCTGGTATAGTGAAATCATGTGTCACTTCACCTTGACCTGTCCAAACCCGGTGGTACCGTTACTCCATATATGTGTCGTAAGCGAGTGCCATATATATGGCAGTCGGGACTTGACGGGTTCGGACGGTGCAGCAACGGAATCTCCCGATTGCCTACTTGGCATGATGTGATCGTGTTTTAGATATCACAGGTTACAATAAAACTTCAACTTCCCGACGTTCTCGACGATAAATCGAGCATTTGAAGAGAAGACACGCATGCAGGATACACGTTAAAAATGATGACTAAAGAAATCAGATAACAAATTTTAATACCAATCAATATTACAAACAGTAATTGAAATTATATCGAGAAGTATGTGGCTTGCCAACGACATATATAGACACCGCCCTGCTTTAGCAAAATGATTCTACCTTTAGACTTTAGAGGTTGACGGGCGCAGAAATGGGTAACAAAGTGTGTCTATAAACGTCCCGTCTGTCCGTTAGATATTTCAGGCCGGTTGATGTAGAGTGGCTTCGGTGCATGTGTAATTAACAGCATTTCCCGGCATGCTCGCGAGCATCGCAGCGAATTACCGGCGCGCCGGGCGCAGGGCGCAGGGCTGCCGATATAAAAACAAGAGTTCGTTGACAATTTACACATTCGTTTCGTTCGCTGCTCGTGTCGAGTTTCCTTTTGTCGGTTTTACGTTCTTTTTATGTTTTGTTACATGTTTTACCGAATGGCTGTCCGCTGTTAAGGGATATCTTTTTATGACGTCGGCTATATGTCGGTGTTTGTTGACTCGTTTTAGTGTACCGTGGCAAAATTAGTAAAGGCAAACACTTATGGCTCCGTCTGTCCGCCCGTCTATCTGTCTGTCACAAGGTACCAGAGCTAAAGGATGTAATGTTTAGATGTTGAATGTAACAACTGTTATGTTTCATATACTGTGAAGTTTCTTACATTGTGTTAATAACACGTTGTGTTTAATGATGTTTACTCATTCGAGCTATATAACGTGTAATTCGACAAGAATTGCATGGATATGTATATGTATGTATTTTAAGAGAGGTAGGGTACATCAAAGCAGCCCCTCTGCGGAAGTACCTCCACCTCAAAGAAAACCCGAGCCAAATAACAACTCCCTAGAGGGTTGTTGTGTTTCTGCGTGTGAGTGAGGTTGCCAGTAAGCTCCTAAGGAGTTGCTGTCTTAGCAGCAGAGTATCGCGCGAGTGATAATTCATGTATTACAGGCGTTCATAGGCTACGATAACCGCTTTACATCAGGTGGGTCGTATGCTTGTATGCCTTCCGACATTGTATAAAAGAAAATTTATATGTTATTATTATGAAAACTTGCATTTTTTTTGTCAACAAATACATCCCGAAAGGCGGCTGACGCCGAGCTCAAAGTTCGTGAACATTTCGCTACATACTTATTTACTAAATTGCTATGTTTTTGTAATGGATATAACTTATACATCGCCCCTGTAAAGCTTGTCGAATTAAATTAGTTGCCCGCACAAATGTTTGTCCTATGTGGGAATCGAACCCACGAGCGTAAGTGTCAAAGTAGCGTTACTAACTACTGGCCCAGCGAGCTCCGATGTATGTAGATTGAGTAAAATCAAAACATGTCCTATCCACTAGGTGCTACCAAACGACGACACTTTTCATTTGTGAATATACAAACATGGTAAGCTTTTTATTTAGACAATTATAGAGTTGTGCCGATTGTCTGGGTTGTTGGTTGGCGAAAGAAGTGTATCATATGTTACTGATACAGAGGCTACAATATCCTTTCTACGTCACCTCACTTTGGCGAAGTTGCCATCGTAATATATTTTCCAGCATATACAACTCGCGTACGGCAAACAGCTCGGAAATTTAGTAAATTTCTCTCTAGTAGGGAATATGCGGGGTTTTGCATATTAAATGCATAAGTTTAATTAACGCTCTTTGAGTCATTTCGAGAAACGACGTGAATTCAATCTATAGTCTTATTAAATTTCAATAAAATCCTTTCTTCTATTTAGCTAGGCATACTAAACAAAAGCAAGAGAATTAAGCAATGATGGCAGTGATAGCCCAGTGGACAAAGAACCGGCTTATTAACCACCGTGACCCCGGTTCGGATCCTGGCATGTACTGTGCACTAAATTAATATTTAGTAGTAATTAGACTTATGTACAATGTACATATATGTAACTATCTCTAGCTTGGAGGTGAAGGAAAACATCGTAAGAAAACCGGCACGTATGACAAATTATATTTCGAAACACCTGTGACCTTACCTAAGATAGGTCTGGCTTTCCATCGGGCTTGTGGAGGTCTGACAGTCGCTCCATGTAAAAATCTGTATTTTTCTTAAAAAGAAGAAGTCTAGGCGAAGCAACAGAATGACTGAAAAATAATACTAAAAAAGAAGACCATATAACACACACACACACACATTTTCTTCACACGCTGGACCCTTATGGTCGCGTACTGTGCGGTTCCAGAGAAGTTTTCTTCCGAGCTCTCAAGTTGTGCAATGAACTACCAGCCGAGGTTTTCCCAAGGGGAAAGGCGTGACGACGTTTTTAGAGGGTCGGTAACGCATGAGTGACACCCCTCGTGTTGCAAATGTCCGTAGAATACGGTGACTGTTTACCATCAGGGAGGCCATATGCTTGTTTGCCATCTTAATGGTATAAAAAAATATAAATTCTCCCGCAGTTCAGTAAACTAGCGTGAGTATAGTGACAACCCTGCCGTGTGCCGTGCTGTGAGATGCACTTATGGCTCGCAGGGGCGTGTAGCTGTGTGTCCGATGCATGTGTATTGCACGTCGGCGCACACCAGGACGACCGGTACTCAAAAAGAAAAATCCGACCTCCCCGATATTGTCCACAAAAATATTCGAATGTACTAAGGACATTCCAAAGAGTGCCGTTCAAACAGATATTTCTTAATCCGTACAAAGATGTTGCTGCACTGTTTATCGCATTATTTATTGTTCATTCGATTCCAGTTTTGAGGAAATTACTAGTATTTATTAGAAATTGTTATAATTTTACTAGCAATGGCAAAGATGACACAAGGTATGCACGTAATAAATTAAAACCTTAATATTTTAATCTACATTAAAATTTATATATGACTTTTACAATAAATTGAGCGCATTGCAACAGCGTAACAGATGTTTTACTAAACGCATATGAATCTATTCACGATAACTGTATCAGAAGAAAAATATATTTTAAATTTTTTGCTCTAACCTCCGAAACGGCTAGACCGATTTTAATGGGACTTCATTGGCTGTCATAAGAAATAACTTACGTTATTTTTATTTTTGAAAATAGGATGTTTTGAAAAAAGAAACATAAAATTGTGAATATATTTCAATTCCACGCGAGTGAAATCGCGAGGCGACTGGGACTTAATTATTTTAATCGCTCTGTCGGGCATGTAGAAAGACTGTCATAACAGATATACACCGTGGAAGTGAAAGGATGTAGGAGCCAAGAAATATCAATACTCGTGTGTGTAAGAACCGCGTCTTACGACGCTCGGTTCTCTCTGCCTACCTCACGTGAAGATCCTCCCATTATCACCTCTTTAACAATATGTGGTTGTCTTCGACTCTACAAATGACTGAACGAGTTACGTCTTTACCTCAAAAATATTTTATTTGTTTATAACTTAAAGCCCGGTACCTTGCGGGGTAGGGATAGTGGCCCAAGTCAATAAATGCCTTATACATCGCGTTAGCTTCTTTGCTCAAAAATATTCTTGTACTAAATATACCTCATGTTTTTGTATGTCAATTTATAATTCATAGTACGCCCGTCCAGTTTACTCCCCGCTAGTTCGTCCAACGCGAACGTCCAGTGTATGTAAATGTTACGGAAATTGTCGCTCCGTGTTATTACCGCTGGAGATTCGTCCCGAATTGCATCTGCAGCGTACTTATTACGTTTCAGTAGCGGTCACTATCAGGATGTCAGGACTCGACGGTATTAATTTGTATTATTTAAACTTCAAGCCTTTCCATAGAATGAAGTTATGGAAGTGATTACATAATTTGACGTTTATGTGAAACAAAATATGTAACTGTATAGTCGATGAACTGTATAGTTCGATAGCACATGGTAGGTATTCAAATAACAAGAGGCATGCTCCGTTGGTTCCAACCTCTCGAGGCCGTCGCTCCATCATCCCATCCACCGCCATCATCGAGTAGTGGGTCGTCTCACACTGCGTGTACCAGTACGGGGACGCCATTCGATAACCTTTTTTCCCCAGGTTGTCGGTTCTACGAACTATGTGACCGGCCCACTGCCACTACTTAACCTTTGCGCTATGTCGGTTACCTTAGTTCTACTGCGGATATCCTCATTCCTAGCTCTATCACGCAGAGAAACCCCGAGCTTAGCTCTTTCCATAGCACGCTGAGCGACCTTAAGCTTCCCCATACCGCCCGCAGTGAAGGGCCGCGTACGTACTCGTAGCACCGCCATTATCTCAACCAAATCGTAGTCCACTGATATAAGGGCAGATGATACTCGTCAGTCTTCTGTATAATCTGGCGGACGGTATGTACGTGATCTTCGGTACTTTTCGGAATCCGATTTCTCCGGGAGGATGAAATACATAAAGTCTGCGTGCAAGACGTTTGTGATGACTCTCGAAAACAGTACATAAACGCGGCCCAGAAGCGATATCGGCCTATAGTTCTTCAAAAGGGTGTTATCATCTTTTTTGAGTAACAATGTGACCAGGCTTCTGCTCCACGCTTCCGGTGTCACACCGGAGTATGAGACGGAATTAAATAGCCTCTGAAGGACTACAAGTATCGGCTTTTCGCCCGCTTTAGAAGCTCCGCCGTAATTCCATCCTCACCCGCTGCTTTCCCATGTTTAAGCTGTTTGAGAGCCTAATATAGACTGATGTCCGGGACGATGTGTACAGCTGCCCATAGAACTTCTCCATGTCACTCAGAATGTTGGTTTTCGTAGAATTAATAGTGCCGTGTTGGTTTTCACCTTCATAAGTTAATTTTGCGCAACAAACAGATCTTTGGATAAGACTTTGGAGACTTGTTTCCGCCTTATCGCCTGTAATACGAATTGTATTAAATTGACGTATGTCTCACCGAATGTTTAGCTGTCTGTATTCTAGCGTGTGAGCTGAAGACAGCAACCACAGTTCACGTCTGCCCTGCATGGCATTTTGCGTGTGAGTCGAGCGATTGGGTTCTTTTTGGGCCAGGCTGGAAAAAAAATTGATCCCACTGTATGGATAGTTTCCACGAGCTTGTTTTTAATATTGTAATCATCTAGGCACTGAAAACGATTATAAAGTTCCAGTTGAAAGCTTTCGGGGTTTTGGATCAGGACACGAGATGGACGGAGGGTAGACTAGGCGCGACCTTTCCTACTTTATGTTAAGGTTCAAGATGCCTCTTACCATACGTAATCGCTTCCAGTTTTCGCCCTGTTGATCACAGAGACATCATTGTACAAATGCCACTTGGTCATCAAAATGAAGTCTATCTCGTTTTTCGTCGAACCATCCTGGCCAGCGATCGAAAACATTTTCAGTGAGGTTAGGAGGTGATGTGACAGTGACGGTAGCAACAAGCGAGGAAAACTCTTTGTATTACACACACTCATATTCTACAATATTCGATTGTCGTCTGGCCGGCCGTATACTTGAATGTCACCCAACGTAATAATTAGTTAAAAAAAGCTTATTTCGACTCAGTAAATTACGCACGCTTGACATAATTTCTCATTGTACCGGAGTCAATGGACGCCCGTTTAATTATCGCTAATTGAACATCACAGTTAGTAACGACCGATTAAACTTGATTTTGTGGTCGAAATTTGATATACATTGTGTTATTTCTGTGTATAGTGGTGACGTGAACACAGAGAAAACAGTACACATCAGTAAATAGGCTACAAAAGTGCTTACCATCGGGCAGGTTGTATGATTGTTTGCTATTTTAAAATAATGTAATATTAATTTAAACACATACAGACAGGCAGAAATAAAAAATAATGACTGTTTTCCCATTTATATCAAGAGCAGTCGCGTTGCATCACTATTTATAAAAAGTTATACGTAGGTACTAACGCGACCCTATTACATAACTCTAGTCCTGTCATAGTAGGTTCGAGTTCACTTTAATGTATAGTATAGATTATTGTGATCTACAGTATATTAGTTTATTACAAGTTATTGATTCTGTAATAAAGTATTCTGACTGACATCATTTCCTAATCCTTTCAAATCATTTCAATCCAGAAAACCGCGAGTGATCTCTTAAGAATGTGATAATATCCGCCGATGCCTGCCCTACCTCAGTAGCCTCAAATTAAATGAAACGATATTATGACACCAATAATCCTAACAACATTTGGAAGTAGCCGCGACTGTCCCTGCGGTGGGCGTATCGGAGATTGTGTCTTTGTATGTCATTTATTTAAACGAGCCGACATCAAAGTGATGCTTAGAGGATTTCGGATCACGGCAGATGTCGGAGGGGATCGCTCGCGACTTGCACGCATTTGGAATTGGACGAGGGGTTTTGTCAGGATAAATGGTGAACGTAGAAGTGTCGGTGGCGACTCGAAAGGGATACTTTTAATTTAGTGTTTCAGTCGTGAATGCGGCAGCAACAGTCTGCCATCAGGCTCCCGAATTTAAAACATTCTTGATAGTGAAGTGATGAACACATAAAGCGTACCTGGACTGGACTAGAACAGCGTACCGGAATCGGAACTAACCGCACATTTATTTCAAAAATATAATATATATATATATATATATATATATATATATATATATATATATATATATATATATATATATATTAACTGTGTCTTACGGCGCTCGGTTCTCTCTGCCTACCCTAGTTACATATATAAATAAAACATAAATTTGTATGTCACGATTTCTTTTTCTATCGTTTCCAAATTTTTTCCATTGTCGAAATCAATGGCTGTTATAGAAAAAGAGTAAAATCTGTTGACAGTGGAGAAAGAACGTTTTTATGTCATACAACGTCGGGGGGTATACAAGCATACAACCCATCCGATGTAAAGTGGTTAACGTGGCCTATAAATGCAATACATTAACTATCACTCGCGCCATGCTACCCTCTGCTCCTAACACAGCAACTCCTTAGGAGTTTACTCGTAACCCTCACTGGAGTTGTTATTTGGTTGAGGTTTTCTGTAAGATGGAGATGCTTCCCTAGAAGGGCTGCTTTGATGCGCCCTACTTCTCTTAAAAAGGCCCAGATCAAGACAAATAGACATATTCATGCACACAAATGATGGTCCTGTGTGGGAATCGACCCCACAAGCTTTAGTGTCAAAGTAAGTAAGTTTCACTGCTTCACCACCGAGCCCGTCAGATCAACAAAACTATCTTATTTTTGAACATATACGAATTGTCACGTTTCCTACTATTTTATCTACTGTTTCGATATTTTTTTATTGATAACACTCAAGCTGGACAATTGGTGCTAAATAAAAAAAAAGGTCGACAAACAGAATAGAAAAAGGTACTGACAACGGTTTTGTCTTTCCTCATACATGGGTGGTGAAAGCGACGGGACTGTGGAGCAGGAAGGGTCTCTGGTGTATGTGCACGTCGGAAAGAGTATCTTGTGTCCTTGTCGCATTTACGAGGATGTAGAGACTCCAAATATAAACACATGATGTTTTCGGTATGGACGACGGAATGGTTACCTACTAAGAAGAAAATGAGCAATGAAAATTTTAATCCATGAGTCTAGAGCGAGAATGCTTATGCACCCTGGGTTTAAAATAATATAATTTAGAATTTCAATGGCTAAGGAGCGAACACAAGATGATTATCGCAAGCTGTCACATACAAATAATTACATGCTGCGATCGTCTCCACATAGTTATGGTTGTTGGTACAGACTTTCGTACTCTGTCACGCACATGTGCTTTGCTACATGCAAGAAAGTTCATAAGAGAATGATTTTTATTACGCACACACTACAAGAGCGCAATGGCTCGCTGTGGTATGTGCCAACTTTTGATAACTTCTTTAGCTTCAAGTTCTGGGAAATTCACACTGTATCGCACATTTCTGACTTGTGTCCAAAGCAAACTTTATTTGAGATGTATTGTATGATGTATGTACTTATCTCGCCCTCTGTACCAGTTTCAGTTCGTGAGTTCCCTGAACTAATATCCGGGATGTCCAAGTTGCCGCAACAAATAACAGTGTTAGTGTGGTTTGACCTTATTCTGATCTGTCGTGAACTTCCCTTATTGTATGTATATTTTCTTATTGAGTGTCTCTCTTACTGTTTATGGTATACAGCTATCATACCTTCGATACGGGTGCACAGTGAAGTCGGGGGCAGCAGTCTGCGATCACAGGAAGTGCATTAGTACGTCGCATGTGACGTCGTAAAGCTCGCGGCGGAGCACTCCGCATGTTTGCATAATCTCGTTATTTTCCCTCGTTACTGTTGTCAGCGTTGCTTTACGCGACTATGCGACAATAACAATTTATGAGTGGGTATCTTGTTGCTTGGCATCTTGAATACATTGTAGTTTATTGAAATTTTATAATTCCTTAAGAATAGACACAAATTAAGCAAAGATTTTATATGATTTACTATGAAAAATATACGATTTTTTTATACAGGTTCTTGTTATTTGGCGACGATTTTCCCCGGTAATGAATTTCCGGTATTTCCCCAGTTGAGCCGCTCTAGTGCGTCCTACCTCTCTTGAAGAAAACATATATACTATTGTTAACTATGACTTAATAATGTAAGGGCCTGTGTCCGTAAAGAAACTCCGTTATAAAAATCACTACTAAGTATTTAATCAATAATATGTGTTACAAAATCTATACAGAAATAACGATCAACTGCACCAAAAGCGAAACGCGCCGATCTGCCATGCAATTCTCTAAGCGACTCGTAACGGCTGTGTGCGTCGCTGTGATCACAGATGTCACAGCTTTGACATCGTCTACTGCGATCACGGCTAAATTGTTTGGTATTCTATAAGGCTGTAAGCGTACGCGAGGCTGTTTGCCTTGTAGAATTCCAATTCCAAACGCAGCCTTGCGGCGCTAATGTCGCACAACCATGAAAAGCGACACCAAAGAATTGCAATTTTGTGTTCAAGGCTGTAACAGCCGATGTTTCCGAGGATGTAAGGACGTTTGCTCTTACAGAATTGCATGGCTGTACCGCTCGACGCCAAACAAAAGTGGCCGTCTCCATCGGCCCCTAACTTACGCGCGGCGTTCGTTTCCCGCCAACACGTCACGTCTTTTCCCACCACAACTCGACGGAAGAGGTCGGCGCGCGGCCATCGGAGTCAAATCAGCGACTTCTAGCCGTAACAACCGATGGTTGCCAACACTATACAAAAAAAAAATAGTTGCTTTATGTTAACTTTACTACATAGATTTTGACAAACGACACAGACGACAAATTTTACAATTCGATCCAATATTCTTTAATTTCCGTATCGATTCAACAAGACAAAACAAGTTTCAACAAGCGTTTCTTTCTGCAGATTAGTCAAATAATGAGGCACCCATTTTTTATATTTTTTTATCTTATTGATTTGATGCAAATAAGTCAATATTGTAGGTAAGGCAACGTTAAATCATGCCACTAATTCCTGGGTAGTTTGAGTCGGATATACTTCCACCATCTCCTTCAATTCAGCATTATTCACCTGTGGGCAGTCTTCCACGTGGTTCGTTCTTCAAGCCGAAGTTTCCATTACGAAAGCGTTTAAACAAAAAACGCACGGTGTGTTCATTAGCAGTCTCCTCTCCAAACGCAGTATTGATATTGCGAGCCGTTTCTGTCGCGTTAGTTCCGCAACTCATATTCAAAAATTACTCGAATTTTCGAAGTATCCATCTTTCTCGTCTAAGCTGAATAAACAAAAAACAGTTGAAATTCAAAAATCAAATGTACATTTTTTAAAAGAAAAACCTCATAGGTATCATGTGAAAAAGTTTCACTCGAAAATCTCACACTATGAAGGTTTAATGTCAATTTAAAGTATCTATTACTATAAAACGGCAATTTCATACTCTAACTCCTTTTATATTGCTATATTAAAGACATGCAGAGGGTTTTACAGGGCCGACAACGCGTGTGATGCCTCTGATATTGCAAGTGCGTAAAATCAAAAATATCTTCTGTTTTTATTTGAATTGAGTATTGAAATTATTATTTCCTCTGCCTATCCTGCAAGGGACGTGGTGATATAGATCAATTATCAATATAGGTTTTGGGGTGGTTTCACCGGCATGTGGTACACCTTCACGTTTCTCACGGCAGCCAAGTAAAACAATTCCCTGCGAGTTCCAGTGTACTACAAATTCATCATCAGGGAGTACGGAGGTGGTGCGTCAACAACGAAGACCCCACGTCTAAAGCATGTTTGGCTACGATAATAGTGTCACGTCACACGGACCACGTTGTAAAAGATCCTCGCCTGTCTTCAGAGACATTATCGTAACCTATTCCAACGGCTTTGCGAGGTCACAGTGTATCCTCAAACAAATGTCTCGGCGCGGCGAAGGTCATAAGCTACTTCGAAATAGGTAATGGAACTTATACGTTACTGAAATTTTAATTTATAAATTTCGCACAGCTGTTTCAAACTTGTAAACCAATGCCTGAAGATGATAAGTGCCTTTACTTATAATATATTCAAATAGATGGCCTTGTGTAACTGGAGCTGATGACGAGCTCGGTGGTTCAGTCGTGAAACGCGACTTTGACTTTGACTCGTGGGTTCGATTCCCACACAAGGCAAACATTTGTGTTCATGAACATGTCTGTTTGTCTTCGTCTGGACGTTTTAAGTCAGGTAGGGCGCATCAAAGTAGCCCGTCTGGGAAAGTATCTCCATCTCACAGAAAACCGCAGCCATATAACAACTCCCGGGGTTGAAGTGTTCCTGCGTGTGAGTGAGGTCACCAGTCAGCTCCCAAGGAGTTGCTGTGTAAACAGCAGAGGATGCATCGCGCGTTTGATACTTAATATATCTCAAACGTTAATAGGCTACGGTGCCCGCTTTACATCAGGTGGGCCGTATGCTTGTGTGCCTCCCGATGTAGTATAAAGAAAAAAGCTGTGAACCAGTGATAGGATTACCGAAGGCGTCCACAGATGTCTGTACAAGTTGTCACTCTCACGTCGCATCACTTAACAACCAATACGAAGCGTACTGTGGGTTTTGGCGACTAGAAACTCACCCGAAGAGATTTTTTTTATACAACGTCGGGAGGCATACAAGCATACGGCCCAACTGATGTAAAGCGGGCACCGGAGCCTATTAACGCTTGAGATATATTAAGTATCACTCGCGCGATGCCACCTCTGCTGCTAACATAGCAACTCATTAGGAGCTTCCTGGTGACTTCACTCACACGTAGGAACACAACAACTCTCAGGTGGCTGTTCATGCACGCGAATGTTTGTCCTCTGTGGGAATCGAACCCACGAGCGTCGGTGCCAAAGTCGCGTTATTAGCCGCTGCGCCACCGAGTTCGTCAAAATTCCCTAGATAATACACAAGAGTTACAGTATATTATGTAACACGATCATTCTCTGCCTCTTTCTGGACGTCGCTTTATCTCCTGTGGGACAGACAGTAAATGCCGAGCTTCTACGAAGCTGCCGTATGTGCTCCGTTTCATGAATGTTTTGTTAGGAATGCCAACTTACACCAAAATTTACAACCACTTTATTCTACAACGTCGGTAAAACATATGAGCATAGTGTCCTCCTGATGTACAGCGGTTACCGTAGCCTATGAACGCTTGCAAAAAGTACATTAAGTATCTCACGCGATGCCACCTATGATACTAACGCGGCGACTTCTTAGGAGCTTACTGTTGAGGTGTATGTACTTCCTCAGACGGGGTGTTTTGATGTGCCCTATTTCTCTAAAATAATTACATATTTCGATTTATTTGATTTTATATCTTACAATATATCCAAATTTACTCGTAGTCTTGAATTATTATGTACTAGAACCGACACCGTGAACGCGCGTCGCGAGAAAAATGCCCCTGAGAAGCGATTTAGTGCTGTATCTTCGAATCTTTGGGATAGACATCTAAATTATTTCAGCGCTGCAGCGGACATTAGTTTTAATTATTATCAAAATGGTGCAAGACGTTTACTAAGGATAGCTCATCTAGTACGAAGTAACTCAATGTTCGTAGTACCTATATTCATCTCTACATGGGTAACATGCTGTCCACTACCGGTGATATATTAGAGTGCATGCGTGTGGCACAGCCGCCGCGGCCGGCCCTGCACGCATCGCGATAAGCGGCGCCTGTCGAGCGGGCCGCTCGCGACCACGCGCTCCGCACTACTCGGTTATTTCGGACCTAAATACAAAATGCGTGCTTTATTTAATAACATACTTCCAAAAAGAGGAGGTACTTAAATGTTGTGTTTTTAAGAGAGGTCAAAGCAGCGCGTACTCGCAAGTACCTTCACCTGACGGAAAACCGCAGCCAAATAACAATTTCTTAGAGAGCTATTGTGTACCTGCGTGGGAGTGAAGTCCTAAGGAGTTGCTGTGCTAGCAGCAGAGATGACGCTCGAGTGATACTTAATGTATTACATGTATTACATGGTGGGCCGCATGCTTGCATGCCTCATGACGTTGTAGAAAACAATATATTCCCGAATATGTAAATCGATTAGGTCCTACAATTGTCAACCGAAGTTTTTCCTACGAAGAGGTTTTTACAGGATTGGCATCGTATAAGTAGTACCATTAGTACCATTAGTACCATTGGTGTTGCAAGTCTCCACGATCTACTATAACTGCTTTTCATCAGTATGCTAGTTTGCCATTTCAGTGATATAAAAAAGTAAAAATTAAAGGAGGTTCACATACATTGATCGGTTTTATTCAAGTTACTGCAAGATGATATTCTGAAAAGGGATCAAATCAAAAGCACCCAAATCCGAAGAGCATGCCTGGAAGTGCGAGACAGGTATGTTTGGATCGGTGCACCTCGCTTTTGCATAGTCTCTGCCTACCCCAATCGGAGACATGCGTGATGACATGTACATATGATATTATATTAAGAGCAAAATTATATCAAGAAATATTTATTTATATTTTGTAAAAAACGTATGTGTTTATATGTTTTTTCCCTATTTTATAAAACGCGAATTTAAAATATTTTCATGGTACTTATGACACTCAATCCGGGAAATACATCGCTGTCGACGCATAATCACTTACTGCACCACGCCCACGGCAAAGTAATGCAGTTTCGAATGTTGCCCTAAAGATTATTAATTACGGCACACTGGTACAAAGTTACTTCAAACCGAAACACTTGTAAAAACAATAAATGGTTCTAATATGTACTTTTAATGGAATTTTAATTTTACTTTATTCGACAATCCTAATGCTCGAGCGGTGGGGTGGTTTAATTTACAACGTAATTGAGCTTTAGTGCTCGTGGCAGTAAGGTGATTTTAGAATGAATGCAGTGTTCTGCTAATTTTGTATGCTATGAGAACGGCGCTCGGCTTCTTCGAGATCAAAGGAGTGCAGCTTCAATACCTCAGTACTAATATTTATTGTGTAAATGTGTTCTGATAGCTCGTTATTTTGTGATTTAACGATTGTTGTTTTGCTGGCTCTTAAGATTCAAATGAACAGGAGGTGGAAAATTTTGACGAGCTCGGTGGCACAGTGGCGAAACCCGCTGTTACCTTCCTTTGACACCAACGCTCGTGGGTTCGATTCTCACACAAGACAAACATTTGTGTGCATGAACATGCCCGTTTGTCTTGGTCTGGGTATTTTAAGAGATGCTGGGCGCATTTAAGCAGCCCGCCTGGAGGAGTACCTCCACCTCAGAGAAAGTCGCAGCCAAATAACAACTCCCTGAAGAGTTATTGTGTTCCTGCGTGTGTGTGAGGTCACCAGTAAGCTCCTAAAAAGAGGCATCGCGCGAGTGATACTTAATATATTACAAGCGTCCATGAGGTACGGTAACCGCTTTACATCAGGTGGGCAGTATCCTGGTATGTCTCCCGACGTCGTATAAATAAAATTGTATTATTTTCTCTCGATTTCAAATTAGTCTGCCTGGATGCTGACGTAAAATATCCAGGTGTTGAACGTGTTCTAAAATACACCTTTAAATTGCTTTAATCTTTCTGACGATCTGATGGTACATTTATCAAACTGTGTGACCTTGAAGAGGAAACCCCCGAGTTTTTGTCGTGATTTGCGCGAAGAATCTCGTAATCCCGGGATGACATTCGCCAATGGATCTAGGAATTAGTGAGGTCGTGTACACACAGTAGTCGAAAGGACGAAGGTTCAAGTTGCATTTTATTAAAGTCTTGTGGAAATCAAACCCACGAACTTCAGTGTCATAGTCGCGTTATTACGTCAAATAATTCTGCACTACAGAACCAGCGCCTATCTTCGCAGTAATTCAAAATGAACGATTTCAAATATGTAAAAATAAGCCAGAGTCTGCGTTATCTATACTGTACCGAAAATGTTACCACAGAGTAACTCGTATATCGCAGTGTGCACGACGCGAAATAAAAAATACACAGAGTAAAAAAGCAAAACGGCGGGGCGTCCGTCAGGGCATATCTACAGACTGCGGCGGGACAGTAAATTCCAGCAAGAGAGGTACGCTTCCATCGGCGAGATGGCAAAATTGCAAAATGCAGACAAGTGTGCACATCCAGCGAACGCGACATGAACTGTTCAAAGTTTCTCTTTATAGCAGCTTATTTTACTGACGCTTTTGTTTAATCTTGATACTCTTTCATAACTTCGGTTGGTTCTTTATTTCCTTACAAGTATCCACGACGTTAATGTTGTACTTTGTACTGTGCTGCCGCAGGGCGGAAACTATTAGGAATCCATCTTAAATTAAATTAAATTGCTATGGCAAATGCATTTCGTAATCGTTCCGTTTTTATAATTTTCAAAAACTCCTCACCAAATTAATTCAAATTGTTGTCGATTTGGATAATTCAAACTGTTCTCTGCCAAGGTAGATCTAAATTTGGTCTTATGTAAAGTTAATAAAAATGGATTAGACTTAAATTGGTAATCAGTTACTATTGCTAATTGCTATACTAAAGTCACATTTTTTTTGCTACCATTTAAAAATCGCTTTACGCCTTTTTTGAAGAATTTCATGCTGTAGTCTTTCAAAATTTCAAAGTGAGTGTCCCGTCGATATGTTGTATTATTTAACACTGTCTCCATTATTACAAAGAAACCGTAATGAAAACTAGGACAATTATTTGTTATGCTGCAGTCTGTCGCGGCAATAGCACATTGAATTTGACATGTACTTTGCACACTTAAGTTAATTGCTCTCATTGTGATTTCAGGGTTTTATTTATTATTTGATTTTGAGCTTTCTTGGTTAACGTAGCGTAGTTATTTTATGGTTCCATGTAGTTTGAAGAAGATTTGATTATGGACTAAACAGTTGTGAACTAAAAAATAAAATTAAATTGTAAAACTAGCTTCATTGAAGTCGTCGCTGAAATGACTATTAAAGAGAAACCAACTATGTGCAGTAATGGGGGTCGATTTCAATGAAGTCGGAACACTTTTTAATTATATAGTTTTTATTCTAGAACATTCAGCATACGAGTATAATCAATCTGTTAAGGGGGACGATCCCGGACGGTCATGTTTTTTGTCAGCGGTATGAGCTTATTGTATCGCTCAATTTTGATACAACGCGGTAACAATAAATAGCTGCAATAAACATTTGAAATTGGTACAATTTATTAGGCAAGTCAGTACAAAAATTCACAATAATGCCATTACCGTATGTAGTTATCTCACGATGGCTGACCGACTTCATTTGTACAAATTTGTTTTTTTGCTCACTAATGGAAATGTACCCTTACGTTCCAAGCCCCGTCAGCTGAAAAATAAATGAGCCTGGATGTGCCGAGCCCGGCGCTGCTGCCGGTAACGGGACACAGTTTATGGCCCTGCACTTTTATTTACTCTTTATCTCCGCTTTCAATATCCGATTTTAAAATCGTCCGTTTATTTATGACAGGTGGAGATATCTCAAATATTATCGTTTGAAAAATACATTGCCTACTTATATCTATGCCTGTCTTATATAACTAGTCTGGCCATAAATACTGCTACATACAAACGTTTCTTCTTTTCAACTCTTTAATTATTTTGAATTTGGAACGCGTTTATTATGTGAAAAACTTCTTTCGATTTACTGCCGTTTTACATATTTTGTTCGTGTTTATAATACAATTACAATATGGAATGGGCTGTTAAAGATATAAGAATTGCAGTGATTGCCTTGGACAAAGTGGGTATAGAGCCGTAGGTCATATTCAAGACATTTCAAAAGCTTTGTATCAGTCGTATATTACACTTTCTCTGTTGAAGAGTTTTTCCACATTTTCACCTATTATTTTAAACGAGCAATTAATTCTATAATAGCGAAGCTAGCTAAAGCTAAGCTAGCGTACGTATGATACGTATATAAATACAAAGATATGTATTACTTTGAAATTGAGCTCATTTGTCGACAGAAAATTTATATCGCCTCATTGAAATAAATATTCTTTTTGACGTGAATACGTCATTAAATTTGCTTACATAGCGCGAGGCAATTCAGAAAAATGAAAATAAACTTTGATAAAAAAGACTATTAGTACCATTATCTATAAAAACGGCAAAAAAATTATGTCTGTTGTATGGGGGAGCCCCACTTAAATATATATTTAATCAGTTTTTTAGTATTTGTTGTTATAGCGGCAACAGAAATACAACATCTGTGAAAATTTCAACTATCTGACTATCATGGTTCATGAGATACATCCTGGTGACAGACGGACGGACGGACAGCGGAGTCTCAGTAATAGGGTCCGTTTTACCCTTTGGGTAGGGAACCCTAAATACAGATGATAAAATCGGGGGATGCTATTTGGTGATTAACTCGTAGTTGTTGAGCATTGAAATGCCTAAGCTTATAAGTAATTGCACTCCGTACCGTGAGATTAAATGCAAACTGTTCTTTGTCTATGAAAAACATGTTTGTTCTCTTTTCTTTTACCTCTTCGTCTATGATCGTGAAAAATGTGCTGTACTCATACATGGGGTTCGATATTTTTTTTACTGTCAAGTTAGCAAATTCAGGAACATAAAATAATAACGTCATCTTGAAATTAACAACAGTAGCTACATATCTATAGTTTACATCCAAAATTCTATTACACCACTTGATAGCTAAAGAATGAAAAAATTGGGTCCGTTGAGTAAGGACTGTGATGCATGGCGCACCATCGTTTTGAGATGTTCGCTTCATCATATGATTTTCTTATAGTATAATTTACTAAAGTTTTTGGTACTGATATGTAAATTACTTTTTTTGCATGTTCACAATTATAATACGTAGAAAATACCGGGACCAAGACATGTTTGAAACATGTCTGCACACTAATGTCTGTCTTGTGTGGGAATTGAAACCCCGTCTTGGCTCATCGATACTTGCAACACCGATTCCGTTCCCATTTAGTAATTAATAAGGGAAAGAACATTATGTAAAACTTATATATTCACGTAACATATGTTCATAACTCGATCGTGTAGGTACTATATACTCGTATATATATTTCGATTAATTTGAGTATTGAATATATCGACTTATATATTCAATACTTAAATTCTTTGTTAACACACTACTTCCCCTACATTTAGAAGATCCCCCCCCCCCCCTCATTTCATTTTTTTAATTGTCAAAGGCTGATTGGTAAGTATATCTGATTGAAAGTACAAATAAATAGGTAATTGTTACATATACACAAATAAATATACTAGGGAAGACTACTTTGTGATAAATAAATACATTTAAATATTAATACTTATATAAGCGAAAAAGGTCGCAAAAAATTGATAAATTAATGATCAAGTATATGAAAACTCTAAATTCCAACTGTTTCATATGAAAAAAAAACCCGCAACTCCTAATTTATCCGTATCCGTAACATTTCTATACCCCAGATACACCAAACGATGTGTGAGGGCCAAGGCTCTCGTGCCATACAAAGTGATCGGCGCGATGAACCAGATATATACACTAGCCTGTGAGAGTTGCACACGGGCGTATAATGACACATACACGTAACACTTAACGTGTATACCTCAACTAGCAAACTACGATACAATCATGACTTCGTTTCTACAAGCGAATTTTTAAAATCTTCACTTCTCATTAATTAATTAATATGCCTGCGAGGTGTTCACGGGAACACGAAACTAATTGAAACTTACGGCAACACGTTTTATCAAATTTCTCGTTTATTTAAATCTCGGCTAAGGAAGGAACAGGCAAGAATTTTAATATCGCACAAAGACTTCTAAATTAACTTGGCTAACTTACTGCTATACAACCACTTCAGTACAAGTTTCTTTGAAACCTAACTTCTATGTGTGTTATGTTTTATCTTATCTTAATGCATTATCTTTTTTATGGAAACAATCCTTCGGCCTGGATGATGGTATGCGATTACCGTAGCCTGTTTACGTTGGCGATACTAGCACTTCGTCGACCCAGTAAATACTACTTCACACATTTTTTTAAGACCTCCATGCTGTAGTCTCTTGGGAAAATCTCAGCGGCATTCCCCTGTCTGAGGGTTCATATGTCATACAAAATGATTTTCTCCTTTGCGTTGGTCTAATGTCTCTCTACTTCTTAGCGTTATCCCGTTTCCTAATCCATTAGGATTGGCGAGGTCCGCTACTTAAGACGAAGGATTTGGCGAAGATAATGAATTTAACATGGATAGACTGCCACCAGACGTCGACGACCGAGAGGATAAACCAGATTTCTCTAGGTCCCACGTCTTTCGAAACATAATTTCGTGGACGTGCGACTTCGCTGACGATGTTTACTTTCACCGCCGGCCGGGCTAGTGATCATTACAAATATAGTACATAAATCCGAAAACCATGAATTTAGTGGTACACGCCAGGATACCGAACCAGGGATCGACACGGGGTTTATCACTGCTCTAAAGTGACTGCTCCTAAATGAATTTCAATGATACACACGATCTGTTTATTAAAAAATTGGGAAACTTTTACTTTGAGTTCCCTTTCAATACAGTAGATAGATAGATAGATAGATAAATCATTTATTTACGTACTTCATGCACACACATCAATAAAATGTACATCGATATAACTACACTGTTAACATAGTTTCGCTATACTACAGGGAACGTTTTTAATTCAGGTGTTTGTGCAGTACACACTATGAATATGAAAATAGAATAGCTTGTGAGTGAGCATGATACCTGATGATGTCAATTTTTCCGTCTGTACGTCAAATATTTTCTAAACCGCTACGCGAGTGACTTTACCGGAAGGTTTATTTTGTTACCTTCCGGTAAAGTCACTCGCGTGCCCGTACTGAATCCTACGGTTTTTAACACCGAAGTAAATAGCTCTCATTTGCCGGTTTACGTCCAGACTGAATCCCGTCTCGTTACAAATACAGCTCTTCACAGAATGCTTTCAAGCGGTCCATCACTCGAGGGATCTCTGTGAAAAATGGTTGTGGCGGCCGTTCTACATTCGTTCCCGTTGAGGATAACATAATGTGAATGTGATCTTAGTCAACACTTGCTCGGTCAAGGTCAGGGGTCCAAGAACACGACCGCGTGGTGTGTGTATCATGATCACTGAACTCGCCTCTTAAATATATAGACAAAAATGATAAATACTGATTTATTTTATTTATTTGCAACACTTCTACAGGGCATTTTTGATGCATATTAAGAATATTACGTATCAGGTATTACTACAACGTATTAGGGCGAAACTAGATTCCATAATATAGTTAACATTTTAACAACAATTTTCAAATAGAGTTAGTTACATGTGCAAACCAATGCAAATTAACGGTATCAATACAACTACGTGAGTATCAGTAAGGAGCCCGATGACATGAAATATATACTTATACATAATAATGTGTGTTTGAAAAATATATTTTGTGTGTGTGTGTGTGTACAAATGTCTTTGTCAGAGGAACATAACCAAGTCAATTGTTTTTGGTGAATACGTAAAATTTCTTCTTCGCTGTTTTTTGATAAATGGAACAGGCCTACGTTAGAATATGAGCTATTATAAATATTAGCCAATCAACACAATACCTACTGAAGTAGCATGTAATTAGTATTTATCCTTGGAACGCGCAATAACGACGTGTGACGAGTACGTCTTGACGGTGTCATAAAGTATAATTATTTTTGAAGTTCTAGACAACAATGGTTGCCACATTCCTGTGAGCAACATTGATATTAATGTTGATTTTTTTTCAGACATCTTGTTTTTTTTTAAATATTATATGAAATCGAAGTTAAATTTGTGCAGAACACAATAATCCATGGTTGCTTGTAAAAAATGCCGGCAAGCCATGGTTGCCATGACCTGAATTAATTGCTCTCAGCTTGAATTAGCGACGATTAGACGAGCTCAGTGGCTCAGTCGTGACAAACATTGGAGTGCATGAACATCTCTGTTTGTCTTGGTTTGGATGTTTTAAGAGAGGCAGGGCGCATCAAAGCAGCTCGCCTCGGGAACTACCTCAACCTCACAGAAACCGCAGCCAAATAACTCCCTAGAATGTTGTTGTGTGAGTGAGGTCACCAGTAAGCTCCTAAGGAGTTGCTGTGTAAGCAGCAGAGAAGGCATCGCGCGAGTGATATATGTTACAAGCGTTAATAGGCTACGGTAACGACTTTATATCAGGTGGACCGTATGCTTGTATGCCTCCCAACGTTGTATAAAAAAAACTTTTCTTCATATCTTTTTATAGCCATCATTTAAGAAAGTTACGGATTTTGCTATTCAGATCTCAACTGTTGTATCGTCGATTCACTATTTTGTGACAATTTTATTTTACGTGTACATTATGTAGTCCATAACATTTATATCGACACTGACTCTCGTCAACTTCACGCCTTCGCTGAGCGTTCAATTTTGGTGATGATAATTAACTAGCTCTTTTATTTACAGGTAAGCATTTTCAACCGTACGCGATGACAGTGGAGACTATTGTAAGTGGACAACAGCAGCGGCGAAGATAAACAGACAAGTTACTTTTTACATGTTATCATCTAATCTGCTTTGTCTGCCTACGCTACCATCTTTTTATTTATAAAGGAATTAAATATTTTATTCTGCTAAAGTAAATCGAAAAGAATGTGGCAAAGAAGTGAAAGTAGTTACTACTGCGGGGGATCGCAGCTAATGAAATTTATAATTTAGTTAAAAATACTACAGCTGTTCTTTGCAGATTTTGCAACTGGTCGGCAACACAGAATTTATTTTGCTGCGTTATACAAACTAGAAATATTGACTTGAAGCAGTTCGACGAGGCACTGTGGAATGAAGCATAATTTCGCTAAAGTACCTTTCTAAAGTTGTTTCTGTAAACAATTTCATTGAATTGCTCATACAGAAGCATTCATCTTGTAAAGATCGGTAATTTTTATGATTTGACATAACATATAATGTAGGTTCTTGGATTCTATTCCCGTCACATGATAGGGGTTTTAGTAATTATCGTATTAGTTGTGACAAGTAGAAGATTGTGAGAGACTGATCACTGAACTAGGCAGGGATCTGTGACTCAGAGCAGTAAGTAGTATTCTCCCCGCGGGATACATACGGATAGAACAGTGCTTAAAGCCTACTACTTACTAAATGTAGATAAGAATTAGAGTGCGGTAACTAAGATACTGTGAAGGTAAAATGTTGCCAGTGTACGATTTTGTGTTTGCGTGTGTGTGCGTGTGTATGATTTCACAAAGTTACGATGTTTGTTGATTTAGGTTGCAGTATTTGGACGAATACTATATATGTGACATTGAGGAAAATTTACTAAATTATTTACGTACACAATTTCGCTAATGGAAAATCTTCAGCTTAGTAAAATAATACTAATTTCAATGGGAATCCTCGAATGGGGAGTGGCCGCCCTTCGAGGGCTCGTCGGGGTGGATTGTTTTTGTGGTTTCGAGTGGGCGCCCTAGTCGGGAACTCGATGCTGAGCCTTTTCGAGTACTTGCTACATATATATATATATATATATTTGCAATATATAGTACGCTTAAACTTTAAAAATAATTGTATTAATACTCTTACTATCACCATTCTTATTTAAGATTGAGAAATAAAAGGTTTTTTATTTTATTATTTGTAACACGTTTCACAATTTCATATTGTTTGTATCATATATATATATATATATATATATTGCAAATTTGACATTCATTATTATTAATTACATTATTCATTCATTATTATTAATTGAATAATGTTTTATATATTTTGGAATGTCCATTTTAGGACAAAGGCCAATGTCCTCTAGCTCCACCTATTGTCTGTGCTTCGTGCCGTATGCCCAGCCCAGCGCCATTTAAGGCGACAGGTCAAACAGACTGACTGGATCTGAAATTGCAGTTTTATTACGGATGTATGTACACTTGACTCTGTCTTTGAGTATCAGTCCCATCATACTCCTTTCAGCGGATCTTTGGAACGTTTGTATTTTGTGAATGGCGTCTTTAGTGATGGGCCATGAATGGCATCCGTAGAGTAGCGTGGGAGTTACAACTGAGTCCATGGTCTTTTGATTGAGGTTTATGTTCATCAAAGCGTAAATTATTTAGAAGGTCACCATTTATGTTTATACCAACATTAGTCCATTGGAGATTTTTAAATATGTGTACTAGATCGAGAAAATAGACTCGGTGAAACAGGGTCTTTTTATCTCACGCTTCTTTTTAGATCAAAAGATTCTCCCTTCTTCTCAAGTTTGACAGCGGCCTTACTTCGTTGGTAGATTTCACCAAGTATTTTTATGTAATTGTATGTTATTCCTTACTCTACCAGGGCTCTCCAGAGCTCATTAGTAGAATTGTATCGAAGCCCTTAGAATAGGCGACATAGGCTACATATAGAGTTTTTCGAGTGGCGGATGATTTTCTTTTTTGCTAATGAACTTCTTTTGAAAGAAATTCGGCAGTTATTGCATAGGTGGTGCTTATGCTATATATCCTTTGCCTAGTATTTATGATTTTTCAGTCAATATTTGAAGAGTTTATTATTATTGGATTAACTTTTTAAATTATTCGGACTCTATTTACTGAATATTTCTTCTCATTAGAGGATAGCACCGTGATCAATGTATTTTGCGACACTTTTCATAAAAATCACTGTTTGCGCTCTTCTCTCTTGTTTAGCACAGTAAATTTATTTAGATAACGTTTTTTGACAAATTAATCAGATTTTTAAAAACTGCAGTGAGATTTATTACTAAACAGGGAACTATTTAACCTAATAGAAGAATAGCTGAATACAACCATTATCCGACCGAAAGATTTTTTATTCATATAATTTTGATACTCCAATTTTAGAGAAAGGTTTATAGGGTATTCAACATCGCGATACAACCTTAGAAGCCGAGCAAAAAGAAAGACGGCAACGAAACCGTTCCCACGCGATACCGCCGTACTCGCGGATGAAGACGTAGACCGCAGCTAGTGATGTATACGAATATAAAATATTAAGTAACGAGTATCGGGAGCGGCGTCACTGTGTATCTATATCAATAGTTGTGAAAGAAGGCATGTGTCACGGACGGTTAATTAATTTCAGTAGCGGTCGGTGACCGCGGCTGGGACTAACATAATTAGTACGGAGCATAATAATGTTGGTTCGTGCCCGAGCTGCTTTGCTTTGAAATGATACGAAGCGTTCTTATTGAGGTCTAGTCCACAATCAATAGTATACGTACTAATTTTGTGATTGATGTGATATTAAAAACATTGGTTCGGCAAAGTATAACACTAGCTGGAGTACAGGTCGGGCGGAGTATGAAAGCTAATATTTATCCATTGATCCTCTCGAGGCGGGTGTGTGCTCAGCCCATTATGTAGAGAGGATATCCACACGAGCCGTTAAGCGGTGTATGTGTGTACGTTGACACTTAACACCGGAAAATTGGATTTTGAGTATCATGTTTGTACAGTATTACATTCGGTTTATGTAATGGGGTTAAATGTATTATATTTTAGCCATAATGGCCAATACATATTGTGAATTTTTTTGGGTGCAATAATTCAACATACGGAAATTAGTAGCGGTTTTATTTTCAAATATATCGAAATTTTGTAACCGGAACCTTCGGGTCATAATCGTATAACGACTAACTTTCCTACGCTCGTAGCGTGCTGCTACGAGCGTAGAGATGTCTACTGACGTGTAGCATTCAATTTTCTAAATTGTACGCATGCACAGGACCTTATGGCTCACTGAGAGGATAAAAATGTGTTTGCATAATTTAATTGATGTATTGTGTATATGTCTATCTATCTATAACTTTACATCAAATCCCTTGCGGGGTGGATATGGAGAACTGAGTGCAACATGACTAGATCCTTACACACCTCACTCGATGCTTTAACATTCATAAATCACCAGATCTGAAATCACCTTCTGATAAAGCATGATCTATTTGGTCATGGTAGGTAAATCTTGACCTTCCTCGGGTCCTACGTCCTTCTTCTTTCGTGTTGTGTAGATACACAAAAACAGATGTTTCGTAATTCCTTCCTACAATATGGGATCCTTCAAACGAAGCGTGAAGAAGCATATTGCGGGTCAGCATGGCAGCGTCAACTGACAGGATACGGTGTAGTATTTTGTCAGGTGCAGTTGCGATTTGGGCTCCTCTTTCGCTTACCATCAGGCAAAGAGGAGTACTATACTACAAAATAAAAAAAATCTTCCTGCCTTTTTTCTACTAGCCCGAACTAACGGGGGGCATGCCTCTTATATACAGTATGTATTTTACCACAGTGTTAAAATCTATATTGTACCTTATATGTGAGCAGTGTTAACAGTGGACCAAGAACCACCGGCTTACTGACCAACTGGTCCCCGCTTCAAATCCTGGCATGTACCATTAAATTCGTGTTTTCAGATTTATGTACATATTTGTCAGTGGCATGCACTCCATATAGGCAAAAAGACATTGCCTACCCTATCAATTTGATAAATACCATCCGATGTTTCATTCTTAAACATAGTTTTTAACTAATATTTCGTATCAAAAACAAAAAATTAATAACAGCTCCATCTATCGGTATCGGTGCAAGTTATTAAAATCATCGTTAGTCATATTCAAATCGCAGTTAGACGGTACAGCACATCTATGTGCTACACTAGCGCCGCATTGGCAGCTTTTATCGGCAGAGACACAAACTATTTCTGTCTAAATTTACGTATGTGTACCGTGTTGTTAATACAAATACTGTAGTGTGCATTCCTGTAAATACATTGCCCACAATAACACAAATAACGTACACAATCGCATAGTATAGATAATGTCTTTTCAGCTGAACTATAACGTAAATTACCGAAGTGTCGCGAACATTGCTACGTAACTATTTTAAAAAGTAGTTTGCTGCATACAATTATAGTGAAAGATATTGCGATTTCTTTTTTTCGTATAAAATTGATGTTAAATTTTATTTTGATTTTAAATTGTTTTTGTTTTGAATCGATTGACTGGTAGCAGACAAAATAAGATTTTAAAGTTGATAAATATGGATGATATTCACTGCGAAAGTTATTCATGTGGTGTGTGTAGGGAAAATAAAAAATTATGCGTTTACAAAACTATCTTTCGGTGAAAAAAAAAAACAAGTGATCACATACTACTCTGTGTAAAAAGTATCGGGAATATGTCAATAAAAAGACCCGCGTAAAAGAGGTCGTTCTAATTTTTTTACTGCATGTTGGTAGCACTGTACTGATTTAGCGCGCAAAATTTGAGCGGGATCTGTCATTTAATTTGTTTTAAACTACACTTTTTGTTGGTCATAGTTTTGAGTCCTCGGCGATTTTTACAATGGAAAATATTGTTGAACAAAGAGTGTGCCTTAAATTTTGTGTTTCAAATGATATTTCATGTGGTGAATCACTAAAAATGTTGCGAAATACCTACGGCGAATCGTGTATATCGAAAACAAGGGCTTATGAATGGTATAAGGCTTTTAAAGAAGGCCGAGAAGTAGTAGTAGACTTGCCTCGTTCTGGTAGACCTTCAACCGCTACGACCAGAGAAAACATCGACAGAATCAAGAAGCTAGTGCTCGAAAATCGACGTATGAGTCTGAGAGAGTTGGCTAGTGAGGTGAACATATCTTTTAAGTCCGTCCACAACATTCTCATTGACATTTTAGGCATGAAACGCGTCGCCGCTCGACTAGTTCCAAAAGAGCTCAATTTTGTTCAAAAAGCGCAGCGAAAGCATGTCGCTGAAGACATGGTTTCCCGAGCTTCTACGGATCCGACCTTTATGAAACGTATAATAACTGGCGACGAGACATGGGTTTATGAGTACGACATGCAAACAAGCCAACAGTCTTCAGAATGGCGTCTCGAAAACGAGCCGAAACCCAAAAAACCGCGGCAAAGTCGCTCCAAAATCAAGGTGATGCTGACAGTTTTTTTTGACTACCGTGGTGTGGTTCACTCCGAATTCCTTCCAGAGGGAGAAACAGTGAATAAAGAATATTATTTAGGCGTCATGAAGCGTTTGCGTGAGAGTATCCGCCGAAAACGTCCAGATTTGTGGCAACACAACTCATGGATGCTGCACCATGATAATGCACCATCACACACAGCCATTATAGTGAAAGAGTTTTTAGCGAAAAATTCAACAAAAGTTCTCGACCAAGCACCGTATTCACCTGATATGGCTCCGTCTGACTTTTTTTTATTTCCCAAGTTAAAATTACCACTTCGAGGAAAACGTTTTGAGTCGATAGAAGCCATAAAAGAAAATTCGCTGAATGAGCTAAAGGCCATACCGCAAATAGCCTATGAAAAATGTATGGAAGACTGGGTGAAGCGGTGGAGATGTTGTATTGCAAGCGATGGGGCCTACTTTGAAGGTGATAAAATAAATTTAGATGAATAATTTGTATTTTTTGTTTTATTGACAAATTCCCGATACTTAGTACACAGAATGTACATCATTATTTCCACAAGACTGGGTAACCAAAATCAACATTCTGTATTTTTTGGTAAGTAATAGCTTTAAAAAAATTCTGCCTACCCTGTCAAAAATCTCTGTGCACGCCACTCATATTTGTAATTGTCACTTGGAAACCCGGACGTCCAGGAATTATATTCCGAGAGACGTGTGACCGTACCTAAGAACGGTCTGGTTTTTCTCTCGCTTTTCTTCGCTCTCTCTTGCCCCTACAGTAATATACGAAACGTAACTTCTCTTTCTATCTTCACTAACTTATATCTCCCTCTCAACTTCCGTTCGCCTGGTCCGATCACACTTTTCGTAACGCTCTCTTCACGCATTCACTAGCTTACTCCCCAAGTAAGGGTGTGTAAGGAAGTTTTACTTCAAAAATGTATGGCCGACGGCGGTGAAGTTAGTATTCACCGACATACTCTACATAATTATCAATGCATACGATACGAACAACTCCTTTCAATTTCAGCTACATCCCAGAGGAGTTTGTTATTCGTTAATTTATTAACGAGTTCACTCAAAGGAACATGGAGCGAGACGAAACTTCCGAACCGCGCTAGCTGGCGCCCTCCTGTCAATGCTGTCGCCGTCGTTGGTACAGCTTTCCTTTCATTTCTATCCGGCGTTCACAAGGACTTTTAAATTAACGTGATATCTAATTCAAAGTCATTTTTCAAAGTTTTCTGGTACATTCTAATATCGTGTACAAACATTCATACTCTTTATAATATTATGTATGTATATGTATGTATATCTTCACGCCAAGTCCCTTGCGGGGTAGGCAGAGAGAACCGAGCGCCATAAGACTCGGTCCTTGCATACTTCACTCGCTTCTGTGACATTCATAGCTCTTTTCATGCACGCTCGCCGGTTCCTGGGGCTTCTGACATCACCTTCTGATAAAACACGACCAATTTGGTCATGGTAGGTTAGTCTCGGCCTTCCTCGGCTCCTACATCCTTCCACTTTTGCATTGTATATCTGTTTCGTCATTCTTTCGTCCCGCATTCTTTCTACATGTCCGAACCAACGGAGCATGCCCTTTCTTATCTTAACACCGACACTCTCTTTTAGACCAACTCTTTCTCTCACGTCTTCATTACGAACGCGGTCAGCAAGCGTTATGCCACAAATTTTGCGCAATGCTCGCATCTCGACCGCATTTATTCTACTTTCATGCTCTCTCTGCCATACCCAGCTCTCACTTCCATAAGTTAGCGTTGGAATTAGCACCGCGTTGTGTACAGCGAGCTGTGCCTTCTGGCTTAGATTTCGGCAGCCTAGAAGTTTACCCAACGCTCCATTCACCCTATTCCCGGCACTCACTCGTCTCTCCACATCAGCGGTGTACCTTCCATTGCTGCTAAAAGCACTTCCAAGATATACAATCTCATTCACTTGCTCCAACACTACATCATCAACCATAATCCTAGTGTTCGTTCTGGTTGTCTCTCTTTCAAATACCATTATCTTGGTTTTCTTCGCATTCAATTGTAAGCCTTTCTTCATACAATCATCTTTCATTGTTGTAACTAGTGTTTGCAGTTCGGATGGTGATTCTGCTATTAATGCCGCATCGTCTGCATAAAGCAGGCAGTTGACCACTGAGTCACCCATTCGCATTCCCACATTCATATTTCTTATTCTCTGAAGACAACTGTCCAGATACAGGATGAACAACCGAGCCGACAGCACGCATCCCTGTCTGACACCAATGTTGACATCAAACCAGGGCGACAAGCTGCCGTCCACCCGCACACATGCTGTACAATCCTCATAAGTGGACTGCACAGCACGGAGTAGGTCACCGTCAACCCCATATCCGGGCAAAATGTTCCAGAGATTCTTTCGCACGACTCTATCAAATGCTTTCTCAAAGTCCACAAAACCGCAGAAAACCTTCTGGTCCAAAGCCAGATGCTTCTCTACGATGTTGCGGAGTGAAAAAACTTGATCCGTACATCCTCTGCCGCTACGAAATCCACCCTGTGCTTCCCAAAGCATTCCATCGGATTTCACCCTCATTCTCCTTTCAATGATTTTTATAATATTAGTTTTATAATATTACTATACTTTATATTATTGGTGTAGCTGACTAAATGTTTTAAAGTGAGGTAGGTGGTGTCTATGTAGGCCGTCTGGGGAAGTCGTGAATGACGCGACTTCTACACAAACGCTCGTGGGTTCGATTCCCACACAAGGCAAACATTTGTGTGCATGAACATGTCTGTTTGTCTTGGTCTGGATGTTTTAAGAGAGATAGGACGCATCAAAGCAGCCCGTCTGGGGAAGTACATCCGCCTCCCAGAAAACTTGGAGGACTTGCACCCTATAAGAGACGTACTGGTCATTTCTTAACTGATAATTTGAAAAGAATAGGGTGGTAAAATCGAAACAACTACTGAAGCGGTACGCAAAGGGAGGTCACAGAAAAATTTTGTTTACGGATAAGAATATTTTTACAATTGAGCAACATCTGAACATACAAAATGACCGTATTTATGCTCAGAGCTCTAAGGAAGCTTCCCAATTAGTCGACAGAGTGCAACGTGGGCACTATCCGACTTCAGTGGTGGTTTGGTGGGGTATTAGCTATGAAGGAGTGACTGAGCCATACTTTTGTGAAAAAGGTATCAAAACATCGGCACAAGTGTATCAAGATACCATTCTTGAGAAGGTAGTGAAGGTAGTCGGTAGAAGTAAGTCGGTGAAGGGCGCCGGGTTATAAAGCTCGGTCTACGCAGTCTTGGTTGGAAACGAACGTTTCGGACTTCATCAGAGCTGAAGACTGGCCGTCGTCTAGTCCCGATCTTAATCCGCTGGATTATGATTTATGGTCAGTTTTAGAGATTACGGCTTGCTCAAAACGCCATGATAATTTGGAGTCCCTAAAACAATCCGTACGATAGGCAGTGAAGAATTTTCCCATACAAAGAGTGCGTGCTTCTATTGATAACTGGCCTTAACGTTTAAAGGACTGTATGACAGCCAATGGAGACCACTTCGAATAAGTTTTTTATATTTTAAATTGTTTTATATTTATGTATTAAACTAACACACTGTAAAAGTAAAAAAGTTATTTGCAATTGAAAAATGTTTTTTTATTTGTTTTAGTATTTATGGCAAGACTAAGTATATTGTACGCCTCCCGAAGTTGTTTAAAAAATATATAGCCCATAATTATTAAATTAGCAAAAAAAGGAAATAGAGATGTGTATAGAAACTACAGAGGGCAAATTACAATAGCTTAGCGTATATAATTAATAAATAAGTTTTCTTCCGAGAACTCTCAAGTTGTGGAAAGAGCTCTTAGCCGAGGTTTTTCCAAGGGACTACAGCATGGAATTCTTCAAGAAATGCGTGAAGAGTTTTTTAGAGGGTCGGCAACACATGAGTGACAGCCCACAATCAGACATATACCATCAGACAGCCCGTATGCTTGGTTGCCACCTTGGTGGTATATATATATATATATATATACATAGTATACATAAGTATAAATGTTCAATGGCGAAATCGAATTTCAAATGGTGTAATTAGTTTCGTTCTTGAATTCGTAATCTCCATTCCATCTGTCGGTAGTATTAACAGCCATCCTTCACCCTTTGATCGTCAGATAAAACGATACAGAATACTAATTATTGCCGTGGCCTTAAAGCGATTCTCTAATTAGATGAAATCCACAGGTTGAAAAGCGATGGGATCAAATGATTGAGAATCCCGATGGTTCGTTCTGTTGAGCGATTCTCTAGTTAGACAAAGTCTATATAAATAGTATTGTGTTTTTTATAATGAATTACCATAATTATGCAATAAAAAAATAAACAGATATACAATGCGAAAGTGTTGGGATGTATGAGCCGAGGAAGACCAAAACTAACCTGCCATGATCAAATTGTTCAGTTTTATCTGAAATTAATGTCAGGAACCGGCAAGCGTACATGAAAAGAGCTGTTAATGGTAAAGAAGCGAGTGAGGTGGTAAGGACCACGTCTCATGGCGCTCGGTTCTCTCTGCCTAGCAAGGCCTAGCAAGGGACCTGGCGTGAAGATATTCATACATACAATTACATTAAACATAGTTTAGTTCAATCGAATGTATTGCAAAGTTAATAGATTGAGACGTTATATTGCGAAATCCAAATCTACTGGCAATTTGATTTAAACTACGTTGTGTGGTTTCGTGACCAATTATTTCATGCGAACTAGCGCCGGCCGACACTCACTTAATACGTCGCTGCCATGGTTGTCGTCTGGTCGTCTTTGTGTTGCCGGCCGTCTGGAACAGGCGCCACCTGCACGCTACACCGTTGTTGCCGTGGCTGCTCTAGTCATGCTAAATATACAAACTCACCAAATATAAATCCGTTGTTCCGTGATGACTATGAACGTGTTTCTATAAACGCCAATTAATATGATCACTGAAGCACATAAAATACTAACTTGGAATTGTGTTATGTCGCCAGTGACTTGAATTTCGAGTCCAAACTCGAAGTTGCTGTAACACATTATCTCTTTCATACATGGCTGCAAAGTACGATACTCATTACACCAGTGAGTCCGCAGATTGTGATTGTGTCCTCGGAACGTCACCGAGTATCCTTGACTCTCGCCAACTTGCACCATTACCTTCGTGATTAGCATAATAAGCAATCTAAACCGTATTGCATTGACATAAAGCTGGTTTTGTTACACAAAAATACAATATTTAGGCCTTTCCAAAATGTCAAGAACTTTCACCCGAAATTGTATAATTTGAACTTTATTCCGTTGGTATAAGTGTTATTTTTTGTGAGAGTTTGTTTGCAGTTTACAAAATGTCAAGTTGTCGCGACTTGTGAAGGGTGTTAGGGAAGATTAATTATGGATCTTAGCACAATAGAGATGTTTCGTTGATAAGATTTTAGCTTTTAACTTAGGCACTGATTGATCGGCTGTCAACTGTTACAAAAAACTGATTGTCAACACTTATTGCATTGTAACTTACATTATTAGTATCGAATAAAAATCTTTGAAGATCATAGATAAGGTCTATATCTTCGAGGGTGAAATCCAATGGAATGCTGTGGGAGGCACAGAGAGGATTCCGAAATGGAAGGGATGTACCGATCAAGTTTCCTCACTCAATATCGTGAAGAAGCACCTGGCCATAGACCAAAAGGATTTATGCGATTTTGTAAATTTTGAGAAAGCATTTGACAGGGTTGCGCGAAAGGAGCTATGTATACATATTACCGAGATATGAAATTGACGGTGCACTGCTCCGTGCTGTGCACTCTACGTACATAAATCGCTCAGCATGTGTGCGGATAGATGGCAGCATTTCACCCTGGTTTTATGTCAAAATTAGTGTCGAGCAGGGTTGCATGCTGGCTGCTCGGCTGTCCATCCCCTGTATCTCGAGAGTTGTTTTTAGAGAATAAGGTTAACGAATGTAGGATTGTGCATGGCCGAACTAGTGGTGAACTGTCTGCTTTGGGGACGATGACGTGTTATTAGCAGAAACGCCAGCTGAACTGCAAGCACTGGTTACATTAATGAAAGACGATTGTGTGAAAATGAGCGTACTAAAGATTATTATATATTATGGTATTTCAAATAGAAGAAAGCAGTACCAGTGTTGGAACAAGTGGATGAGATTGGATATCTTGTGTGCGCTTTCAGCAGAAATAGAAGGTACACCACTAACGTAGAAAGATGAGTGAGTGGTGGGAATAATAAGGCTTGAGTCATAACGCGCAGCTATACACACCGCAGTGCTGCCCCCAACGCTAATTTATGAAAGCGAGAGCTGTGTATGGCATAGAGAGCATGAAAGTAGGATTAACACAGTCGAAACGCGAGCGTTGCGCAAAATCTGCAGCACAATGCTAGTAGACCGCTTGGGCTCATAGCCCGTTGTTAGAAGCAGAGTCGTTCTGAAAGAGAGTTCCGATGTTAAAAAAAGAAGAAGCATGCTCCGTTGATTCGGACATGTAGAAAGAATGCAAGAAGAAATAATGACGAAACAGATTACAACGCACTATACAACTAGCGAACAGGGCTCTAGAGCTAAACATGAAGGATGTAGGAGTCGAGGAAGGCCAGCACTTACCTACCATCACCACACATTGATCGTGTTTTATCAGAAGGTGAGACTGTAGAAACCGGTGAGAGCCATGAAAGTCAAAGAAGCGAGTCAGGTGTGTAAGGACCGAGTCACGTGGCGTTCGGTTCTCTGCCTAGTAGCAATTATCGGTGATAATAAAATATTTTCATAGGAGGCGGAAGAACTTGTTTTCTAATTAGTAGGAGAAGGAGACACCCAAACATTCTTGGCATAAGAATTTGAACGAGGCGGTTCGTAGCAGTACTTTTTAAATTGTAGCTTCAAATTGATTGTGTGCTACCTTGGCTTTGATTTGAAGAGAATTGGGCTTCTTCAACATGAGATTCAGAGACTGTGACAAATAGTATGTGGTGTAACAAAACGCAAGTTCGATAATTTGAGTAAAATGCAAGCGTGCTATTTGCATGCAGCAAATAAATAAATAATCCTAAAACCGCTGCAACAACGCACACTTTATGAGCAAGTATGTAGAAGAAAAAGCCATTGTATCACTGGCATTATATTGTGCTTCATGTACTCTATTGTTTGGCAACTTTATAATGTTGTGATATAAAAATACAATGTGTATAGTATTATAGTTCCACTTGAATTGGTTCGACAACCACAGTAAATGTTTGTAAATCTACTTAATGCGAACAGTTTACCGTTTGAGCGATACAACATTGTAATCCTGTTTGTTATAGAGTAATACGCAAGGCACCCTCGAGAGGCTACAATTCAATTTGTAAATCGTAACTAAGTTCAATTTATCTAGTTCGAAAGGGCAAAAGTACAAGGTGTCTGAGTCGAGCGGAGCCGTTACTGAAACAATTATGTTAGTGTAACGGAGCCCCGCTCTCCCGCGCCCTCCCCCGCTCGTGGCTCGTTTCACTTTCAGTGACTCAATTTATAACAGACTGCTTGTATTCCATTGTGATTTTGTTTGACTAAGGAGTATCTACAGCGGACTAAGAAATGTTATTTGCCTGCCGTTTTCTGTAATGTATATACCCGGACAAGTTATTTCTCTTAAAAAAATATCTGCCTTTTATTTATTCGTCTAATTATTGATACTATTAGTCTTGTAGTATTTTATACAATGAAGAAGGGACGCACTGATATATCATATCTTGATTGCTCGATGGGAGGTAGTTACTTTTTCATTCGAGCATCAGTAGTTCGTGTCTCTCCTCTGCCATGCCATCATTGGATGACATATCTGTATATTGATCTAAAACTACTTGACCTATGAAGCTGAAATTTTACGGGACATCAGCTAAGAGTACATTTTTTTAAATATTCTTTATAAAAGCGGGTATTGAACTTTCTGTGGACCTTTTTACGGGACGGAATACGGTTATGAAACGGAGTTCAGATGACAGTTTGCGTAATTTAGGGGCCTGCTAAGGAAGAAGTTTTAGAAATTTTTCTTTATGTGTGTAAATATGGGGATTGAACTTTATATTTTTATAGGATGGATAACGGATTTAATATGAATATTGCTTATTAAGAATAAAATGAAAAAAATATGTCAAAGAAGCGAGCGAGGTGTGTAAGGTTCTGTCTGCCTTAACTGGGAGGATACACTAGAAGATAGTAGAGTGACTGTGACAAGGTTCACAAGGAACCTAGATTATTTTACACTCCATCGTTTGAAGAGAAGGCACGTGATGGTCTGCTACATCTATAAGTCCGTACGTACCTCACTACGTTGTTCAATTGCGGATTGGCTGATGGCAGAGTCTTAAAGCTGGCAGAAAGCCACAGCTTAACCGACTATTAACGATAACTGGTACCTAGGATTTCACCAACCCTCCGAAATAGGAAGATCACGTTAAGTTCGACGAGATTATCCATCCTTAGACAGGCTACAGCTGACATTGCTCAACTTGCGCCTTTATTTAGACTGGTACGCGTAAAGGCGTAAAGGGCGTAATCCATTGTCTGGTTTTGCTCCAAAATGGTGATAATCAGGATTTCGCTATTATGTGATTTAATGAATTTAAACTACATGATTCCTCCCTCTACTAATTGCAACAGTTTTATCACACATGAGAAAAAATGAAAAACATGGCAATAAATTTCACTGATGAGTATTAGGATTCAGGGCCGTTGAACTTTAAAAAATATCACCACACTTTAACTTTATGTCTTGAATGGTTATAGTTAGGTAAGTACATATTCGGGTATACATTAAATCTAAGACGTTCCATCTTATGTAAAGACATACTGGTTTGTTCACTGTGATACCAGGGAGACAGGGCTATACAAGCACAAACCAAAGGGTCGGGTTATCTGAGACGTGCAGGTTTTCGCGGAATGTTTGTGCTTGAGATAAATCTGTACGTAAAGCTCTGGGGTCGGAATTGTACGGTCGGGGTCAAGTCACACGATGGCACTTTAATTTTTTCCATGTAAAGTTAAATGTGTATTGTTTGAATATTTTTGATGTCGTTTCTGCTTTTTTTATATTCCTTTTTTTATCCACGTCGGGAGGCATCCGTATCGTAGCCTATAAACGCAAGAGTAGATACAAGAAGTTTTGCTCGCGCGATGTGAGCCCTGCTTCTAATAAGGCAACTCTTTATGATCTTACTGACAATCTCATTCACTAACAGGAATATACCTCCAGGGAGTTGTTACTGGACTGCAGTTTTTTTATAAGGCGGAGGTAGTCGTACTTCCCCAGTCCGGCTGCTTTGAAGCGCCGTACCTCTATTGTTATCATTATATTTTATCCATTATGAGACATATGCGTAAGCACAACAAAATGAAAGCCGAGGGGATCCCCTCTCTAGACGT